>OZ020612.1:32238548-32903530 GCA_963971575.1 Liopterus haemorrhoidalis | reverse complement strand
TTGTTTGACCCCCATACCGCAGCCTTCTACGGTAATGACTCCAAGATTTCGGCAACTTTGAGACACAGTATCTCTGGCAATATTTTGTTAAGAGAAACAAAACTTTGCCAACTTATACAACTTTTTGCGCTCTATTAAACAAAATAATAAACAAATATTCATGAGCGATTCCCGTGAAGAAAACTTGGATCAAACTTGGCCTAAAAAATTTGCAACTCGAAAAAAATTTTAATGTTTGACTTTTTATGCCTCTGAAAGTAAGGGTACGATAAACGTGAAATTTTGCACATAATAACTTATCAATACAAAGTTAACGAATATAAAATTTCACACTCCTAATATTTTTCATTAGTTCAGGAATTGAGTGAAATTGAGTGAAAATGCTAAAAACAGGGTATATTTAGCCCACTTTTACAAAAATATACCTTCTGGAAACTGTTTTAAATTATTTTCATTAGAAAGAGCATATTTTAATCCCCCTAAAAAAGTAGGATTGGTTTTTCATCCCTGGTATATAAGGCCTTAGAAATAGGGACAAAGTTGAGAACGTTCTATCACATGCTGCTATCGCAATATCGCATGCATTCCATTATTTTTCATCTTGTTTGTTTTATACAGGCATTATAAGTACCTAAATTGCGTTGATCCATGGTGACATTGTCACTATCAGTTCAGAAACTTGAACCAGTAACCCCATCGCCATAGGGTTCACGCCCGATAGCCGTGCAATACCAGCCACGGGTGGGTTTCTTGGTTGAGGATCCCAAGCCTCTAGTTTGGTTTCTTAGTTAAGATTCCAAAGCCTTGTGTGGGTATCAGTCCGGTTCCCAAGCCAATGATTGGGCAGCTTATTCTAGGTTCCTAAGCCTGAAGTGGGTATCTTACATGGTTCCCAAGCCGAAGTCCATGATGTTTGTATGAATTGCCAAATACCAACTATTGATTATTTATCATTGAATTTAGTAGCCACTTTCTTCAGTGTCACTTCTTGGAATTGATACTGTCGGCCTGGTGACATAACTGTTGGTGCTGGAAGGCCACAAATAAGGTGTTGTGCTGGAACCCAACAAATATCTTTGAGTGTAAAGTTGATGATTTTTGTGAAAATGCTAAAAATAGGGTATATTTAGCCCACCTTTTACAAAAATATGCCTTCTGGAAACTGTTATAAATTATTTTCATTAGAAAGAGCATGTTTTAAACCCCCTAAAAAAGTAGGATTGGTTTTTCATCCCTGGTATATAAGGCCTTAGAAATAGGGACAAAGTTGAGGATATTGCTATCGAAACGTCATATACTTCAATATGCATTTTTTTACATTGTGTCACTTTCCTTTCATTCTTGCTGAAGTTCAAAGTGTACAATTAATTTTTGTACGCTATATGAATCTGTTAGCCTGCTAGCGGTGGTTCTACACGGATGACATCTTTAAAATATTTTGTTAGTGCTGTCACGCGTCAGCATGTTTTGGGTATAGAATTCTGTACTGTTAGCAGCGGTGGTCGGTGACCAAACGTCCCGAATTGGCCGGGAAAGTCTCGAATTGACCGCCTCCAGCGACCAGTAACCGATCAAATACTGACGCCAATAGATCTGTTCAACTTTTGTGACAAAAACATTCACGGAATTAAATATATATGTTCCGACTGAAGAAATTCAAGAAAACTGGATGCTGCAAGAAGAAAGATGGAAAGCTAGCACCACAATAGCTGGCACAAGAGATCATCACCAGTTTGTGCCAGTTGATTTGAATTCGATTTCTGTCAGCAACGTTTCAAATGACACAGTTAACTTTGTGGCCAAACTTTCCAATTCTGTCGATCGTATTTAAAATTAGCCGAACTATTTCCCGGTTGTTATGTTGCCTGCCATTTATGACAATAAGTGGTGGGTAGGCAATGTTGTAAAAATATCTCTGGAACAAAATGATAATGAAATTTATGCATCTACGAGGCCCGGCTCATTTCTTTTTTTGGCCCGAAAGAAAAGAATATTTGTTGGGTTCCAGCACAACACCTTATATGTGGCCTTTCAGCACCATCAGTTATGTCACCAGGCTGACAGTATCAATTCCAAGAAGTGACACTGAAGAAAGTGGCTACTAAATCAATAATAAATAAGCAATAGTTGGTATTTGGCAATTCATACAAACATCATGGACTTCGGCTTGGGAACCATGTAAGATACCCACTTCAGGCTTAGGAACCTAGAATAAGCTGCCCAATCATTGGCTTGGGAACCGGACAGATACCCACACAAGGCTTTGGAACCTTAACGAAGAAAACCAAACTAGATGCTTGGGATCCTCAACCAAGAAACCCACCCGTGGCTGGTATTGCACGGCTATCGGGCGTGAACCCTATGGCGATGGGGTTACGGTTCAAGTTTCTGAACTGGTAGTGACAATGTCACCATGGATCAACGCAATTTAGGTACTTATAATGCCTGTATAAAACAAACAAGATGAAAAATAATGGAATGCATGCGATATTGCGATAGCAGCATGTGATAGAAACGTTCTCAACTTTGTCCCTATTTCTAAGGCCTTATATACCAGGGATGAAAAACCAATCCTACTTTTTTAGGGGGATTAAAACATGCTCTTTCTAATGAAAATAATTTAAAACAGTTTCCAGAAGGTATATTTTTTGTAAATGTGGACTAAATATACCCCGTTTTTAGCATTTTCACAAAAATCATCAACTTTACATTCAATTCCTGAACTAATGAAAAATATTAGGAGTGTGAAATTTTATATTCGTTAACCTTGTATTGATAAGTTATTATGTGCAAAATTTCACGTTTATCGTACCTTTACTTTCAGAGGTATAAAAAGCCAAAACTTTAAATTTTTTCTAGTTTGCAAAATTTTTAGGCCAAGTTTGATCCAAGTTTTCTTCATGGGAATCGCTCATGAAGATTTGTTTATTATTTTGTTTAATAGAGCGCAAAAAGTTGTATAAGTTGGCAAAGTTTTGTTTCTCTCAACAAAATATTGCCAGAGATACTGTGTCTCAAAGTTGCCGAAATCTCGAGTCATACCATAGAAGGCTGCGGTATGGGGTCAAACAAATTACTAAATCTCAGCAAGTATTGTATGGATGAACGTAAAACTTGTAAAACGTACCAATGTTCGTTGGGGACATGTGTGAATGTCCATACAAAATTTCATTGAAAGTCGTGATGGTCGAGCAGGGGACTTCTCTGAAATCAGACCACTCGACATGGAATGACCCTATACAGAGGAAAAGGGTTGGACAACGGTGAAGATGTTCAATGGTTGATGGGAGCATTATAAAACATCGTAATGCCAAAGGGTCTTACAAATTTCTAGGCATCAGTGAAAGGGGTGTCAGGATGTCACTTTTTATTAAGCAGGCCCTTCGCAGCAAATATATGGCACGACTGAGGCAGATATGGAGATCATGTCTGTCTGGCAAGAACAAGATCGCTGCCACAAACATGCTTGCTGTCCCATTAATTTCATACACTTTTGGTGTAATGAAATGGAATGTTGATGATCTTAAAGGATCTCAGACAGAAGAACCAGAAAGATCATGAACATCAACCGAAGTCTTCACCGGAAATCTTCTGTGCAGCGCATATACCTCCCTCGTCAAAATGGGGGTCGGGGATTACTTAATCTGGAGTGCTGCACGATCGACTCGTCTTGGTTACAGCTAACAGTATCCTCAGAAGTCAGGACCCACTATTAAAGTTCGTTAGTGAGCCCGAATTTAGTGGCAAAGGGGCGTTTCTTTACCAGGCAGCGCGAAGAGCAGCAACGAGATTTCACCTGGCAGACTTGAGTCCCGTCAGAGGAAACGATGGAGTACAACTCTCTCGGGAGGAGTACAACAGAGTTACCAGTTCGGTGAAACGAGGGCAGATAGACATGTTGACAGAAGAACACATGAGTAAAAGTATGCACTCTGTGTTCTTCAGACATATTAAAAGTCTAGAGTTGTCCACCGAACTCACGTTCTCGTTTCTTAAGTCTGCGGGTTTGAGATCGGAAACAGAAGGTTTTGTGTTTACGTGTCAGGATGGTATTATAAATACTTTGGCGTACAGGACCCGCATATTCCAAATAGAGGAGTCCACACTCTGTAGGTTGTGCCACCACCATCCTGAAACAATTATGCCACATTCTCTCTGCTTGTCTATATTCTTGCAGTGTCGAGCTACGTGTCTCGACAAAATGCTGCTCTCCGCGTGCTCTACTATCATCTTAGACATGCCTATGGTATTGACCAAATACTGGTTATACTGTACGTCCGTTCTGACATAGAATCGTTGGTGGAAAATTCCAAGTGCCGAATTTATTGGAATTACTCCTTCCCCACCTCGAGGTTACTGACAGCCACTAAGCCGGACATAACCCTCCTGGATATCGAGACCAAACAGATGTTTTGATACGAATTCTCAAGTCCAGCTGAGAAGAATATCTCTCTCAAGGAGAGGAAAAGAGGTCCAAGCATATGGAGCTCTTTTCCGAGCTTAGAAAGCTGTATCCCGGCATAAAGTTAAGCTTGTAGTCCTGATAGCTGGTGTTTTGGGTGGTATGAAAGCCTCATATCGAAGGGAAATCGAGTCTATTCCCGCCTGCAGATATCTGCCACCTCTTTGATTTTGCAGGATGCAGAAAAGCAGTGTTGCTTAGGTCACTCCGCATTGTGCGGGCACTGGATCTAGCGTAATTTCCGCGGCTGCATATCGCCAGGGTTTGGGATGCAGTCGTGTGTATTTAGCTCCACTAGTCTCTAGTATGACGTGACTCAAAAGGTTGCTGAAGTTTGAGATTAGTGGACGCTTGTCAAGACCTGACAAACCCCATAATAATAATAATAACTCGTTAATATAACATACCACACACCATACTAGACTAGACGAGGAACAATTTAGAAAAGCAGACGATACTTGACTTTGGTCCGTACGGTTGTAAGCCCCGGACTAAGTCCGTGATTATTTATAAAAAAAAAAGAAAATAGATGTACTATAATATATTGGGTGTTAAAATTAAAAAGTGAGAATGAGGAATTAAGAATGAAGTTAGACGACCAGGAGCAGTACAGTCGGCGGAACTGTATTGAAATTCACGGTTTACCTGAAACACGTGGAGAAAGCACGGTGACGGAGGTAGTTAAGATCGGTCGTACAATAGGCATGGACATCAAGCCGGAAATGATAGATAACTGTCAGACTAGGTCGCAACAGCGATACTTCTCCGGCTAATAGGGGAATTATTGTCAAATTTGTACGTAATTTTGACAAATCAAACTTCCTGCGATGCCGAAAAGTAAAGCGGAATTTGAGTACCAAGGACCTAGGACTACCGACGCCAGTAAGCAACATCTACGTGAACGAGAACCTGACGCAGTACCGTCGCGCGTTATTGTCAGCCGCCCGGAAGCTGAGGACCTCCTGCAACGTCATGTATGTATGGACAAGGAATGGCAACATATTTGTGCGAGAAAATGAAAGATCACCGGTTGTGAATGTGAGAAAAGAAAGTGATGTGCGGGAAATTGAATTAAAATGTCAGAAGAAAGCAAGAGATGTATTGTCTAGTGTAAATGTGTAAAATAATGTCAATCTATTACCAGAATGTACGCGGACTGCGCACCAAGACACATTTGCTCCATTCTAACGTCTTGACTAATAACTATGACGTAATCGCGTTTACAGAGACATGGTTACACGAAAATATTTATAATTCAGAATTATTTGACAATAGATACATATGTCATCGTTCCGATAGACAAGACGGGAGAAGGGGCGGAGGTGTGCTGGTCGCTGTCCATACACGTTGGAAGTCTGTTGATATTACTAGACCTGTTTCCCCGATCGAGTATATACTGATTAAATTGTACAATGATAGGAAAACAATGTTTATTTGTTGTGTTTACTTTCCGCCAAGAACTACATGTGATCAGTATAAACTCTTTTTTGATATATTAGATTCTTATTCAGATGTTATCACAAATGATATAGTAATAGTGGGCGATTTCAATCTAGATGTAAACCCAGAATTACTCACTGGCACTGTACATTGTGATAATGCTACATTACAAGTTAAATATAATATCAACTTTTACAACCTGAGGAGTTTGAATAATATTTGTAACCCATACAATAAAACTTTAGATCTTGTCTTGACCAATATTTCTAGTTTAACGGTAGAAAAGAGTACAGATCCAATATTAGCTGAAGACATTTATCATCCAGCACTACTACTTTGCAACCATTTTACCTTAATTACAGTTAAACAGGGACAGGAAACTAATAAAAAATATAATTTTAAATGCGCAGATTTTTTAAAACTTTACACTACACTTAGTAGTATAAATTGGGGTTTCCTAGATAACTGTAATGATGTCGACATTGCGGTGGATAAATTTTATGACGTATTGTATAATGTTCTTGATGAGTGCGTTCCTGTTATGAAACCGCGCAGGAACTACTACCCTTCTTGGTTCACACCTGAGATAAAGTCACTTATAAAAGCAAAGAGGTATCACCATAAAAAAATAAAACAAGGCCATGGTGATGTGAACTACCACAAAATTATGTTTTCTGAAAAACGAAAATCTTTAAAACATTTAATTAAACAGGAACATCAGAAATATATTGAGGGCATGGAAGATTCTATTTCTACCGATTCTAAAAATTTTTGGTCTTATGTAAAAAGTAGAAATAGATCAGAAGTGATCTCATGTATTGTTAAAGATGACAATACTATTCTTGATGATAGTTCACAGATAGCTCAGGCTTTTGCATCCTATTTTTCCTCGGTTTATAGTGATGATGTCGATTGTGAGAACGTAGGAAGTGTGGATGTAATGTATAATCTTGGTAGCTTGAACATCAAAAGAGTTACATTGGCTGATGTTGAGTGGTCAATAAAGAAGTTAAAACCAAAGAAATCTTCTGGACCTGATCAATTACCGCCCTATGTACTAAAGGGTTGTGGTGATATTTTGGCTCATCCACTTCGAATAATCTTTCAAAAATCTTTAGATATGAATACTTTTCCCTCGAGGTGGAAGATGTCCAAAATATGCCCTATCCATAAGAGTGGTGATAAAAAAATAGTAAAAAATTACAGACCTGTGTCTATTCTCTCTGCCCCAGCCAAGGTATTTGAACAAATTATTTACAAATATCTGTTTGAACATGTGTCATCTGCCATCAGCAGTAAACAGCATGGTTTTATGCCGCGACGATCAACAGTTACAAACTTGCTATCTGTAACTGACTATATAGCTTCTTGTCTAGATCAGAGGGTTCAGGTGGATGCTGTGTATCTTGACATGACTAAAGTGTTTGACAAAATAAAGTACGATCATCTGCTCAAAGAATTAAATAAGTTTGGACTTTCTGCCAATACTTGCACTTGGTTCGACACCTACTTGCGTGGCCGTTTACAATATGTTGAATTTGGTGGTTGCAGGTCAAATAATTACTCGTCCACCAGTGGCGTGCCACAGGGAAGTAATTTAGGGCCTTTACTGTTTCTTCTTGTGGTCAATAACATTCCAAACATTGTGAACAGTTGCGAGTGTGAAATGTTTGCTGATGACATAAAAATATACTGCAAAATTACTAACATGTCGCACTGCAATGAGCTGCAAAACGATCTTGCCAAAATATGCGAGTGGAGTGAGGCCACTGGTTTAGCATTCAATACCTCAAAATGCAAAGTTGTGAGCTATACGAGAAAACGTGAGGCTATTGAATACAGTTATACCATGAATGGCTGCACTGTACCACGAACAGATACGATTAGAGATCTTGGTGTTATATTTGACTCACAGATGACTTTTCAGCACCATATTAAACATGTTGTGAATAATGCTATGAAAAAAATCGGGTTTGTGCTTCGATTAACCAAAGGCTTTCGTCACAGTCAAACGTATACCATACTCTTCAACTCCTTGGTACGACCTGCTCTGGAATATGGCTCGGTGATATGGTCACCATATCACAGTAAATATATTAATAGCATTGAGACTGTCCAATCGCGATATTATCGTGTTGTTGAATTGCGTATGACAGGAGTTTATCCTAAATACATATCAACGAGCAGTATTTTATCAAAGTATAATGTTAGAACCCTGTCTGGGAGGAGAGATACGACATCGATGGTATTTTTATTTAAAATGTTTAACAACTGCATTGACTGTCCTGACATCTTATCCAAAATTTTTCTAAAAGTGCCTTCCCGGGGTTTCAGAATCAGAGACACACTCTTTACATGTAAAAGACCGACTACCATGCATTATGAAATGAGTCCGTTACTCCGTATGACATCATTATATAATAGTGTTCTCGGTAAGGACAGATCTTTAGATTTATTCAATATGAGTTACTCCAAGTTCCGCAAAGTCGTATTAAGCCTTGTAACCTGACTGTGTACAGAATAAAATCTAATGTTAACAGTTGATTTGTAAAACTGCAAGTAGATTCAGGCTGCCGTTGTAATCTGTATAGTACGTCTGGCCTTGATTGTATTTTGTGAATGTCTTAAATATGTTTTGTAAATTGAATGAGTAGAGCAAGTTAATGTTTGTTTATATAAAATTGTACATTTTTTTTAAAAAAAGTATTGTTTATGATTGAGTATGTTAGTATGTATGTATATTGTATGTTTGTCTACGGACACAAAAAGGACTATGTCTGTAGTGTCCAAATAAATAAATAAATAAATAAATAAATAAATATTATACCAGAGTTTCCCAAACTGTGCTCCGCGAGCATCTACTAGTGCTCCATGATCTACTAGTGTTGCTATATATATATAGCAATGAAAGTGCTCCGCGGCTCAAAAAGTTTGGGAAACTCTGCATTATACTAATGAAAATAATTCCTCAAATTACAATTTTTGAATAATAATTCAAGTCTCAACTGTTTGACCACATACATGAGTGACAGTATAAGAATTTCTTGGTTACACTTATGAAATCCTAAAAATAGTAACGTCAGATGACTTTAAACGTTTGCCTGAGTGGCAGTGCTGGGGCGGATTGAGGACCCAAGTCGGCCCGAGAGATTTTTAAATAAAAGTCCCATATTTGAAAATTGTTTTAATTTTATAAGTATGTATGTATTTATATATTTCAGTTGACTTGACTTTACTTCTATTTGACAAAGTATCTTTTATTTGTTCGTCAGGAATATTTTTACAAATTCCTCCCCCGCAATTCATCAACATGAAAGCCTCTTAATCTATTTTAACCCAAGCTTGACCAAATGGGGTGTGTCACACCCCAGTATATTAATAGTGGAAATGATGTATCTATTGACAATATTTATGAATTAGTTAATATTTAACCATAATTTAATTTTTAATCGACAAAAAAATCAAAATCCATTTACAAAAAAATATGTCTAAATTATATTTGGCAACAGCGCATTTCGAACGAATTATAAATAAATAACGAAGTATCTAATATCAACTAATTCAAAATTCAAGCTTTGCTTGAGAAATGAGAAAGAAATTGTCTCCCCCACCAAAATACATAGACCAATCAGAGAGCTAGCTAAATTAGTATGTGTGAGAGTTGGTGTGAACGAGAGATGCAATGTTGTCAGTCAACACGAGACGCAACTTGAAGTATGATGCAATTTAGGAAAGAAATTAGCGTGATTTTGACTTTTATTGAAAAAATTATTAAAAAAGCATTAAATAATTACTTTGAAATTATTTTTTTTTTGTAATATTGTTCTACAGGCTTGACAGCATCTAACTGTATAAATTTTACCTTATTTTAATTGATATTAAATGAGAAAAGCCTAGGGTATACTACACCCCACTTGGTTGGATGTGTATATTTTGGTCAACTACGGGTTAATATATTTAAGTTCAGAAAATCTTATCTCACAACTATATAACGCTTGTCAAGACCTGACAAACCCCATAATAATAATTCTGAATTATGAATTAAACAGTTGTCGTGGAAAGATCCAATTTTGTCTTTAGGCTATTTTGACAGAGTTTTTATCAGATAAATTGTCGCTCGACATTGTCGCATAACTAATACTTTACTAGTTTCAAAGACGCAAGTTTCCGACCGATAAGTGTTTTTATCGAGAAACTGGAATCTGCAAAAGTTCAGTAACTATTGGTAAAGATCAAAGGCTGGTCGTAGAACTTGATTCTATATATAATTGTAGACAGTGTCTTCTATCTTTATTCTAAATTACAGACTTCACAACAATGAAAAGTCGTGCGGCCACAATCATGATATAAATAGATGCTTGTCATACGACAATGCCGTATTAATGTCGTATTACTTTGTCGCTCCAGTGTAGACATACCATTTCATTTATGTGTTCTTTGTGTTGTATGATATTTTTAATAAAATCAATTTTTATCAGACAATTCAATTAATAAAACGAATCTTATCTTTTAACTTTAATTCTTTCCCAGTTAGCAATCTCATGATCCCCAGAGAGAAACTAAATCGCATCTGATCCGCCTTGTCAAACGAGTTTTAATGCGCAGTACCGCAGAAGAATTTGATCTGATCAAATTTTAAATGAAATCAAAATATACATATTTTTGCATATTTTGTAATTCCTTATTTATAGACTTATTTAGTCTTTGTAATAGGTAAATATATTAACTCTTAAAATTATAGGTCAAAAATTGATTTAATCTTAGAGATTAATAAGCTAACAAAATTAAGGGTTATAAACAAGATTTTATTTTATTAAGACTGTTTCTTAGGTAAAGTATAAAGCTTTCCTGAACTCAACAAATAATACAAACAAAATGTAATTCTCAATTAGGTGGCCAGAAAGAATCTTTTAAAAAGAGTATAACTAATAATAATAATAATAAAATTCATTGTAACAATAAATAATTTTTTATTTATTTTTTTTATAACTAATTGTTCTTTGTGATGTAATATGTATATTTTAAAGATTATTAATTATTACTATTTCCAAAACGTCTCTTATCCAATTTAGAAAAATCATTTTATTGTTTTATTGGCACCATTAATACCACCACCTTTTTTAAAAAAATAAAAACGTAATTTCTTTCCAAATCGACCTAGAATCCTTAAATAAATGGCTGTAAAAAGTGATTTTATGTAAATTATAATAGGTTATTAATCGTTTTTCGTGGTTACACTCAACTTTTAAAAAATGGATTAGAGACATTTTAGAAACAGGCTCCTCACTTTCTTACTTACTTAAGGTGGCTGTACAACCCTTGCAGTATTTTAGCTTCCACCTAAAAGATTATTACATATATATAAATATCTCTTCTTAAAAAAATGTTCTCTATTTTTTGTTGCACTATCTGAGCACTAAGGCCGTGCAAATGGGGGGTGCGACTGGAGTATAGCATTTGGACCTTGTATTTATAAGTAAATAAATGGTAAAATTTCAAATATACGAGGTGTGATCAAAAAGTTCGTGCAATTTTTGAAATTCCTGAGCTATATTTGTCGCATTGATAAACTTTTTTGTTGTCATGTTGGTTAACCTGTCTTTGACGACTGTCTCAATTGGCAGCCAGATTGGATGTGTATTTGAAAATTTACAGCTAATTAAAGAAGTTGATGAGGGATCAAAGTATATGCATTAAATTTTGCGTGAAAAATTAAATCAAGTGCTGTAAAATAGTAAAAATGTTGCAGAAGTAATTTGGTGAATCGAGTGTGAATAAACGAGCGATTTACAAATGGTATAAAAGCTTTCAAGATGGCCGTGAATTAGTAATTTAATATTTATTATTTTATTTATTTTACATCGGCCTATTTCTGCCGTGAATCAGTTTATGATGATGATAGAGTTGGGAGACCCAGCACTTCAATCATAGGAAAATACGTGAAAGAAGTTAAAAAACCAAATCTTAACTACACCGTTGAATAACAATTAGAGAGGTTGCTGAAGAAGTTGGTGTATCGTATGGTTCTTGGGAAGAAATTTTCACTAATGTTTTCGACATGAGGCGAGTGGCAGCAAATTTATTACGAAAATGTAAAATATTGAACAAAAAAATGTGTGGTAAAGAAGTCGCTCAATCGATAGACTGTCGTCAATGACTCAACATTGCTCCAGCACATCATAACGAATGACGAGACGTGGGTGTACGGTTATGACATCGAAACAAAGACACCATCATTTCAATGGAAACTTTCAAACGAACACCAAACGAAGGCCTAAAATGTAAGTTTTATTTTCGATTATCTTGATATTGTGTGTTGTGTGCCATGAATTTTTACCGCAAGGTGTTACAGTTATTAAAGAATACTATTTAAGCTTGTTTCGTTGGCTGCGTGAAGCAATTCGTAGAAAACGGCAAGATTTATGGACGGACAATTCTTGGAAATTGCACCATGATAACGCATCAGCTCATACTTCATTGTTTGTTCGAGATTTTCTGTCCAAAAATAGCACAGTAATGATACCACAACCACACTTTTCACCAGATATGGCCCTATGTGAATTTTTGCTCTTCCCAAAGATGAAAAAAACAATGAGAGGACAACGTTTTACAACAATTGAAGAATAAAACGGTAAATCGCTGGAGAAGCTGAACGCTATACCAAAATCTGTGTTTCAGAAGTGTTTTAAAAAAACAGTGGCATAAGTACATTATATCCAATGGGGACTATTTTGAAGGGGACAATAAAAAATTGATGAATAAATAAATATTGTTTTGTAAATTAAAAAATTCACGAACTTTTTGATCACACCTCGTGTATGTAATTTAAGTAAGGGCTCCGTCCATATCTTTGCACCTGAGCCACTGAATATACTTGCACGGCCCTGCTAGTCATCTTACTGACAGTCACAAAAAAACGTTAAAGTGCATAAAAATATAATAACAGATACCCAACACGTAGATGGCAAATAAGGGGCAGAGAAGGTAAGTTTTTCGTTTCTAGACATACCTATCTCTACGTACATATGTAACTATACGTAGTACTTATCTATATATAATCTATATTAATAAAATTGGAATATCTGGCTGTATCTGTTGTTTTTTTTTTTTTTTTTCGTCCTCTTGTTTGGCTTCTACTCGTTTCAGGTGATTATAAAACAATAACCGCAAAAAATCTATTGGTGTCTGTCTATCTGCGTATTTTTTCGAGATTCACGCAAAAACAGTCGGATATATTTTCACGAAATTTGGTACAATGATAGAGTAGAACCCGGATTCAAACATATGCTATAAACGTTTTATTTCTATGATTTTTTTTCATTTAAATATATATTTGGGGAGTTATGGGAGAACATCCTGAAACTAAACTTTTGAAATATCTCTCTTATTATTAAACTGAACAGAAAAACGTTTATAACAAAAAAAAGTCTTATCTATCCTCTTGGTCTCCTTCAACTTTGTTATTTAGTATTTTTTTAAATTTTGTATCTCCAATAATAGAAAAAAATACTGGCGGTGTCCCGTTACGCTGTTACACACTGTATATAAAATTGGAGGCTCTATTTGACAATTATAATTTTTCTTAGTATTTTGACTTTGGTAGCTTTAATAGCTGGCTAATTAAGTATAGCAGAGACCATTTTGACCATTTTTAGATTTTTTTTTTTCTGTCTGTCTGTCTGTCTGTCTGTTTCGCTGTTTTTCCGAGCAAGACTCAAAAACTTCTGGTCGGATTTTGATGAAATATTGTACATATATGTGTATATGTACAATATTTCATTTTCAGTATTATAATATTGCCATTTCTATGATAGGATAATTTTTCCGAGCGTAACTCGGTTAACAAATTTCCGCTTTAACAAAATATTTTGTAAATCTGCTATTAAGCGACAAATATCCACTTGCATGTCCGTCAGTGTATTTTTCTCTCATGTAAGACTCAATTGAGGGTACTTTTTACGGGCTCCCCGCTAACGAATCCTTTTTCAACGAAATTATTTGTAAATCTACTGTTTTACATTTTTTAAACATTTTTATTTTGACTCGTTTTTAAGCAATATAATCCAACTTCTGGGAAAATAGTAGGTTTAGTTAGTTTCTTTAAGATATATGTAGATGAATTTATACTTAGATAAGCACTTAAATTTTACACATATTTTTTTGTTTTTTAACTTCACTCTGTGGTCATGAAAATGCCCAAAAGAACTACATCAACTGGAACACTGGAACAAAGAGAATGATATTGAAAAAGGAAGGCGACACGAGCTCATAAAGGGAGAATCGCCCACTAAAATCTGCCTAAAACAAGTCATTATTCAACCCATTGCGAACCATGCACCCCGGTTTAAGACGGTTACGAATGTTTTTTTTTTTTTTTTTTTCGTAGCGCAGCAATTGTATACTACTAGTATTTAATAAAATACACCAGCACTGGTGACAATATTAGAAAAAGAGCATAAACATTGCCAGCCCACGAAAACTTACATTTCATTTTATATCAACAAAAACATTTCAAGTATATTAACTGTATTACTTGGAACTAATGTTTAAAGGGTACTCGGACCACCGGGCACCCCTCAAAAAAGCCCAGCGTATAATAATAAATTTATTAATTAAATGAGGTCTAATAGGAAGGATGAAATATGCATTGCAAACTCAGTGCCAGATTAAGGTTTATGGGCCCTAGACCGAATGAATAAAAAGGACTTTTAAAGAATGTTGAATCGAAGTGATGAGCAAAGAAAAGGAAAATCCTGTCTACGTCGGGACCCTAAATCTGCAGGGTACTAGGATCGGGCCTACTTGGGTCTATACTTAAATCCGCGACTATGCGGACCAAACAACACACATCCGTTGTTAAAATAAAAATTATACGACGAATTTAAGTAAGACTGGTAACACCGAATCAGTGAACATATTCTGTGTGAACTGGAGTCATAAAAAGAGGAGTACAGATTTTACCATTAGAGACAGACAGCATCCAGTTGAATAATCTATGTTAATTTAATTCGTGATTATTAAAATTAGGACTGACGCTAAGGTCTAAAAGGAGCACAAGAAAAATACAAGCGAGTATAACGGAATACATTTGACGTATGGTTTTAAAAGGGGTACAGTGCCTCAAAAGGGAGTACAAAACTCCCAAAAGGTACAAGGTTAGTCACCTTAGTTAAATGACACAAAAACTGTTTTAGTGATAAAGAATATCTTCAATGTAGCAAATGTTCAAAATACATTTTTATTAAATTTTAATTTGTCTTGTTTAGGCCATTTTGTCAAGCGGAAACCCTGAAAAATTTCCAGGGAACCCACTTAGGAAAATACTGCCCTATAATCCATTCACGATATTTCCTTATCTGAGAAGGCATTGTTAGAGTGCCATTTTTATTGGTAGCACGGAATATAGCTAGACATGTGAAAATAAAATAAAATTTATAATATATAAAATAATTATTATTTTTATACTAATAAATTACTTTAATTCTAAAATACCATTCACGTGACATTCTGAAGGATATATTTATTCGGTAACACGGGTAATATATTTAGTGGATATAAATTTTTTAATAACTAACTTAACAAAAAGATATGGCTCAGATGAAAAACATCTTAAATGGATTATATATAAATAACCTAAATCCAAAAAATTCGACTATTCGAAAAAATAATCTGAATAAAAATTCCGTTTTTATAATTTTAGTTCACATTAGGGATGGGAAAAAAACATCGATGTATCGAAAACATCGATGTTTGTTTTAAAAACATCGATGTTTTTACCATCGATGGTCAGCTGGCGATAGTATCGATAAAACGATGTCTACTACCGATGTCGATGTTTAAACTTTGAAATTCAGAAACTACCGCTAGAGGCGCTGGAATCTTAACAATTTAATTTTTATTAAAATTAGTACACAAAATATAAGCGCCATCTATTGTGATATAACAATACTAATAGTGTTAGTTCTTATTCTTCTTAGCAGTTAGCAGAATACGAAAAAATAGGAAGAAACTTCTAATTTTTGCAAACAATGCGAACGACCAAAGACGCCAACACACTTTTTCTTTTTGAGTCTTGTTGACACTTTCCCAGTTGTTATTCCTCCAATCCCTGGATTTTTGTAAGTTGTCATTAGCTATTTTTTTATATATTGAAGTTGGCTTTTCCTGAACAAAATGATCAAAAGCTTCAATTAATCGGTAATAGTAACTAGAATTGAAAATCTAGTTCCGCCTAAACCAAAGGAACAGACTTTATTTCAACTTAAAAAAGTATAAAAATAATTGTGTATGACAGTGTTATTTTTATGTTAAATAATATAAAATTAACATTAAGATTACTATATTAGTATTGTAATAAAATCCAATATTTCATTTTAGAAATGTAAAAATAGTAAGGTCTGTTCCTTTGGTTTAGGCGGAATTAGATTTTCAATTCTAGTTGCTTTTGCCGATTGATTGAAGCTTTTGATAATTTTGTTCAGGAAAAGTCAACTTCAATATATAAAAAAATATCTAATGACAAATTACAAAAATGAAAATTGCGGTTAGTTTCGCCTAATCGTTGGAATAGACTGTAGGTACAAATTAGGATTTTTATATTGGGTATATATTAATTTCACATTAACATTATCATATGTTAATGTGAAATTAATTACTATTAAAAAGGAATATTTCTATTTCAAAATATAATAAATGCTTTTTGTGTATTATATGTTACTTTTTCGTATTTTATCTTCACATTATTAAATAAAACCTATATAATATAAATAAATAGCTTTTTTTAATATTAATAAAACATCGATGTTTCCGATACATCGATGTTTTTCCTTCGATGTTTTTTCAACATCGATAGTAAGGCGCCGATGTTAACATCGATAGTAAGGCGCCGATGTTAACATCGATGTTTGGCCTTCGATGTACAAACCTAGTTCACATCCATGTGCCTTCTTACAAAATGTACGACCAATGAGACCTGTTTGAGTAATGCAGTTGGGGACAACATTTTTTGACAAAATTCACGTCAAAATTAAGTTTTTAAAAAATTACTTTCCTCTTCTTAAACTACGCTTCAATAGTTTTAATTTGATACCCCACAATAAAGTTTTAAAAATAAATATTTTTTAGTGATCTAAAATATTCCATATATTTCAAAAAACAACCTGATTAAAAATATCGTTTAGACGGTTCCTTTTTACTTCGATGTGGTATTCCTCTGGTTCTTTCCAATTTTAGACCCTCTCCTCTAGGATATAGGTAGGATAAAGGGCAAGGGTTTTTCAAACATTTGGTATCGCAAATATCGCATCAAAACAAAAAAAAAAAACAACTCTCCGTATTTTTCCTATATGCTGGTCAAATAATTGCATATGTATGCCAAATTTTTACAATATCTATCGTACAGAGAGACGGCATACAGATAGACACACAGACAGGCACATGAGTGATGGCATAAGGGTTTCTTGATTTTGTCTACGAGACCTTAAATATAAATAATCTTGCGCATTTTTCTTCTTCAGATTGCTTACCTCGCGGTTAACTTGTAAAATAATTAACATTGTACTGTATACTAGCTGCAGTCAGTATTTGACGAATAGAAGTATAATAGTTGTGGTCTGCAACGCCCTTGGGGATCCTACAAATAATAGTCGGATTCCACAGTATTAAGATTATAAATAAATCTAAATGTTATATAATATAAATAAATATTTATAATAATAATAAAAACCAACGTTTCTTATTATTATTGTAGTTTATGCATTTCTGATTAAAAACTAACAACTGAAATTAATGGTCCACCAAAATATTATAGAATAGGACGAACCTCGAGCTTTCTAAGTTTCAGTACCACTGTTAATAAAATACTGCGCTGTAAATATTTTGAGCACTATTCAAAATGACCATTTTTATAAAAATGTATTTTGGCAGCTATTTCTGTACTATTTTGGTTTAGTCCAAAATTACATGTCACGTATTTGGATGTTTTTAATTTAGTAAGATCAAAATAGATTTTATTTGTAAATCCACGTGGTACTAATGCGTGTACATGATTAAAATTAGAAAAACAAAAGCATGGTATTAATAGATAGTTTCCTTAGTATATTACGTACTGAAATATAATGCGTATTTACAGAGCAATAATAATTTTAACGTAGTTTCTAAAGTGAAATTTACATACTAAATAACCAGTTTCAATGTTTCTCCTAATCGAAACGGCTTATTATAAACAGATGGTTTAGAAACGCTGCCCTAACGTTTTTCAACCTGGAGGCCGCGGCCCCTCGGGGGGTCGTGAAAGTTTCGTCGAGGGGGCACAAAGTCATAGAAGATCGAAGCAAGAAAATATAATAGAAATGCGCTCAATTTTGCAAGATATAAATTAAATCCATATTCATAAATATATTACATATATATTCATGAAAATATACCTTCCATAATAAATAAAATATTTTATTTATTATTATTATTATTATTAAAAAGGGTGGTTTGTAGTCTTACCAGTACCGTCAAGGTTTGCCCGCAATGTGTTCGACACAGACGATATGCTCACCTCTAACCTTCACAGGGAAGGTCGGGGGAGATTTATCCCAACTATCGGTCTCATACCAAACCCTAGTGATATGCGACAGGATGGGCTCACACCAAATCCAACGTTCGCACAATGCGAAGCGATCCGAGCAGCACTGCGTTTTAATTCTGCAGACCAAAGTGGTAGTAGACGGTTTGCAGACGGGAATGATCTCGATTTCCCGCTTGAAACTAGCTTTAAAGCCACCCAATACACCCAAAATCAAGACCACGAGCTTCACAGAATAACTAATATACTTATTTCCACAAATAGTTTAAACTAAGTAAACTATATCAAAATCAAATTAAGTGTATGTGTTTCTATGTCAACGGTTCGTGTTGGAGGTATCTATTTTATACTAGTGGACCCGTTGTCAACTGTGTTGGCAAACAAATCATTACCTTAATGTGGAACTTGCTCGATACCTCATACTTCTTTCTCTAGCCATACGCCTAACTTCATCTAATTCAAATTGAATCAACTCTTCGCACATTATTAAAAACTGGACAAATAATGAGTATTATTCCGAATTATTTATTCATTAACTTTTTAAGATGGGAAAACGATTCATTTTCACTCGTGCATTACCTTTATAATAATAAAACTGAAAATGATTTGAGACGTTAAATTTAAAATATATTTATTAAAATAAATTTTCCAATTACTTATATAATATAAAAATACGCACACGGAAAAAAGCGCAAATGAAAAAATACACACACGGAAAAAAGCGTACTTACACTATATCTCAAATCAGTTTGAAATATATCGTGAGAAACTATTACAAAGTAAAATTTAATTGCTTGCCTGTTTACTTTTATAGTGTAGTACTGACTTTTAAATGTAAATTTGTCATTTCAAAATATTCCTTACGCTGTAAAACCTACTTCAGATATGTTGGTTATGATCATTATAACTAAGATATCATTTATCTTTATATGTCAAATGGAATGAAATTTTAAGAAAGCGAAATTTTTTACCATGTTTTAATACCAACATGACATACAATTTCAAAGGTGCAAACTATTGAATGCATCAATTTGTAATTTTTACCAAAATATTTTAAATATTTCGAACCAATTTTAAATTTACACAAATAAGTTGTCACCTAGCGTGTTTAATGACGTTTGGATACTTCGGTAAATTTCGGTAAGTTACGTTACATGTCGGAATCTTGCTGCTACTATTTTTAGTGAAATATATTGATTTATTATAAAAAAGAAGCAAGAACGCCAAAAACTAATAGACAGATAAAAGAATCACTATTTAAATAATTAGCAATCGTAGAAATAAAAAAATAATAAAGCATTGAAAAAATAATAGTTCGGTAAACTTCGGTAAGTTACGTTACATGTCGGAATCTTGCTGCTACTATTTTTAGTGAAATATATTAATTTATTATAAAAAAGAAGGAAGAACGCCAAAAACTAATAGACATAAAATAATCACTATTTAAATAATTAGAAATCGTAGAAATAAAAAAATAATAAAGCATTGAAAAAATAATAATAAAGAAAAAAAAGTCACATTTTTCTTACTTACTTTCATCAAACCAAATATTTTTTTAAATAATTATTTTTCTCCTAATAATAATTTTAATTAAAAATTGTCGAATATCACGGAAGGATAACGTTTTTCTGTGTTTTGTTTCGTAAAAAAACCGATCCGTGTATGTCACAACTAAATTAATAATTGTGAAGTGATTTTTTAATGAAAAACACAACTGTCATTTTTACTAATTTATTGTCAACACTGAAAACTAAAATTCACAGCACACTACTGTCCAATACATATATATATATATATATATATATATATATATTTTAAATTAAATGGCCTTTGCTGTTGTGGCAATTAGCCAGGACAATTTATATTTGAGAAAAATTCCATGCCTGAACAGGATTCGAACCCGAGACCTTCGAAACGCAGAGCACATGTGTTACCACTACGCTACGCCGGTCGGCAATACATAAATTAATACTACTATATAATACATAAATTAATACTACTATATAATACATAAATTAATACTACTATATAATAAGAACCTCGCTTCAATTGTTTTAGATTTCCACGCACCCACACAGCCAGGGACACAGGTTGGGGTATTATATTATAGATACTTTCGAGTAGGTACGATTTGAAAGTGAATTATTTTTTTATTATTATGCTCCAAGCAACAAACTGAACTTCACTTTGAACACTTGTAAATAAAAATACATTTCTTTCAAGTCGTTATAGAGAATATAATTTTTCGTGAAACATTATTATCCTTTTTTTTAAGTTAAACTTGTTTTCTTTCAACAGAAATCCAATGATGCCCAACACGACATACGACTAGTGTTTCTTCTCGAGAATATCTCGAGAAAAAGTTGTAATTCTCATTTTTTATTTTTCGAGAAATGTAAAATTTTCTCGACGCCTCGTTAAACGCATTGTACTTTTAAAAAACTATTTTGAAAAAATATAATGTTTAGTGAGTCACTGATTATAATTTTTTTTTTTTTTATTAATTTAAGTGCTTCAGCTACGAGGCTATTAGCACTTGAGTATAATTACATTTTTAAGGTAATCTATATATATAAAATCGTAACTAAGCTACCTACTCATAATCAACGCCCAGCCCAAACCACTGGACCTACAATCATGAAATTCGGCGAGTATATTCCCTCCATGACGTAAGCACCCACTAAGAACGGATTTTTCGAAACTCATTCTCTAAGTGGGTGAAAAGGGGGTTAAAAGGGGTAAAATATGGCTTCACGGTTTCCTTAATATCTCTTAGGTCCAATAAGATATCGACTTGGTTTTTACTTACAAAGATTACTCATGTAAATATTAAAAAACTTATTTCAGGATTTTGTTCTAATTGACCCCTAAAGGGGTGAATCTACAATCAGGGTGAATTATAGAACCCTTCGCATCTTCTGTGTTTTTTGTGTTATAACATTCCTTTTTGGCATATAGGTATCTTTTTAGAAAATTTAGAAAGTGTTTTGACCGTTTTTTTAAATTTCACCCCTAAAGGGGTAAATTGGTATTTTTTATTCGATAGAATTTCGTCTAGATAAAGAAACATAAAATTCGGGGAGTAAATTCCTTTTATGACTTAAGAAACCCCAAGAAATATTTTTTTGAAATTCGGCCTCTCAGGGGTTAAAAGGGGTGAAATGTGTTTTCACGGATTCCTCAGTATCTTTTAGGTCAAGAATATATCGCCTTGCTTTTGCTTACAAAGACTACCCACATAAATGTTGAAAAACTTATTTTTCAGGATTTTGTACTAATCAACCCCTAAAGGGGTGAATCTACAATCAGGGTGAATTATGGAACCCTTCGCATCTTCTGTGTTTGTTGTGTTATAACATTTCTTTTAGGCATATAGGTGTCTTTTTAAAATATTTAAGTGTATTGACCTTTTTTTTTTAATTTCACCCCTAAACGGGTAATTTGGTATTTTATATTCGATAGAATGTCGTCTAGACAGAGAAACATAAAATTCGGGGAGTATATCCTTTTTATGACTTAACAACCCCCTAAGAAATGATTTTTGGAAATTGAACCCCTAAGGGGTGAAATGGGGTAAAATGTGTTTTCACGGATTCCTCAATATCTCACAGATCCAATAATATATCGCCTTCATATTTGCTTCTAAATATTATCCATATAAATGTTGAAAAACTTATTTAGGATTTTGTCCTATTTATCCCCTAAAAGGGTGAATCTACAATCAGGGAGAATTATAGAACCCGACGTATTTCCTGTGTTTGTTGAGTTATTAAATTCCTATTTGGCATATAGATGTCCTTTTAAAATATCTGGATGGTTTTGACAGTTTTTCAAAATTTCACCCCTAAAGAGGTAAAAGAATATTTTTTATTTGATAGAACATCCCTTGGACATAGATACATGATGTTCGCAAAGTATATTCCCTCCATGAGGTAAGCATACACGGGATTTTTCGAAATTCAACCCCTAAAGGGTGAAATATAATTTCAAGGATTCTTAAATATCTCTACAGACCAATAAGATATCGTCTTGGTTTTTCTTACAAAGATTACCCATATAAATATTGAAAAACTTATTTCAGGATTTTGTTCTAACCCACCCCTAAAGTGGTGAATTTCCGAACAGTGTTAATTATACAACCCATCATATTCCCTGTCTTTGTTGAGTTATAAAATTCCTTTTGGCATATAGGTGTCTTCAAAATATCTTGAAATGGTATTGACAGTTTTTAAAATTTCACCCTTAAGGGGTAAATGGGAATTTTGTATTCGATTGAACATCCCTTGGACATAGATAAATAAAATTCGTGAAGTATATTCCCTCCATGACGTAAGAGGCCACTAAGACGGGATTTTTCGAAATTCCACCCCTAAGAAGTGAAAAGGGGTGAAATTTGATTTCAAAGATTCCTCAATACCTCTTAGGACCAATAAGATATCGTCTTGGATTTTGCTTACAAAGATTACCCATACGAAAAACTTATTTCAGGATGTTGGCCGAATCAACCCCTATAGGGGTTTACAGTCGGGTGAATTATACAACCCTTCGTATTTCCTGTGTTTATCCTTTTTTGGCATATCGGTGTCTTTTTAAAATATCTCGAAATGATTTTGACAGTTTTTAAAAATTTCACACCTAAAGGGGTAAATGGGTATTTTTTACTCGATAGAACGTCCTCTGGACAAGATACATGAAATTCGTAAAGTATATTCCCTGTATGACGTAAGTTCCCACTAAGACGGTATTTTTCGAAATTCAACCCCTAAGGGCTGAAATGTGATATCAAGAATTCCTTAATATCGATTGACCCAATAAGACATCGACTTGGCTTTTGCTTATAAAGATTAACCATACAAATGTCGAAAATTTTTTTCTGGATTCTTTCCTAATCAACCCCTAAAGGGGTAAATCTATAATCGGGATGAATTATACAACCCGTCGTATTTCCTGTGTTTATTAAGTTATAACATTCATTTTATAACTTAAAAGTTACCCGTGCACATGTTTAGAAACATACTACGAATTTTACACAAATGAACCTCTAACGGGGTAAATCTATATCTGAGGAGAGAGTCAGCAATGTGATCTATAAAGAATCATGACTACAATAATTGCACGATGATACTCAGCTAGTACTATTATATACATGTACATATATTGGTTACAATTATAGGTAGTAAGTATTAGAACAAAAATGGGGGTATTTAAACATTGTGTAAGTAAAGAGATAGGTGAACAGATTTTATATTAGGTGGGAGATGTTGATGTCTCTAAGGAATTGAAGCGTCTGATCTTCTGAATTCTTGGTTGGAGCCAGTGCTTGTTTTATTGTTGTCGGTATATTGTTTTTAATTCTCTCAGCATTATATTTTGGACAGGAGATTATGATGTGATCCACTGTTAATCGTACTTGGCAGTCAGTACAAGTGCTGGGGTCAGATTTCTCAAAAATATACTTATAGGTCAGCAAGGTGTGTCCATGTCGCAGTCTTGTCAATATTGTTTGGTCCTTTATGTTTTGTCTAAATTCTCACAATTTGGCCTCTTCTTTGATGGTTCTAAGGTGGTTGTTTTGGATGTTCCTCCATTCTTCCTTCCATTTTGCAAGAATGTTGTTTTTCACTTGTGACTTTGTGTCTACGAGATGCATCTGCACTTGCACTATCTCTTCTGTTGTTGCTTCTTTCGCTGCCTTATCTGCTTTCTCGTTACCATCAATGCCCACATGGGATGGGATCCAGATTATTATTATTTTTTTGCCCATATTAATTATGTCGTTGATGTTGTCTTTGATTTTGGTGATCATAGGGTTTCGAGGGTACAGTTGTTGAAGGCTTTGGATGATGCTCATAGAATCACTGAATATTGCGTATTTTGTGTGCCCCTGGCTGTTGGATAGGATGAATTCGGTAGCTTCTAGTATAGCGTAGGCTTCTGCGGTAAATATGTTTGTGTGATCCGGTAGATGGTATTTGTTTATTCTGTTGTTAACCACTATAGCGGCACCTGTTTTATTGTTTATTATTGACCCGTCAGTGAAAATAGCGTGGTATTCTTTGTGGTCTTGTTGGATTTCTCGGTACAAGGATCTATATATATATATATATATATATATATATATATATATATATATATATATATATATACCTATATATATTAGATTATAATTTAATTTTGATAAAAATTGTCTCCTGTCTCCCGCAACGCAACTGTGGCAACAAATGAGAAGCGATTTATAATATTTAGCTAATTACCATTTATTATTACAATATTTTATTTTAATTTAGTGTATTATTTATTAGAATCAATTACATTTCATTTTTTGTTCAGTTTAAAACTGTCATGTAAAAGATTACCTACAAATTAAATAAAATAATTATTACTATTATTATTAATTTCTTGAAAGTTTCTCTATACATATGCGTTTTCCATTAATATACAATCACGTGCCGTTTTCATAATCATTTTTAAAGTCCCGTTATCCATTTGTTCTGTTATTTAAAAAGGTTGTGAAACACTATTTTAGGGCTCTTTATATAGAGGTGGTGAAATGTAAATGTGCAACGCTGGGATACGGTTTGCAGAGCCGCAGTAAGGAAAACTTGCGCTAGGGGCAAAACTGTGTTTTTGCACCCTTAGTGGTCCTCACTTCCCAAAATCCAAGTGATGAGCAAAAAAAAAGGTCCTCACCTCCCAAAATCCAAGTGAAGAGCAAAAAAAAGGTCCTCACCTTCGCAATGTGGCGCCCCTTAGTCAAGCTCGTCGGCGCCCTTTTCTTTAGTGCGCTAAGGGCCGTCGCCCCCTCCCCACCCCCTTACTGCGGCTCTGACGGTTTGGACCAGGATTAGGTTTAGAACAAGTAAGGTCCCAGTTCTTTTTGTGTACTTAGTATTGGTGTAACGTTGCATATGCACACGAAAACTTTTTTCTAAGCATTAAATCTACATACAAGGTGATTTTCAGTTGAGAGTCTAGTTTTTAGGGTTTTGTAGTTATGATCACCAAAACACCTTCATAACATCACTAATGTGTCTGTCTCTACGGTAGAAATTGTAGCAAAACGGCACATATAGGAAAAATATAGAGAGTTCAAAAAAATACATCACGGGATAAATATAAACAAATATGTAATTAATGGAAAAACAAATATTTTTTTAAAATTTTTATTGGGGTATCAAATGAAACCTCTTAATGCGTGGATATATAAACCAATTTTTATTTTAGAAAAAAAATAAATAAATAAATAATGTGATTTTCATAAAAAATATGTCCCCCACCCTATCATCCAGAGGGGTTGATCTAAAAATATGAAAAAATCTCCATAAAGTACATTGATGGAAACCGGAATATTTCAACAGGAATATTTTATCAGGTTAGTTTTTCGAAAAATATCGATTTTTTTGTGTCATTGAAAAAATAATTATGTTTTTAAAATATATTGTGTGGTATTAAAATAAAGCTCTTAAAAGGTAGATTAAGGAACGAGCAATAGTTTTTCAATTTTACAGTCTGTTCCAAACGGTTAGGCGGAACTAAATGGGAATTTATTTCTTTTAGGTTGTCACGAGAAGGGATCTTGCTTGGGTTATTTCATTTTTCACGTTGGAATGTCAAAATTTAAAATTCCAACAATGAAACCATGGAAACGAATGACATATGTCCAAATAAAATTATTTTTTTTACACATTTCAATGACAAAAAATAAGTAAATGGGACATTTGTATCAAGAATGACACAAAAAATCAAAATATAAAGAAAATGACATTTTAAAATGATATTAACCTTAACAAAAAAATGTTTATTGTAAGTATGATTTACAAACCTTAAACAAAACGGCCGAAAAGCTCGATTTAAACGATGAAAGTAACTAGATTGCAAAATCTAGTTCCGCCTAACCGTTTGGAACAGACTTTATTTATTTTTTATTTTAATAAGATTTTTTCCAAATATGTGTAGCGATTTTTTAAGTTTTCAATTTTTGTAAGTTGGCAGCTCTGGAGAACTATAACGGACGTTACAGTTTGAACGAGTCAGTATGGTCGTGGTCAATGTGTTCTGTGGTCGTAGCAGAGCCGTCGAAGGGTTAATGTATGGTTTTGTGTAAGCGAAGTCGTAAAAGATAATTGTAAACCTCAAGGCCAGTGTAGAAGTTTATTACAGATTTCAGAAGTGGGATTGTAATCCAAAATAACGTGCGAAACTCTGAATGATACTGTGAGAATAACCGGGGACAAACGTAGTCAGTATGTGTGTAATACGTAATGTTACATGTTAGATAGTCGGACATTACGAAGTTACTGTTTGTTACGAGTCTAACGGTTGTGTTTGTCGGTGATCTAGACAGTACGGAGTGGAAAACGATTCGTATCAAGTCTAAGTGCAGTGTTATTACGGAATCTAAGCGTAATAGTGAGATAGACCGGTGCGAAAGTGAGGTTATTGTATCAGTTTACGCGGGACAATGCAGGATTCGGATATGTCGGCAGATGGCAACACGAGTCCAGTTTGTTTGCCAGATGTAGAGTTGAATGCACAAGAACAGATGGCGGACGGAATCCACCTATCGGCTGATAATGAACTTGCGGGTGTCGTGCAGGTTGCGGGTATCAACAGTGATCAGTTTGCAACAATGCTGTCACAGATGCATCAGATGCTGGGTATTATTCAACGCGACCGAGAAGCAAATGTAGGTTCAGTAATAAGAACCCAACCTACACATTTGACGTTTTTGCCAGGTGCCATAAATGAGTTAACGGGTGAGGAAAATCACACCCAAACTAAAGACTGGCTTGAGCAATTGAAGTCAGCCGCGGCATTAAACAAATGGTCCGACGAATACACAGTAGAGGTAGCGCGAATACATCTGAAAGGCGGAGCCAAGGCTTGGTACGCCGCACGGCGTGAACAGATAACGACTTTCAAGGATTTTTAAGCGACATTTCGGCGCACATTCTTAACATCAACTAGTTTGACCGAGAGATGGGACAACATGCGCAAACGTGTGCAGCGAGACGGCGAGAATGTTGGGTCGTATATTCATGAAAAATATAGACTCTGCCAGTCATTACATCTTCCGTTCAAGGAGGTGAAAGAACAGATTTTAGTTGGGCTAATGGATGATAGAAATTCATCGGGTCTGTTGGTCAAATCGCATGAAAATATTGACGAATTGTTTGACGACGTCATTTCTCTTGACCGCATTAATCGTGCAAAGGAGCCGGTGACCCCAGCGAAGTCTCACAAGGGAAACAAGACAGCAAATGAGACAGTTTCATCAAAGAGGACCACACCAAACGCCAGAACTACCCCAACAATCAGTTGTTTCAAATGTAAACAGAGTGGACATTTGGCAAATGCGTGCACAGTTCAGCGAAGTGAGCTCCAATGTTTCCAGTGCAAAGAAAAAGGGCATTACAAAAGGGATTGTCCCCAGAACAAGCGGAGCGTGATGCAAGTGAACGACCAGGATCGAGGTGATTCAATAGAGAAGTTCCTGTGAGAGATTTCGGTCATACGGATGAAGGCAACGGCGCAGATTGATCCAGGATCATCAGTCAACACCATCACGAAGGCAGCAGCTGCGAGATGCAACCTATGGGAGTACCCAAGTGACAAGAAACTGTTCGGTTTCGGGGGTGCAAGTAGTGTTGTGCCGGTAAGCGGAAAAGTGAGTGCGAGATTGACCCTGGACGAGGTAAGCGTTGAAAATGAATTTTATGTTGTCGCGGATACGGCACAGATGACGGACATTATCGTCGGCAGACCGTCAACGGAACGATCGGACATAGCATACATACGGGTAGACGATAAATTGATATTTGGGTACCGTCAGGAATATCCATTTTCAGACTTGGTAATCGATGAGAGATCGACGCGTGTAAAGGTTCGTGCAAAGGAACATTGCGAACTATTTGCGGGACAGATAAACTTAATTAACTGTTTTGTTGAGGACAGGGTCGTTACAGTGCCTGTAATCAATCCTAACGATGCAGATTATACTGTTAAGAAAAACCAGGCTATTGGGTACTTAAAAAGGGATGGAGTGTTGGTCGTGGAAGGTCACATGCGACAACCGATAACCCGGGAAATGCTCAATGTGAACGAAGAAACGACGCGCCCCGCGGAAATTGCAAAATTATTAGATTTGTGCAATAAATATAGAGTGTTTTTTGCACTGAATTTACGGGAACTAGGTTGTACAGACTTGATCGCGATGGATATCGTTGATAATGACTTGCCTGTACTTAGGGCACCGTATAAAGCAAGTGCATACGAACACGACATAATCAAGGGATTAGTGTCCCAATGGAAGGAACATGGAATTGTTTCCGAGACAACATCTCCATACGCGTCTCCGTGCTTATTAGTGCGAAAGAATACGGGAGAGACGCGATTAGTAGTGGACTATCGGGCTAACTCTCAACCAGTCAAAATGTACTTTCCGATTCCCACGAATGAAGAACAGTTCGAGGGGTTAGCAGGGTGCAAACTCTTCACAAGTTTAGATTTAGGGAATGCGTACTTACAAGTACCGTTAACGGAACGGGCGAAGCAGAATAGCACGTTCATCACCAACGATACGACAGGGCAGTTCGAGCGTATGATGTTCGGGATGACTAATGCACCGTACGAATTCAGCCAACTAATGAATTTGGTACTAGGACCTTTGGGTCGGAGCATTGCCACATGGTATTTGGACGATGTACTTATTTCGGCTAAGGATTGGCCTGAAATGTTTGCAAAAATCGAAAGGGTTTTCGATGCGTTGAAGTCTGCTAATTTGACTTTAAAGCTACCAAAGTGCAAATTCGGAATGACTAAAGTAGACTATTTGAATCAGAAGATAAATGTGTTGAAGCGGGAAAAGTCAACATGGACAATGGATGAAAAACAGATTGTAAACGGTTACGTGTTACGTGGCGGGCGCCTTATGAGAGTGGTGAAGGTGGATAATAAAAAGCGAGAATTATACGTAATTCCGAGGGCAATTAGGAAAAGCATGTGCGTGCGTTACCACGACAACCACGGACACTTTGGGCTAGAACGGACAGTAGGAGCCATGGTACAAAATTTTTGGTTTGGCGCAATGAGACGATATGTTCGTAAACATATCACGTCGTGTTTTGAATGTTTAGTCAATAAACTTCCCGGTGGTCGTAGAGCAGGTTTGTTACATAACCTACCAGTTCCCGAAAGACCCTTTGTTCGGGTACACATGGACCATTTCGGACCTTTGTTAAGGTCAAAGCGAGGTAATATGTTCATATTGGTTATAAAGGACGCCTAGATGAAGTTTGTCAGACTTTATTCGCTCAGGGATACGAAAACCAGAACTAATCTAAAACCGATTAATAATTTCTTTTCGGATTTCGGATTACCGATAAGGATTGTAACGGATCGCGGGACGAGCTTTACGTCAGATGCTTTCGAGGAATTTTGAAGAGTTGAACATAAAACATACGCTAATATCCAGTAGGCATCCTCAAGCAAATAGAGAGGTCGAGTGAGTAATGAAGACACTGTTACCGACGCTACTAACTTCCATACAGGATGAGGAACAATGGGATAGCAGTCTATTCATGGTTGAGAGACACCTGAATGCAGCGGTAAATAAGAATACTGGAAAGCCTCCATTTCAGATTCTTTTTGGCTATCAACCGACGTTTGATAACGTATTGTACGAGTTGTTGGGATTAACAAGCGATGGGAATGAATCGCGGACTCCTGAGGATATGCGGGAGGAACTTCGAGCAAGATCTGAAGAGCAACAAAGAAAATCCAAGGAGTATTACGATGCCAGAAGGTGCGAGGGAGATACTTTGGCGGTGGGTGACTTAGTATTCATCAGAGGTCCACCAACCTACACAGGTCAGCCCACGAAAACGCAACGGAAGTACAAAGGACTCTTTGTGATCATCGAAGTACTGCCAAATGATAAGTATAGAGTGAGTTCCATTGAGGAAACCAAGACAAGACACTTCACTACAACGGTGCACATCAGCCAGCTAACGGTCTATTAAAATCATGCAGAGACCGGCGAGTCGGCGATGAAGAGGACGACGACGCCAGTCTCGAGGAAACTGAAAACCCGGTACGGGATAATGGGACAGATCGACGAAGTGCGGTCGATAGTGACAGTGATCTCGCGAGTGTAACAGGGCCTTTTCAGTGTGAAACAGTGCGGGAAAAGCGGTTCCGACGACCGCCCAGACATCTTGATGATTTTATAATTGCTTGATAACATTGTATTTGTTCTGTAACAATTGTCATGTTAAGGTTAAGATTTTTGTGTTAATGGGGTCATTAACCTGTCAGAATGACCGATTGTAGTAATTTTTGTAAGTTTTCAATTTTTGTAAGTTGGCAGCTCTGGAGAACTATAACGGACGTTATAGTTTGAACGAGTCAGTATGGTCGTAGCAGAGCCGTCGAAGGGTTAATGTATGGTTTTGTGTAAGCGAAGTCGTAAATGATAATTGTAAACCTCAAGGCCAGTGTAGAAGTTTATTACATATGTACTAAAAAAACCACTGTCTAAAGGATACGGGACAAAGGGGTTAAACTAAAAATCTGAAAATATTCTAAGCAATATATATTGATCTGAATCGGAAACATAAGAGTAACACATGTCCATGAAAAATGTTCCTGAAATTGAAAAAAAAATTAAGCTATTTAGCAATATATTTCTTATTAATTTATTAAAGAATTAAATACGAAGCAATGCAGGAAAATCGCAGAGATTTTTTAATTTAAACTTTATTGTGACGAAATTTTTTGAAATTATTTAAATTTAGTAAAAAGTAACGAAAAAAAAAATGGTTATAAATAAAAACTGTTGATTTTGATGTGATCATAGAAGCAATATTGTCCTCCACATCCAGCATTCTATTGGTTTCCTACACTTATTAAATACCTACAAAACCCTGAAATGTGTTAAAATTCACTCTTCACATCAATGTTTTATATTATCACTTTAAAATTGAGTCATATCACAGCAGTACCTTTAAAAGTGATAATTTGAACAAAAGTATAACAGCACGGTTATTTAGTTTTTAATTTTAATATTTTACAATAGTACGGTTCTGAACCGCATGATCGACACTACTAAAACAATACCGTAGTGATTTAGCATAGAGATACAACTATATCCATGCATGCAAGTAGATTTAAATTTAGAACTTTTTTTTTCATTCTTGTGGCCTATAAGTAGTAGGTTTTATATTTGCATGTCAGGATGGGGTTTTAAGCATGCTTGCATATCGCAAAAACATCCTGCAGAAAGCATACCTGCAGAGCGTGTAAAAAACACCCTGCAACCCTGGCGCATTTATCATCAGCGTACCACTTCTATGCCGTCACACACAACATTTACCGGCACAATGTTGCTCTACGTGAGACTACTATGGAATTGACACAACTCGTGTCATTTGGATATAGAAGATATGGTGAAAAATTGCAGGTGCTGCAAATACTGGAATTACACCATGTCCAGTCCTCAACCACTTCATACAACGAAGCTAGTCATACTCCTACTGGCAGGGCCGGCGCTAGGATTTGCGAGGCCATGTGCCAGGGCAGGTGCGAGATCATGTGCCAGCGCAGGCGCGAGGCCATGTGCGAGATTGACAAGAAACATTTATATTGACGCGGTGGTCAAAAAGGGCTGGTTCAATAATGATGGACCACGCAAAATGACGGAATGAACGAGATACATCAGTCAAAATATAATTTTCCTTATCTGGTGCTGTCCGCTACCACGCTATGTTTACATATTAGATACTCCTATAATGCTTCAAATGTATATATTTTAATGAGGGATACATTTAGTGAATGTTACACTATTGTGGCATCTATCAATAACAACTTTGTGATTTTCTCTCGTATTCGGGGAATCACAGCGCTTCACAGCTGATGCAAAGCACCCCACTCGTTTTCTTCTTTCTAATTTCAGCGCGCTCGAAAACTACATATACAATTTAGATAGGAGTTTGGTGTAGGCGAGTACGCGCGGTTCAGAAAGTTCGCACCATGCGCGAGGCCTGTTGGACCGCGAGGCCATGTGCTACTGCATAATAAATATTTTTTATATCGTATTATGATATTTAGTCAATATTAGTGTTTTATAATTTAAATAGGGCTACCATACGTTCCGGTTTGACCGGAACTTTCCGGTTTTTCAGCCCGGTTCCTTTGTTAATCTTTGACAATAGTTTATTATGAAAGAAATTTAATTTTTTTATCCTATTTCACAAACGGCCTGGGGGGAGGAGCATATCCTTCACAACTTTTTTTAAAATAAGCCCCCCCTTGACAAATTTCTGGATACGCCCCGGATACCATGAGTTCAAAAAGTAATTATATAAGCGTTGGCTATGAAACAATAAAATAATGTCTACCGCAAGCTTTATATAACAACAAATAACTTATGACAAAAACAACAGTGATGACAGTTAATTAATTCTAAAGCTTGCAGTAGACAATTTTATTTTTCCATAGCCAACCCTTATGTAATTACTTTTTGAACACATGGTATATGGGTGTATGTTTGTCTAATCTTAAGATCCAGCGTAGATATTTCTGAAGTAAGCGTACAATTTTTTGTTGTTCTGTTCAGCCCCAAATTTCTACCTCACACATTACTAGGGGTTTAATCATCCTATCGAATAACATCAACTTTATTAAGAAACTATTTTTAAATGTCCTTTCGCCAATTCCCCATACCTGCCCCATAGCTACCATTCCATTCCTTGACACGGATTTTCTTGTTCCTTTTCTTTGTTGGATTTTTATAATATATATAGGTATATCCTAAATATTTATATTTAGTCACTTCTTCTATTTTATTTCCCTGCCAACTCAGTGTTCGTCGCTTTCACTTCCTCCTCCTTTCTTAAACTTTATAATTCTTGACTTCTTGGTGTTCAATGTCAGTTTCTGTCTGTCTAAATATTGTTCTAACCTGCGCAATTGACTAGATCATCTGCATAGGATAAGGACCAATTATTTTCCTTCTTTTAACTGCAGGTCCAGTTTGTCTCCTTTTTAAGTATTTGTCCAGATCTGAAATGTACAACGCAAACAATGTAGGTCTTAATGGACATCTTTGACGCAATCTTTTTTGTTTCCAAAAGATGTCTGACAACTGGTGGTCCTTGATTTTAACCTTCAAACACATTTCTTCGTATATATTTTTTACATTTTGCGTTAATAGATACATTGCTAACTACTTTTTCCTTTAGTGTATTTATCAGTTCGGCCCTATCTCCCCAACTAACCGCAGCTTTTAGATCGTCAAAGAAAATGTATAAGTTTCCTATTTTCTTTGTTTCTGTCAAGCCAAGTGTTTCTATTGGCCAAGTGTTTCTATTGGCCAAGTGTTTCTATTGGCCAAGTGGTTCAAAATAAAATATTATTGGTGGCCGCCTTCCTTTTCTGAACCCGTTTTGCATATCGGAAGTAAGTTCTTTTCTTCAATTTCCTGCTTCGGTTTCTGCTAGTATTATACATTATAAATGAGTCATGCCCAACTATTAGCCATGTTAGGTCTCCTGGCCGTTTTCGTAAAGTGAATTTAGCTGCAGAGTAAATCTTACACGTTTTTCACTTGTTACTCTATATATTGAAATATAGTCGGTGCTGTAGTCGTAAAATCAACAGAGAGTAGACTGTACACATGTAATAAAAATCAGAGGGTATTTATCCTACAAAACTATAACTTTGGGACGAGTCAATACACAAGCAGAAGTATTAATTTGCGGGGGGGGGGCGAAATTTTAATTTACGCCATTACAGTGATCCACGTGATCAGTGTGACGTTTCGACTAGTCCTATATGAATGTACAGGTATGAACAGGTACTCATTTTATGTATTAAATACATGAGGCTGTGTCGATCCCAGAGCTGACTGCACAATATTGGAAGATAAAAATCCGAAAGAGGTGAGGGATTAGAACCCCCGTCCCTATGCTCCATATACAACCGTCTTACCACGGAGCCACCCATTAATTAAATACTAAAAATATCAATATTTTATTTTAATTTAGCAATATGTTGAATATTAACGACGCGGATCTAGAAAATTATCAAAATCTTCGAAATAATGCCCTTCTGCGGTTATAAATTATTGCTAGTTTCTTTTTAATGAATGCGTTTCAGAAATGTCTGGAAACATATTTTGTTGACTCTGTGAAATCGCTATAAGGTCAGTTTCAGATTATTTTTATATCTCTTCAATCGTTTGAAAATAGTGTCCTTTTAATAAACTCTTCAATTTTGGAAACAAAAAGTATTCAACAGGGTCTTCCATTGTGAGTTTTCTCTTCGACAAAAACTGCATTAACCATAAGGAAAATTTGAGCTGGTGTGTTGTGTTTGTCAATATTCGTTAAAATGTCTTGATAAGACCTGTATTATATACCTACTCTTTTTGCAACCTCTCTAACAGTCAATTGTTGACTGATACAGATTAATTCGCGAGCCTAGATAACCTTTTCGTCGGTTTTAGGACTTGACGGTATTAAGACCAACTCGATCTCTCATCATCTTTGAAACACATGAACTACTTAAAATACGGAGTTCGTCTCAGACCTTCTTCTGCAAAAGCTGTTTTCAAAAGTTCAAGTGTTTCTGTAACCGTCTATGGAAATTTGAAACAAAATTTCATTCAGATTCTATCATCAGGCAAAGTACATTTTAAAAATCGCCGGGTAAAAATAATGAAATTACAAAAACCGCTATAAAATTCGTACAAAATAACTTAGTAAAAATATAACTGGAAATCATGGAAAACGCATGGGTGTTGCATCTCACACTTCCTTTATAATTTGGCAGTTTTTGGAGACAAAGTCAATTTCTTTCAGCATCCACCATACTCATCTGACTTGACCTGGTTTAATTAGTTTTTTTTTTAACTGATATAAATAATTCGTTTAAAATATAGGCGTAATCAAACGATAGATAAGAAAATTGGAAAATATCGGAGTAATTCCAAAAAGTGTCTAGAAAATGTATTTTCAGAAAAAGGAAAGATGTTGGCAGCTATGTATAGCTACAAGAGGGTAGTCTTTCGAAGACGATAATTAAAAAAAATTAAATCATTTCTTATTAATTAAGTTAATCCTGCATTTTTTGTTCAAATCACTTATAAACAATTTTATTCAAAGAAGAAATTTCTTGATTATATTACGTACATAATTCTTTATTTCCCCTCGACCTTTCGATGTTTTGGGTATTTACTACAATTATAATTACAACACATATATCTCCTATCAACATCCCAACGTCCTATTAAACATACATCACATTTCATTACTTTACATTACAATTTATTTTATTCCATTCCCTTCCCTTCCAACCATTTCTTCACCCCTCTTCCTATCTCCTTTCCTTCTTCCCCATATCCAGGTAACCTCAACCCCCTTCTTCCTTCCATTTCCCCCCTTCTGCTTCCCCGGGCCACTTCCTTCCTTCCTTTACCCCTTCCTGTTATCTTTCTTGCCTCTAATTTCCTCGCCCACCTCTCCCCCTACCATTATTACGTCTAGTAGGTATATAATGGGCCCGCTGCCCACGCAACTGTGGAGGGATACACGCTATTTTGGGTATCACCGAATTTCTCAATGATTTTTTTGTCTCTGGGTCTCCCTAGACAAAGTTAATCAACATGCGAGAGGGTCTAGAAAAAAAAAAAAAAAACTGCGGCGGGTGGCATAAAGTTTACGCCATTGATAATATTTCATTTAGTTCACAGCTCAAATGTTTATAAAAACAGACAAAATTATTTTTAAAAAAATGTTTTTTATGATGCGATTAGAGTAAAAAAAAGTGTCTAAAAATATTCTCCAAGGACATCAATTTTTGGGCCTTATGTAGTTCTTCGTCGCTTACTATATACCGACGAAATCCTGAAATGTGTAAGATTTCTTCATTAAAGATTTTTCGATCTGCCTTAATGGACAGTTTCACTGTTTTTTTATTATTATTATTATTTTTTTTTTATTAGCTTTTCTTTCGCTTCCAGTTCTATAATGTTATTATAATTTTACATCAGGGAAATGTATACACATACATAAATATTCTGAGAATTAGTTGCATTCTTTTTGACATTTATAAAACAGGGTACACATTAGTGATTTGGTGTATCTGTGTATATTGGTCAGGTGAGGTATACATGCATAGAATACGATGCGATACGAAGTTGTGTCAGTACTTGGCTGGAGTGCTGAACACACCCCCGTGATCAAGTGATGACACCTGTCCACATCTGTGACACGACAACAATCATATTCTATTTGCACGCTTAATTAATATGCCCACATTGATACTTTCAAAAAATCAAATAAAATTTAATTGATAAAAATTTCCCCACAATCAAAAATTAAATCTTATTTTCAGGATAAGTCCATTTAGTTTCCACAAAATAAATATTTAAGAATAATATATGACATACTGTAACATATAACAATATAAATATTGTAACACATTTTACGATTTCGTTCTATCTATATAGTGCACTCAGCTCTAGGGTAGATTAAGCTTGAAGTATTTATACCTTAAATGAGTACCTATTTACACAGGGATAATAAGGTTGGTTGAAACGTTTTGCTGACCACAACGTATCTTTCATATCTATGACTGGAGATCTTATCAAATCGGCCCCTATACGCCATCAAGACGTTGCGAACCTATCATTATTAATTATTTATTTTTTATGTACCATATACAGTAAATTAAGACGACCAGCAGTGGGTCCGATTGCTAAATGTTTTTGCTGTAATAGCGCCCAAATGAACGATATTTTGAAAATCATTTAAGTTCCTACACTATTTGCAGTGGTAATACAAAGTTACCCACTTTCATAATCACCTAGCCGTTAACATCAAATTTTGGTTATAGATCTTCCTTAGGCAAATCCAGTATTCGCGGTTCTGTGCCTCCTGCATTCAGTTCTCTTGCCACGTTCTCTATCGAAGGATTATTTTGGTCAATCTACTTTCGCTTGAATGGGCTAAATATTATTCGGCATAGTTCCTCATCTGGTACTATATCCTTAAGAGTAATTCCAAACATAGCTTGTTGTAAAAAATATAAAATTATCGATTCCCTATGCTAGATCAAAAGTTGACATCATTTCCGGTGAAAACGCAAGTGCCTCAGAATTCTTATAGTAACCTTTAGATGGGCCTTTTTGTCTAGTTTAACTTTAGTTCTGAAGATTTTTTGTATCTTTACAAATAAAGGAGATTTTCGGGGTGCCCCGTTTCAAACAAACACCCTGCATATAGAGAAACAGATTATACTAACATTAAATATCTTGGGTTGGGGTGAGATGTTTTTATAAAATGTAATTTTCATTTCACGTTGACTTTTTGTGTCAATTTTAATACAAATTTTCGAATATATTAGATTTAAAAAAATTTCATACTATGTCACTTTTTCCTTTTGACATTTAGATTTTGGCTGCCAGCATGAAACATGAAATAATCACGAAGCTCATTACAACTTGAGAAAATATCATAAAAATCCAGTTTAGTTCCACACAATAAACAAAGTATACAGAAAAAGATAAAATGGATATGAGTAAAAACAAAAAACTTTGCTGCCTCATCGTATTAATCTGTTAATGCGAGTAGTATCAATCAAATTTTGAACTCGGAAGCATAAAGGAAACCGGGTAAAACCAGTATTGAGTATTTTTAATTCCATTTTTGTTCTTGAACAGAGAACAAAATGTCGCTCTTGTTTCCGTGCTTTAAAAAATTCTGGTAATATGGTTATTTTGCTTTCGTTTTCGATTTGTCCTCATCCTTGCTAAAAATTGAATCAAAGAGTCTGGTGTCGATAACTTTTTCTGACTCCCGACTCCGACTCCTCCAAAAAGTTTCGACTCGTCGACTCTCGAAGGATCAACACTCCACTTCATATAATTCGTTGGAGCATATTTGGAAAGAATGGGACAATAATTATGTCGCTTTTTCAAAAATAGGCAATTTTAAAAAAATGTTTATTTATAAGAAGAAAAAAAATGCAAATATAGTTAACAACGAGGTAATTTATAAATAAATTACTGTTGGGGTTAACAAATTTTATCTTCAGCTCCCCGAGCATCGCCGGGTTATCTGCTAGTATTGTATAATACTTGATACAAATTGTGCTAATTCTGCTGGGCATGGGGAAAGCGAGGCCCGTTGGCCCCCCTTTGGCTGCGCCACTGCCTATCTTTAAAGATGTACCTACCGAAGACGACCGTACTACAGACCCTGAATAAGATCATAAAAAATTATTTTTTAAAAATACAATCTTTTTTTTTTTAAATACTATCGAAATATTTCGAAAATTAAACTGATTAAAAGTTGTCTATTCCCGCCTGCAGATATTCCGCCACCTCTTTGATCTGCAGGATGCAGAAAGCAGTGTTGCTCAGGTCACTCCGCATTGTGCGGGCACTGGATCTGGCATAATTTCCGCATCTGCATATCGCCAGGGTTTGGGATACAGCCGTGTATATTTAGCTCCATTAATCTCTAGTATGACGCGACTCAAAAGGTTGCTGAAGTTTGCGATTAGTGGACGCTTGTCAAGACCTGATAAACCACAAAATAATAATAATCTTTATTTATTTTAAAAAAATTATAATTCTTTTGACTATAATTCCTTCAAAATGACTTTTCGTTCCTTAATCTACTCTGTCACTTGTCTCTGTCACATTATCAAATATATTCACGTATGCAAAATAAATCTTTAGGACGTTAGTTCGGATATTTTTTGATTAAAAATCAAATATATAAAATACATAGTGCGTATAAAAATGCAACCTTAGTGGAAAAATATGCAGAGAAACATATGTTCCACAATGCTTTTTTCCAGACTATTTAACTTGTGTTAAATGTAAATTTAGATTTAAGAAAAAAAAAATTGCAACCCCCTCCCCCTCTCTGGGTGTTGCCTTTACAAGGTGTAGGACAAAAAAAATAGTAATTATTTACTAAAAAACGCTTTAAAATAGAGAATAAAAAAATAAATTTTGTTCTTTAATCAACGTTTTAAAAAACTTCATTTGATATCCCCAATAAATTAAAAAATTACATTAAATTTATATTTTTTGAAAAAATTACTTGATCTAAAATTGCCGTTGAATTATACCGATTCATATTATTATGTATTATAGTTTATCGCAAGTGCGGCAGTTTGCGGGTGGGATTTAAAAAGGATTATAGGGGGTAATATTTAAATTAATATAATTTTTTATTTTGAAATGTTGAACTTTTCCTTAGGCAGTACCAATATACAACTTACTACAAAATTTTATTTAACCCGGTTCTTTCACATAGCAAAATAAAACTCGTTTCGTTGGAGTTCCCTAGTATTCTAAGAAGTTAATGCATTTGCTTGACAAACACTAGTCAAAAACGCTCTACTTTGAATTTTATCAGATTTCTAAACCAAGACTCTTTGGGAAATAGGACGGATGACAAACGTTTTTCAATTTTGGACAAAAATCGCGTCGAAATACCTATATGTATATATATATATATATATATATATATATATATATATATATATATATATATATATATAGTAGTAAAAGTTATTGGGAGTAGCGGTGGAGAAAAGTAAACTCAATATTTACTCATACCCGATATTTCGGTCTAAATTTTTAGACCTTTTTCAAGGGCAACAAAAAAATAAATTAAATAAAATTTTCAGCCCTTGAAAAAGGTCTAAAAATTTAGACCGAAATATCGGGTATGAGTAAATATTGAGTTTACTTTTCTCCACCGCTACTCCCAATAACTTTTACTACTATAATATTGGAACGGAATATTAGAAATACAAAATATATATATATATATATATATATATATATATATATATATATATATATATATATATATATATATATATACATATAGGTATTTCGACGCGATTTTTGTGTATATATATATATAAGAGGAAATAAAAATTCTTGATTACTCGTCAAAAGTTTATTATAAAATATTACGAGACGTTTCGACTGGTAAATCCAGTCATCCTCAGTCTAGAGTACGTTGTCAATATTTTAAAATAAGTATATTCTTATGAAAAAATATACGGAAATGAAATTGAAAAATCCATCCCAAACACATACAGAGTAGACAGGCAGTGTAGAACAGGACGGCTCGAGATTGTCTGGTCGTTTGTGAACAAACAGAAAAGAAAAGACAAAAACACAGAAAAATAATGTCCCAGCAGGGAAGAGTGTTACTGGAACCGATTTTTCGGATTCTAGTAGTGAGGAAGGACGTCGAGATATGTAGTTACACGACACTGATACTAGCGAAGGACTAGAGGATATTGGCGATTTGAAAACGAATTAACATCAGGAAGATGAAAGACGTCTGGAAAAAATAATACAATGCCATATTGTGAACAATTATATGATAGAAAATTTGAATAAAGTCTTTTGCCTGCTGAAAATCTGGTGTATACATGAATGGGAAGTTTTTTAACAATGATTTCCCATAAGTAAGGAAGAAATAAAGGATGATACGTGGCTTTTGGTCAAGTTTGAGTTTGGAAAATGCGTTGGAACAAAAAATATAAATACTTCATAGGCAACGTGATTGATATTACTGAAATCTACATGGAAATAGAAGCAATATTTTTAAAACACAAGCCAACGAAATCTAATTCGGGATATATGTAAATATATCCCGAATTAGAAACCTTTCCAGAAATTCCAGATACTTGTACAACTTTTTGACCCACATATAGTAAAACTATAGAGTTCAAAAAAATACAGCGCGGGATAAATATAAACAAATATGTATTTAGTGGAAAAATAAATATTTTTTTATAATTTTGAGTGGGGTATCAAATGAAAACTCTGAATGCGTGGATGCACAAACACATTTTTATTTTTGAAAAATCTTTTTTTTATTAGGTTTTTTTTTGTCAATCTCCCAGAGGGGTTGAACTAAAAATCTGAAAAAAAATCTCAATATTGTATATGTTGAACTATTCCGGTTCAACAGGAAATTTTGATCAAATTGGTTTTTCCCAGAATATTGATTTTTTTTTTGTGTCGTCGAAAAAAAACTTATTTTATTAAAATTTATTGTGTGGTATCAAAACAAAGCTCTGAAGACGTAGATAAAGGAACGGGAAGTAGTTTTTTATTTATTTTAATACGATTTTTGCCAAAAAACTACTAAAAAACGACCCTCAGGGGTTAAATTAAAAATCTGGAAAAATTCTAAGCAATGTATATTGCTATGTGCGAAACCCCAATCCTGACTCAATGGCAGCACGGAATCGTATCAGAAACTTCTATAGACGGGAAATAAAATCTTCAAGAATTAGAGCTAATTCCGATTACATAGATAATTCTGACAACACGCCAAAAGCAATGTGGGCAGTAATTAATAAATCTAGACCTATCAGTGAAAAAACAGTATGTAATAAAGATCCTAATTTAATTAATAATTTTTTCGTTAATATTCCTAAAAATATTTTACAAAATCGACCACAGGATAACAAAGACTGTGTTAATATAATTTTGCCCCTAATAAATAAGGACAACATACCCGTCTTTACATTTAAAGAAATTACGCACAATCAAGTGAGGGATGTCATTACTTCACTGAATAACAGTAAAAGTAAAGACGCGTATGAATTATACGTTTCTCTTATAAAAAAGACAATAAATCTGATTATTGACCCATTAAGTAAGATTTTTAATAGATGTATAAGAGAAAATACATTCCCAACTGCCTTAAAAATATCAAAAGTTATACCGGTCTATAAGGGTAAGGACAAAGATGACATGAATAATTTCCGGCCGATATCTCTAACACCTATTTTTTCAAAAATTTTTGAAAAAATATTATTGCAGCAGTTGATTGAACATTTTGAGAATAACCGTTTACTAAACGACAGTCAATTTGGCTTTAGAGCTGGCAGATCTACCAGTAATGCTATTCTAGACTTTATCGAATACGTAACATTTGCTCTAGAAAATAAGTCTCATAGCATGGCTACTTTTTTAGATCTAACTAAAGCCTTTGACTGCGTTCCACATGACCTCTTAATTACAAAATTATCCTGTTACAATATTGGCCCTGATAGTATTAACTTATTGAAGTCCTATCTATCAAATAGGAAACAATACGTATGGGCTAATGGTAAAAAATCTAAAGAGCTGGAGATAAATTCTGGGATGCCACAGGGTTCAATTTTAGGACCACTGCTGTTCATAATTTATATTAATGATCTGCCATTATATATGAATCAAGTAAATACTATATTGTATGCAGATGATACAACAATTTTAAATAATGATTCTAATTATGAACAGCTTATAGATCAAAGCCAGTTAAACCTGGAACGTATTAAAGAGTGGTTCAGAGCTAATATGTTAAGTATTAATGTAGCTAAAACACAACATCTGTTTTTTTCCCTGAGGGCTCCCGACCCTGTTAACAACGACTCAGTAAAGTTTTTGGGTATTGTCATAGGTGCTAATCTAAATTGGGAGAAACATATAGAAGTAACATCCGCAAAGCTTTGTAAGTCCATATATTGTATCAGGAATTTAAAACAGAAGGTTACTCAAAATGTTCTATTAACAGCATACTATGCATTATTTCAATCTCATGTCACCTATGCCTTATTAGCCTGGGGGCATTCCTCTCATGCCGAAAGAATTTTTGGTTTGCAGCGACGTGTTGTTAGAATTGTTAGCGGTTTAGCATACAGAGATGATTGTAGAAGTTCCTTTGTCAATTTAGGTATTCTGACGTTTCCCTGCCTGTACATTTATTACTGATTGACACATGTCCACTTAAATTATAAAGACCAAAAGCTTCAAAAAGACGTTCACAGCTACAATACCCGTGGCAAAGAACTAATCAGGCCTGATTATACAAGACTGACCTCAACTAGATACTCGTTGAACTATTATGCCACTAAATTTTACAATGTTCTCCCTTATGAAATAAAAAAATTACCATTGAAATCATTCAAGATCAAACTAAAATCCCTCCTAATTAACAAGGCATTTTATAGCTTTGACGAGTATCTTAACGGACAATTTTGACAAACTTTAACGGACAATTTTGACAAACTTTCTACGTGACTGCAGCTTTTTCTCGCAATATATGCCTCTTAACTTTTAATTTGTTATTTTAATATGTCATATTTTATTGTTAAATGTACTAATATTTTTTATATTTTAATATGTCCTTTTTTTATTGTAAATTGTAATAATATTTTTTATATTTTAATATGTTTATTTTAAATTGTACTAATTTTATTTTATATTATGACGAATGTAAAAAACTCAAATTTTATTAACATGAATAAATATTATTATTATTATTATTATTATTATTATGAACCAGAAACGTACGAGAGGAATTTTTTATCCAATTTCGTGTTTGGAAAATATTAGTTTTTGAGTTATTGAAAAAAAAATTTACATAAATTTTATTGTGGGGATATTAAATGGAGTGCAGATTAAGGAACGGCAATTAATTTTTGAAATACACTTAATTTTGACTAAATTTTGCCATTAAGATTTTCGTTTAACATCTTAGCTAAAATTAAAAAAATATATTTGTATATACATGTATACATTTTGTTATGGGTAGAGAAGAGGTACGTTAATTTATTTTGCAAATATTGACTAGGAAAATAAATAAATAACTGGCCGGTTTCTGGGATTCAATTTCTAGTAGAGAATCTGTTAGTTTTTCATATAGTCAATATCTCTGTGGGCGTTATGCTCTTGCGTGACAAAAGATCGCCCGCAGTGTTGCCAGGTCTGGATTTAAATGATATTATTGTAATTATACAAAAAAAAATGCATTAAAATATATATTACGGTATTATTAGAGATATATGACACACGGTAGAAAAAATCTAACTGCAACCTTCTTGTCGTGCCTATTGATTTAAAGGATTTAAAACCAACACTTGTAATTGTGTTATGTAGTGACACGCATTCATCGTTTGGCCTTCTAATAGCTTCATCATTCACTGACTAAATACCTACAAAACCCTGAAATGTGTGAAAATTCACACTTCACGTCAATTTAATTATTATTATAATTATTTTTAAATTTTATGACCTTTGCTGCTGTGGCAATTAGCCAGAACAATTTTTATTTGTGAAAAATTCCATGCCTGAACGGGGTTCAAACCGGAGACCTTCGCAACACAGAGCACGTGTGTTAGCACTACGCTACGTCGGTCGGCAATTAAAATTTATCTTCATACACTTTGAACTTCTGCCAACTTTAACTATACAGCCTCTTACTATTGTTCTGGGTGTTTTTTTTAAGCTTAACTAATCAGAATTTTTATTACTTCAAGTTGTCACGAGCTCACTTTTTAATGATTGAATCGGACTTATATAAAGCATAATGATCAAAAGCCTGACTTAATCTTTAAAAGTTATTAGATTTCGAAATCTAGTTCCGCTTAAACGTTTGGAATAGGCTATAAGTACAGCCCTGCGCGGATACGTTTTTCTGTATCCGCATCCGATCCGCATCCACACATCCAGAATTCGCATTTGATCCGCATCCGCAGCCTTTGTAAATATAAATATCCGCACAACAAGGATTGCTGTTAGTTCCAAAATAACTAACATGATTTCAAGAATTTTAAGATATTTTAATTTTTTAAAATTTGATATTAGCTTTATATGTTTTTAAACGTGGCAAATTACTATGGTTAATTTTTACTAATATTTTCAAAAATGCCAATTAAGGCGATACATTACATAGTTATTTTTAAATTAATAAACTGGCAATAAATCCAAATATAAGACCGTTATATAAACTCTACCAGGGCAGCGCAGTGGCATGCAGCAATGGTGCGATCGCTCCAGGCGCCTGGGCCACGAGGGCGCCTTTCAAATATTTCACATTTGTTTATTTTTATAATAAAAATTTTATTATTTGCTTGTTGCATTTTTATAAATTAGGTTTTTATTTATCTTTGTTAATAGATACTACATTTTAATTAGTCGGCGTACAAATGAGCGGTGATTTTATCGATATAAATGAAAGAATTTATAGGTAAACTTACAATGTATCTAACAGTGCTGTCGACGCCTCTACAAGACTCCTTCTTTGCCGCTCTAGCGAAAACGATAGCGATAACCGGACAGAGGAGGATTCTAACGCTTAGTGCAAGAAATGTGATAAAGGCGTTCAATAATTTTCACAAATATTTATTAGGTCTTTTTTTAGGATTTATTAGGATTTATTTTAGAATTTATTTTCTAGATATATATTAGACTTTTTTTAAGGATTTATTATGCTTTTTAGTGCTGGATTACCGACCCATGTCCCACTTTAATATCGGTACCTAAAATCGTCCCGGAAACCTATTTTTGTCTCGCATGTCCCACATACAGAAACAGCTCGGCAGCGAAGTGTATTCAAGTTATTTATAAAATAAATATAAGCACGTGTTCTAGAAAGCAATTTTAATTCGTGCGGGAGCCGACCTTTGACCAGATCTTCGCTCCCAACTTTGACATAAATAACAATGCACTTCGATAGATAAGGAAAAGACAGTTAGGCGAGGCGGTATAAATATAATAAAACCGACAAATTATTATCGAAGATTTGCGGCATCTAATCAAAAGGTTTTTAATGCACCTAACAAAATGTCCCCCGCCATAGACAATAGACAATGACGTTTAGTGAGTGCATTATTTTGATCCCTTTATACAAAGGAGTGTTTAATAAAATCTTGGAATATAAACATATATAAAAAAAGGTGAGTATATACTTTTATTTGGGGGGCGGGGATTGCATTCGTAATAAGTTGGCACCTTTTAAAATTTGTCATTTCAGTATAAAGGCGCCTTGTAAAAATGTCTGCGCCGGGCGCCAAAATATCGCCGCACGGCCCTGAACTCTTCTATATTTAACTATTTAAGTAAGCGTAAAGTAAGTAAGTTTTAGGGCAGAGAAAAACAAAAAGTAAAAAGTGCCGTAACGTATCATAATTTCACTCTTGCCATAAGCACAATACAAATGCCAGCGGTACATTTTTGGGGTTCTAAACGCGTCTTCCGTAGGAAGAGGCGCCTAACCGAAGATTTTATGTTCACGCGGATATTGCGGAAAAGCGGATATGATATATTATCCGAATCCGCGCGGTTTATATGGTAATTTATCCGTGTCCGCAGAAAAATGGCGGATATCAACGGATTTGCAGGGCTCTAGCTTTAAGTACAATATTTCCTGTAGACTTTTATTTTATACACGTTTCCTTTTTTCCATGAAAGATTTCTCGTGGCCAATGATTTATTTATTTTAATTTAATTTTTTTAACTTTATAATTATTTATTTCATAGTGAACTTTGAATATAAATTATAAATAATTAAATAATTGGTGCATACATTTAGCATACTCCCATTGTAGTGTCAAGCTCTGGATAATAGGGTCGCATTAATTTTATATATTTAATTTAGCTTTTCAGATTGTCATTACCGTAAACAAACGAGCATTGTCAACAGCGCAGCTAGGTGTAACTAAATCAACGGACAGGACTTCATTAACTGTCACAGTTCAAAACAATTACAATACCCCAAGAAAATTTGGGATCACTAAATGTACCTACACCTTTAATTAAAATATTAATTCTTCAAAACAATATTTATTTCTTTATATTGTAATCTATATTAATAAAATTTTTGGCTATATTTGTTAGATTTTTTTTTAAATTTTGTTTTCTACCTCATATTTTGTTTCTACACGTTTCAGATGATTATTTGTACGTTATTATTATATTCGTACAAAAAACAATTTTTGTCTGTCTGTCGGAAATTCACACAAAAACGGCTGAACATATTTTTACGTAATTTAGTATGCATACATAGTTTTTTATTCTAGGAGAGTGTTTCGGGGTTAAAACTGTTTATTAAAAAACTTAAAATATCTCCCTTATTATTGACTTAACAGAAAAAAATATATGTATAACAAAAATTGTTTATTGTAAAAAATCAAATCTTTTATTCAATGTATTTTTACATTTAAATTAATATTTGGGGAGTTACGGTGGGACACCCTAAAACTAAAATCTACATATATTTTCCTTATTATGGACAATAGCAAAATCATACATGACTAAAATAATTTATAATAAGAAAACAAATCTTTTATTTTTATTCAGTTTTTCATTTAGATGAATATTTGGGGAGTTACGGGGGAACACCCTAAAGATAAAATTTTGAGATATCTCTATTATTATTGACAATAAGATGTAAAATCTTTTTTATTCTATCAACTTTTGCGATTAAATGAATATTTGGGGCGTTACGTACACCCTAATTCTAAAATCTTGAAATATCTAATTTATTTACTTTACATCAAAAATGAGTTTTTTTTTTTGTCTCCACTGCAGTTTTTAATAAGAAGATTATTTAGGGGACAATTGAAGTGTTACTTATAAGGTTGAAATATCACATTTATCATCAGGGATGGGGAGTCGACAGATAAATTACCGACTCTCGACTCCGGTGTCGGTATTTTTGAAAACCGACTCCGACCTGACTCCTTTCACTCATAAAGTCTATTCCAAATGTTTAATCGGAACTAAATGGAATTTTAATTTTTTTATGTTATCACGAGTTCACTTTTTAACGATCAAAGTGGACTTTTGTTAAACAAAATTATACAAAGCCTCATTCAATCCTTAACAGTTAGTAGATTTCGATATCTAATTCCGCTTAAACCAAAGACACAGACTATACTTACATTAAATATCTTGGGTTAGAGTGAGCTGTTTTTATAAAATGCCATTTTCATTTCATCTTGACTATTGAGTCATTTTTAATACAAATTTTCGAATATTTTAGTTTTAAAAAATTTTGTTTTCTATTTTATATACTTTTTTTATTATTTTATTATTTTTCATAACATGTCACTTTTTTCTTTTGACATTTAGATTTTAGCTGCCAACATGAAACATGAAATAATCACAAAGCTCGTTACAACTTGAGAAAATAAAAATCCAGTTTAGTTCCGTTTAAACATAATAAACAAAGTATACAGAAAAAGAAAAATTAGATATGACTAAAAACAAAAATCTTTATCCTACATCATTAATATATTAATACTAATACTGTTAATTAAATTTTTAACTGGAAAGCATGAAGGTAACCGTGTAAAACCGGTATAGAATATTTTTAATTTCATTTTCGTTCATAAACAGAGAACAAAATGTCATTCGGTTCAAAATGCCGGTTTCCGTGAATTAAAAAATTCTGGTATTATGGTATTTGGCTTTCGTTTTCGGATTGTTCTCATCCTTGATAAAAATTTAATCAAAGTAGAGATAACTCGACTCCCGACTCCAATTTCGACTCCCCATCCCTGTTTATCATTTACTTATCAGCAAAAATGAATATGAGAAAGAAAACTATTCCTTTATGTTCATGCAGTTTTTAATAAAATATATATTTGGGGAGCTATAGTGAGAGCTACTTATAAACGAAGTATCTCACCTGTTATTTACTTAACATAAAAAATATATACAAAAAAGTAAAAGTTACAGTAAAAGTTAGAAAGAAACAACTATTTTGTGTTCTACTTGTAACTGAAATATCTCACTTATTATTTACTTTTACAGCAAAAATATACATTACAAAAACCGTACAAAGTACGGGTACTCCAGCTAGTCTTCTATATAAATACTAGAAAAGGCTATATCTTTTTTTTCTCGTCCTCATATTTTGTTTCTACATGTTTCAAGTGTAAATTAAATTTTAAAACAAAAAATGTATAAGAAGCTAATTTTCCTATTACAAATAATAAATAATAACTAAAAATTACTTACAGTTCCGTGGTGGCATTCAATTTAAATTACTATCTTATATTTTTAATACCGACGACACATTCAACAAAAATTATGTTGCACCGAACGTACATGATGATATCTTAAGACTGTCTTTATTTTTCAAGATTCTAAACCAGCAATTATGTAATAAATACTAATAAAACTATAAAAAAAATATTGTTTCTGGAATCTAGTTTGAAACCGGCTTAAGTAATGTGAAAGTCCAACATTAGGTTTAATTCAGGTCACTTATCTATTATTTTGTAAGATGTTCATTAGTACTATAAGTGTACTCAAACCTACATTAATCTGCGCTCGTCTGACTCTTCTGAAATTTCTAACAAATGTGAGATTTTTTAAACAAAGGACGTGGAATGCAAAATTAACAACGAAACTAATTTTGTTTTAATTATAAATTTATATTTACTAAATATAGATCGTAACTCGTACTTCGTCCGTTTTTTAGGATTTCGTAGGTATAACCAGGAAACCCTTATACCCAGAGTCTGCAGTAAACTTTGAGGGGCCTTGTGCAGCACTGATTGTACTTCATCTGTACATTATTAATCATTTTGAATTGCGTACAGTGCGATCTCGGGGCCTCAGACGATTGCCCAAGTAGATACGACTTGAAAGTGAAATATTTGTTATTATTGTTTTGGAAAATATGGATTCTTTCATTCAAAAAGTAGTAATTTGTGTGGTATCAAAAGAAAGCTCTTAAGACGTAGATTAAGGAACCAACTTTAGTTTTTTTAACGTCCTTTATTTTAACACGATTTTAGCCAAACATGTGCTAAAAATACCTTGTCTCGCACCTTATAACCCGGTGGGGTTAATCTAAAAGTCTGAGTAATGCACATTATTGTGTACCGAAATAGTGCCACAGGAATTTTTCATCTGATAATTATTTCTAAAGTTATCAATTTTTTTGCGCCACCGTACTAAATAATATTTATCTAACAAGCTAGAGAACTCAAGTACGGTTGTCAGTCTCTAGATGGAAGCATGTGATTCAAAATGTATCGAAATTTATGATTTTTAATATACACCCACAATATTTTATCACTTACTATAAACCTACAAAACAGTAAAATGTGTGAAAATTCACAAGTCACATAAAAAATATCTGTTGAAAACGTAGACTGATTTGGAATAATGATACATGTTTTTAAAGAAAATCTGGGACTACAAAGTAATAATACTTTTTATAAAAACCAAGTATTAACAAAAAAATGTCTGTATAAAAAGAACTGAACAACAGTGGCGTATTCAGAAGGCGCAAGCCCCCTCTGAAGGTCCAATGAAATGAAAATTTAACAAATTTATCGTAATCGTACAGCAAAATAACTTTTTGTATGTATTTTACAATAATAATAAACTATATTTTATTATGATTAGTGTTGAAATTAGCAGAAAATGCATATTTAGATCTTATTTTTAGGTTTTCGTAGGTATAATCAAGAAATCCTTATTCCGTCACATGAGTCTGTTCGTTCGGTACAAATTGTGGCCAAGCGGCTGATTTAGAGAACTGAACATAAGTAAGGCTACGGTTACAGTGGAAGCGTGTTCGCCCGAACAGTAAGTCGCTCGTACTCGCCCGCATTCGCGCGACTGATAAAAGCGTGTAGAAATACACAGGTTTTTAGGTACTGTAGAAGCTTATCAATCGCGTGAACTACGCTCGTACTCGCCCGCATTCGAGCGACTATTTCTAGCGTGTAGAAGTACACATCTGTGTATTGTAAATCGCCCGAATAGCTGAATTCAAAATTGTTTGTTTTGTTCGCGCGAGTATGCGTTCTACCTACAGTTCTTATCTCCGTACAGTCAGTCCACTTGTTTTACTTGCACTGTGGTACAGTCTGTGTCTACAAAATGAATATTGAGAAATTAATATTATTAGTTTTTGATCGAAGATCGTTATGGGATCAAAAATGTAAAACTTACCATTGATCAATCACGTAAATTATGGGATGAAGTGGCGACTGAATTAAAAGTTAGCGATAAGGAGAAATATTTATTTTTTACATATTCTAAACATAATAAAAAACAAAACAACATATGAATGGTTTACACCAGTGGTTCTCAACCGGTGGTACGCGTATCACTAGTGGTACCTGAAAGAAGACTTGGTGGTACGTGAATAACAGTGATGTATTTTTTAAATTAATTTAATGAAGAAAAAAATATATATAAAATTACTCAAAGGTGAATTGTGTCAAAATTAACCTGCTTTATAATGCAAACATTCTTGATATTTTCTATATTACAAAGAAATTGGAGCATTATACGCTATTCCAAACTTTTAGGCGGAACTAGATTTTGCAATCTAGTTACTTTCATCGTTTGAATTGTACTTTTTGGCCGTTTTGTTTAAGGTTTGTAATTCATACTTCCAATAAACATTTTTTGGTTAAGGTTAATATCATTTTAAAATGTCATTTTTTGTGGCATTCTTAATACATATATCCCATTTATTTATTTTTTTTTTTTTCATTAAAATAACTGCTAGAACTAAACACCACCTATCTAGTCGCTCGTATACGGGCGAATATGCCCGTTTACGCGCTAATACGCCCGAACTGTACTTCGGGCGAACACGCTTCCACTGTAACCGTAGCCTAAGAGAAATATTGAGACAAAAATATATCTCGCGAAAAATATAAATAAATATGTATTGATCGAAGAAAAAATCAAGTGAAAATTTTTGATGCATGGATTAACAATTACATTTTTTTATCAACCAATAATGGAATTATTATTTAATATAAACATCAATATCCAACAACAGGGGTGTCGAACTGATTTGGGTCGCAGTCAATTTTACACAAAAAATGATAAGCAGTGACGGAACTTTAAATATCCCGAAGGGTTTCTTGGCATTTTTTTATAAACAGAAAAGGGGAAGAGAGTATATTTTACATTTTTAAATATATTGTTCCCCTAAATAAGCTCAAGTGATTTTGATTACCACTTCAGTGGCCACAAAAAAAATGAGTTTGAGGGCCGTATGCGGCCCGCATGCCCTCGAAATTTGATTCGGCCCTCCCCAAGACAAAATCCTGGCTGCGCCACTGATTACATGCATGGATAAGTGAAAATAAGGTGGTGATTCACTTTTGGTACATTTTCGCATTTTATACATACTTTTGCCCATTGTGTCCGTATATAAATTATTTGAATAGGTAAAATATATTTTATTAAATAAAATATATAGTAGACAGTGAAGTTTAAAAACTTGTTAAGAATAGTTTAACATTTAGTTGTTAACCTTGAAACTCAACTGTTAGCACACAAATTAAAAAATATCAAAAGATTACACTATAATTATGAAATAAAGTACAAAAGACTTACTTGCAATTCATTGTGTGAACAGGTACAGGTACACAATACAGTAAATAGTAAACTGTTCACGTATCAAATACAACACAACCTTGTGTATGAGAATTGTTGCATTCTTAATGGAAGTGTTGCAGACTTTTCAGGGCCAACAATCAGATCATTTCTATTTCCCGCATGAAATTCAATATATCCTCGGTATTAAACGAATTAAACACGGGTGTCAGAAATTGAATAGCACATATGATGTACTAGCTGAGGTACCCGTTTTTCGTATGGGGTTGGTTTTAAATAAAACGACAATGAATTAAAAATGTTGATGGTGCCACCCATAGTTCCTCAAACATTCGTATTACAAAATACAACCTCTTGACGCCAAATGACATCTTAGACGTTTTTCAGGAGAAGGGGGGGGGGACGATTTAATAAACAAAAACCAAATACAAATTTTATAACCCTTTTCCTCCTTACGTTTCCCAGAAACATTTTTTTACAAAGCAATATAGTCAACAAACAATATTTTTCTATATTTTCGCCAAATAAATTATATAGTATAATACATATTTTTCTCTAGGAGAGGCGCGTATATCTCCCCCCCCCCTTGTATCAGCCCTTATCTTCGATACGTCATGTGTTTCTGACCAAAATGCACAGTGACGTGTCCGAGATGTTAAGTTATTTTACAAGCTACGTGAGAAGTTCCAGTTTGCACACACTTATTTAGTTTATACGATATGTAACAGGATTGCGAAATAATTACGTCTATAATGATTTGAGTTTCCAGCTAGCGCCTCACTTTAACCATAAATGGGTATGTACTCAATTAAACATTAACTACACAATTAATTACAGTAGTTAACTTCAGGGTTATTTGACTAGATCAGGCCGGTGCAACCTTTTAGGCGGGAGGGCCACTTGGAAGTTTTTGAAAAATCTTCGCGGACCACACTACTTTCTATTAATGATTATGGTGTTCCCTGGGTCTGGTGAGTCCAAAGATATTTTGAATAATTAATCACAAGATTATCAATATTAATGACGCTTTATGTTATATTCTTTAAGAACAGCAATACTTTCCGAACAAATCAAACATATAAGCTTGTTCGTAAATAAAACAAAAAAGTAATTATTTGTCCTTGAATCATTGAATTCTCGACTTTCGTCTGATATTTTTCTCTTCTTTTCAGCCATTTTAATCTAATAATACGTAAAAACCGTTATTAAAAATTATATTTTATTGATAATAATAAATCTTACCAAAAATCGTTGTAGCTTCAAATAATAAATCCCTTGATATTTAAAAAATTGATGTGAAGTGTGAATATTCACACATTTCAGGGTTTCGCAGGTATATAATAAGTGAAGGCGGTATGCTGAGTGTGTAGGACAAATTTTACTTTGTAGTAATCACGGCAAAATGAACGATATTTTTAAAATAATTTATCGTCTGTTAATCATATAATAAGACGAGTTATTAAATTTACGCTCTTAAAAATTAAATACAACATTTGTCAAAATATAACTAGAATTTTGACAAAATAATTTCAACATAATGAAAATGCAAAAAAAAACAGAAAAAATAAAATTCACTCCATACTCGAACTCGAAACCCTTCGTTTCCAGCGCATTTTAGCTTACGACACTAGTGCTCTAACCCATTACGCTATCGCACGCCTTGCATGTGATTGTCTTACATTGGTATAACTTTTGTACTTTGTGAACCAAAAACCACAAAAAATGCGTTACTTTCCGAAAACATAATCTGATCAAAAATTCCTGTTGTACTACTTCGGTTCACACCAATATACATTACTTAGAATTTTTTTAGATTTTTAGTGTAAACCATCTGGGCTACAGGGTGTGGGACAAAAATTTTTTTGCACAATTTTGGCAAAAATCGAATCAAAATAATTTATTTTGCAAAAATAATTTATTTTGCAAAAATAATTTATTTTGCAAAAATAAAAATTTGATCGTTAATCCACATACTAAGGGCTTTCATTTGATACCCTACTCAAAATTTTAAAAAAATATTTTTGTTTTCGATGAACACATATTTGTTTATATTTTTAGGGGGATATGTTTTTAGATGTTTTAGTATTTTTCCTATGTGCAGGTCAAAGAGTTGTATAAGCATGCCAAATTTCAACTCTCTAGGTTTAGCCGTTTGGCTACAATTTTTACCGAACAGACAGACAGACAGACAGACAGACGACAAAATGACGGTATAAGGGTTTTTTGGTCATACCTACAAAACCCTAAAAACGAATGAAATTTTCGCCTAATAAAACCTAACTCGACTAAGAAACGGTGTATTTTATATGTAGCTTGTTAAGAGAATTATTTATTTTTTTTTTACTAGAAATATATTTAAATATACATTTTATAACTCAATTTGCTTTGCTTTTTTTTTTCTAATATTCAATTACGCTTCGTGGGCCGCATGCGGCCCGCGGGCCATAGTTTGCACTGGCCTGGATTAGATGGTAATTGACTACGTATTTAATAAAAAAAATGGGTTTTTTTATCGCATTTATATACATAACTAGCTGAAAACCCGTGCTTCGCTACGGTATATTGATGGTCTCATTGGCATAAAATCCGCAGTTTGTTTTTAAACTTGTATATTGGTAACCTTTGTAACAAAAAATCTAGTCGATATCTCATCTGTCCTAAGAGATATTGAGGAATCCGTGAAAAAACATTTTACTCCTTTTCACCAGATAGGGGTTCCACTTGAAAAAATCCTTTCTTAGTGGGTTCTTACGTCATACTGAAAAATATACTCTCCGAGTTTTTTATTTGTAACAAAAAAATACTAATTTACCCTTTAGGAGTGAAAGAAAACTGTCAAAACACATATATGCCAAAATGGAATGTTATAACTCAACAACCGCTGGAAATACAAAGGGTTCTATAATTCACCCCAAATGTAGATTCACCCCTTTAGGGGTTGATTAAGATAAAATCCTCAAATTCATTTTTCGGCATTTGTATGGGTAATCTTTATAAGCAAAAACCAAGTCTATATCTTATTGATCCTAGAAGATATTAAGGCGTCCTTGAAATCACAATTCCCTCTTTTCACCCTTTAGGGGTTATATTTGTTAAAGGTAAAAAACTGTTAAAACCATTTCGAGACATTATAAAAAGACACCTATGTGCCAAAAAGAAACGTTATAACTCAACAAACACAGGAGATACGACGCGATGTATAATCTACCCCGTTTGTAAAATCACCCCTTTAGGGGTTGATTAGGACGAAATTCTGAAATAAGTTTTTCGGCATTTGTATGGATAATTTTTGTAAGCAAACACCAAGTCGATATCTTATTGGTCCTAAAAGAATTAAGGAATTACTGAAATCACATTTCACCCATTTTCACCCTTAAGGAGTGAAATTAAAAAAAAATGTCAAAATCATTTCGAGATATTAAAAAAAAAAACACCTATGTGCCAAAAAGTAATGTTGCAACTAAACGAACACAGGAAATATGGCGGGATGTATAATTCACCCCGATTGTAGATCCACCCCTTAAGGGGTTGATTAGGACAAAATCCAAAAATTGGTTTTTCGGCATTTGCAAGGGTAGTTTTTGTAAGCAAAAACCAAGTCGATATCTTATTGGTGTTAAAAAATATTAAACAATCCTTGAAATCACATTTCACCCCTTTTCACCCCTAAATTTAAAAAAGTTGTCAAAACCATTTCGAGATATTTTAAAAAGACGCCTATGTGCCAAAAAGAAACCTTATATCTCAATAAACACAGGGAATACGACGGGATGTATAATTCACCCCGATTGTAGATACATCCTTTAGGGGTTGATTAGGACAAAATCCTGAAATATATTTTTCGGTATTTGTATGGGTAATCTTTGTCAGCAAAAAGCAAGGCAATATCTTATTGGCCCTAAGAGATTTAAGGAATACTTGAAATCATAATTGACCCCTTTTCACCCTATAGGGGTGAAATTTTAAAAAACTCCCAAAATATTTTTGAGATATTTTAAAAAAATACTCCTATGTGCTAAAAAGTAATGTTGCAACTAAACGTACACAGGAAATAGGACGAAATGTTTAACTCATCCCGATTGTAGATCCACCCCTTTAGGGGTTGATTACGACAAATTCCTGAAATACATTTTTCGGTAATTGTATGGATAATCTTTGCAAGAAAACAGTAAGTCCATATCTTATTGGTCCTAAGAGATATTAATGAATCCATGAAATCACAATTCACCCCTTTTCAACCATTAGGGGTGAAATTTTAAAAAACTGTCAAACCCATTTCGAGATATTTTAAAAAGACACCTATTTGCCAAAAAGTAATGCTGCAACTAATGAACACAGGAAATACGACGGGATGTATAATTCACCCCGATTGTAGATGCACCCCTTTAGGAGTCGATTAGGACAAAAACCTGAAATATGTTTTTCGGTATTTGTATGAGTAATCTTTGTAAGCAAAAAGCAAGTCGATATCTTATTGGTTCTAAGAGATATTAAGGAATACTTGAAATCATAATTCACCCCGTTTCACCCTATAGGGGTGAAATTTTAAAAAACTACCAAAACCGTTTCGAGATATTTTAAAAATACTCCTCTGTGCTAAAAAGTAATGTTGCAACTAAACGAACACAGGAAATACGACGGAATGTATAACTCACCCCGATTGTAGATACACCCGTTTAGGGGTTGATTAGGACAAATTCCTGTAACATATTTTTCCGTATTTGTATTGGTAATTTTTGTAAGCAAAAAGCAAGTCGATATCTTATTGGTCCTAAGAGATATTAAGGAATCCTTGAAATCACAATTCACCCCTTTTCACCCTTTAGGGGTGAAATTAAAAAAAACTGTCAATACGATTTCGAGATATTTTAAAAAGATACCTATGTGCCAAATTTAGTGTTGCAACTAAACGAACAGAGGAAATACGACGGGATGTATAATTCACCCCGATTGTAGATCCATCCCTTTAGGGGTTGATTAGGACCAAATCCTGAAATAAGTTTTTCGGTATTTTTATGGGTAATCTTCGTAAGTAAAAAGCAAGTCGGTATATTATTGGTCCTAAGAGATATTAAGAAATCCTTGAAATCACAATTCATCCCTTTTCACCCTTTAGGGGGTAATTTTAAAAAACTGTCTATAATATTTATTTCGAGATATTTTAAAAAGATACCTATGTGCCAAAAAGTAATGTTGCAACTAAACGAACACAGGAAATACGGCGGGATGTATAATTCACCCCGATTGTAGATCCACCCCTTAAGGGGTTGATTAGGACAAAATCAAAAAAGTTTTTCGGCATTTGCAAGGGTAGTTTTTGTAAGCAAAAACCAAGTCGATATCTTATTGGTGTTAAAAAATATTAAACAATCTTTGAAATCACATTTCACCCATTTTCACTCTTTAGGGGTTAAATTTAAAAAAGTTGTCAAAACCATTTCGAGATATTTTAAAAAGCAGCCTATTTGCTAAAAAGAAACCTTATATCTCAATAAACACAGGGAATACGACGGGATGTATAATTCACCCCGATTGTAGATACATCCTTTAGGGGTCGATTAGGACAAAATCCTGAAATATATTTTTCGGTATTTGTATGGGTAATCTTTGTAAGCAAAAAGCGATTCAATATCTTATTGGCCGTAAGAGATTTAAGGAATCCCTGAAATCACAATTCACCCCTTTTCACCCTTTAGGGGTGAAATTTTAAAAGACTACCAAAACCTTTTCGAGATATTTTAAAAAGACACCTATGTGCTAAAAAGTAATGTTGCAACTAAACGAACACAGGAAATACGACAGAATGTATAACTCACCCCGATTGTAGATCCACCCCTTTAGGGGTTGATTAGGACAAAAACCTGAAATATGTTTTTCGGTATTTGCATGGGTAATCTTTGTAAGCAAAAAGCAAGTCGATATCTTATTGGTTCTAAGAGATATTAAGGAATACTTGAAATCATAATTCACCCCTTTTCACCCTATAGGGGTGAAATTTTAAAAAACTACCAAAACCTTTTCGAGATATTTTATAAAGACTCCTATGTGATAAAAAATAATGTTGCAACTAAACGAACACAGGAAATACGACGGAATGTATAACTCACCCCGATTGTAGATCCACCCCATTAGGGGTTGATTAGGACAAATTCTTGAAATTAGTTTTTCGGTAATTGTATGGATAATCTTTGCATGCAAACAGTAAGTCGATATCTTATTGATCCTAAGAGATATTAAGGAATCCTTGAAATCACAATTCACCCCTTTTCAACCCTTAGGGGTGGAATTTTAAAAAACTGTCAAACCCATTTCGAGATATTTATAAAGACACTTATGTGCCAAAAACTAATGTTGCAACTAAACGAACACAGGAATTACGACGGGATGTATAATTCACCCCGATTGTAGATCCACCCCTTTAGGGGTTGATTAGGACAAAATCCTGAAATTGATGATTCGGTATTTGTATGGATAATCTTTGCAAGCAAACAGTAGGTCCATATCTTATTGGTCCTAAGAGATATTAAGGAATCCTTGAAATCACAATTCACCCCTTTTCAACCCTTAGGGGTGAAATTTTAAAAAACTGTCAAACCCATTTCGAGATATTTTAAAAAGACACCTATGTGTCAAAAAGTAATGCTGCAACTAACGAACACAGGAAATACGACGGAATGTATAACTCACCCCGATTGTAGATCCACCCCTTTAGGGGTTGATTAGGACAAATTCATGAAATAAGTTTTTCGGTAATTGTATGGATAATCTTTGCAAGCAAACAGTAAGTCGATATCTTATTGATCCTAAAAGATATTAAGGAATCCTTGAAATCACAATTCACCCCTTTTCAACCCTTAGGGATGGAATTTAAAAAAACTGTCAAACCTATTTCGAGATATTTTAAAAAGACACCTATGTGCCAAAAAGTAATGTTGCAACTAAACGAACACAGGAATTACGACGGGATATATAATTCACCTCGATTGTAGATCCACCCCTTTAGGGGTTGATTAGAACAAAATCCTGAAATTGGTGATTTGGTATTTGTATAGGTAATCTTTGTAAGCAAAAAGCAAGTCGATATCTTATTGGTCCTAAGAGATATTAAAGAATCCTTAAAATCACAATTCACCCCGTTTCACCCTTTAGGGGTGAAATTTCAAAAAACTGTCAATACCATTTCGAGATATTTTAAAAAGACACCTATGTGCCAAAAAGTAATATTGCAACTAAACGAACACAGGAAATACAACGGGATGTATAATCCACCCCGATTGTAGGTTCACCCCTTTAGGGGTTGATTAGGGCAAAATCCCGAAATTGGTTTTTCGGCATTTGTATGGGTAATACTTGTAAGCAAAAACTAAGTCGATATCCCATCGGCCCTAAGAGATATTAAGGAATTCGTGAAATCACATTTCACCCCTTTTCATCCCTTAAGAGTGGAATTTCGAAAAATCCCTTCTTAGTGGGTGCTTACGTCATGAAGGGAATATACTCTCCGAATTTCAAGTTTCTAGGCCCAGGGGTTCGGGCTGGGCGGTGATGAGTGAGTCAGTCAGTCAGTCAGTCAGTCAGGACACTGCCTTTTATATATATAGATTTAGATGAATTAATATTCAAAATTTAAATTTTAAAAGAAAAACATCTTGAAAATACATTATATGTTAGGTTCAAACATTGAAATCACTCAGTGAGCGTAGTAAAAATATCAACAATGTGAAGTTAACAATAAATTTATTATTTTTACTTTAAAAACATAGGAAAAAACTTTCTATGAACTGAACTAAGATACCAATTTTAAAAGGTAAAAGATCTGATTAGATTTTTCTTAATATATTGTTAATTATGTGACTACTGTGGCCAATAGATATATTAACTACTTTTTCTAAATAATAACTACACAGTTAATAGTAAAATAGTTATTTAACAGGGAGTGACACTGTCAACCTTGCGATTTGTGCGTACCAGGTTGTCAGGGAGGATAGTGTGGCTGCCTGGATTCTAGGACACTTACCCCCGGGACACTAACCCCCGGGACATTAACCCCCCGTCAATAACCCCCGGGACATTAACCCCCCATGTCAATAACCCCCCGTGCCATTAACCCCCCGGACAATAATCCCCGGGACATTAACCCTCCGTCAATAACCCCCGGGACATTAACCCCCCGTACCAATAACCCCCCGACCATTAACCCCCTGGCAATGATTAATATTTTAAATGTTTATTTTTATTTAAAATTTGAACATTTGAAATTATTAATATAATTTATATATTAGAATAATTTTTACTTCCTCGTATGTATAGAGAGTAGGGTACAGTGATGAGTCAGATTTTGACCCCCCCCCCCGGATTTTGATGTTTCTCCACGTTTCACATACCTGGGAACCCGAAAAACATGTTTTTGGAAAAATGTCTGTCGGTTTGAAGTGTAATTGTTTCGCCAAGCCTAGGCCCTAAACTACTCCACGGATTTGATTGATCTGTCATTTAAAGTTTTTTTGTGAATATCTAGATGTATTTTTTTAATTATACTAGGCCTTAAAGTTGATGTTCATATAGAGGTCAGATGAAGACCAAACTAGAAAATTAAAATTTTCTCAAAAATGCCTGTAGCGTTTTTGTAAATTTTTTTTTGTGTGAATGTGGGTTAACTGAAGTAATAATATGTGCCCAATTATTTCCAAAAAAATGGGGGGGTTCACAGTAGGACTTTTTTTTATTGAAAAATGTGCTTTATTTTGGGCCATACGTGGTATTTGAAAATTGTTTGTAATTTTTTAGTGGCCATTTTCAAGTTATTTTTTGAAGTTTCTAGGTCATAAAAAATTCAATGGCAATTGATTTATATTTTTAAATGTTTATTTTTATTTAAAATTTGAAAATTTGAGATAGGTAGCTCGCTTCGCTCGGCTTCTTCTAACCAAACCCTTACTAACCTAACCTAACCTAAGATAGTGTTTTGACATTAAACTAGAAGATGAGTAGCTCGCTTCGCTCGGCTTCTTCTAACCAAACTCTTACTAACCTAACCTAACCTAAGATAGTGTTTTGACATTAAACTAGAAGATGGGTAGCTCTCTTCGCTCGGCTTCTAACCAAACCCTTACTAACTTAACCTAACCTAAGATATTCCTACGAAACCCTAGACATTTCTGTATGTAATTATATTGGTAGATTGTTAGAGAATAAAACTGCAAAATATTGTTCATATCAGTCAAAGGATATATAAGTATCTAGAGTTTTTGTTTATGCCTACGAAATCATACACATTTCTATATGTAATTATATTTGTAGATTCTTAGAGAACAAATCTGCAAAATACTTGTCAATCAAGAGACCTGAATAGTCCCCAGTTAGCCAATCACGAGAACCTTAGGAAAAATGTCGTCACAGTGTACCCAGATCACTAACACACGTTAGCTAATTATATATGTACGATTACATTTGTTCAATTTTGTTCTAATTTCAAATGTTCTAATTTTAATTAAAAATAAACATTTAAAATATTAATCAATTGCCAGGGGGTTAATGGTTCGGGGGGTTATTGGTACGGGGGTTAAAGTCCCGGGGGTTATTGACGGGGGGTTAATGTCCCGGGGGTTACTGTCCCGGGGGTTATTGTCCGGGGGGTTAATGGAACGGGGGGTTATTGACATGGGGGGTTAATGTCCCGGGGGTAATTGACGGGGGGTTAATGTCCCGGGGGTTAGTGTCCTGGGGGTAAGTGTCCTGATACCGGCTGCCTGTCATATTGATGCGGTAGTCGGTTTTACTATCATTCGTAATGTTTGAATTTTGTTAATCTTTGATATTATTATATTTATCACTAGTCTCTTTGTTAAAATTTAAAATTAACAGTCACTACCATTGGTTATTATAGTATAATATTTAAATTTATTTCCTGGTTTTCCTATTTTCTGTATTTAACAAGTACAAAAGATTTTGTCAATGTTAATTCTGCAATTTCACTATCCTTGGAGATTACTGATGTACATGTTGTTAGAGTGACGTTTAACTAACATAGGTAAATTAAATTATAACTATATAAGATTGTTACTTTATTGTATGTTATTGTTATAGCACCTGAAGAAGCCAACAATGTTGTTGGTGAAACGTTGTGTTGTTTAAAATAAACTCTTCTTGTCCAAAAAGCTGAATGAAATTATTTCCTAATTCTACTATTAGGTACACAGTTAATGTAATTTAAACGATTTTTCAATCATTTTACCATCCCTGACTCTGACTCGGAGATAAAAAAAAGTTGAATATCACAAATAAGTAAATGTTATATCGCAAAATTAGCCCGATGAGAAAACAATCGATTAGCAATGGTATATTCAGAAAATCACTTGGCAAATACTTGATAAAATACTAACTGTATTACATAAACAAAATTTCCGCGCGACCCGGAGATATAATAATCAAACACGAAACTCGGATACTTCAATACCCGTGGTTCCCCTACTTCGGGTACCCTAGGTAGCCTACTCAAACCCGAAGTGGTGGTAAGCCTAATAATGACTATGACTAATGAGTAATTGAAGAATTTTTAAATGTAAAGTGGTAACAATTGACATAAAGGGTTACAGAAAAATGTATTTTTATATGTTTAGCATACCTATGTAAATACTTTTCTTTTACATTGTAAAGAAAACGGTTGCAAAAATTTCACACGCTTCAAAATTAGAAGAGAATATATATTTTTTTACTTGTTTATTATATTGTTCAAATACATCTATAGATACATAGAGATTTACATGTTGTATTATACAAAAATATTATAAAATGATTCATTTTACAGCAATATATTAATTTCAAGGTGAAATATATTCACAGCATCCGAACGAAATTAAATGATATTTAAATAAATAAATAGTAAATAAATAATAGATTCCCAAATGCCTAGATAGGCGCATAGGGGCAGTGAAGTTGAGTTCTCCGTTTCTAGACCACCAACCATAGATATGAAAGCCACGTGGTCAGTGTGTCATTTCGACCGATCCTATTATCCCTGATTATACATGTTCTCATTTTAAGTATTAAATTCTTGAGGCTGAGTCGACCACAGGGCTGACTGCACAATTTCGGAAGATAAAAATCCAAAGGAAGTGGGGGGTCACCTGTGCTCCGTAGGCCAGTGTTTCTCAACAGGTGGTCCGCGGACCACCAGTGGTCCCCAGAAAAATTTTAGTGGCCCGCGAAAGTTTTTATATTTTTATTTTGTATGCACATTTTTTATGTAAAGAATTTATATTTTGTTTATTTTCTGTAAACTTTCTGTGATTTTCTAAAAATAAAATAAATGTATTTAGTAGCACATCAAATATATTTGTTTTCAAGGAGTTAAAAATACATATGTATATGAAATTCACTTTACAAGAGATGTCTGGAACTAAACTGAACCATAATAAAGGCATATGCCTGTAATTTGAAACTGATTCTAGAAACTCTTATTACGTATGCTCTTAAGTTATAAAAATATCAGTGTCTTATGCAACTAACTTGCAAATCTTCCATGCGTTACCAACCTATGCAGCAATCAAAAACAGACATTTGCTTTCTTGGAAATTTAAAAGTATATCCAAGCACTGTACCTACTACGTATACATTATGTATCAACGTTTTGTCAAAATCAAATAATAATAAAATAAACTTTCAGTATTTGTGAAATTGATTTAAAAAATCACTTTTTAGGGAAAGGTTATAGCACGGATTATATTTTTGACATTTTTTACAGTAATACGATACTGTTTTGTATTACCGACGGTACGAGGTATGACTCTACTAAAATGTTAGCGTAATAATTTAGTACAGTGACAGCTGTATCAATGAACGCTTTAATATTATAACACGTTATGTTTTAAACGAGTGTTTCTCAACCCTTTCTGGCATGGGACCCCCCAAACTATGTAAATATTGTCTGCGGCCCCCTATATATATTTACAGGGTGTATCAAGATAAAGGGAACATGATTTTTCTCGAAAAGGCGACGCGTGAGCAAGTTGAAAAAAATAACTAAAACATATCCAAAGAATTGAATGGTAGTATTGAAATTTTCAAGGTATACATTATATCAAGGACAACTATGATTTTTTAAATGTGAGTTATATCATGTAGGGTATCATAAACAGAGCTTTTGAAAAGAAACAACTTTTACTTAAACATTTTTTTAATATCTTTTACAGTTGACGAAAAATTGTATTCTCTATAATGACTTGAAAGTGGAGTATTTTTATTTACAAGAGTTCAGAGAGCCTTACATTTTGATACAAATACTTTCGCATTACAAAACATTTCACAAGGATAACCTCTTGAGTTATCTGTAATTCGGAGCATAATAATAGAAAATAATAATAAAAAAAATATTGCACTTTCAAGTCGTACCTACTTGAAGTACCTCCGAAGCGACCCGTTATCATAAAAACGCATCTTTTTTTTTTAGTTTTAATTAGTTGTCAGAATAAGTATAATTTATTTTATTTAGGTTATGGAAGGTATATTTTTATGAATATATAATAAATGTAATATATTTATGAATTAAGCACATCTGAGCGTATTTCTATTATATTTTCACGCTTCGATCTTATATGACTTCGCGGCCACCCAGTGGGTTGCGGCGTCCCGGTTGAGAAACGCAGTTTTAAACAACGCAGGTTTGGAATGGAACATGGAAAAATTTTTGGACCTGCTAACCGCACTATGCAAGGCACTGCTGTATGTCATACAGTGCACATTCATTTAGTACAGACTCTCTTCAAAACTAGACTGTTCTCTAGAAACAATAAAAGCAGATTTAAATGAAATGAAACCCATTTAATAAACATTTATTACATACCTGATGAATTAATAGCTAGTCTACGCCCCGACGGTACAATTATTTTTGTACATAGGTAGCAATGATTTTTGTTCATATTTATATATATTATATATTCATATTTTAAAATTTACTTATCTATATAAATAAAATAGGAGCCTATATATTTTTTTTTCGTACTCGTACTTTGTTTCTAAACGTTTCAAGTGATTATATGATATCTACAATTATTAATTTCTGTCTTTCCGTGATTCACAAAAACACAACTAGATGTATTTCGGGAAATTTGGTATGATGATAGAACAAAATCGAGATTCAAACGAAGACTACATATTTCATAAATTTCCAAATTTTCATTCTAAGGGGGTGCTTCGGGAGGACTCTAACTAAAATACTTTAAATATATCACTTACTACTGATTTAGCTACAAAAACGTATATAATAAAAATTATTTTAAATAAGAAATCAAAACTTTTTTGTTATAAGCATTTTTTTTAGTTAGATGAATATTTGCGGAATTACGGGCGGATCCCCTAAAACGAAAATCTTGAAATATCTCACTTATTATGTACTTTACACCGTAAATTTGTTCAACGGAGACTTAATTAGAAGAATATTTGGGGCGGGTTATGGGGATCGCTACCTATAAACATGATATATCTCTCACTTATTAATTACTTAACAGCACAAATGTATATAAGAAAAATTGTTCAGAATTAACGATTATTTTCTGTAAAATGCAGTATTTAATAAGATTATTATGAGAGGGGGCTATGGTGTACTAACTGAAATTGAAATATGTCACTTCATTATTTACGTTATAGAAAATGTGTATACAACAAAAACCTTACGAAATAATATTAATTATACTATTATTATTAATCTTAAATTAATATAAAGCTAAAAAAAAAGTTAAGCGTCTGAATTTGCAGAAATGAATTGTTCATTTTTTAGTCTTCGATATTGGTTTCGTATTCCAAGAAATTTTATAGGATGCTAATTATATATTGTACGCGGACTAACATTATTTGTAACGATTTATAACGTTTAAAACTTATCTTCTTATGATCCAGTTCTTATACTTTGCTTATTTCACTAATATTATAAATATAAAGTTTCACTCCTAGCTAGTTACATTTTAGCATCTCGGGGCTTCAATTATAAATTCAGACACTTTTTCTCGAATTTAGGTACATAAAATGAACAAAATAAAAAGTGTATCAACATTTTTGAGTGCTATGTAATGTGAGTATATTGTAAGAAATAAATATTGCAAATATTTACAAAAAAAATCGAAACAAATATTCATTAAAAGTTGCTAGAAAAATGTAAAATTTTCAGTATCTAAACCCATAATTGTGGGGGAAGGTACATATATAATAAAATAATTAAAAAATACGACTTACTTATATCTTGTTTTGAACTCTGTTAAATCAGCGATGTTTTTGAAGATGCGACGGCAATAAAGGCCCATTTCCTAGTCGCTCCTAGCGCCACAGCGTGTACAACAGAGCAAAACTGGAGTCTGAATGCCCCATGTAGTATAGGCCATCCGCTCAACGCAACAGACAGGACAACTCTGGTACAATGGTTCGGCCTCTGTTACCTCTGTACACTGTAAGGGCATGCGTCTGTATTATCCAGGCTCGAGGACCGAGGACCGAGGACCTGCCCAACGCCATGTCACTCCACTATATGAAACACCTCCCATATTTATCAAATTACTGAAAAAAAAAGAAGAAAATTCAGCCACCTTAGAAAATTATTAGCTGCTAGTTAACAGATATGAAGAAAGAAATCATATATAAATGAAAGAATAAGACTAATCTTTTTTGCAACGTTTTATGTTTCTACCGGTATTTAGGTAGTTCTCAATTTACGAACGAGCTCCGTTCCTAGGACTTGTTCGTTTTATGTTTTATGTCTTTGTTCTTCTATGTGGTAAACATATTAGAAAGGGAAATAATTAAGTGATCAACATTAATAACCTGAAAATCTGTAGATAAAAATAATTGTGTGCATAACAATTCTATATATAATGCATATAAAATATACATTAATAAAAACAAAATCATATAATCATTAACATATCAAAGATAAACATAGAAAAATAATTATTTAAACATTTATTTACCAATATATGTCTATAATATTTTGGTAAGTATGAAATTAACTACAGATTTTTTTTCATTTTTAGAGTTGATTGTTATAGTGAATCAAGAAGTATCTGTATTAAAATTCAATTTTTTGTTTCAGATCCTGAATAACAATGTAATATGACTGCAAAGTAATGAATAATTGTTGCACGATCGCTAAACCTGATGGATAGGTACTGGATTTAACTTTATATCAAAGGTTCTCCCTTTAATATAAATAACTAAAATGAGAAACTATTGTATAATTTGAAAATAAATGATTGATGTGCCTAAAAAGTGACAAAAAACATCAGAAATGCCTACTGAGTCGTCGGTTTCCGATAATCTCATATTTAGGGTGACCAATTGTTAAGCATTGCAATCCGGGATAAGAGGACCGAGAGGGGTTCTCTTTATTTTTTAGTTAAAAAGTATGCACTTTTTGAGTTCTTTTTCAGATCTTTGGGAAGACAATTAATCTAAAAACGAGATTTTTTAAAGTAGGCCTCATACCTTACGATTATTTTGTTTCTTTATAAAAAAAAGATAATGGTTGCTTAAAGGACATAAAACTAGTTATAAGCTAAAACTAGATATAAAACACAAATATAGGTAGCATTGCTTTGTTACGTTTTTATGTTTTTTAGTCTAGTTTTAGCTTATAACTAATTTTAAGATTTTTATGCTACTGGGCATTAGTCTTACCAGAATTTAAATTTTTACCAATTTTTATAATTTTTCAATATAATGATAATCAAAAATTGATGTGAAGTATGAATTTTCACACATTTCAGGGTTTTGCAGGTATTTAGTAAGTGAATGATGATTATTTGGGATGCCAAAACAAATTTTATATTAAAATATTTTTTTTTGTTAATTTTAATTCGAACGCCTAATACCATTATTTAGGTTTCTAAATATGTGCAGTATTTTTTTTTATATAGCAATTTTAAAAATTGCGGCTTCCATTGGTTGTTATAAGTTCCGCCTCTTTGATTTCGTGTACATTGAAACAGAATTAAATTATAATTTAAACAATTTCCACTGGTTATTAAATTTACGCTTTAAAATTAAATGCAACATTTGCCAAAATATAACTAGAATTTTGAAAAAATAATTTAAACAATATAAAAATTTAAAAAAAAAAAACAAAAAATCTCGCAGGGTTCGATCCCTTTCGGATCGAGTTACTTGGGTGAAACGCGAGCGTCAAAACCACTACACCAGCATACACGTTCCATTGTAGCGTGTTACAAAGCTATAACTTGTGTACATTATTAGCAAAAAATCACAAAAAATGCGTTTTTCTCCAAAAACGTAATCTGATCAAAAATTCCTATTGTACTATTCCGGCTTACACCAATGTACATTACTTAGAACTTTTTCAGATTTTTAGTTAAAAGCATCTGGGCTACAGGGTGTGGGACAAAAAATTTTTTGCACAATTTTGGCAAAAATCGCTTCAATATAATTTATTTTGCAAAAATTAAAATTTGATCATTAATTCACGTACCAAGGGCTTACATTTGATACCCTACTCAGAATTATAAAAAAAAAATTTTTTTTTTCGATGGGCACATATTTGTTTATATTTTTAGGGTGATATGTTTTTTAGATGTTTTAGTATTTTTCCTATGTGTGGGTCAAAGAGTTGTATAAGCATGCCAAATTTCAACTCTCTAGGTTTAGCCGTTTGGCTACAATTTTTACCGAACAGACAGACAGACAGACGACAAAATGACGGTATAAGGATTTTTTGGTCATACCTACAAAACCCTAAAAATGGCTTGAACAGAATGTTTTTGAGGTAAAAGCTATGGCGAATTCAAACATACGCAAAATATTGAATAAACTCGATTGCAACTGGTTGTTCCTAGTACCCCAATTTTAATTAATATATGTGCAATACTTGTCATCATTATTTCAGACCACACGTCAGTAAACTAATCAAACAGAACCTTCAATAAATTTCAGTATTACATTAAATACAGTCTGATCAAACAATTGATCTAAAGACTGTATGTAGATGTATTCTATAAAATGGGAACTAGAATAATGGCTTTGGATGGCTAATGATAGATGGCGAGAAACATGAAGATGAAAACGAGTTCTGCGAAACTCCTAAGTGAAACCATACTAAGTGTGGATTTATGCATAACCAATTAGCAATTATGGATTAAAAATTATTAATTAACAATTATTAATTATAATATGAACTATTGTTTTTTATAGGGGTATTCATGTATACAATTATTAATTACCTATTAGTATCAATTACGAATTAAAAGTTGCGCAACTTATAACTTTTTACTTTAATTTAACGATTTTAAATAGTACTGCGCAATAAATATGCATCTATGCTGTTGGTTATGAAGTCAAATGTCATCGTTGTTTTCGAACTGTTAAAACATAAACGATTCAGAAAAAAATCGAAATACATGGAAATTGATGCTTTTTATCTTGTTGATTTGGTTCCTACATCAGTTCAAACAAACAATAAAATCATTTTTGCCCCCCCAGAAAACAAAATTAATTACTCTAATCCGTAACTAGCTTTTTTCGGGCCTTGGGCAAGATTTTATAATTGCCCCCCCCCCTCCTAAACTCTATATAATACAAGTGATGTCCTAAAAAAGAAGGTCTTCACTTCTAAAATACAAGCGATGACCTAAAAACAAAAAGGTTCTCACATATCAAATACAAGTGATGACTTATTTCTTGTGACCGTCCGCCGCCCCTACTGGCCTAGCGTCCTAAGCGGTCACCTGACCCCCACCCCTTAAAGTCGGTACTGGATAAAATAATTCTTGCCACCTACTTTCATGCATATCGAATTAAAAATATTAATTGTTAATTTTGTTGGCATAAATGCAACTCTATGTCATACTTGTTAATTGATAATTCTTACTTTTTACCGACCGCCAACATATATAAGGGAGGTATTGTGATCATACCGATTTTGACATTTCGAGATTTCGATGGATCTCCACGAATTGAGGTCCCTACATAACGTTTTGACTATTTTTAGCATGATGTCTGTCGATCTGTCTGTCCGACCGTCAGTCCGTCCGTCCGTCCGTCCGTCCGTCCGTCTGTCTGTCTGTGTACACTTGCAGAGCAAATTCGGCGAAAAGGATTTTTATGAAACTGCATATTTAAGCTTTTGACATCAATGGCACGAGTTTATCAACTTTTGGTAAAAATCGGTTGACTAGAAATGGGAGTTTACTCGTGTCGATTTTAAGATTTTTACGAATATATAGCATCAGAAAAATTATTGAACAAAAGTTGCTATAAATGCAATAACTTATAACTTTTGTTTGAGACGTTTTTTGATAAAACGAAAAAATTGGATTTTTTTTTTTGTAAAGGCTCAATTTTTTCATACTTATACGTAACGTTGAGCCCGTTGGGCCCGTATGCCAGTAGGGTTGATGAGCCTTTAATTAAAAAATCAAGTGAAGACGGTGGTAATAGAAAATTTTAAAAATTAATTTTTTGCCTAACGGCTAGGTGGCTAACTAACCTCTGCTTAACAATTATATACAGCATGCCTGGTTCCCCTTGGCTGCTGAGTCCGTGTCCACCGCACACTCTGCACACCCGATTGCTACACCACTGACAATAATAATAAGATACGACTTCATGTTACTAGGCCAAAATTACATCCACTCTGAAATGACATTGTATAATTTGATGATCTGACTCTGATGGCAGAGAATGAGCTAGGATTAAAGAGGATGATGGTCAGAGCGGACAAGTACTTTTAAAAGGAAAAAACTGGAGGTAAACAGAGATAAGACGAAAGTGATGGTGTTTGGAAAGGGGGGAGGAAAGAAAAAGAAAATAAGATGGGAATGGGCAGGGACAAAAATTGAAGAAGTGAAAAGTATGAAGTACCTCGGATACGTTCTAACGAGGAGCAACACGGCAGAGCAGCACATTAGGGAAAGAGTGAAGAAAACAAGAATGGTTATGGGGAAGCTATGTAGCATAGGAGAAAGGAGGTTTAGCGACGATATTAAGTGGCGGATGAAAAAATTTGACGTGATAGTGAAGAGTATCCTCATGTACGGAGTAGAGATCTGGGAATGGAAGAAATGGGAATGGATAGTAGAAAGGGTACAAGAGGGATACATGAGATGGATTATGGGATTAGACAGAACGACACCAGGATATATAGTGACCAGGAAATGAAGAGGGAAAAGCTAAGAGTGGGAACCTGGGCGAGGGCGGTATATTGTGAGAGAGGTACTGAAAAGGGATAAGATGAAAGTGGGTACAGGAAGGAAGGCGGTTAAGCACGAGGAGAAAGTTAGAAGAGAAACAGACAAAAGAATAGTGAGGAAATGCTGAGAGGAAAGAGTCAGAGAGGAATAGAAAGGAAGATGGTACGTATGGGGGGAAATGAGAAAGGAGTATTACTGGAGATGCGGAGTGGATGCGACAGAGGGGGAAAGGAGAAGAAATGAATGGATAAGTGTAATTGAGGAGGTGTGGAGGAGGGATAAGGAAGTGGGAGAACAAGAAAGGACAGTCAGAATAGACAAATCAAGGAGCGCAGGGAGATATAAGGAGGTAAGAACTATAGGGGTACCAAGCTACTTGAAGGGAGAAAGAGGAAGGTCAGGAGGGAGGGTTAGGAGGATTGCGAGGCTAAGGCGCGGGAATGAAGAGAGAGGAAATAGATATTGCAGGAAACAGGAAGATAAGATGAAGAAGATATAGAGCACCTCGCAAAGAGGTGTAGGGAGATGACAGTGTGGTCGGGGAACACATTAGACCTTTTGCACGAAGATGAAGGAGGAGAGGTGGGCGAGGGAATTAGAGGCGGGAAGATTATTTACCTACGAACTGTTAACGCATATACAATACATTTAAAAAAAAATGAAAAACATGGAAATTGATGATTTATTCTTGTTAATTTGGTACATCAGTCCTTTGTTTCTTGACTACGTTCTCATATTAAAATCACGTAGTTGACTCGACGTTCCAATCGACCTATTATCCCTGTATAAACAAGTACTCATTTATAATTTCATAGGTATAACGAACAAACCCTTATGGCCTAACTACCTCCCACGGGCCAAATCTGGGCCGCGATTTTCATTATTGTGGCCTGCGTAGGCATGTACACAACATTTGTTATTTGTTGCAAATGCGATCGCTCCAAAATTTCAACTCAATCAGAGGTAAGCTCTGAATTACTATGATTGATTCTAGGGTTTCACTGATAATCAAATTGACCAATTACCGATGATTGGTTAATCCAGCGATTCTTAAACTGTGGTCCGCGGACCCCTGGGGGTCCGCGTAACCATTACCGAGGGTCCATGAAACAATTTTGACATTAACTTTACATCCCCCAACTTTTCGCTTTTATTCAAATAACTCATTTAATACTGAAAAATGTTTTACGTCCAAATAATTAAATGGTAAGAGAAAGAATAAGTTTTTAACGTTTCGCTAAACCATTGTTAGCTTCCTCAGGTGCTATTCTAACGTTACGTTAAACTAACATCATAAACATCATTCATCACAGAAGATAGGGCGGTTGTAATATCGAACCATTAGACTATAATGGATTGACAATCTTAGAAGATAGGAAATAGGAAAACAAGAATAGTTTTAAATTGGTTTAACGGAATGTTACATTAATTCAAATTACAAAAAAACCAAAATATATGGTCCAACATCTAAGGATAACAGAAATATCCAAAAATAAAAATACAATACAATAAGTAATTATAATATTATGACACCACGTAGTTCTACGCTCCCTAGAATCTGGTACTGACAAACCCCAGAGATTGAAGCGCTACCTACTGTACAACACATTGCAACCATTTAAGTCTTATAAATCCTACCCCTTCCAAAAAATCATTTCAAGTGATTACCTCACATGCTAATTATCTCCTATCCAACGAGCAACATTTTTCATTCTCGAACGATAGATGCAGAGAGATAACACCCGAAAATTTCTTGTGTCACGGACTTCATACAGTCATGATTCAAAAAGAAGAAGCACCATGCGAGATGCAATTACTACTTCACATCCAACTGCGAACCGATAATCGTGGAGATAGCAGAACCTAAAATCCGAAGAATAAATTTAAATCAATGGATGATCATCGTTCCAAATTCAACCGTAGCTCTACAAGTATGCGAAAATGATCAAGAAAGAATACCACTCAAGGGATCATACCAAAAGTGAATCTCCCAAAATTGAACATAACAGAGAAGACATCCGAAGAAAGAATAAAATTTGAACATGTCAATCAAAATTCAATCAATTTAATTGGAATAAATCAGCTGAAAGAAAAATTGTCGATGCAGCGAGAGGAGCTGAAAAAGATGTCAAATTCAAAATTGGATTCCAAGGCCAACATATACGTAATTTTACTCTATGCACTTTTAATTTCAATTTCTGTTTCAGTCATCCTATATATGACCTTGAAACGTAATAGGAAGCCCATAGACGTACAACAAGATCCAAGTTGAACAGCCCCAGTGCCTATGAGAATCTCGGACTTTGGCGTTACCCCCATAGTCCTCAAGTAGCCCGGGAGGAGTTATGTGCAATGCAGCACAACACAAGAAAGTCACCGGACCCAACCTGCTGCCTCAGCAGCAACATTCCCATAAAGATATAAAAACGATATTAACATGTAAAATGATATAGTTTGTTATATAGTTAGTCATATAGTTAGACATATAGTTAGTTACATTTTGTTAGATAATAATAATAAAATCTTTATTGCCGTGTCTTATACATAAAATATTTGATAGATATTACATATTATAACATACATATTCCTAAGCTACTATGTACATTTTTTTAATTTATTTTTTAATTTGTGAGCTTTTACATTATTTACAACTAGATTTTGAATGTGGTAAAAAAAGGCAAGAAAAAACACACATTATTTGTTGGTGACATACGACCGACGTACAAGTTTATGATAAGTTATAGTATAACATTTTATAAATGTACTTATACAGGTGATTTCAATATTTACAATAGTACGTGTTTGATACGTTTATGCTTGTATTTTTTATATTTTAAACTATCGAGATTGTAATTTCCAAGCTGTTTTATTAATTCGTTATTATTTGTAATACATTTCTCAAATGTATTTTTTGTTAGTTTATGAATAAAATCTTTAATAAACTCAATATTTAGTTCTTTATGCATTTTACTTATCAAAGTCCATCTGGGATAGTTACCAATAATACGAAGACATCGGTTTTGTACAACTTGTAACTTGTTTATATTGAAATCACTTGTATTGCTCCATACAGGGGCGGCGTACGTTAAAATTGGCCTTATACATGCTTTGTATAATAATACTTTGTTCTTAATACTTAGTTTACAATTTTTATTAAATATAGGGTAGATTTGAAACATTGCTTGGGACGCCTTGTTGCATACATTTCTAATATGCTCAGAAAAATTTAATCTTTGATCGAGTGTAACTCCAAGATATTTTACGGAATCAGACCAATCAATTTCCTCATTTTTGGTTTTAACATTTTGAGTTATATTTGGTCGTCTTTTGGTTATTAATATTGTTTCGGTTTTGTCCGTGTTTAATTTTGTTTTCCATTTAGCGAAATGGCTGTTGAATTTAAATGCCGACTGTGTAAGCCTGTTAACAATTGTGTCAATTCTCCAGGATGACGTGAAAACTGCAGTGTCATCCGCATAGAGGGCTAGTTCCGTATTTGCTATTTTTGGTACGTCCGTAAGAAAAATTGTGTACAAGCAAGGTCCGAGTATAGAGCCTTGGGGGACACCCGCTACAATATTTTTTATATTTGACTGTTGATTATTAATTTTAACTATGAATTTTCTATTTTTTAAGTATGAATTGATAACATTAATGATGTAAGTCGGATAATTCAATTTTATCATTTTATATAGTAGCCCATTGTGCCACATGGTGCCAAAGGCCTTTTCAATATCAAATAATATTACCCCAGTATATTTATTTTTATTGAACGCGTCAGTGGCATAATCACACAGCCTAATCAGCTGGGTGGTGGTTGAATGATGGTTCCGGAACCCAAATTGTTCAGGGAGTATAATATTATTCATCTCGTTAAAAGAATCTAAACGTTTTTTAATTATTTTTTCGACAACTTTACTGATGCCTTTCAGTAAACTAATTGGTCTGTAACTAATTGGAAGATCTGGTGATTTACCCGGTTTAGCTACGGGTATCAATGTTGCTATTTTTAATGTGTCAGGAAAATGAGTAAATTTTAGAACCATGTTAATTAGATGGGTTAATAATTCTATTGAGTTGTGTGGTAAATTTTTGAGAACTGAATTTGGGATTCCGTCAATTCCAGGGGCTTTTTTGTTTTTTAGTGATTTTAATATATGGAAAACTTCATCTGACGTACTATATTCAATTTGGTAGCAATTGTAATGTGAATTTTTTATGAAATCATTTACTAGTTTATTAACTCGCCCGGACTGATAGTTACTGCACATGCTGTCTGTAAGACGGTGAATTTTTTCAAAATGATTAGCTAATAATTCAGCTTTATCTTTATCATTATAAGCGAATGTGTTATGTTGAGAATTTTGAAGTGGTGGGATGGGATTTTTATTTTTCTTAAGATATTTTGTTACCTTCCATAAGTTTCCCTTTTGCGGACACAGTTTAGTTAGCATTTTATTCCAAGAGTCATTTCGCCAATTGTTGATTTTTATGTTGACCAGATATTCCAAGTGTTTGTAAACTTTATAATTTAAGTAATTACGTGATTTTTGGAATTTTCTACGGGCTTTATTTTTTAATTTAATAATGTTTTTTATATTTACGGGTAATTCGTTTGATAACATAATTTTTGGTTCTAGAGGTACTGAATTATTAATCGCTGTGTTTAAATTATGAACATTTTTACATTTTGTTAGATAGTCATTCATATAGTTATGTAGTTAGTTGTAAATACTTTAAAATATAATTGTCGAATAAAATTTAAAAATCTCCTCTCGATTTCCAATCATAAATTTGGCGCAGTCGGTAGCATACCCGAAAATCGATTTTTTACGCGCGAATATCGATTTTTGTATCAACAATTAATGGGGTACCAAGAACAGGTTGGACATTGAGAGACTGAGTGCAGTTTTGTGAACATTCAAGTGCATATCGAAGCCGGAAACAAGAATCGTTCCAAGTTCCAGTTCTACACCAGGAGGTTTCAAGAAATTAAATGGAGTTCGACCAAGATCTGGGGGATCGACCCTATAGGCACCGTAGTCTAAGAAGACCTGGGGAAACGTCCAAAATCGACAGGAACCTAAAGGCATTAGGTCTAAGAAATGAAAACTGCATTAATGTAAGTGTTGCTCGTCCTTTTTAACACATTATTCCACACAAAAAAAATAAAAATCAAAAGTAACATTTTTACAACAGTAAAAGAATTAAAATAAATAACTAAAAGACTGAAATTAAAATAAGACTTAATTAGTTGTAGAAACTTAGATTAATGACCCTTAATTTGAACGAAGACGAGCTTAATAGCTTAGCTGATCATTTCAATCAGTCCATCAGACTAGATAACATGCAGAATCAGTCAAGTAGCTGCTCCTCTTCAGCAACCACCAAATTACCAATTACTCAAACTATACTTAGATTCTGTCCCGAAATATGAAGGAAATCCACATACTCTGGGAATTTTCCTGGACAATTGCGACCATTTATTTAGAGCATTCGCCAGCTCAGATCGTGCAATACATAGTTTCCTAATTAGAGCGGTACTTTCAAAATTAACCGGAGCGTTAATGCTCATAGGCTCACGCCTAGAACTAAAAAGTTGGCATGAAATTAAAGAAGCTTTGTCTCTCAGCTTTGGAGATCAAAGAAACATAGACTGTCTTGTACAGGATCTCATTAGTTTAAGACCAAGTAAAAATGAAAGCCCTTATAATTTCGGAATGCGTTGTCAGGACGCACGTAGCTTAATTATAGCTAAATTAAATTCGAACCATACCATGCACGAGCAAGAAAAATTAATTAGAATAGCGAACTATGACGATCTAGCGCTCAAAACTTTTATTCGAGGCTTATTAAATCCCATTCAAACGAACGTTAGGGGGGATTGAGAAACCCCCCTAACTTAGAAACGACTATGAGTTTAGTTATTGAGGAAGAAAACTTTTTGTACGCTACTCAAAAAGCAAATACCTTAAATCTTCAGACTCAATACAGACCCTCGACAAAAGTCACACCGACAAGACAACCATATGAACAACCCCGTACACAGCATTTCAATCCTGTGTCCCGTCCAGCCTTCAACACAGGACGTCCATCTTTCCACACACCACAATTTTCAAATTCTCCACAATTCAGACCAAATAATCAATTTTCACCCCAAAAACCAAATCCATTTTATAATACTAATACATCTTACCAACGTCCTAATTTCTTTGCTGTACAACGACCTTATGTACCACAAAGACCCAATATACAAAATCGTAATTTCCCACCGAGACCAACTCAAAATTCAGTAATCAGAGTAACAGATTCAAAAATTCTCAGTACAAACCGGAGCCGATGGAAGTCTCATCTATTAGATCACACATTAGGCCCCAACCGCAACCTAAATATATAGCGACGGAACTATTTGTTCAAAATGTTGAGAATGAGTATAACGTCGTATGTTCAACCACATTATCAGTCATACGAACAATATGATAAAGACCAGTATAATACTACTCAAAATTATAATGAACCTTACCCAGACATGTCGCAAAATCTTGAAAATTTATACGAAAATAACTGTGAATATTACAATTATGATCCTTCTAATACTCAAAATTTTCAAGAAGCTACGAATCAGAACCCTATAACGTAATACAAATACATGCGTTAAATACCAACCTACCCTACATCTTTATACCTGAATTAAATGAATTTTTAATATATACCGGCAGTAGCAAAAATCTTATAGACCCTAACTTGGCATACAAATTTTATCCTGAATTTATCTTTAACCATAATTTTACTATTCAAATGCCCATGATATTTCCTAGCATAATGAGGTAGCGGAAATACCACTTTTCGGAATTTTTAATATAAAACAAAGACATAGATTTTACCTCTTTAAATTCAGTTCAAAATTCGAAGGATTGATAGGAGTAGATCTTTTGAAACAGTTAAATGCAACTGTCAATGTCACAGATAAATTATTAAAGACCCCTCACGCACGGTTACCTATTATAATCGGTTCAAATAACAACCAAGTATCTACACCTGATAACTCTTACGATTCTATGAAAATCTTTAACACCACTGTATCACCACGTTCAATTAAAATTCCCGTAAAACAGAAAAACGGCGCAGGAATTCTAAATTATATAAATTTTGAAAATGGCTTAGAAATCCCTAAAGCTGTAGTTAATGTCTCAAATTATTTCGCGATCACTACGATAAGTAATATTAACGAAAATGCAGTCGAGTTAAATTTATTAGAACCCTTGGATATAGAACCACTAAATTTAATAGATATTAATTTTATTGAAAAAATGGAAACGGAAGATATCTTGACCCAAGAACACGATAACGCTTTAAAACTAAATTTGAAAAATCTTAGGCTTAACCAATGTAACCCGGAAGAGAAAGACACCATCCGAAAATTATGTTCCGAATTTAGAAATATATTTTATTGCGAAGGCAAACCTTTAACTTTTACAAACCAAATTACTCACAAAATTAAACTTAAAGACGATAATCCAATTTTTACAAAATCATATCGTTTTCCAGAAGTTCAAAAAAACGAAGTAAAGTCCCAAATTTCAAAATTACTAGATCAAGGCATAATACGCGAAAGTATCTCACCATGGTCCAGCCCCGTTTGGATCGTGCCAAAGAAATTTGACGCGTCGGGCAAACGAAAATGGAGGTTAGTTATCGATTACCGAAAGTTAAATGAAAAAACCATCGACGATAAATACCCTCTCCCGAATATCACTGATATCTTAGATAAATTGGGAAAAGCTTACTGTTTTACTACAATAGACTTAGCGAGTGGATTTCAACAAATAGAGGTAGACCCTCACGACGTTGTAAAACCGCGTTTTCCACCGACGAAGGACACTTTGAATTTACACGAATGCCGTTTGGTTTAAAAAACGCCCTCTCTACCTTCCAACGCGTTATGAATAATATCCTGAGAGGATTATCTTGCCTAGTGTACCTGGATGACATTGTTGTCTTCAGTACGTCCCTGCAGGAACACGTAGAAAAACTTAGAGAAGGGTTCGACCGCTTAAAAGCAAATAATTTCAAAGTACAACTAGACAAAACTGAGTTTCTTCAAAAGTCAGTTCAATTTTTAGGACACGTAATAATACCTGAAGGCATAAGACCAAACCCCGAAAAAATATCTGCTATAAAAAAATTTCCAGTACCTAAAACCCAAAAAGAAATAAAAGGCTTTCTTGGACTTTTACTTTTTAAGGAAGAACAGTTACCCCTCTTAAAACATCATCATGAAGGTAAAACTAATCATAGAGGAATACAAGAAACCTTAGAATATCTAAAGAAAAATTACTATTGGAAAAACATGAAAAATTCTATTTCAAGTTTCATTAATTGTTGCGATATTTGCCAGAGATCCAAGTACGGTAGAAATAAACCCTATATACCACTAATGATAACTGAGACCCCGAGTAAACCATTCCAAATTATTCATATGGATGTTTTTACATTTGATGGTCAAAATTATTTAACACTAGTAGACGCTTTCAGTAAATTCGCACAAGCTTTCCAAATTGCAGGAAAAACCGCTATTCATGTTTCAAATGCATTAATTAAATACTTCAGTTCATTCGGCATACCTCAAAATTTTACTGTTGACCCAGGTAAAGAATTTGATAACGCGACAGTGAAAGATCTGCTGAAATTGCATAACATTCATACACATTTCAAGACGAGCGGACATCACGAATCCAACGCGATAGTAGAAAGATTTCATTCCACTATTATAGAACACCTTAGAATTCTAAAAGAAATTTACCCGCAGGAAGATGAAAATTTAATGGACTATGCAATTATTGCATACAATAATTCGATACATAGTTCAACAAATTATACCCCTCTAGAATTAACTTTTGGCCATACCGATTCTAGAAACCCAATAGAAATTTTTACACTCAAATCTTTTTATTCAGAATACGTAGATAGCCATAAGCAAAAATTAAAACACGTATATCAAAATGTTAACGATAAATTAAAAAGTAATAAAGAAAAGAAAATTGAAAAAACTAATGTAAAAGGCGACAAGAGTAATGAATTTCATTTAGGCCAAACCGTATTCAAAAAGTACCCCCAAAGTAGTAGAAATAAAAAATCTAAAAGATTTTTCGGACCATACAAAAAATTACTAAATTACTAGAACAAAACCGCGTAGAAATAAAAAGCGAGACAAAAGATAGAACAGAAGTCTTAAATATTAAAAACCACCCCTTGTTACAGATTAATCTTCTGGGTCACCATCGTGGACCTCGGACATTCAAAATTTCATGACATGAACGACAATCCTGGACTTTTACCTGTAAAATTAGGAAAATGTCAAAATCAAGTAGATACTTGGGCATTCATACTGACATAGGACATTACTGACATAATTACAGAATTTAAATCCCTACAAAATTCCTTTTCCCGACTTAAGACAAAAATCAAAAATTTCAGTAATAACGGTTACGAAAAAGAATTGTCTAACTCATATAAAATTGTAGAATTTTTAGAAAGTAAAATAGAAAATTAAATTTACCAGTTAAACCCTACTTATAGAAAAAGAAATAAGAGAGCTGTTATTAACGGGCTAGGCACAATTATTAAAACTATAATGGGCAATCTCGATCAAAATGACGCTGCAAGATACGATAAAGCCATTACAGCTTTAACAAAAAATCAAGATATTATAAAAAACGTAATGAAAACCAAATTTCCCTAGTTGAGACGATAATTGAAAAATTTCAAAATGCCATCAAAAATCTAGAGCACAACCAAATAATTTTAACTTCTAGAATAATGCAATTAGAGCAAATTATAGAGACCACACATTTACAAAAAACTGAAACCCATCATTAATTTTTATTACACATGATTCTATCACAAATTGTAAGTTCATTTCAAATAATATACGATATGCTAGAAAAATTAGAAATAGCTATCACTTTTTCCAAATTAAACGCATTTCACAATTCAATGGTAAAACCTGATGAGCTACTAGTAGAAATTACTAACGCTAAAAAACAGCTAAATAAGTATAGATTCCCTTTCGAACCAAATTTAGATAACATATTACTTTTTGAAAAAATGTTGGAAATTAAGAGTTACAGTAAAAAGAATAAAATTATATTCATTATAGAAATACCTGTTGTAGAAATGGAAACTTACGATTATTATCAGTTATTTCCATTTCCTACCCCTTCCAAAAAATCATTTCAAGTGATTACCTCACATGCTAATTATCTCCTATCCAACGAGCAACATTTTTCATTCTCGAACGATAGATGCAGAGAGATAACACCCGAAAATTTCTTGTGTCACGGACTTCATACAGTCATGATTCAAGAAGAAGAAGCACCATGTGAGATGCAATTACTACTTCACATCCAACTGCGAACCGATAATCGTGGAGATAGCAGAACCTAAAATCCGAAGAATAAATTTAAATCAATGGATGATCATCGTTCCAAATTCAACCGTAGCTCTACAAGTATGCGAAAATGATCAAGAAAGAATACCACTCAAGGGATCATACCAAAAGTGAATCTCCCAAAATTGAACATAACAGAGAAGACATCCGAAGAAAGAATAAAATTTGAACATGTCAATCAAAATTCAATCAATTTAATTGGAATAAATCAGCTGAAAGAAAAATTGTCGATGCAGCGAGAGGAGCTGAAAAAGATGTCAAATTCAAAATTGGATTCCAAGGCCAACATATACGTAATTTTACTCTATGCACTTTTAATTTCAATTTCTGTTTCAGTCATCCTATATATGACCTTGAAACGTAATAGGAAGCCCATAGACGTACAACAAGATCCAAGTTGAACAGCCCCAGTGCCTATGAGAATCTCGGACTTTGGCGTTACCCCCATAGTCCTCAAGTAGCCCGGGAGGAGTTATGTGCAATGCAGCACAACACAAGAAAGTCACCGGACCCAACCTGCTGCCTCAGCAGCAACATTCCCATAAAGATATAAAAACGATGTTAACATGTAAAATGATATAGTTTGTTATATAGTTAGTCATATAGTTAGACATATAGTTAGTTACATTTTGTTAGATAGTCATTCATATAGTTATGTAGTTAGTTGTAATACTTTAAAATATAATTGTCGAATAAAATTTAATCTCTTTAAAAATCTTCTCTCGATTTCCAATCACAAATTTTACCAAATAAGAGTAAATTTAAGAAGTAAACAGTGCGAACTACAGAATGCAATTCCACGATGGAAAATCATACAAAAAGCTGAGTGACTCTTATTCTTTCTCTTACCATAACTAATTTAATAAAAATCCTACATGGTCAAGACTTTTTGTTATATAACTAGTTATTGACATAACTAAACAATACTTAATAAAAATGTAATTATTTTTATTCACTGCGAATAATTTACAAAAAACTTACATAATAAGATCTATTTTGACCAATATTTGACCAAGAAATGTTTGTATGAGTTTAACGTATTATAATTTGTATTTTTTTTTTTTTTATTTTTACTACTATTTTTATTGATTTTATGTTTTTTACTGTATATGCTAATAAAAATGATCCTCTATAAATGCACAAGACCATTTATTAAAATAAACTTCGGTACGTTTTTACCAATATTTATTACAACGTAGTGTCTATGAGATTATTGAGCCAGAAATTAAGTCACAAGAACAACGTAAAATGCTTAGGGTTGGGATGGGGTCCGCAAAACAAATCGTCGGCTGAAAATAATAAGGTTATATGTCGAAGTGTATTACATTTGAGAAAACAAGCTTCAAAAATTTTGACATGGAAAAAACCAATATAAGGTTACAATACAAGGAAGACATTTTTTTAATAACTATATATTGATATGTATCGCAATGTCATTAATGCATTAATTTGAAAAAAAAAAAATTGAATAATACCATTTTAACAATTTGAAAAATGAACATACAACTTTGTGATTAAGAAAAACACGAAACTTAGTACCTTAACGTTACATACAGCTTTGTAGTTCAAAGTAATATCGGGGGGAAATTCAGTTTATAGGTAAAGCTTCAGTTTTTAGGTTTCTGAAAATTGTTAAAAAGGTACCAGAAAAGGTAAACGAAATGTTAGTCACGTATTAAATTTTTATTTGATTAAATAACACAAATTAAACAGTATGCTTGCAAAATAATAACAAATTAAACATTAATCTTACAAAAAATTAAGATAAATTAAGATAATTTGAACTGAAACTGAAACATTCGAAACTAACGAAATAAATTGTATTTTTATTATTTTCTTGAGATTTACTTTCTTGGCAATATTGTTTCATAATAAGATTTATCAATAGTAGGCATCCATCCAGCATAGATTTTAAAGCGATTACCTTCTTTCTGGTAACGGATTTTTATTTGTAATAACCTTAATGTCTCTAAATATATTTAACAAGTCTTCAAGACCTTGTTTTATTCCTTTTAATATTTTTTGTAACCCAGGTGCCCGAAAAAGATGTTTTATATTTAACATAAAAGATGTTGTATGTCAAACATACAAAAAATGTCACATGACAAAAATGACAAAAAATGTCACATGCAACCTTATTATTTTCAGCCAACGAAATGTTGTTCAAAAGGGGGTCCTCGGACTACATAAGTTTAAGAACCCCTGAGTTAATCGATCTTACTTTATCGGCCGATACCGATTAATCGGCCGCTCATTATTTATAATATATATGGAAACTGCCAGCTAGCGATACATGTACGAGGGTTACCTTTTATGTTTTTACAAACGTTCACTAGATGGCAATATTGAAATGTGTCATTACTATATTCGTAAAATTTGACATTTGTTAATGTGAAATCAGGGGCAGCTTATAAATTGACCGAGTAGTTTGTTTACAGTAAGCGTAAAAAAAAAAGTTTGTGAAAAAATTAATATTACTCGTAAAGGTTTTCATTGGATGATTTTTTTATGGATTTAGTAAAGGCCTAACTCAACAACAATGTATAGATTCGCTTCGTTCAACTTTTGGTAATGAAGCACCATCAGAAAATATTGTTTACAATTGGTTTGCACAATTTCGTCGTGGTCGTGCGTCCGTCCGTGATGAATCTCATGAAGGTCGACCAAAATCGGTTGTGTTCAAAAAAACATCGATGCTGTGCGCATAATGATTGAAGACGATCGGCATGTGACTTACCGTGAGGTAGAGGCATCTTTTGGCATATCGCAGACTGCAATACATTTTGCGTGAACATTTAGCTGTGAAAAAGATCTGTTCCCGATGGATTCCGCATAATTTGACCGTACCTAAAAACAAATGCTCGTGTTGATTGGTGTAAAGGAATACTAAAAAATTCAACCTAGGCACTGCAAAATCCGTATACAACTTCGTTACAGGTGACGAAACTTGGATTTATTCATATGAACCAGAAACTAAGCAACAATTCACTATTTGGGTTTTCCAAGATGAACTGAAACCCACAAAAGTTGTTCGTTCACGAAGCACTTCCAAGAAAATGATCGCTTGTTTCTTCGGTTGTACTGGACATGTCGCAACCATTCCTTTAGATGATCGGAGAACAGTTAATGCTGATTGGTATGCAACAATTTGTTTGCCAGAAGTCATCGACAAAATCAGGAAAAACAACCAAAAACGTTGCATCATACTTCATCATGACAATGCAAGCTCCCACACAGCACGTCAAAAAATTGATTATTTGAAAGAGAAAAACATCGAATTAATGTGTTATTGCCCGTATTCACCTGAATTATCCCCTAACGATTTTTTTTGTTCCCCAATGTCAAACAAAAAATGCGTGGACAGCGATTTTCATCACCTCAAGAAGCTGTTGAAGCCTTCGAAAACCAAGTTTTTGAGATACCAACTTCAGAGTAGAAAAAATGTTTCGAGAATTGGTATGAACGCATGCAAAAGTGTATAAATCTTAAAGAAGAATATTTTAAAAAGCAATACAACGTTTCTTCAGAGTTTTTCTTTCTTAGTTTTTGTAAAAACTTAAATGGTAGCCCACATATAGTACCTCGGCTTTTCTGGTTGTATGATTTATTGCTATATACCAATGGTGGGCAAACTACAATCCGCTGATAGCATATGGCAATCACACAAGTTTAAATATTGTGTGATTTTATCCACAAAACTGACAAATGAAATGAATAATCTGTGCATGTTTTTGAATATGTGAACAAATGAATAAACATTTATATGAGGTAAGAAAAAAAAAAAATCAGTAGTGTTTACAAATTTCAATATACTTGAACAAAACTAAAAAGTAAACTGAAATTTTTTAATCATATAATTATTTTTTATCATAACATACCTTGATTATATGGTAAGACGGTTGTCTACGGAGCACAGGGACGCGTGTTAGAATCCCCTACCTCTTTCGGATTTTATCTTCCGATATTGTGCAGTCAGCTCTGGGGTCGACTCATCCTGAAGTATTTAATACTTAAAATGAGTACCTGTTTATAGAGGGATAATAGGATCAGTCGAGACGTCACACTTACCACGTGCCTTTCATATATGTAACCGGCAGTCTAGAAACGGAGGCCATTCTAGGTGTTGGGATCCTTTTATTTATTATTAATTTATTTATTTGGATGGAAATACATATAGAAAATATTTTGTAGGGCTGTGGTTTAATTTAAAGAATTTCTTTTATGGACGGCCCATGACTTTATTTTTTGTCACATGACAAAAAACATATTTTTGACTGTTTAGTGCAGCGGTTCTCAAACTTTTTGAGCTGCGGAGCCCTCCAAAGGCATACAAATTTCCACGGAACCCCACTGGTTCACTAATTATGTGTATGTGCCACTCGACGATACCTAACATCGAAGAGTAGATATATTTTTATATATATGTAAGGATCAGATCTAATTCTTGGACGCCTTTGTAATATGTTACGTTAGTAACGATAACATAATGACATATGTGTGACAGATTATAAACAGACGTAGTAATAAATGCTAATATGTGCTTGGATTTGTGTGTTTCAATTAATATTATCATAAACGCTATAAAGCGTTCTATCATATATATATATATATATATATATAATAATAATAATAATCTTTATATATATATATATATATATATATATATATAAATAAAAAGAAAGAATTAAATTATTTGTACTTCAATAAAATCATTTATTTATCAGAAAATAATTGCAAAATATTTAAAAAACAAACATTTTTAGTGGGAAGCATGGGCTTGTTTCCTATTTTTACATAATTCTTTTATGTCTGGCTTTATAGAGAACAGTTGAATCCTCATATCAGCTTCTGCATCGAGCCTGTTGCGGTGTTTGATTTTTGTTGCAGCATACGAAGAAAATCCAGATTCGCACAGATAAGTCGCGAAAGGAAGAAGTATTTTAACAGCTTTCATTGATAAATCTGCATATTCTTCTCTCAAAGTGCACCAAAGTTCTGGCAAAGATAGTTTTTCAAATATGGCCTGTAGTGAGGAATCTGAAATAATGTCAATGAAAATTTCGTACTCCTTAGCTGTGAATGTTTCTGGCCTTTTCTGAACTATGAATGGGTTTCTAATCCATGTATAATTTTTAAGCTTTTCATTCTCTTCATCTGGAAAATATTGTTGTCCGATCTCAACAGTCAAACTCAACTAGTCTTTCTGGACCGGAGCATTTTGCGTTGCAACAAAAACTCAAATCGTAAAAATTAATTGAACAATTGAAGAACTTACTTACTGTTTTTATCGAATAGGCGAGTGCACTATACTGAGTTAACCGTTACAGATTTTTTAGTTCATTAATTAAATAAATCTAAACTTTCAGAGCAACAAATTAACTTTATGTAAATTAATAATAATTATAATTTTTTGTTAATATATATTAATTTTTAGCGGACTTAAATTTATAATTCACGGAGCCCTTTGAGGCAGCTCGCGGAACCCCAGGGCTCCGCGGAGCACACTTTGAGAACCGCTGGTTTAGTGCATTTCTAAAAGAAATTGTGTAATTTAAAAAGGTTCTATTATAGATTTATGCAGTGGCGGCTTAACAACAGGGGCCATGGGCGGTGAAACCCTTCCACGCAGGCACAATTTCCGCTATCCCTTCCGCTCCACGCTCAACTTCCATCAATTAACGCATTCTTGTAGCAGCAATCAAAGAAATTAAGTCCTGATAAAATAAAAAGCTTACATAATATGTGACGACTTAAATCTTTTCTTTCCCAAATTAATAAGTACGACCATACTTGCAAAACAATATTTCGCATGAGTTACAGATATACCTCGGATAACGAATTTAATTCGTGTCACGAGATGATTTATAGAACGAATTATGCATTAGCGGAATCACGATTTTCCAAAAACTCAATGTGAAAATTTATTAATCCATTCCACAACGTACCAGAATTTTGGGAAACCCAAAAGAAGAACTGAAAAGTTGAAATTTCACTACTTAGTTTTAAGCTCATGGAAGAATCACTTTCAGGCTGTCTCCCTGAACAGTTCAACTGACCTTGTGGTTTCATGGTTCACCCATGGTTTTCTTGCACTTACTTAGTTAAAATTTTTGGCGCACAGCAACAAAGGCTATTTGCGCCTTTTCTTGCTCTTACATACGTGTCTAACAATAATAATAAAAATAACAATAGCCGATTATCAAAACCGATACCGATTCATTAGCAAAACGGCCAATATTGTCGATTACCGATTATCTGCCGATTAATTGGTGCAAACCTGTGATTCACAAAATGCCATGTCTTATAATTTCTACCATGGGTAAAACAAGTATTGTATCGCAACATTATGGCAACCAGTTTCGATCGAAATTTATATACATTAAAGCCCATTTAGACATCAAAATGAAGACATCTAGTTTTATTAAATAAATTTAAAGATAAGAAAAACTTGTTATTAATTCTAACCAGTGTTGTAATAGATACATTTGAAAATATATCTAGATACAGATACAGATACTTGAGGAAAAATGTATCTAGATGCAGATACAGATACAAATTTTAAAAAGTATTTAGATACAGATACATTTTTTTTACAATGTATCTAGATACTTCAAGATACTTTTAAGATACTTCGGAAAAATGAAAACACCACAAAAAAAAAGAAATAACTAGAGCAAGGAATATATTTGTTCACAATAAAAAATAAGTTATGCATTATTATTACTCTTAAAATAAACACAAATAGCCTTTGAAGCTGTGTGTCAGAAATATTAACTAACTATATACTATGTAATCTTTAAAAAAATCACTTTTATATTCCAATTTCAGCGGATATCTCGAACATTTTTTGTTCGCTAATAAATTACTGATTATTAAATGAGTATTTAGGATGACAAAAATAAAACAACAATTTTATTTATTATATTTTTCTTTAATTAATTCACATTTATAAAATTAATTCTTATTCTTAGATTAGATAATTACTTAATGGTTGTTTTACTTAACGTTGTTAATAAAATTAATAAATTTTTTTTTATTTATTATTTTTTTAAATTTATTCAGAGCTGGAAATACAATTACACTTTATTAAAATTTTATAGATAAAAATAAATTAAATAAATAAATAAATTATAAGTTTGAGAATTATGATAAAATACAAGTTCTATATATAATTAATTAAATTTTGGATAAAAATTTTTTTAAACTTTTTTTTTAAATAAAAAATAAAAAAAATAAAAAATAAAAGAATGTTTTCCAAAATTTAATTAATTACATATAGAACTTGTATTTTATCATTATTCTCAAACTTATAATTTATTTATTTAATTTATTTTTATCTATAAAATTTTAATAAAATGTAATTGTATTTCCAGCTCTGAAAATGGCTTACGCCGAAACTAGTTAGCTATTAATTTTTTTTTTAATGAAATAATTTTATTAACAACGATTGCCCAAACAACCTTTAAACATAGTTACTAAACGTGTTTTTTTATAATTATTATAGTTTGTTATTTAGTTATTTTTTTTTTATAATTATTATAGTTTGCAAAGATAATTTTGCAAAGTAAATTGCCATGCTGCAAGGGTTATACGCATTTCAAATGTGAAACATGTGGTGTACATCTTTGTCTAACAAAGATAAAAACCTTCCATAAATTTCATTTAAATTAAACTCCTGTTAAAATTTGAGTTAACTTTCATAATGTTACAAATATGCAACATACTGTAGTTTTTTTTTTTATAAACAACAATAAAAAAAAATCCCTCCATAAATTGTTTTATTTTGATCACAGGTTTGAAAAATCGTAAGGACATATTTTGTAAAAAGACCTTGAAAAAGACAAAATAGGAAAGTATCTGAAAAAAGTACCTGAAATACAGATACTTAGATACTGATTTAAATATCTAGATACAGATACAGATACATATTTTAAAATGTACCTAGATACATTACAACACTGATTCTAACCATATATTACATATTTATATATTAGTAACGATTAGCAATTTAAATCAATTTTATTGTTATGTTGGAAACAATAACTTTTAAATAATTATGATAGAATTTAAGATATCAAAAGTAATAACAATCAAATGAACGATATTTTATTAAACAAACATAAAAAACATGCTAAATTTACCTGAAATAAAGTTTACACTAATTGGTAAATTAAAGAGTTATAAAATGATTGTGTTGGGTATATTTTTTTATAGAAAACATTACGTGTTCATTAATAATGACCTGTTTTGTATACAAACATTAAATAGTATAAAATTATTTTGTCCTCCTGAAAAGCAAAAAATTCTTATCAAACTTCAATGAATTCAAGGGCGCTGGTCACTACAAGCCTAAGGGAACAGAAAGAAAACTAAGAAAATGATTTCCAATCGATTTACTCACCTTAAGGCAGCTGCTTCGTGTAGATATCGATTATCGTTTTCAATAAGGGAGGTTCTTCCGAAGATAAAAATTATTTTGATTTTTAATAAAAATAGACTTTATGTGATGGAAACGGATGCTTCCGTGGCACGGTTCGGCGCACCAGTGCATCAATGATTGAAACAATTTGAATTCCAACGAGACTGTAGACGATTGTCCAGAAAAGAATCCTCCAATAATTTGACTACCTGACCCGAAATAATCTTAACAACTTAGACACATATGTCCTAGAGGTTAAAGATAATTGGCAAAATTGTTAAATCAGGTTATCTAAGGACGCTGAGTTTTGGTTAAAGAGTTTGATTATTTATATTCACTTACTTCAATATATTTTGTAATTATTATTTAACCTGCAAAATAAAAGTATGTTAAAGAGGAGTAGTTTTTCATTTGAAGAATCCATAATTTGAAAAAAATAAGTCATGTTGTGAAGATGCATACAAAGATTTGAAGACGTGAAAAAACGACGAACATTAACGTAATAAAGCTGTTCAACAGAAGTATGTATAAAATCATAATAGTTAAAGGTGAATTTACACAATATTTAATAATAAACTACTAATAATATTTATACAAGGTGTCTCAAAAGAAATTTTATATTTATTTAGCTTACTGCGTGAACGCAACGTATCCTAGGGGCGCGGGAGTTATGTCAATCGGTAGCCTGGCTCTTGGGAAATCAGTCGCTATGGAGCGTTTCTCGGGAGCAGATCGCGCGTTATGCGTGCGAGAGTTTTACAAAAACGGTAATTCGGCGATTGTAGCGCGTAGAAAATTCTGCAGTATTCGAGGTTCTCGCCACTTAAATGATGCGCCAAGCATTCTTCTCATTCGACATTGGGTTAAAAAGTTTGAAGAGATTGGACAACGCTGGATAAATCAATGGCTGGATAAATCCGGGCGACCTAGGTCATCAAGAACGGTAGAAAATGTGGAGAATGTTAATCAGTCTGTTCGTGACGACCCGAACCTTTCAATTCGGAAGCGCGCAAGTGCTTTAAATGTGCATAGATCATCATTACATCGCATTATGCACAAAGACCTAAAGCTGCACCCCTACAAAATTCAATTGGTGCAAGAATTAAAGCCCCAAGATGCCAGTCAGAGGCTTAATTTCGTAAATCAGGTGATTGAGCGATTTTCAACGTTTACCAACATTTTGTTTTCGGATGAAGCTCATTTTCATCTTAATGGCCACGTAAATAAGCAGAACTGCCGCTACTGGAGTGCAACGAATCCGAAACGCAAACATCAGAAACCCCTACATTCGCCTAAAGTGACCGTATGGGCTGCGATGTCGGCGCGAGGAATTATCGGCCCTTACTTTTTTGAAGACGAAAGGGGGCGTGCAGTTACAGTGAATTCAGAGCGTTATGTGGAGATGTTAGACAACTTCTTGGTACCTGAACTGCAAAACTTTCCTGGCTATAACCAAAGAACATGGTTCCAACAGGACGGAGCAACTTCACACACGTCCAATATGTCTCTGCCACGTGTTCGTGAAGTTTTCTCAGGCAAATTGATCTCCCGGAGAGGTGACATAAATTGGCCTCCACGCAGTCCAGATTTAACCCCTATGGACTTTTTCCTATGGGGTTATCTTAAATCTAAAGTTTACGCCAATAATCCGACTTCACGGGCGCATTTGAAAGAAAATATCCGTCACGAAATATCAGCCATCCCTGAGTCCACCTGCCGAGACGTCATAAGTAATTTTACTGTTCGATTAAATGAGTGCCGAGAACGCGAGGGTCTACATTTAGACGATATTATTTTTAAGAAATAAGAAATCCCCAAAAAGTGTATTTTAATAATTAATAAACATTTTTTCTATATACGGCTTACTTTTTTTTTAATCGATCCACTAAATATAAAATTTCTTTTGAGACACCTTGTATAAGACGGGTTAATAACATTAAAGACGGATTATCTATATATATAAAAGGCGATGTCCTGACTGACTGAATGACTTACTGACTGACTCACTAACTCATCACCGCCCAGCCCGAAACCCTGGGTCTAGAATCTTGAAATTCGGAGAGTATATTCCCTTTATGACGGAAGCACCCACTAAGAAGGGATTTTTCGAAATTCTACTCCTAAAGGATGAAAAGGGGTGATATGTGATTTCACGAATTCCTTAATATCTCTTAAGGCCGATGAGATGTCGACTTAGTTTTTGCTTACAAGTATTACCCATACAAACGCCGAAAAACTTATTTCGGGATTTTGCCCTAATCAACCCCTAACGGGGTGAACCTACAATCGGGATGGATTATACATCCCGTCGTATATACTTTGTTCGTTTAGTTCCAACATTACTTTTTGGCACATAGGTGTCTTTTTAAAATATCTCGAAATGCTTTTGATAGTTTTATTAAATTTCACCCTAATTGGTGAAAAGGGGTGAATTGTGATTTCAAGGATTCCTCAATATCTCTTAGGACCAATAATATATCGACTTGTTTTTTGCTTACAAAGATTAACCATACAAATACCGAAAAACTTATTTCAGAATTTTATCTTAATCAACCCCTAAAGGGGTGAATCTACAATTGGGGTGAATTATGCATCCCGTCGTGTTTCCTGGGTCGAGTTTTAACATTGCTTTTTGACACATAGGTGTCTTTATAAGTTAAATCGTAATGGTCGTGACAGTTTTTTAAAATTCACCCTTAAAGGGGTAAATGGATATTTTTTATTTGACAGAACGTTCCTTTGACATAGATATATGAAATTCGCAAAGATGATTCCTTCCATGACGTAAGCACCCACTAAGAAGAGATTCTTCGAAAGCCAACCTCTAAGGGGCTAAAAAGGGGTCAAATATGATTTCACCAATGGAATAATTTAAAAAAAAATTCATGATTTCGTCCCAATCCACTCCAAACGGGATGAATTATAGCACCCGTAGTTTTTCCTGTTTTTTGAGTTATAACATTCATTTTTGGCATATAAGTGCCTTTTTCAAAACCTTGTCTAAAACGAGTATTTTGACAGTTTTTTTAAGTTTCATCTTTAAAGGCGTAAACTGGTATTTTTTATTCGATAGAAAATCCAGTGGATATTAAGACATGAAATTCAGAGCTTACATTCCCTCCATGACTTAAGAAACCAATAAGAAGGGATTTTACTAAATTCGATTTTTATGAGGTGAAATGGGGTGAAATTTGATTTAGGGATGCCTCAATATCTCTTAGGCTCGATGAGATATCGACTTGATTTTTGCTTACAAAGGTTACCCATACAATTTTTTAAAGCAGAAATTCACTAATCAACCCCTAAATGGGTGAATATGCATTCGGGGTGAATTATAAAAACTTTTGTATTTCCTGAGTTATAACACTTCATTTTGGTACATAGATTTCTATTTAGAAAGCGTTTTTTTTTTTTATTTATTATTATTATTATTATTTTTTTTTGTCTTAGCTACGATGGCCATTAACCAGGATATCCATATTTTTATTATGGATACATTAGAAATTTTATAACAAATACAAACATCCATGCCATCACTGGGATTCGAACCCGAGCCCCCATGGTTAGCAGTCAAATGAGCTGACCACTACGCCATAGCGACCGGCTAGAAAGCGTTTGACATTTTTTTAAAATTTCATCCCTTACGGAGGAAAATACTATTTTTTATTTGATAGAGCGTCTCTTGACAAAGAGACATGAAATTCGGAAGAAACCCTTCGTATCTCCTGTGCTAATGAGATCATCAATATACCGTAGCGAAGCACGGGTTTTCAGCTAGTTACCATATAAAGACGATAGATTTTTAGACGTTGTATTTTTAAATATTCTATAAACCCATGTTAACCTGTTATATAAAACAAACAAGATGACGACGCTAGATAACATTTCGACTGTAGCAAAAAGTATTTTACAAAAGATGTACCCTTCTCGGTTATAAAGATATTTTGAAAATTAATATTTGAAACTGACGGTCACCGACGTAGTCGAATAAGACTTTGTAAATTCGAAGGATTTCCTTTTCAGTTTGAGTCTGAAGAATATAAACGCAAAATAAATTGCATCGATCAAAATTTTTTGGTTTGCGACTTGACTTTCCTTGCAAATATTTTACGTTTGGACTACAACACTTGAACACTTTAAAATTGATTTGGTTAAAACTCTTTGTAAAAATAATTAAAAATATTTCAGTTCACTTGAAAGTACAACATGAAAATGACATTGAAGTGACAAGAAAGAATTGCCCCGGGCTACAAAATAGATAGCGCCGGTATTGGCCAAATCACATATCATGACAGAAAATATTCCCAATGAAGTACTGAAGAAAGATGGAATAATTGCAAATGAACTCAAAAGTCAAGCTGACGAAACATATCTAATGAATATTGAAGCTCAAGATGATGAGGTGAGTTAGATATTGATAAGGACGTGTACAAGGAAACTAAGCAAATCAAAATAACGAGATGTACATAGAAGTGACAGTAACGCAAAATTCTAATAAATTAGATATTAAACAGGTTGAAGATATTTAAATCGAGTAGGGGAAAGGTGGGGAATTGTGGCCCCCTAAGGGTTTTTAACTATAACTTGCTTAATTATCAACACATTTTTTTTTATATTTCACTAGAGCAATTCATTGGTAACAAGTAATAAAAATTGAGATAATTGATATAAGTATATTACATATATTTATATTAAAAAAACAGTAATTATTACAAAGTATCAAAACCATCATTACCCCAAAGGTACGGGGTAATGGTGGCAGGTGGTCAATATTACCCCTACTGATTCGGTGTAGTTTATGCTGCCAATAGTTACAGTACTTAAGGCATATTATAAAATTATTTGACCTTTTAATAATTGTAATCACTTACTAGTAGATATTATTTAATATTTAAGTACAAAAATCACAAATGTAACGCTTTCTATTACCTTCGGCGCATTTGTCGTGAGCCCATTGACCACAACTGATATATCTGAGCCATAACTCGCGATTTTTTCCATATTCGCCACAAACCAAACACAAATTCTTATCAACTTCTTTGTCTTCATATATACCAGCGGTTATTAAACTGTGGTCCGCGGACCCCTGTGGGTCCGCGTAACCATTACCGGGGGTCCGCGAAACAATTTTGACATTAACTTTACATCCCCCAACTTTTCGCTTTTATTCAAATAACTCATTTAATAAAAATCCTACATGGTGAGGAATTTTTTTATTTGTTTTTGCCTAACTAGTTATTGACATAACTAAACAATAATTAGGAAAAATTTAATTATTTTTTTTCAACTGCAAATTATTTACAGAAAACATATTATAATAAGATCTATTTTCACCAATATTTGACCAAGAAATGTTTGTATGAGCTTAACGTATTATAATTTGTAACTTTTCTAAATTTTTTTACTACTATTTTTATTAATTTTGTTTTTTATTCGTAATGCTAATAAAAATGTTCATCTCTATAAATGCGCAAGACCATTTATTAAAATAACCAGTAATACATTTTTATCAATATTTATTATAACGTAATGCCTTACTGATGAGATTACTGAGCCAGAAATTAAGTCTCAAGAACGACGTAAAATGCCTAGGGTACGGATAGGGTCCGCAAGAAAAATGCTCTTCAAGAGGGGGTCCTCGGACTACATAAATTTAAGAACCCCTGATCTATACTATTTTGAAAGTCATCAGCGTCAGAGTCCCACTCGCCTATTCTGTCATTCTTTTGTACCTTGCTAATTCTTTTACTTTTTCCCTCTTCGTTTCCTTCATGGATCCTATAACACATTCGCAATAATTTTTACTTCTGCAGTCTTGTATAATTTGCCTCTTACTATTGGTGTTTGATATTTTGATTTTGTTCAGTCTTAACCTTTTTTTTTTTTCTTCCTTTTTTCCAATATTATTTTCATGGGAGTTGACGTCATAATTTTAGAATGTTGCTTTCTGCAAGATAGACTTGCAGACTTAGAAGAACTAGGGGTTGGTAGGATACCCTCGAAGGATCTGTCGGATAACGAGGCATCTGTTACAAACCAATAAAAAATTAACGGGGTAATCATGGCCGGCCACTCTTACCCCTGACACTTCGTCCATCATTACCCCAAAATACAATAATCTGTCAAATTACTCATAAAAATATAATTTTTTTAATTTAGGATATTATGAACATTATAATGGGTGTTTTGTTTAGAGGTATAGAACTTTAAATTGCAATAAAACAACGATGGATTATTCGATTGACATGAATTTTTTTTTTATTCGAAAGATAATCTTGTGGCATTACATTTTAAATATGATTTCTGGCATATGACCGCCACGGCTGGCTCGGATGTAGTCCAATCTGGACGTCCAATTTTCGATGACTTTTTCCAACATTTGTGGCCGTATATCGGCAATAACACGGCGAATGTTGTCTTCCAAATGGTCAAGCGTTTGTGGCTTATCCGCATAGACCAATGACTTTACATAGCCCCACAGAAAGTAGTCCAGCGGTGTTAAATCACAAGATCTTGGAGGCCAATTCACAGGTCCAAAACGTGAAATTAGGCGGTCACCAAACGTGTCTTTCAATAAATCGATTGTGGCACGAGCTGTGTGACATGTTGCTCCGTCTTGTTGGTATGATTTAATGTAATGCCACAAGATTATCTTTCGAATAAAAAAAAATTCATGTGAATCGAATAATCCATCGTTGTTTTATTGCAATTTAAAGTTCTATACCTCTAAAAAAAACACCCGTTATATTGTAGTACGTAGACTACATCGTATAAAAACACTAAAAAATACTATATAAGTTTTTAAATAAGAGTGTACTTACCATAAAAATGTGTAGTTTTTTTATTTCAAATAAACAACACACAATTAATCTACTTTTCACAACGACAGACAATACCGGGATTCCCCTGCACAAGATCTCATGGTATTTTCAAAATTTTGTTAGCGCTTACGTACTCTGAGGTAAAAGCTGTTTATAATTACCCCAGTGGCCATCATTCCCCATCTTTCCCCTAGATTGAATAGAAAATTGAAGATAACGACGAAATGACTTTGAAGCAGAAAAGGAAATAGTCGAAGAAAAAAAAATAGCAGCTACAGAAGAAAAAGACAAAGAACCAGAATCAGAGAAATCGACAGAGTACAACAAACGGACAAAATAAGAATTGAAAATTAGCGAAGAATAATAAACCACTACTGAAGCCAAAATGGAGCTAAGCGAATTGAAAAGCATTTGTTAAATGCTTAATTTGGTGAAGAATGGAAATAAGGAAAAAATCAGTGACAATATTTGTGAAATCTTCTTGGAGCCTAAAGATTTTAATAAATCTTGTTTGGTAGTGGCTTACGTCTTAAATTATCGGCTGCCAGGCTTTATACTTCAGGCTTATCACGGTCGTGTGTTTTACTTGAATGGCTGACGAAAAAAATTACGAAATGCCGCATCCTAGAGCCTGGAGATGTAATAACACGGAAGCGGCTAGTGCATTATATCGTATGGTTTCAAAATGTATGGAGAATCAAGCAAATATGCTTTCTGCATTCTACTGCCCAAAAAGCTTTAAATCGGATTAAAACCTCAAGTTTAAAGGCGCGTTCCAGGTATATTTGTCGAAGCTCAAACAGGAGGTCCGACTATATCTTTCGTTTTTCGTCCCCCTTTAAGAAAATGATTTTCTCTTCTGGACATGTGAATCTGGTGGCGAACTTTTCACGTGTCTCGTGATCCAACGGAACGGGAGGATGTCTTCGAGGTTTGACATGGCTGAGTTGTGGGGATAGAGTAATTTTAGTAAATCCGACATCTGTACATTTCCACCATTTTCTCAAAGTCCCGAAAAGTACAAGGTACAACACGAGAAGTGTCGATACCATAGTATTGTCAAATATATGAAATAATTTAAATATTGTTATAAGTGAATTTAAATGCAAATTAAACTAAATACAACTCTGTTAATTTACAAATTTAGTTAATTTATAAATTATCAAATTGTCACGGATAAAGGGCATCCACATCTTAGGAATTGCTTACCATGCACTCAACTGACCCGTGTTTTAGCACGTAACTCTTGTCATGAAATTCTATCACGGACCATTTTATAATTTCCATATATAAGGAATCTTAAGATCTTAATAGATAATTATTAATTAGTAGTTCATTAGTGTCATATCGCGAGTAGTACCAACAATGACGAACCAAACCGTTGTAATGTAAGTACAGTTTAAAATTATATTTTTGTATTTGCTCCAGATGTGTCTCACAACTTTAATGGAATTTATTCCATTTAAGTAAAAACTCTTACGATCCGGAATTAATTAAGTTAATTCAATTATTGTGTCACTAGGTTGTACCTGAGCCCTACCTAGAGCCCTTATTTTAAGTTATTATTGTTTGTCCAATGATAGGGACTAATTATTATTATGCTATGAATTGTTCATTATAATTTGTCGGTATACAGAGTGATAAATTCAGTCTCGATACTTTAATTTCATTGTTGAACGACAACGGTTTATTGATTTGTGTATCGACTTGTATTGTATTAAGGTGTTATTTAATTAGTACACCCCTAATCTGGCGTGGCCAGTATTGTAGTAATTATAAATTGTATTCCTTTATTAAATTTTATTTATTTAATAAATTTTATTCCTATTAATAAATTAGTATATAGAATTTATATTCTTTTATTCATACAAACCCCCCAAAACCAACCTAGGCGTGACATATGGTGGAGGCAGCCGTTTTTTAAGGGTCGTGAGGCACATTTGGAGTCAAATTGTATATACATATATTAACCATAGTTAGTAAGATAGTGTAAAATTATTTTCATGTGCTAAAATAATAATTGTATATGGACATGGCTGAAAAATATGGAAAAAAGTGACAGTGCTAGTGACAAACAGCCAATAAAAAATATTAAACGTACACGGGCGAAGAAAGTATTTCCAATTCTTACAATTCAAACGCGAAGCCACTCGGCTGAACGTAAGATACCCGCGAGGAACGCGTCGGTTACCGAGAGCGAGGTACGACCGCGGACTAATTCACTAAACTCGTCCAGCGCAGGGCCGGCTTTAGAAATTTCTACGCCAGATTTTTTAAGTAGTACTCGAGCTTTTAATAAAAGCGGTAAAACAGCACGTTCACCATCAACCGAATTAAATTCAGTTTCTTCAATTCATAGGGATACAGACAATATTTTTTCTGATCAAGAAAAATTTACACACACACCAGTAACACAATTATACTTTGACGATTCGAGTGATTCGGATAATTTGGACGATACCAAAATTGACAATCAAGTTTTAGACAGTAAGACATTAAGTATAGAAACTCAAAATATACAAGCAGTAATAACCCATACAAATACAGACTATAGAGACACCATACAAATGAATACAAACACACAAGTCGAAAACGAAAACATGGCAGAAAATAACACAGTAAATGAAACACAAACGGTAAATGAGACAACAATTAACGACATTAAAACAGAAAAGGGACCACCGGTGAAACCAACATATGTACAGCCGGGATATTTTGATCCAGATTCAGGGTCAGACCCAATTGAATTTTTAGAAAACTATGAACGTGCTGGAATTTCGAATAATTGGGACAATAAATTAAAACTTATTCATTTTGGGGCAAGTTTAAGGGGACACGCATCCGATTGGTACATATCATTTGGAAACGAGAACGGGTTAGCGACTTGGGACGGAGTAAAGAAAGAATTCGAACAAATTTTTTTCCCGAGGAACTATCGTACCGATTTAGAACGTGCACTAATTAATAGAATTCAGCAACCGGGTGAAAATTTGAAGAATTATTTCTATTCTGTCCGTTCACTTTGCTATAAAGTAGATAAGAAAATGTGCCCATCAAGAATTCAAAATTATATAGAACTAGGTATGCTACCACACTACAGAACCCGAATGTCATTACAGATGCCAGATAGTTTAACGAAATTAAAAAATTTAATTGATGTAGTCTGTAGGGATGAAGACATGGAACAATGCGGTAACGAAAATATAATAGTGAATAGACAAAATGTTAACCAAAACAGAGATTTAAGTAGAAATTTTAATCAAAATAAAAGTTTTAATCAAAATAAAAATTTTAATCAAAATGGAAATTTTAATCAACATAGAAATTTTAAACAAAATACAAATTTTAACCAAAATAAGCATTTTAACCAAAATAGGAATTTTAGTAGAAATTTTGATCAAATCAGGGATTTTAGCCAAAATTACGGACAAAATCAAAACTTTAATAGAAATTACAATACAAATAGAAATTTTAGCGGAGGCTACAGTCAAAATAGAAATGTTGAACAAACTGGCAATTTTCAAAATTTTAGATCGGAACCAAATAGACAAGGCTTTAATAACGTAAGGCCTCAACAACAAGATAGTAAAACAAGAACTGTAGAAGGCAAACCTATTTGCTTTAACTGTGGTAGACCAGGTCATGTCGCTAGCGCTTGTCCAAATAGACAGAGGGCACAAAACACACACCCTCGGAATTCAGCCATGAACGAAAGACGTGTTCAATCGAACTCGGGAAACTGGTGGAATCGGCGTTAGGTAACACTGGCGCCGTGAACACTCTAGTTTCTGATGAAGATGACACACTCAGGTATAAGGTTATGCGAGTAGTAGGCATGATTAATAAAAGTTACGGGATGATTATGATAGACACTGGCGCGACAGAAAACGTCATTTCTTGGCGTAGCAACAATATAACGTTGAAACCAACCAAAATTAAATTTCTCAAAACTGCAGGGGGAAATTTAATCGAAGTAATGGGGTCCGCTGATGTAAATATTCAATTCGGAAACTGGACCACCGCAATTAATGCGGCAGTGGTTCGCTGGAGTCCATATGACCTTATACTAGGAGTAAAATTCTTGACTGAGTTTCAGGCTGTAATTAATTTCACAGATATGCAATTAACTTTGCATAAAGGTGCAAATGAAATCTGCAGGGTGCAATTCAGTAAAGAAAGTGTATCTGAATCGAAAGAAAAAGCGACTATGGGTGACAATAAAACTTGGAATGAATTACCATCCTTTGAGAGTATTTTAGATAAAAGTAGTAAAATTAAAATTTGTGCGAACGAAAGACGTGTTCAATCGAACTCGGGAAACTGGTGGAATCGGCGTTAGGTAACACTGGCGCCGTGAACACTCTAGTTTCTGATGAAGATGACACACTCAGGTATAAGGTTATGCGAGTAGTAGGCATGATTAATAAAAGTTACGGGATGATTATGATAGACACTGGCGCGACAGAATGATAAGCACAGTTGATCTATATATGGATCGCAAGTTGGCATTAAAATTTCAGTATCAGATTGCTTAATTTGATTACTGCTATATTAATTGATATTCTGCCATTGTGCATGTTAACTCTTTCCAAGCCATAGCTACTGGTATCAATCATTAGAAATTAATTTCCCTGATCTCAGCTCTTATTATTGTTATCTGTAGATCTATCAAAATATTACTGAAGTTACTAGACACTCAGTTATTTGTATGTTTTTTCATTAGTCATTTCTAATTTTTTTTTTTTAAATATTATTTTTAAAGATTATAATCTCGAAATCATTCAATGTTCTTTCTAATTCATGAAATGGTGCCAAATATGACCTTAAGCTTTTACTAAAACACGCAAAAATTGTGAACATTTGTTTAACCTGACTCCTAGAGATTACTCGAAAATCCCCTTCTGATAACTCGCCATCGGCACTACGTATCTTATTCTCAATGTTCCAGTTTTTTACTTCGAATCTTGATTTTAGTAATTTGAAAATTAAGTTATGTTCTAACAGAGAATTATCATATTGAATTTCCCTACATGAATTTATGCTTTATAAATTAATATCAAAAAGTAAGTAATGATGCGTCATGTTGCACATTATGGCAACTATCTAAATTTTGCTCCAGGTGTGGTCTCTCTCTTTTAACTTATTACTACTCTTAATATTAGTGTAAATAACATAGTTTCTTCATTCTTTGCATTTAATATTTTTGTTCGTTTGTGATATTGACTTTTCGTTAAGTAAGTTTATCTTGTTTACTGTACTCCCAATTTATCTCTACAATTATTAACCCTCATAATTGTCAATCCCTCAAGTATTCAACCTGGTATCCCGACTACCACCAGAGGTCCAACCAATAATCAAAAATATATCCATAAAAATCCATAAAAAATCGAGCTCATAAAAATCAATCATATAATATCCATCAAAATAAAAATCGAGCTCATAAAAATCATCATATAATATCCATCAAAATAAAAATCGAGCTCACAAAAATCAATCATATAAAATCCATCAAAATAAAAATCGAGCTCATAAAAATCATCATATAATATCCATCAAAATAAAAATCGAGCTCACAAAAATCAATCATATAAAATCCATCAAAATAAAAATCGAGCTCATAAAAATCATCATATAATATCCATCAAAATAAAAATCGAGCTCACAAAAATCAATCATATAAAATCCATCAAAATAAAAATCGAGCTCATAAAAATCATCATATAATATCCATCAAAATAAAAATCGAGCTTATAAAAATCATCATATAATATCCATCAAAATAAAAATCGAGCTCACAAAAATCAATCATATAAAATCCATCAAAATAAAAATCGAGCTCATAAAAATCATCATATAATATCCATCAAAATAAAAATCGAGCTCACAAAAATCAATCATATAAAATCCATCAAAATAAAAATCGAGCTCATAAAAATCAATCATATACTAACTAATCAAACATATATCCTATGAACTAGCCATATATATATGTATCCACCATGGTGTAATAAACGGAGGATGGTCCGCGCCGGCTGCTACCCTCACCGACCTCGGGACAACACCTTCTACGCAGTACCCTCTGTCGTAGGTTGTAGGCTGGGTGAGGTGTGCGGACCACTCACAGGGTGTCACTCCCTGAACAGGCATGATTTCCGGACTCGTCCTGCCCCGTGCCGACCTGAAAAAACTTAACAAAATGCTTGCCTCCTCCGGGCAGCGTTAGAGTACCTACGTTGCTCTCTCTTAGAGCTTCTTCCAAACTTAATGACCCATCACTCTCCTGGTGATCTCTAGGCCTCGCTATTTCTTCTAAATCTTGTATACCATCTTCTTCATTCCCCACTCTGGCTGGTTGATACTTTATTCCTTTCCTTTTTCTGTTCTCTTTTACTCTCTTGATAGTGTTAAAGAGTAGGTAGGCTACGATTGCCAATATCACGATTATTAAAGTTGTGGCGACGAAAGTTATATCATGGTCGTATGCATCTGAGGTGCATGAAGCTGACTGAACGAAAGCTGGGGCTGCGTATATTGGTCTGTCACATATTAATTTTATAATTACTACTGTTAATATTCCGTTCCAAATGAATAATATTGTGTCGCTGTGGTGTCCGTATTGGTCTGCGTATGTCTTTTCATCTTCTATTATATCTTGGATTTTTATTTTGTCATCCTTGAAGGTCGTCTCGGTTGTTACTGACAAGTTTAGATGTGGTACGTTGAAGGTCCAATTCTTGTTTAAAAACTCACTTAGGTTTTTGTAATGTTGTTGCGTTTCTAGATCGTTTGCGGTGAAATGTAAGCTCTTCAAATTTGTCCATGATGCTGGGATCACGTGGATTGCTTCCAACCTTTTAACTGAATTGTCCCCGCATGGTAATCTGGCTGGTATGATTCTTTTGTTTTCTACGTACAATGAACAGTTACATGGTAATTTAATTTGTAACGCACCTGGTTGTCCGATGTGTTTGTCATCAATGTCGATCTTTTCTCCTGGGCATCTTATGAAGGAGTTGTTCTGTAGATGTGTTATTAGGTAGGTGTCCTCGCTGACTTCTGATATCACGAGTGATCTGGATGTGTGACATTTGAATGGGCAATGTTTCATCAGATCTTCTACTGTCGTACCTCGATACATCTTAAACGCGCATAATGGTCCGTAGGTGGAGTCCGTCGAGAATCTTGGGATGTAGCATAGTCTGTCCTGGTATGGTTTGCATACCTCAGGTGGTAAAATAAAACGCGGAAAGCAGCATTGTGCAAGTAGATTTAGTACGACACGGCGTAGAAAGGTCATACAGATAACAAATGCGTCAGGATTTCAGTTTCAATAACTTAAAAACTGTAAAATTTGTTTACGATATACAAAGATGTTTTTACGATAACCCTTCTACATCAGAACTCAGACCAACTGAACGTAAAACAGCAAAAGTCAGGTTTTAGGATAAAGACAAGTTCAAGATGAGTTTCAAGATGAGAAGAACGTTGAGTACATATTTTTTCTAATGTGTTATTTCACAAGGATGTGTTGTTCTGCCTTCTTGATGGAATTGCAACAGGAACGCTCCTAGACCTGCAAACTCATGGACAGTAACAAGAGATCACCTATCCTCGAAGTTCAGATACTTATACCCTCACCTACACCGCGTTTAAGATGGATCGAAATGCAAAGAGTAGTGGGCTTAACGAGTCACCTGGTAGTAATGAATCCACTCGGTATGGAAGACTACTTTAACAGATGTTAAATGAAGCTTGGTCTTCCTCAGCAGTATATAGTTTGCCATATATCTCAATATGTCGGAGTGATAATATATAAAAATTGGCGACAAGTTGAATCGTCTACTTTAGCATAATATGTTCCTCCATATATTAAATTTTATATTTTTTATAATTTCATCATGTTATCTATTTTCTTTATTTATTTACAATAAAAAAAATAATAATACCGTCAGTTTTATTTCGACTATCGTGCTTGTTGTTATGAAACTGTGTAATGGCATTTTTGGGGCTCTAAAACACAACGCCAAATTGTACTTTTATAATTTTCTTAATTAAGCGATTAAGCGACATCAATTTTATATACGTTAATGTACTGCTTGTTTTTTATTGTTGGGTCGCGGACTGTTTTTTTTTTTTGATCATCAGGTGTCTTGAAATCCTTTTTTAGTTTGCTCATCAGGTGTCTCGAAATTCTTTCGTATTTTTGTTAGTCAGGTTTCTATAAATTCCCTTTTTTTCGTTAATACAATATTTATTACGGGTATAGGAACAATGGGTAGGGTCGGCGTAAGGCATGGGCCACAGAGGCAATTATCCAGGGCCCCACCCATGATGTGGCCCTGCGATCGCACAATATACAATACATACTGGTTAATGAAGTATAATCAGAGCTCACTTGTACAGGGCCCCGCAAAGATGCGGTATAAATTTTGTAGCCGGCTCTGACATTGAGTCGCTAAGAAAGTAGGTTTTAAATTTATGAGTCGTGAGTAAAGTTTCAAAAAAGTTTGAGGAACATTGATGTAGTTGAATCATTAGATTACGAACAAGTTATTGATAAATTTGGTAAATTGAAAATGAGAAAAGTTCCACTTTAATATATTTTTTATATTTATTTCTTTTCTAAATAATGTGATTTATTTAGCACGTGTTTTCCATGCCTCTGTTACCTTTTGAGGGTTTTGTAGGTATGATCAAAAACCCTTGTACCGTCACGCATATCTGCTTGTCTATCTGTTTGTCTATCTCTCTGTCTGTCTATCTGTCTGTTCTGTAGATATTGTGGTTAAACGGCTAGACATAGGAAGTTGAAATTTGGCACGCTTGTAAAAATTTTTAACCCATATATAGGAACTATTGAGAGTTAAAAAAAAACACATCTCGGGAAAATGTAAACAAATATGTATTCAACGAAAAAATAAATATTTTTCTAAAATTTTGAGTGAGGGTATTAAATGAAACCTCTTAATGTGTGAATAAACCAACAAATTTTTATTTTTGAAAAATCTAATCTTTTTATGGGATATTCGCAGAAAATGTGTAACAACATTTGTCCCTCGCCCTATTTTATTGTCATTTATTAGATGCCTACAAAACTCTGAACGTATGAAAATTCACACTTCACATCTTTTTATAGTACATAATATTTTTTATTATATATGATGCAGTGGCGCACCCAGGGAGCGCCCTCTAATATTAAAATTGAAAGTGCCGCACAATATGTAGTATGCCATTTCGTAGCGTCGTGCGCAACTAGATTTAGAAATCTAGTGACTTTAAATGATTAAATGGGATTTTGAGACCGAATATTTTTAACATAGTAAATTGGGCTTTATATGACAATTTAGGTTTAAATATCAGTTTTATAAAAGTTTTATTTTTAAATGATAAATGCAATATTATCTTGGCAACTGTATAACATGGCAATATGATATATGAAATTAAAATTTGACATTTGAAATATTAACTGTGGTTTTTAACTGAAAGATTAGCCAATATTAAAAAAATCAGTTAATATTTTAGATGCAGGCAGGTAACACTAAAAAACTAAATTACACTCTAGTTCCGCACGAAGCTAAGAAATTAATTATACTGCCTGCATTAAATTTCATTGTGTCCCTAGTTTTTTGTTTTTTAAAAAAGGGGATCCTTGTACATACAGGGTGTCCCAAATAACTTGTTAATTATGGGGATCTCGAGAACGGTAAGAGATAGGAGGTCGCTTAAATTAGACCAAAGTTGTCGCATTAAGGGACAATTTTCACGATGTCTGGCGATAACAGGATGCTGCCTTCAGGAATCCGTAATAGAACTAGACAACTTCCGTCTGGCAAAAGCCGATGTTCATAGAATACTGGCCCAGCTACCCTCGGATTGACTTATTTCTGTTGGTTCACAACTAGTGGCGCGGCAACGTAATTTGCCGCCCGGTAGCAAGACTTTATTTGCCGCTCCTACGTATGTCGACAATAAAACACAATAAAATTTTTAATGTATCTAAATATTTTTTTTACAATCCACAATTATTTAATTAACATGATAAACGTTTTTTATGATTATTATTATTATTAAACAACGATTGACGAGGCTTTTTGCCGCCCCAGAAATTTGCCGCCCGTGTGCGTTGCACTCCTTGCACCCTCGGGTTGGCGCGCCTCTGTTCACAACGGTTATTAGGCAGCTCCAAACGTATGATACACGAAGAAAAGCGCGCGGATATTTTTGCTGGATGAAAAATATCAAAGGATACTTGAAAACTACGTTTTCTAGTTGAGGAAAAATCCTGATGCGGTAAAACATAATATTTTTTTTTTTATAATAAAAAAGTTGGTTCCCATTGTTTGGTCAAGCGATAACTTTCTTGCGTTAGCGAAATAATTCCTGTTATCCTCTGTTCAAAATCAAAAAGTAGTAATCATGCAATGTTCACGTGATAATTTTTTCAAACTCTCGTCGTTCGTTGGCTGTTGAGCACTTAGATTTATGCGACAACCAATAGAGTAGCGACTTCAATCTTTCACGTGATTTTATTACTATTTCTGCATTTCGAACAGGGTATAGTAATGGTTCGTACGAATGTTAAAACGAATGAAATTTGTATTAAATGAGAACCACATGCGGAGGCAATTTCAAAAAAAAAAAAAAAAATACGACGCGAATTGTCGCAACAGTCAGTAAGGGTTTTTTTACAGGTGTTGTTGCTTTTAAATTATTCTCCCGTAATCTAAAACGGATTATTTTGACACTTATTTTTATGCCATGGTTATTTTATAGCTCAGGTTTAATATATGCGGCTGTTTTGAAATGATTATTTAAACAAATACATTTAATAAATGTTACATTCTCTAACTGTTCTTTCGCCAGGGCCTTTTTTTACGATTTATTCTACACAGCTGATTGAATGTACATTATTTTTTTCGCTATAGCACGCGTATATAAATTTTCGAGTGTAAAGATACAATACTGCACTTTTCGTTTACCATAACTTTTTTCCCTTTTATCATAATAGGGGATACGCATAAAATTTATATTTCCTTAAAACTACATTTTTACTTGCCCGACCTTAATATATAAGGGGCAAGTATTGTAATCGCGAAAATTTTCGATGTCGAGATTTTGACGGATGACCACGTTTCATGGTCCAGGGAATCCAAAAAACCTATTTTCGAAGTGCCGTCCGTATGTGTGTGTGTGTGTGTGTGTGTGTGTGTGTGTGTGTGTCTGTCTGTCTGTCTGTGTGTATACACGATAACTCAAAAACGGTTTAACTTAAAGAGTTCGTTCTGGTACTAAAAAATTCTCCTATTAAATAGGAAGAACCCTATTGTTTTTTATGAAAATCGGTTGACTAGAAATGGGAGTTTACTCGTGTCGATTTTAAGATTTTTGCGAATATTTAGCAACAGAAAAATATTTCGAAAAAATTGATTGAACAAAAGTTACTATAAATGCAATAACTAATAACTTTTATTTGAGACGTTTTTTGATAAAACGAAAAATTTCTAAAAAATTTTTTAAAATTATTTAAAATTTTTCCTAGTCTCAATTTTTTCATACTTATATGTAACGTTTCCATGGTCATGATAATTAATTCGTAACTAGTAAAGCAAGCCTTGGACAAAAATTTGTATAAAACATAATTTGATGTATTTGTGAAGATTTATCTAAATATTTAAAAAAAAATTTTAATTTACATTTTTTTTTAAATATATTTTTTATGGGAGGGCAAGTCTAGCGGAGGTTTCCCTTCGCCACTGGTTTTGATATGTTAATGTTAGTTACATATCAAACTGACATAACTGTCACCTAACAAAACAAAAATCACATTTTAATTAATATTATAGCCAAATTTTTTAATTAAAATATTGTAAATTTGAAATAAGCCGACCACGGCGCGAAGGTTGCCGAGTAAATACGACTGAGACTGCTGGGGTTTGACGTCACAGATACAGACTAAACATAATCTTAACGTGTGTATATTGTATTGTTCGCGAGTTTTGTATTTGTTTTTAAACAATTTATCACGCATTTATTATTAAAATAATTTATAAAATATATGTACTCACATTAAAATGGTTTTCACAAACATAAAGTTTACTTTTTTCTGAAATATCGGTTTTATTTCACCTCATAGCTTTCAGCCACAAATTTCATCTTTTCAGTTGTTTTTCGCCATCAGGTAATGATATAAATTGTTTTTTTAGATTTCTAATTGAACTATTTGTGCACATCGGTACTAAACAATATTTTCGACTATGTTTCGAAGTACTGGGGCCTGGATCTTCCATATTTTATATATTTTAATATAAAATTTAATTCGGTAAACATGTATAAATTGTTTTTATAGAATTAAACTTTATTTTAATTAAAATCACTCTAATTTTACATAACCTATAAAAGTTATACAAGCAAATAAGTTCACAACATACTGTGTAGGCTGTACGCAGTACACTTAGTTGGGGTATGACGTCACACGTCGTTTTCGCGCTCTACATTTATGATTTTTTTAAGCCTTCAAATTATAAAGAAAGAAATGCAAAACTGTATTTATGTTTATATGCAACAAGAGGAATATAATAAAAAAAAAATTAAATCATGTCTATCCCCTATTTCCTGTTTAAATTATTTTAAGTTATAAAACTTGGATAAAAATTAAAAATGTTTTATTTAATGCTCTTATACAGGGTCTTAGGTAAATGTCCGGCACAATTTTAAAGGCAGCATTGTTGGCCCATTTAGATCTAAAAAGTCCTCAACCATTTTTGGATAAGATGCGTATATCGCTTGATAATCGATGCAGTACCACCGTTTAGGAACCACTAATATTTTGTCTGTTACAAAAATCACATATGTGACTGAGATAAATAGAAACCATGGAAACAATACTGTAATTTTATTTCAACAAAATGCTTTTTCAATTTTATGAAGAAAAAAGAAATAAGAAATATTTTTTTAACAAAATCGGAACAAAATTTTAGATTATGACGTACGCGTACTTTGATATTCTATTATTAAACTACAATTAAAATATTTTTTTCTCTATGGCAACTACACAACTTTTGGATTAATATGAAAAATTTAAAAAAACAGTGGTTTTCAAAATTTGGGGCATCTTTTTGTTTGTTTATTTTTGGACAAAATTCACATTTTAGAGAAAATTGGCAAAGGAAAAATCGATTGCATTCTACGTCACCATTCTGTCTTTTAAATTGGGCCGGACATTTACCTAACATCCTGTATATAGCCAAACTAACATAATAATAAATTTGTATTAACAGGTTCAACGTTACACAGGATTATTTCAATATCTTATAGTAAGTATATTACTATGACCGCTACTATATATCAAAATAATAAAGATCGGGATATAGCCCAAATGATAAAAATCAACGCGATGTGAAGCGAATGCACGAAAGAGGTCCAACCAGAGCAGTAGTATTGTTTTTGGCGCCAGGCGCGCACACAGAAAATTGGTCTGGGGAGGGTCCATTTCGAAAAAGTATAAAAAAATATTACAAATTATTGTTTTTTTACGGAGAGTAGTATGCTGTAGTAATAATAGACTTATATATTAATTACATTTTGATTATAATTTAATTTATATTCATAAAAAAGGTGATTTTTATTTTCAATTGCTTAGTTTTTATTAAATAAATATATGATTTTTTCATTCCTGGGGGGAGGGTCCGGACCCGAGGACCACCCCTTTGTGTGCGCAACTGTTTGGCGCCCTTGGCAAATAAAGTAAATTTATCAAGTTTACTTAAAATAGCGCCTCACTTCCGAAATACAAGTAATAAGCAAAAAAAAAAGGTTTTCACCTCCCAAATACGAGTGATGAGCAAAAAAAGATCATCACTTCCTAAAAACAAGTGCTGAGCAAAACAAAAACTTTCCAATGTTTTTAATTGACCAAATATATACATAATGGCGCCCCTCGTCAAACCCTCGCACCCCTGGCAAATGCCCCGATACCAGGCTGTTCCTACGGCTCTGGGTCCAACGAGAAAAAGTTCGAAACAGCAGGTATTTGGAAAAAAATGTTGGAAGGGCAAAGACGAGATATACCTACAGACAGTGCCATAAGTAGGCAAGTGCACAGACACAGGGCCAGGACGAAAGGGGGTTGAAAAGTTATGAATGGAAAGTCAGTCAGTGGATTTCTTTTTTTTTTTTTGCAACCTTGCACAGGGTACAAGAAAAGTTCGTTACGGCCTGTATACAGGTCCACATATAAATGATTCAATTACTTTTTTTCCAATTATTAGAGATAGACCTGACAGAAATTACGATTAAAAATTGGAAAATGGCCGCTAAGAAAAAGTTTGGGAATGAATCCTTGAAAAGGCTAAGCCCAAGAAGGACGATGAAAAACTTACGATATCCAATTTACCTACTATTCCTAAATTATTCAAAGACATATATGCCAAAGGACGTATTATATTGAGAACTTTCTGTATTTTAAGAGTCAGTAAAATACAATACTGAGCGAATAAGAAAATTCAGAAGGGCACTGGATATTTCATGTCACATATGATTTGATTAATGGCCAGATTTTGTTGGCTGAGTGCTATATTATGTTCCTACTCATTCGCAGTCAGGTTTTATGAAAAATATGTCATTAAATTATTTTAATCAATAACAATTTATATTGTAAAGTTTTGTATTTAATATCACCGTAAAAAGTTAATTTACCTGGTCAACAAATCATTTAGGTACACGTTGACTGAGATAAGTACCTTATATTAAATTTCCCACCATACGATCAGTACACAACTAGCAATCGTATTGGTTAGAATAAAACTGTGTCGACCAATGTAAGTGTACTTTCTTTATTGTGTTGAATTACATATCAGTCTGACATTTTGCAAAACACGAATGTAAAATAATAATAATAAAGAAGGTTATATGCAAAATATTTACCAACAACGTAGGATCTACTAAAACAATTTTAATAGATTTTTCCTTGTTGCGTTTTAATTTATTTTTTTGTATCAGGTATGTAGTACTGAAGTTTTGAAGTATTTTATTAAAAAATAAGTGACAGTTGGCATATATTTGCCACATTTACATTATTTTAATAACTATTGTTTGTATTATTATATTTTTGACGTGGAATTTTTGGAAATTGTGTAGTGTCAGTAGATGTACGATTAATTTTTAATATTATTTGGTTAATTGACAGTATCAACACATCTCAAAATGTCAGATGAAGGATTTGATCCCTGTGAATGCATATGGAGCCATGAAATGGCTATGAGACGTTTAATATCTTGGGTAAGTTACTTGTAAATAATTGTCATGTAATGTATTGAGTAATTATGATGATTATTTCGATTTTAGCTTCGGCAGTCACAGTCTTATTGCACGGACAATGAGTGTATCGATGATGGTAAGTATATTTCTTAGCAATTGTTTAATATTATTACAAATAACAGCTCAGCTTTACTTAGCAACTTGTCGCCTGTAGTTCTATATTACAAGGACATTAGGTTAAATTATGATAGTAAATGGTTGTATCAGAAGAACTTGAACGGTTCGAATTAAGTTTCAAAAGTATTCTGAACTAAACTTTGTCTTGTTCTTTACGTTAGAGCCAAAAAAAACTACTGTGGTTATTATAAAAACTGGCGGTTCAGGTTGTTAAGGAAAGTTTTACCCAAATAACTTTATTTAACTTAGAATTCGGAAAGTTGTGAAAGGCCTCATTAATCGTTAAAAGTTACTAGATTTCTAAATCTAGTTCCACTTAAACAAAATGGACGAACTATATACCATAATTTGGGACAGACGGAGTAATTAATTATAACATATTTTAAATTAATTGCTTCCTTTCTTTGTATAAATATCCATATATCTCTATTTATCCAGCTATTTATATCTCTACTTGAATACTGTTAGTCTGATTTACTTTTAGCTTCACTCACACAAGTTTCCCACTTTGCAATAATGGCTGATATATTAGGATAGTAAACGTAAGCTCTCCTGAAGTAACAGAGAAGTTGTCATGGTTTATTCTGCTGATAATATTGATAACTATCAAAATATTATCTTACTTTTTATTACATTTTTGTCTCATTATCATATTTGAATTACAGTAGTTTTATATCAAATCTGATAACACCCCACTTTTTACTAAAGATTATTTTTATAACATAATAGCATAAGAACTTCTTAGATATAAATCTAGGAATCATTTCTTTTGCAAATACTGTATTATATATATTCTTAAAACTTGAAATACCATAATGTAAACATTAGTTATCTCTATGTTTTTAATCCATTCTGATAATGTCTTCCTCTTCCTCTGATTTTATTTGGTGTTTTATCTACTAATATGTTTAATGACCTTTAACAACTAATGTTCCCATCTTGGGTTGCTTATAAATTAAGAAATAATTGTTTCGAATTTTGAGTATATTGAAGATATATTTATATACCAATCGCAATTTAAAAAGAAATCGGTTGGTTATGAATTCCTAGTTACTGTGGTACTCGAAGTTGACAATTGTAGTGACAGATTATATTTTTGTCAGGTTGGGTTTTGTGTTAGTAGGACAGTGTTGTCAATGCAACATCGAGCATCATTCTTTGATCGAGTTTCGTTCAGTTCCTCTTAACATTATATAATTTTTTTTCTTTCTTTCGAGACCAGTTTAGACATTTTATTTTATTATAATAAAATATGTTTAATATTAAAAAATGTTGTGTCATAAATGTGTGTACAAATAAATTTGACAACATGTATTTAATAATTAGTCTTTTCACATATTTCATAACTCATTCTAAGATTGTTGACTTGATGGAATAAAGACTAAAGAATTCCGTGCCTACTGATATCTTTTTAATTAGTGAATGGAGTTTACAGATATATCATTTGTACTGATTTGACTTTCAATAACAGTGGAGTTACAATCATTATACAAATGCTCTTCACCTTTCGATATTTCGACTTTACGATGGTGTCTTAATGATATATATTCAGTAGTCATCAAACTTTGAATGTTGAACAGTTTTCGTATATTATATTCATATTCACCATACAGAGGACCGCCACTGACTTATAAGGTGCCTTTGTGCAAAAATTTTTCGGCGCCCTTCTTGATTATTTATACAAATTTTTGTAATGAAAAACAGGACAGTAGATAACATTAGACGAGCAGTTTGCAATAAGTGTATTTGTATTACATACAGATTTAAATAAAATAACATCACAAAAATTGTAATATGTGTAGACAATAAAATATTTTACAAAATTTTACTCCACCATGTATTTCAGATTAAATTGATGGTGGAGGTGACAATATTTTCGAATTAGTGATTCTCTGTATTTGTGTATCATACTTGGAACATACTGCTCATATTTATCTTTCTGGGTATTCATTAATATGATACTGTACATTTTAACTCCATACCCAGAGCCGTCCGTAGCAATTGCCTCTAACGCAAAATTCTAGGGACTCAAGATAATCAAAATTAAAATATGTTTCATCTTATTTAGCATTTCTAGTTTTGGATAGGAGACGCACAATATAATTCAAATAAATTATTAATAAAACATGCCACTGCTGGGCAAAGATCTCCCCAGATACTCGCATGTTTCCCTGTTTTGACATAAAGTTTGCCAGTTCTTGTCGAAGTTAGTAAGTTCGTCTCACCCTCTAATGTGTTGTCTCCCTTTTCTGCACTTTTTGTTTCGAGATTTCATATAGGTACATAAGAATTAGTTATAAACTTGCGTCTAAAAGTGCTCAAGGAGGAGTAAATTTTACTCTGACGTTTAAATTAATTTTTAGTCGAGCATCACATTACTTACCAGTGGTTTTAGAACAGTCTAGTATGCATTAAATATTGGAGTATAAATCAAAGACAATGAGTGAGTGATTTTGAACTCACCTAAATTGTGTATCCCGGATACACAGTTCATACCCGGTATGAACATGTAGAAAAATTGTTTCCGGTACTTATAAACAGGCGTTTAATTAGGTATGCTGTTGTCGGCGCTTTTTGACACCATTTAGTGAACACGTAGAAACATTACTAACAGTGCCTGTTTACCAAAATGTCTTCATCAAAAAGGGCCTGGTTTATAATAAATGTTCCTGTAGCTGCTTGGGGGGAGTAATATATTTATTAAAACATGCTACTTATGCAGACTATACGTTGGAAAGCAAATTTATAACAAAATAATAAAATTTATTCTGCCAATAAGTAATTGTAAATGTCGGTAATGCGCAACATCAAAGAAATTTTATTAATAGCTATAAAAAAATCAACAAAATATCAGAAAACTGATCAGCTTCTTGTAAGCTAATAAATAATTGAAAGTAAAGTAATATTTATTCTCGCTGGTAGGCGCAAGTTAGCAAGCACTAACAGGCGCCGGTAACAATCTTTCTACGTGTTCGGACCTTCAGTTTGCATGCTTTGGTTTGTAGGAACAGCATGACACTTCTAACTATCGTTTCAAGGTCGTTCGTTTTTCTACTGCAATGCAAGATCCGTATCCGCAGATCAAGACGCACATAATCCGTATCCGTATCCGCGGATCTGGCTTTTATGTGGTCCTGCACATCTGGAAATAAATAATAGTATTTGTATTAGCGGCGAGTTTCCAGATAAGAAAGAAACAATAGTATACTATATGGCACAAACACGTACCGGTACGTGGCACATTGGAAATAAATCCTACCGTTACGCCACATCAGATAGTTTGATCAGCACTGGGCTAAATAAATATGCTTTTCCACATATTCAATTCTTCTCCCGTCTATGTGAATTGATGCATTATTTGTATTGGCCATTACTTTAATTTTATCCAAGTTCATATATAGCAATAGCATCTGCAAACTTTACATTAGTTATATATTTTTCGTCTATTTTAATGCCAAATCTTTTCCAATTTAATATTCTGTAAAGTTGTTCCAGTACACTATTTAATAATATTGATGAGAGTAGGTCTCCCTGTCTCACATCTCTTTTTATTTGAAGTTACGGTCCCACCGACTTCGTTTTGATTGATGCATTACAGTTGTTATACATTTCCATTAGTATAGCAATAGGTATGTTTTTGTTCTGTACTTATTTTAACTGTTTTTATATATTTGAATAAGTTGACATGAAGCTAATGGGTCTGTAATTATTTATTTCGAGTTTTGAACAAGTATATTAAGGACAGTCAAATGCTTCACTGTGATATGTATAGGCAGTATGTATCACAATATATCACTATGTCCCTTTGTAATTATTGTATCAATTAATCTGACTGAATAAAGATGCACATATGTTCTATTTTTTGCAGTTACACCAGTGGCTAATCAGTCGTTAAATAACCCTTCGAACAGTTTTCTAATGATGAGCTTGTTTATTGCATTTGCTCTTGCAATGTTTATGATGAGACCAAGAAGCCTGAGGAGTCAATCTGGGAACACCAAACCATTCAATGAAGATGGAGCCGTAAGTATTTTTATCCCTATGACTTACTCCATTTATTACTGTTTTAAACATCTACTCATAATTTGGGTCCGATACATTTACCTGTATGTCACATTTATACTTAATTTTGTAGATTTAAATGCCTTAGTTTTATACAAATTCTTGATAAAATCGCAAGTTTAAAATTATATGTGACAATTATATATTTACATTTTCCAAGGTCAATTCAGTTATAATTTTACGACGTATGAAGCATCTGGAAATAGTAACAAAGAAACTGTTACTGTTGTAGATATTAAATTATACCACATGTTCTTAGAAAACCTTGAACTTTTGATATATTTATAAAGCTAAATGTTAATGATTTAAATCTTTACTAAGATTTAAAAAGTTGATCAAATTTTTGATATGTGTATGTGTGAGAAAGTTTTGTATTTGCTCAAATATACTACTGGAATTAGCACTGGTAGGCAGTACCGTAAAAACTTTGTGTGGTTCGGAAAAGCGCATGTTTTACTGTAGCACAGATCATAATACAGTGCGATCATTAATTCTGGACCGTTATGCAATACTTGACAGAAACATTTAGTTATCAAACTTATTTCCAAGGACATATACACAGGCGTACATTTTATTTTTATTACCTTATACGAATTAATTATTAAATGAACACTGTTTTTCTCCACATGTCAATGAGTTGATAACCAATATTAAGTTAGCACCAGAATTTCGTTGTTCATCGGGCGAGTTCGGGCTAACGAAGTATTCTGATTGATTCTTTGTTAAATTGGTATTTTCAGCTGTGAATTAGAATACAGTTTTGATATTTAAAAACCCATTGTTTACCTTTATGTAACGCTCAAGATTTTATGATCGCACTGTATTTGTATTATTCTTTTTATCTGAGCGCTCACTTGTTATAGAGCGCTCACTGAGCAAAATATGAACTGAGCTGATATAGCTGAACGCTCACTTTACAAATAAAACAGCATATTTAATAAGCCGAGCGGGATTTATCTCCTTGCTTTACATTACAGTGTGTTACATTAAGTTGTCGAATTTTTTTGATTGTTCAAAAAAATTCGGTATTATTTTTTAAATTTAATATTAAATAAACCCATAACGATTCTAAACGCGAATAAAAAAATCTTATTTTGGCAAAAGTATTCAAAAGAATGGGGTTGGTTTAAAAATCAAAGTAGCACATTATTAATCATTACACCGATTTACATTAATGATTAATGTACAGTCTGTTTCAAACGCTTAGGCGGAACTAAATGGGAATTTCGTTCTTTTAGATTGTCACGACAAGGGACTTTGCTTGGGTTATTTCATTTTTCACGTTGTAATGTCAAAATTTAAAATTACAACAATGAAACCATGGAAACGAATGACCTATGTTCCAAATTAAATTATTTTTTTATATATTTTAATGACAAAAAAATAAATAAATGGGAAATTTGTATTAAGAATGACACAAAAAATCAAAATATAAAGAAAATTACATTTTAAAATGATATTAACCTTAACCAAAAAATGTTTATTGTAAGTATGATTTACAAAGCTTAAACAAAACGGTCGAAAAGCACGATTTAAGCGATGAAAGTAACTAAATTGCAAAATCTAGTTCCGCCTAACCGTTTGGAACAAACTTTAAACCGGAAAACCTTTAATTGGAAAACCAAAAAATATTTTATTATAAATATGTACTGTTAACTTGGAGTTTTTTAGGGGTCAAAGTATGGATGGTAATTTATTTATTTATTTATTTATTTATTTATTTATTTGGAAGAACAAAAACGGGACGAACCCAGTGAATTGTTTACATAATTACACAGTATTAGAAATTAGTTAAACATCAGTATTCATACATGAAATAATTTTGAAAGATAATAACGATTTATAATCAGTATAAATTAAAATAGAACATAGTTACACAAAATACAAAAATTAACAAATTAAATTAAATTAGATATACAAAGATAGCGAAATTTGGCCTTTGTGTAATTGAAGATGTCGATATCCCTGAATGTTAGATTATATGTTGATACAAGCCTATTAATTGGTGAGTTATTATGCGAGTTAGTATTGCATTTTGTCTGGCTGAACAACAATGGGTTTCTTGTATTGTACGTGGGTATGTGATAGCCTAGCAAATTCAATAATTCGCTAGATGTGGCGACATTATTTACTATTTTGTACAGCATTAGCATGTCACTTAACGTCCGTCTGTCCTTTAATGATAACATATTGAATGTAACGCAGAATTCGATATAGTTAACAAAAGGTATGTTACATCTGTATGCAATATATTTTAAAGCTTTCATCTGTATATTTTCAAGCTATGTTACATATTTATTATAGCCAGGGTTCCAAACTACAGAACAGAAATTCAAAATACTAGAAACGTACGCGATGTACAGCGATTTTAATGCAAGCGGAGACTTAAAATTTACAGTTGAACGCATTAAAAAACCCAACATTTTCCAGGATTTTGCAACAATATAATCAATGTGAGGTTCGAAGGATAGTTTACTGTCTAGAATTACACCAAGGTCCTTAACTGTTGTAGTTCTCTGAATTATGTTTCCGCTCAGTTCATATTGAAATGTTAATACATCTCTATTTCTGGAAAATGATATGGTCTTGCATTTGTCATAATTCAGGAATAATTTATTGTCGTTACAATATGTCTGTAGACCAATAATATCATTTTGTAAGAGTTCAGCATCAGCACGACAACAGATTCTTTGGTACAACTTCATATCGTCAGCAAACAGTAAAAAGTTAGAATGTTTTGTGACGGAGCAAATGTCGTTTATGAAAATAGTAAATAGTAATGGACCCAGATGTGAGCCCTGGGGCACACCGGAAGTACAACTTACAAAACCGGAAGTAAACTGATTAATTTTAACTGCTTGACTTCTTTTATTTATTTATTTATTCTGGAGAGTTGTAAACGGGACAAGCCCAACACAACAACTACATTATAATACAATATACAATATTTAAAGTGTTAAACAAAGTATAAGTAAAACAAGAAGAGAAAAGTGATTGACTAACAGTCAATAAAATGAAAAAATTACAAAAAAAAAGAAAATAAATAAAAATAATTAAAACATGTTTTAAAATTTGATAAAAGATTAAAATTAAAATTAAATGCTTTAAATGAAAAATTAAGATAAACTAGGTATACAATTATGCAATTCTGTTGCTGATATATGAAATTATCCATTTGAGAAGATCGCCTTGAATACCAAAATTAAATAATTTATTTATTAAAATATTATGATTAATTTTATCGAATGCATTACTGTAATCTGTGTAGATGGCATCAACTTGTATTCTTTTGTCAGATTGTTCGGACAAATAGTTGGTATAAATTATTAGATTGGTATCGACCGATCTTCCACGGTAAAAACCATGTTGTTGTGGTATAATGTGATGCTTAACAGTTTCATATAATTGGTTGGAGACTATGCATTCAAATATCTTCCCAAATATACACAATTTCGAAATCGGGCGATAGTTTTTTACTAAGGATTTATTACCCGTTTTAAAAATAGGCACTACAAAAGTGCGTTTCCATACATTTGGGAATACATTTTCAAGCAACGATTTTTTGAATATGGAACAAAGTGGTGATACTAGACTTGAAGCACTGTTTTTAATAAAAACAGCAGGTATGTTGTCAGGCCCAGGCCCTTTTTTAGGGTCTAACTTTACAAGGGCGTTTAATATAATGGATTCATTAATATACACGCTATTTAAGTGCACACAATTATTCATAACATTACTTATATCTATTGCGATTGAATTATAAGGTTCAAAAACAGACTGAAAATATTCACTTAATAAATTAATTATATACAATTCTGGCAAGTAGTTTCGCTATTTAATAGCATCGTCAAGCCTACAAGATACTACATTTTACAATAAAGCAAATAAAAGCTCTTGAATCGTAAATTATGGTAGAGTAATTAGTTTTTAAAAATCTAGTTTGACACTATTTTTGCCAATATATTTTCCAAGAATTTTGTTGTCTACCCTATTAACCATATTAAATATAAGGGCTGCTCTGATTAATCGGCAGACAATTGATAATCGGCCATTTTGCCCACTAATCGGTTTTTATAATCGGCCATTCTATTTTTATTATTATTGTTATATTAGCAACATACCTAGCTTTAGGGTACGCGCATTGTAGATGTCGATTGCTGGCTGCCAGCACTGGCGAAGGTCAGCCTACGAGCGGAAATATCTTATATGTTATCAATTATAGCGTGCATAGTAGAGGCTGGCACTAATTTCCCAAGCGTCAGTAAGTGTTGTCGGTGCTGGTAACCAGCAACCTACTTTCACTATGCGCGTACCCTTACGCATGCTGAAGCAGGAAAACAATAGATGACAGAGAAATGTGAAAATATTGGATTCAATAGCTAATAAATCTATAAAAAAAGAGCACAATTACACAATTTCATTTAGAAATGCACCTAAAAGTCAAAATTAAAAGTTGGATGTCGCATTTTGGTAATGTGACGAAAAATAAACTCGTGGGCCACCCATAAAAGAAATCCTTTAAATAGAACCACAACCCTACAAAATATTATAACACGTAATATTTATATTGACATAATAAAAAAAAAAACAGTTTATTTTTAGTGCATTTCTAAATCAATCATGTAACTTATTATTATTTTTTTTACCTATGTAGATCTTTAAAATTCCACATACATTATAAATAATCGATGGCCGATTAATCGGTAATCGGTTAATTTGTTTATCAGTGCAACCCTATTCAATATTATTATTGGCTTAAAGGTCTGATAAATTGTAATAATGAACATTGGTGTGACCCAAAATTATATTCGAATTTACTCCGAATGTATTTTTAATGTAAGTTATATGTGGCATTTTTTTTCGAACAAAACCAGTTTTTGTTTTTTTTAATAAAGAAAAATGTATTAACCCCTTCAGTAATCATTAAAAAATTTAAAAATGAAAAAATTTTTTTATGAATGAATTTTATTTACTGAACATCATATATATCCTTCATAAAAGCCATTTCGGGCCCAAAATGGGATTGAAAGTTGATATTATGGTCAGAGCCGCAGTAAGGAAAACTTGCGCTAGGGGCAGAGCCGTGTTTTGGCGCCCTTGGTAAATAAAAACAAGGTTCTTAACTCCCAAAATTTAAGTGATGAGCAAAAAAAAAAAATGGTCTTCACCTCCCAAAATCCAAGTGACGAGTAAAAAAAAAAGGTCCTCATCTTAGCAATGGCGCCCCTTAACAAGCCCGTCAGCGCCCTTTTCCTTAGTGCGCTAGGGGCCGTCGCTCCCTCCGCCCCCCCCTTACTGCGGTTCTGATTATGGTGTATAGTGTGGGTCGAGAAATAAAAGAAATTCATAAAAAAATATTCATTTTCTCTCGTACCTCGTTTGAATCATCGTAGCTGTCTTTTGTTTCGTTTTCATAAACCATGAATCGTATTTATTTTCGCCCATGTACATTCGGGAGTAATCTTTTCTGCAGGTAAAGCTTGCCCGAGTTATCTCAGGTGTGGGAATTTTCGCACATAATAGCCGCCCGAGTATACTCGGGCGTAGTCCTTAAGCGGTTAAGGGGAAACTCTTAACGAACGAAAAATTAGCCACCTATTTTATTAAGATGAAATAAATTTAAAAATCGAGTATGTATTATAAATAAATAAAAAGTTATTTAGACTTGATTTTCAACATTTATTTCATTTTAGTAAAATATGTGGCTATGAAACAAGATTATACTTGTTTCACTTGGGATATACGCGTTGAATCAGGTCCAAATTAATATTCGTATTTGTAGAGTAAAATACTTCATCTTTGCTAATTTAATCTCGTTTGTATCTTTTTTTAATAAAGAAGTTAGTAGTGCTTAAACAGTTTCCAAAAATACCTGTAAATAGCTTTAAGGTCATGTATAAATCGTATGAATTAATCGCATAGCTTTTTGACAGCTACCAGATGCGGCGCAATGTTGAAATTGGAGACAGCTATGATAACATATGTAACGTTGATTGTATATATATATATATATTGTACAAGTTGTTGTACTTCAAAATAATAGTTGTCAATCTACATATATAACACAATAAACAGGAAGAAAATATGTAAAATATTTTTACTACGCCACTGTCAACTGAAATACCACAATAATATCGTCTCTCTCCGCTACAGTTTAGCTGACTTACTAAATTAAAGATTTACGTTCTAAAAACTCTTGAATGTTAAAAAGTAGACAAGAAATTACTTGTATACGCGAAATAGTTCAGTTAAATTAAATTTTCAACGAATATTGTGTTATAGATATTTATTTTCTATGTTCTATTTTGACAAACTAAAAGGTTCAAATTTAATACATATCAATTGATACAGTGAATTTCTTTTATCCTGCAATATAGGTATTATCGTTACTATGGTAATTGAAATCTGACAGCTATGTAAAATTGCGTTTATTTTAATTTGCAACATAGGCCGTTTTTCATTGCTGTCAAAATAATTTGTCGTTACTAGGAAAACCATGCATAATAATAATTTCAATGTTGCAGGATAAAAGAAATTCACTGTATTATATACATATTAATGCTATCAATCATAATTTAACTATGGAAATGAAAACTCTGTTGCATAAAGTGTGACTTTCAAATATTGTCGAATTGAATTCTTATTGGATATAGATTAATTGCACAGTAAAAAAAAAAAAAAAAACATTAATGTGGTTATTAGAATCTTTTCTGTCTTTATGAATTTATGGGTTGTCTCTGCAGACTTCTTGGAGCTTAACTACTTAAAGATTTCGCTCAAATTTGATTCAGATATACTGTGACATATACGCGCTTTTTTGGCCTTTGGATAATTTTAACTAAAAATTACAAAAGAGCATATTTTATACAGGGTGTAAATTAATAACAGTGAAAGATTCTTGAAATTATAGATGGGAGAGTTATAAATAATTTTGAATATGAAAACCATGTTTCATTGTCACGCTAGACGTCTTCAAGTTTCTGTAGAACACCTTAAAGATAGAAGACACTTATACATATTTTGTTTTGTTGTCACCCAATAGCTGAGACTAGAACTTGTGATAGTAGTGCTACTGAAATTAGCCCTTCTGTTAGGACGGATTCTTCAAAATGTGATATGGCTAGTGTACAAATTCCTTTGTTCTGTGTCCGTATTTTGCTTTCGTTTTCATCAATGTAGTCTTAATTATAAACATAAGTATTATGTAGGTATATACATATGTTACCATATGTATATACCTACCTCAGGTTCATTTTCTCAAATAAAGGCGAATGTGATGCCCAATCAAACTGCAAAGACGTGTTAAAATCTAATAAATATAAACAGACAAATCAATATCACAAGACTAAAAACAGTTTAATCTCTTGTCTGTACAACAGTAAACAAATGATAGACACATTCTGAAAACGTAGCACATCTTTAATATTTCTTTGCAATTTTTTTTGTTTCAGGGACCAAATGGTGCTCCGCCTACTCCTCCACCAGCAACTTTGTAATGCAGGTTTTACAGTATATGATTTATATAAATTTCTAACCAATTAAATAATGAAATTAACTTATAATGGGGATTAGAAAATGGTACATTTATACCATCGCAAAATGGAGAATCTATATATAGATATTAATCCTGTAAATTCAGGAAATATCATATCACAATTTATATTTATTTTTTTATTTTATTGCAATGTTTTTAATCTGTGAATATTAGGGTATTATTATTAAAGAATTCTTCAAATGGGTACACTTATATTTATGTATTTAGATTGTTAATCATACTCATTATGTATTACCCTATACTGATTTACCGTACAGTATATTTATAAATTCTTATTGCGAGATAATTTTAGACTGTGATAAAAATAGAAAATTATTGATGTTAAAAAGTATTTTCAATTTTCTATAATCACAGTATTTCATAATTACTATTAAAATTTATTTTATGGTGTATTGCTATTAATATTGTTACAACACAAATAAAATATTCAAATGGATTGCTTTTTAAAACCAGTCCGCTACTTCCCAATACATCTGACAAGTATATGGAACACTTAACAAATGTAATACAAAATAAAATTAATAATTTGACCCTTTCGCAACCACTTGCAGAAAATCAGGGCTGTGGAGGCAATAATCAAAATATCTGACTCATAACCACAAGTACTCAATAATTCAAAATCTGCTATGATTACATTGCTCAAGCAGGCATAAAATCATAATCATAACTACATGAATCATCAGACTACTTTTTAAACCAACTTAAATGCTTGAGTACATTTTCTACTGACTTGATATTAAATGGTAAACTTACCACATTTAAATTTATGCTGCGGTTGGAGTCAGGTGTTGCGACATTTTTTACCGATTCGGCCTCCAACAGCACCCAAATTACTTCCGACGTCATAGTCCTGCTGTAAACTCATAACGCACTACATGCCAGCTGCATATTAACCGTGCTGTTTGTACGCAGCGGTAACATTAACAGACGTTCACTATAGTGGTTCTTCTTACACACCCATGACACGTCTGCGGAACATCTATAGTGGTCATTCGTAGTGAAAAGGTTAAATATTATTAGAATATACATATATCAGACTTAACTGTGATTAAAATTATTTAAAATCCAAAACAAGATCTTCACAAATTGGACCATAAATTATAACTGATTTATTCTTTTGTTTATACAAATAAAAAAACTGAAAACACAACCATGTTTTATTTGCTAACCTCGAAATTTTAACTAAATTCCCTTTAATGTAACATATAAAATTTAATATAAGAAAATTGTTGTCGGCCAATTAAATTAGACAACTGATATTTTGTAAAGGTAAGTTGATTTTCATTTTACTTTATTTGGGGGGGGGGCGAATTTCAGGATTTCGTAGATATCTATAGGCGAGTGATATTGGAAAAGTGTAGGTCCATCGCATAGGTCAGCGCTTCACAACCTGGAGGCCGTGAAAGCCTCGTGGGGGAGCCGCGAAGTCTTACAAGATCGAAACAAAAATATAATAGAAATCTTACAAGAAATAAATTTTTATGAATATAATCTCAACATTTATATTCATAAAAATATACCTTTCATAACATATTTTATTTATTATTATATCTAATATACTTATTTTGGCAACCAATTTAAACTACAGACTATTCCAAACGTTTAAGCGGAACTAAGTGGAATTTAAATTTTCTGAAGATGTCACAAGCTTACTTTGTAAAGTTAGTTAGTTAGTTAAAATTTTTGGCGCACAGCAACAAAGGCTATTTGCGCCTAACGCAGCTCATTTAAATGACTAGACTATATATTAAAAACAATATATTAGACAATAAATAAATAGATAAAATCATTAAAAATACGCATACTCAATAAAAGAAACCTTGCACTGACAAACACAAATAAATAATATAAAAAGTTGTTCGAAAATTTGAACAGACTCAGGGTGATGGTAAGAGGCTGTAAAGGGGCCAATTACCATCGAATATCACAGTCAATAACTAGAAACACATTAAAATAAGGTGCAAGACTTCACACATAAAACAATAAGTTCGATTCTCTCAGGAAGAGTATCAGCCTGTCCATGACAGGTCATAGCACAGGCCTAACCTCTCCCTGACATCCTCGAACTGTATATCAGTTAAAAAGTGTAACACAGACAAATCTGTGCTACACGTCTCACAGATAGGGGACTCTTCTCCTCGAAGGAGGTGTCCATGGGTCCACCAACAGTGACCTATACGGAGGTGTGTGCGGTTTCCTCCCTGCGGTTAATCCTGCAGGAAGAACCCCATGGTTTAACGTCTCCCTTAATCTATCGTAACTTAACGTTCTGTGTGCGGCTCCACTCATGTTGCCACATGTCTAAAACCAGATGTTTCAGATGACTCTTTGCGTCATCTGGAAAAACGAAACTCACATCAATCATAGGTCTGTAAGAGGCGGCTTTTGCAGCTGCATCTGCCGCTTCGTTGCCTTTAATACCAACGTGTCCCGGTATCCAAAACAGCTCTACCCTAACATTCTGAGCATTCAGATTGTAGAGTAGCAACCGGATCTTTAGTACAAGAGGATGCACTGGATCTGGATCTTGGATACTGTTCAGAGCGCTCAGCGAGTCCGTCAAGATAACACTTGACCGACTTTGCTCTGACGAAACAAAACACAGGGCCTTGAAAATAGCGTACAGCTCAGCAGTGTACACACTCGTTATGGAGTGCAGACGGTACTGAAACTGTTGCCGTGGATTCAAAACAACGAACGCACACCCAACCCTGGTTCCGGATTTTGATCCGTCAGTAAAAATGACAATATCCTCGAACCTAGGGACCAGTGTTCTTTGTAACTCATGTTGGTATTAGATAGGCAACGTAGTATTTTTATCAAACCTAGTTAATGTGAGGTTCACAATTGGACGCGGTAGCGTCCATGGTGGAACAGCACACAAAACGAAACTTGCCATTTCAGGCATATTAAAATCAATATCGCCCAAAATGTCGAAAGTCCTCAGACCAAAAGGCCTATTGGCTCTTGGTTTTCTGTCATAAATCTCTGTATGCCTATTTTGTAGAATAGGGTCATACGCGGGATGATCTGGCTTGGCACTGAGTGCAGCCATATACCGCAAGGATAGAATTTTACGACGATTGTACAGTGACGGTTCGCCTGCTTCACACAGCAGGCTTAGTATGTGGCCAATCTAACCCCAGTGTGATGTACAGTGTCAAGAATTCTTATCTCTTGGTGTTTAGCTGACCCATAAGCTAGACATCCATAGTCCAGCTTAGAGCGCACTAGAGAACGATATAAACGCAACATGACAGTGCGGTCTGCACCCCATGTTTTGTAACTGAGGACCCGCAACAAATTGAGCGACTTTTGACATTTTTTCTTGACGGACAAAAAATGTGCCCCCCAATTTAGACGACTATCGAACGAGACCCAGAAATCTGGCAGTATCGGCAAATGGTAACTGTGTTCCATTTAGTGTGAGTGTAGGATTAGGATGTACCCCTTTCATACTAAAATGGACACATACACTTTTGCTGGTCGAAAATTTAAAGCCATTTTCGGTTGCCCATGTATCGAGACGATTGATAGTCAGCTGAAGCTGACGTTCGATTGTACTAGTCTTTTGTCCGGCGACAAAGATACCAATGTCGTCGACAAATATCGAACTCTGTACAGGTAATCGAATACATGAAGCTGCACCGTTAATGGCAATTAAAAATAGCGTAACGCTCAGTATGGAGCCCTGTGGGACCCCATTGTCCAGTGCGAACATTTGTGACAGGGTATATCCGATCCGCACCCTGAAGCGCCGGTTCGACATGAAGTCTTTTATAAAGAACATCAAGCGTCCCCGGAGACCCCAGGAATGCAGAGTACGGAGAATACCATAAGTCCATGCAGTGTCATAGGCTTTCTCAATATCGAAAAACACAGCTACCAGGTGTTTGTTTTCAACGAAAGCATTCCTGATAGCTGTCTCTAGTCTGACCAGATGATCTGCTGTTGAGCGGTGACGGCGAAAGCCGCACTGTGTGTTGGCCAGCAAGTCGTTTGATTCTAAAAACCAAATCAGACGCTTGCTGATCAATCGCTCCATGAGCTTGCAGAGACAACTGGTCAGTGATATTGGTCTATAGCTAGAGGGCAAGTGTTTATCTTTCCCGACTTTGGGGATAGGAATTATATGAGATTCCTTCCACTTGGTCGGGCACTTGCCCTCAGTCCATATCCTGTTATAGACATTCAAAAGCCTAGACTTAGATGATTCCGGAAGATTTCGGATCATACGATAATGTATCGCATCTGGACCAGGAGAGCTATCCTTACACTTTGACATCGCGCTATCTAGCTCTTCACGAGAGAAAAGCAGGTTGTATACCTCGTCATTCCTAGAAAAGAAATTTAAAGGTATAGATTCGAGGCCTGCTTTACGAGTTAAAAACTCGGGTGAATAATGTTCAGAGCTAGAATTGAACGCAAAATTAGATGCCAAAGTGTTAGCAATTTCGACTGCTGAGGTAACTACGTTACTATTTACCGATAGACCAGCAATGGCTGTAGCTGTATTTAGACCGGATATTTTCCGGACCTTCTCCCAAACTTTGGCCACTGGAGTGGCAACTGTAACGGTGGACACGTATTTACGCCATGATTCGCACTTGCTTTCTTTCACAATCCTCTTAGTTGTTTCTCCATGTTTTCCTCTGTTGGACAACGACGGAATGTATTGAAGAGGTGTCTCCTTTCACGTAGCGCCAAGTCGCATTCCTCGTTCCACCAGGGAACGGAAACTCTACGGGGCTGAGTGGATGACAGCGGTATGCTGTTTTTAGCCGCGCTTGTGATGGAGTCCGTGAAATGATTCACCTCTTCGTCTACGGTCAAGCTCATATCCTCATGCGAGAATGATTCCGCAAACTTGGTCCAATCTGCTTTCCGAAGAACCCACTGTGGCCAGCCGGATTCGGTAACAGTATTAAACAGAGGCTTTAAGAGGATTGGAAAGTGATCACTACCGCACAGGTCGTGATGCACATCCCATTTGAACAAGGGAGCGATGGCTCCTGAAACAACGCTAAGATCTATAGCACTAAATGTACCCGTTGCTGCACAAAAGTGCGTGGGTCTGCCGTCGTTCAGAAAGCTCAAATTCAATTCGTTCAACATATTTTCCAGGTGACGTCCCCGTCGATCGTACCGCACCGATCCCCAACACACATTGTAGACGTTAAAATCGCCTAGTAGTATGAAGGGTGGTGGGAGTTGTTCGATGATGTTCACGAATCCCGGATGTCAGTTCGAACACCAGGGGGAAGGTAGATAGAACAAATCGTCACCTGGAGGGGAAGTGCAACACGAACTGCTACGACCTGCAACTCAGTGTCAATGTCTACAGGATCGTGGTACAATGTGTCCCTAACGAGAATTGCCACGCCGTCACATGCTCTTAACCCCGTAAGGAAATCCGTGCGAAACACGGAGTATCCCCGAGGAGAGAATGTGTCGGTTTCGTTGAAGTTTGTTTCCTGCAGACAAACACATGAAGGCGCAAAATCTGACAATAAAAGTCGCAGTTCTTCGTAGCGCTGGTATACAGTTACAGTTCCACCGCCGTTACCGTTCCACTGGATTAGTGGACCATTCATTTCTGTTTAGGGGAGTTACCCCGCAACCTAATGATTTTTGGTTTACCCTTAGGTTGCGGGTCTACAGCCATTTTCTCGGCTACACTTTCATTTGGTACTCCAGGTGTTTTGATGAACACACTGGACTCCTTTTTTGATTGTTTGGCTCTCACTGGTATCCAGTGTCACTTGGAAATTTAGAAAAACACTTTTGAGTAACACTTATAGACGTGAAATTTGCAGATTTTCGTTGTAATAATATATTAGTTGTAGTAATATTTTACGTTATTAAATTTAGTATTTTGTTTAAATATTTAAAAAGGTATTTATAATTTTAAGTTTTTTTGTAAATATATTATAGTCGTTTTTAATTTATATAATCACTAAAATTTCAACTATACTTGTTATAATTCAGTAATACGAAGGATTGCCTCCTAAATTTGAACTGCGGTAATTGTTTTGTTGTTCGAGAGAGGCGCTGATGAATACTTTTATCTACAGTGACTGTATAAAGACAGTGTGGCCATATGAACTGTAGCCGCCATGTTTATTCCAGGTTTGTATTGGGTTATCACGGATTCTTTAATATCTCTTCGGGTCGATGGGATATCGACTTAGTTTTTGCTTACAAAGATTACACATACATATGCCGAAAAACTTATTTCAGGATTTTGTCCTAATCAACCCCTAAAGGGGTGAATCTACAAACGGGGTGAATTTTACATCCCGTCGTATTTCCTGTGTTTGTTGAGTTATAAGGTTTCTTTCTGGCACATAGGTGTCTTTTTATAATATCTCGAAATGGTTTTGACAGTTTTTTAAAATTTCACCCCTAAAGGGTGAAAAGGGGTAATATGTGATTTCAAGGATTCTTTAATATCTCTTAGGACCAATAAGATATCGACTTGCTTTTTGCTTACAAAAAATACCCATACAAAACCGAAAAACTAATTCCAGCATTTTGTCCTTATCAACCCCTAAAGGGGTGAATCTACAATTGGGGCGAATTATACATCCCGCCGTATTTCCTGTGATTGTTGAGATGTGACATTACTGTTTGGCACATAGGTGTATTTTTAAAATATTTCGAAATGACAGTTTTATAAATTTCAGCCCCAAAGGGGGAAAAAGGGTGACATGTGATTTCAAGGATTTCTTAATATCTCTTAGGACCAATAAGATACCGACTTGGTTTTTGCTTACAAAGATTACTCATACAAATGCCGAAAAACTTATTTCAGGATTTTGCCTAATCAACCCCTGAAGGTGTGAATCTACAAACGGGGTGAATTATACATCCCGTCGTATTTCCTGTGTTTGTTGTGTTATACAATTTCTTTTTTGCACAAATGTGTCTTTTTAAAATATCTCGAAATAGTATTGAAAAACGCATGTTTATATAAAAAAAAATAGGATATTTTCATATTAAAAAAGAATAAGCAGAACATGTTATATACCCTGACTTCAAAAAGAAATTACATAAGAGTTGGCTATGGAAAAATAAAATAATGTATACTACAAGCTTTATGTAACAATAAATAACTTATGACAACAAGAGTGATTTAATTAATTCAGACAGTAAATTAATTCTAAAGCTTTCTGTTGACATTACTTTTATTTTCCATAGCCAACCCTTATGCAATTTCTTTTTGAACTCATGGTATAAATGATATATTAATAAAGAAAACTGATGTATATATTATCAATTATGCATTTATTCAACTAAAATTATGGTCAGGTGAAAAATAAAATGAAATCAGTATGGAATAACATTAAAATTAATGAAAGTAAATACTTCTTATAATTGTGAAACCATCCATTGATTTACTGGCATAATGTTTTTTTATGTTCATTTAGCCTTTTTTTTTTCCTTCAATTTTAAACCTAAACATAACAAATCGTTTCATTATTTTTAATTTTAATTTGTGACAATTTAAAATATGTGCACAGTTTACATTATCTACATTACTCATTACTCATCACAAACACAACAATATTCACTATTAAACGTCTAAATATACGTATATTATTTGAAAATATCACTTAAATCTGTTGAAACACAAGCTAAACACATGTAAACCATATATAATCTGTAACAAATTTGGTAGAAACATGGCGGACTTCAGCTCGACCAATAGAAAATGAGACCATCGTATGGCCACACTGTCTTTATACAGTCACTGTACTTTTATCTACAGTGACTGTATAAAGACAGTGTGGCCATATGAACTGTAGCCGCCATGTTTATTCCAGATTTGTATTGGGTTATATGGAATCTTAAATTTTTAATAGTTTTACGTATTTATGTTTATATATATGTGAATATCAATTTATTGTTAAGAAAAAACATGTATATGATTCAACACTTATTAAGATAAATATTAAAATTGCCTACCGATGAAGGTATTTTTTTGAAATGCTTGCAACATAAAAAGAAAACAAATGAAAAAAATTCTTAAAAAAGGACATGAAAGGAAATAAAAGAGATATGTTTTTATTATTTTATAATTTTATTTGAGGACGTATAAAAACTAAAACATTTTTTTTATAAAAACGGGAGTTACATTTTAATTTGAATTTTAAATTTAAGAAAACAAGTTCAAACAGGACATTAGAATTAGAATAAAAATATAGGGAAAAAATGATGATAAGGTTCTATAAAAATTAGAGAACCCAACATTTCTCTAATTTTTGGGAAAACGCATGTTTATATAAAAAAATAGGATATTTTCATATTAAAAAAGAATAAGCATAACATGTTATATACCCTGAGTTCAAAAAGAAATTACATAACAGTTGGCTATGGAAAAATAAAATAATGTATATTACAAGCTTTATGTAACAATAAATAACTTATGACAACAAGAGTGATTTAATTAATTCAGACAGTAAATTAATTCTAAAGCTTTCTGTTGACATTACTTTTATTTTCCTTAGCCAACCCTTATGTAATTTCTTTTTGAACTCATGGGATAAATGATATATTAATAAAGAAAACTTATCTATATATTATCAATTATGCATTTATTCAACTAAAATTATGGTCAGGTGAAAAATAAAATGAAATCAGCATGGAATAACATTAAAATTAATGAAAGTAAATACTTCTTATAATTGTGAAGCCATCCATTGATTTACTGGCATAATGTTTTTTTATGTTCATTTAGCCTTTTTTCCAGCAATTTTAAACCTAAACATAACAAAACGTTTCATTATTTTTAATTTTAATTTGTGACAATTTAAAATATGTGCACAGTTTATATTATCTACATTACTCATTTCTTATCACAAACACAACAATATTCACTATCAAACGTCTAAATATACGTATATTATTTGAAAATATCACTTAAATCTGTTGAAGCACAAGCTAAAAACATGTAAACCATATATAATCTGTAAGAAAGTTGGAAGAAATATGGCGGACTTCAGCTCGACCAATAGAAAATGAGACCATCGTATGGCCACACTGTCTTTATACAGTCACTGTAGATAAAAGTACAGTGACTGTATAAAGACAGTGTGGCCATACGATGGTCTCATTTTCTATTGGTCGAGCTGAAGTCCGCCATGTTTCTACCAAATTTGTTACAGATTATATATGGTTTACATGTGTTTAGCTTGTGTTTCAACAGATTTAAGTGATATTTTCAAATAATATACGTATATTTAGACGTTTAATAGTGAATATTGTTGTGTTTGTGATGAGTAATGTAGATAATGTAAACTGTGCACATATTTTAAATTGTCACAAATTAAAATTAAAAATAATGAAACGATTTGTTATGTTTAGGTTTAAAATTGCTGGGAAAAAAGGCTAAATGAACATAAAAAACATTATGCCAGTAAATCAATGGATGGCTTCACAATTGTAAGAAGTATTTACTTTCATTAATTTTAATGTTATTCCATGCTGATTTCATTTTATTTTTCACCTGACCATAATTTTAGTTGAATAAATGCATAATTGATAATATATACATCAGTTTTCTTTATTAATATATCATTTATACCATGAGTTCAAAAAAAAATTGCATAAGGGTTGGCTATGGAAAATAAAAGTAATGCCAACAGAAAGCTTTAGAATTAATTTACTGTCTGAATTAATTAAATCACTCTTGTTGGCATAAGTTATTTATTGTTACATAAAGCTTGTAGTATACATCAGTGTTTCTCAACCAAAGACGCACCGCGGACCAGTAAAATATATAATTTTCTAACGCGGACCACTAATAATAATTGTTGGTTAATTTTTTGCAAGAAAACAAATATATTTAATGTGCTACTAAATAAATTTTATTTGTAGAAAATTACAGAAAGTTTACAGAAAATAAACAAAATATAAATTATTTACATAAAAAATGTGTCTAAAAAAAAACAAAAAAACTGCAAAAAAACATACGAAAACTTTCGCGGACCACTAAAATTTTTCTGCGGACCACCTGTTGAGAAACACTGGTATACATTATTTTATTTTTCCATAGCCAACTCTTATGTAATTTCTTTTTGAACTCAGGGTATATAACATGTTCTGCTTATTCTTTTTTAATATGAAAATATCCTTTTTTTATATAAACATGCGTTTTCCAAAAAATTAGAGAAATGTTGGGATCTCTAATTTTTATAGAACCTTATCATCATTTTTTCCCTATCTTTTTATTCTAATTCTAATGTCCTGTTTGAACTTGTTTTCTTAAATTTAAAATATTCAAATTAAAATGTTTGAAATTCCCGTTTTTATAAAAAAAAAATGTTTTAGTTTTTATAGGTCCTCAAATAAATTTATAAAATAATAAAAACATATCTCTTATATTTCCTTTCATGTCCTTTTTTAAGAATTTTTTTCACATGTTTTCTTTCATGTTGCAAACATTTCAAAAAAATACCTTCATCGGTAGGCAATTTTAATATTTATCTTAATAAATGTTGAATCATATACATGTTTTTTCTTAACAATAAATTGATATTCACATATACATAAACATAAACACGTAAAACTATTAAAAATTTAAGAAATATTATAATATATTAGGATATATTAACATTTATTCTATATAACCCAATACAAATCTGGAATAAACATGGCGGCTACAGTTCATATGGCTACACTGTCTTTATACAGTCACTGTACTTTTATCATAATATTTAAGTTTTTTTGAAATACGGCTTAAAATTAGCATTTTTACTGCAAAAAAAAAAAAAACAGCGGAAGACCTTCATGATGATAAAAAAACACTTTCATCCTATAATAATCACTTATATAAAGAAATTATATATTAAAATGACATCTGGGTATTTAATTAGGGTGACCATTCGTCCCCCATTTTGCGGGACTGTCCCGCATTTTAACATTTTGTCCCGCATTTTAACATTTTCGAGGTGAGGTGTTTTTTTTTGCTCTTCACTTGGATTTGGGAGGTGAAGACCTTTTTTTTTGCTCGTCACTTGGATTTTGGGAGATGAGGACCTTTTTTTTGCTCTTCACTTGGATTTGGGAAGTGAGGACCTTTTTTTTTGCTTTTCACTTGGATTTGGGAGATGAGGACCTTTTTTTTGCTCCGTCCCACATTGCCTTCTTAAGAAAATGGTCACCCTATATTTAATACTTCAAGATTTAACACAATTAAAATTACGCGATTACTAAATATCGAATATTATTCTGTCTTATCTATCCTCCTAATACATTGTACTTTATACTTTCGTTAATATAGTTAGTAAAATAGTTAATAACATACAGTTTCCAGAATTAAAATAACAAAACTGCTTAACAGATCTATCCTCACTCTGAAAACTTATTTGAACGTATTCTACAGATAGGTTTAACATTTAAAACGTTCGAACGACCCTTAAAATATATTTTGATAACTCAAAACTGATTCTTACTTTCTTTTCCGTTTAATAGTATTTTTAACTGAAGGCAATTTTAAGGTCAGCAAAAATTTATGAAAATGTGTTAAAACCCTAAAAAACTGCATTATCTTTATCAACTCTTATGTATTTTTTACACATTTCATCAATTTTATTAATGAAATACTTTCAACTGCAGGTTTTTCAATTCAGTTTTGGTCTGAAATCGTCTCCTAAATAGTAGAAATATGAATAAACATCTTTTATCGTCTGGTACAACCTGTCCGTGCTGAGCAATGGTGACGATCAACGCCACGGTTTCGAGGAAAAAATGCATGATTTTTAACAATAAAAATTAGTCAGTACCCCCTGTCGAAATAAAATTAAGCCTAAGCACTAAAAAAATATCACCCGAATAAGACGGCGGTTCATTTTCCTCTCTCTGCGTTACCGAAAAAATGAAGATACACCAGAAGTTGAATAGAACATACATGCCAACATTTGTACAATATAATAGTAGATCACATTTTTTTGTGAATCGTAAAAGATATTAAAAAATATTTAATTAAAAGTTGTTTCCTTTCAAAAGCTCTATCCAGAAAAACCCATTATTTCATACGTTCCCATTTAAAAAATCGAAATTATCCTTGAAATCCTGTATTTCCGGGTTTTTTCGGAAAATTTCAATAATACCATTCAATTTTTTATATTTATTTTTATATATAATATATACAGAGCGATCAATTAATCTAGTCCGTTATACAATACTTGACAGAAACATTTATTTATCAAACTTATTTCCAAGGATATGTATACATAGACGTACATTTTATTTTTATTACTTTATACGAATTGAATATTAAATGAACACTATTTTTCTCTACACGCCATGAGTTGATAACCGGTATTAAGTTAGGAACACATATTTTCGTTGTTACTCGGGTGAGTTCGGGCAACCGAAATAATCTGATTGGTTCTTTGTTAAATTGGAATTTTCAGCTGTGAATTAGAATACAGTGTTGACATTTTTAAACTCATTGTTTACTGTTATAAAGAAATAATGATCGCACGGTATGTATCGCAGATAATATTTACATAATTTCGAGGGGGCCCATGACAGAAAAGGTTGAGTAACACTGACATAGGTTACTTTATCACGTGTGCAGGGCGCTCCCTGTAGTCCGACAGCGCCACTGTATTCTAGGATGTAATGCGACTAATCATGACCTTAGCATACATGGAATCGATTCCTAACTGTTCTTTACTTGTTTTATTTATTTTTTTTTGCAAAAGAAAACCAGCTATAACAAAATGTATCGATATATGTACATATAGAGGTATTTAAATATTATAAACCTGGCTTAATACGTTATGTCTCTGGTCCGCGCACTTCGACAGCTCCGTTACATTATGGTCTATAAGTTGTTGTTTGCAATTGATCTATCTGTAATGATTTACATATTTCCTTGAATAATTTTGAAAGAAATTGTGTTCCACAATCTATTAAAATTGCTTGTGCCTTTCCATATTTTGTTAACATATTAGTACAAAATGCTTTGGCCACAGTCCGGCCCTGTATATCTGGTAATGGTACGCATTATCATTTCGTGTTCTATTTAAAGGTCCAACAATATCAAGACTAATTCGTCCAAAAACTGAATTTGGTTCTGGAAGTTTCTGTAATGGTGCTATTTGTTTTGTACCCGGTTTATGAATCGAGCATATAACATCATTCACAATAATTTTCCACATCTTTCGTCATTCCGGTTACAGCCGCGTCTTTGATTATATAATATTCCGACAGCACTTACGAACATTCCATCCGATAAATTTATCTACTTTATTATTTTCTCCATTTTATCTATAATTTGCTTAATGTCTTTTCTGTTCTGTTTTAATTCTTTTTCGATCCCAAATACTTTCAAAAACAGATTCAATATCTTCAATATGATCATTCTCTATTTCCTCGCTTTTTGAGTTCTATGTTTGGGTTTTGAACTCTATGTGTTTTTCGGATTTGTAAATTTTATTCCTGTTCTCCCTGAATTCTCGATAAACAGTCAGCGTTCATATTATTTTTACCTGCACGATGTTTAATAGTAAAATTATATTCTTGTAACTGCAGTGCCCACCTGCATAATCTCGATGATGGATCTTTCACTGTTAACAAATACTGCAAGGAACGGTGATCCGTTTTTAATTCAATTACTTAAAGACGTTTGAATTACTATATTTTTTTGGACCTGTTGCCCGGCAATTATCTGTAATCACATGTCCTACAAATTTTGCTTCTTCCTTTACGAAATAACATTTCGTGGGCTTAATTTTCAAATTATTTTCGCGCAATTTGTCGAATACTTTTCTTAGATTACTTAGTTGGCCATCCATATTCTAAAACCAATTAAGTCATCGAAATAACATAACATATTTGACCTTGCAAACCTGATAATATTGTTAACATGAGTCTCATCCAGGTACTAGGCGCATGCTTTTCCTGACTTTGATCATCTAATAAAATTTGATAGTAACCGCTTACTAACGTCCATTGTTGTAAATAATTTTGCTCCAGACAATTTGTCTATTATCTCTTTGATATTGGACAACGGAAAATAATCTCTGTTTCTTGATATTCTCTTGAAAAATATAAATTGTCTAATTTAACCAACCTCGTAGCTTATATAGGTCTCGAGAAAATAATAGTGAACATATTAAAATGAATTTCCTGTACATTCCCTAATAGGATGTAAAAGCCACCTTAGTCACCTCTTAGATAAAACAAATAATATTAAGGGCAGCGAACGTGTTAAAATACAATTAAAATACCAACAGTAAAATAAATGTTTTATTTTTAAAATATGTATAACGTCATTTTGTACAACCATTTTAAAGACATGTAAAATATAATACTATAATAATATACAAATTATATTAGTCTTTATTATTTTGCACTATGAGACACCTTAATATTTAGTTTATAAAAATATTAAACTAAAACCATTTTTGGAATCATGAATATTAAAATGTTCTAGTAAATAAACAAAAAAAAAAAAAAAACAAAACCCCCGTAAGAATACTAATAGAAAATATCCCACTGATCTGTAGAACCTTGTCACGATTTATTATTATCTTCATAGTTATATTTTATAACTTTACGTACTTTGCTGATAACCTGACTCATCTGTTCATATTTTCCAGTTGAGTCAGGTAAGTTCTCAAAATTAATAACCTGGGAAATATCTTTTGAAAACTTTTCTGAGCATGGTAAACGTTCAAAAGGTGAACATGTTTTTATAATAGGTGTACCAAAAGTGCTTGATTTTATGGAGTTATTAAGTGAATTATTAATGTCAGAAAGTTTACTGGAATCTTCTTGGATTGGTGTTTGAGGACTCGTTGCATTTCCATCGTTTAACAAGTCTAAGATTTGTTTCTTTTTTAATTCCAAATCTGTTAAACTAGGAGAATTGTCTCTGGAAAGACGACTTTTTACCTAAAAAGAAAAAAAAAGCAATTAAAAATACGCTTTGAACGGAAACCGAACCGTTATTGGCCAACATATCCCAAATTTCCCACTCATATATTAATAACAATTTTATGTTATAACCAAAATACATCCTAAGGGTAATTATATATGAAAATTTGAAATAAAAATTCTCAAAATATAGTATAATCTGTCTCATTTTGTAATACGAAACTAGATCTGGTTACTTTGGTGACTGTTGTGGTGTAAATGGACTTTTGTGGAACCATGTGAACTTGGAAATCTGGCTTATACATTTTTGGTTAAGTTTCATTATACTGAGGTTATATTCACTCAAAAACTACATGTCAGATACCAAATTGACATGTCAAAATTGTGATTGACATGTCTAATATTTTGTATATATTATCTGTCTCATTTTGTAATACGAAACTAACAGGGAAACTTCATTTTTTATGTTGTATATTTAAAATATCACCTTAGGGTGGTAACACCTTTCAAAATATTTGACAATTCATAATTGACATTAAATTACGTATACAGTCTGTTTCAAACGCTTAGGCGGAACTAGATTTTGCAATTTAGTTACTTTCATCGCTTAAATCGTGCTTTTCGGCCGTTTTGTTTAAGCTTTGTAAATCATACTTACAATAAACATTTTTGGTTAAGGTTAATATCATTTTAAAATGTCATTTTCTTTATATTTTGATTTTTTGTGTAATTCTTAATACAAATTTCCCATTTATTTATTTTTTTGTCATTAAAATATATAAAAAAATAATTTAATTTTGACATAGGTCATTCGTTTCCATGGTTTCATTGTTGTAATTTTAAATTTTGACATTCCAACATGAAAAATGAAATAATCCAAGAAAGGTCCCTTGTCGTGACAACCTAAAAGAACGAAATTCCCATTTAGTTCCGCCTAAGCGTTTGAAACAGACTGTATGTCAACTTACTAACACAAATTGTATAAAACACAAATTGACAAGTATTTGAAATATATTTTATGCAACCAGAACAGAAAATATGAATAAGCGAATTAAGATGAAATAAATATTTGTATACAATTCAAAATATTTGACATGTCAACAGGGGCGGATCGAGGGACTGAATCGGCCCGGGCGATTTGGATTTTTCGGCCCGGGCTCACGGGACTTGTTGATTATTTATAGGAAATGTTATTAGGTGTGTGAATTAATTCGGTTCATCTGGCGGTCGATTGCTGTACTATGGAATTTTCTAACCTCTAATATCTGCAACCGGCTTTATGTTTTAGTGTTGACATATGACAGTAATATTCAGTTGACAAACGTTTGGGTTTATAACAATAACATCGTGTTTATCTGACTCAAAAATGTCGAAATTCGAGCCAAATAAGCATCATTTCCAGGAAGTTCTCATTTTCTGTTTTCATTTGCTGAAATCAGCCGCTGAAGCTAATCGAATGCACGTAGAGGCTTATGGGGAAAGTGCTCCCACCGATAAATCATGCAGAGAATGGTTTTGACGTTTCAAAAGTGATGATTTCAGTGTCGATGTAAAACCTCGTCCAGGTCAGCCGAAGAAGTTCGAGGATGAGGAATTGCAGGCGCTAATCGATGAAGATCCGTATCAATCGCAACATGAGCTCGCGCAATTGTAGAATGTTGATCGATCAACAATTTCTGTGCGTTTGGCAGTCATGGGAAAGATTTACAAAGAAGGAATATGGGTGCCGTACGAACCGAAAGAAAGAGACATCGAGAGGCGCAAAACCATGTCTAAAATCTTGATTGCCAGGCAAAAAAGAAAAGGTTTTTTGCAACGTATTGTAACTGGAGATGAAAAGTGGATATATTTCGATAATCTCAAACGAAGGAAATCCATTTGCGACTCAGGAAAATAATCCTCTTCGAGACCAAATCGGAATATTCACGGCAAGAAAGTAATGCTCTGTGTATAGTGGGACCAGAAGGGTGTAGTGTATCATGAGCTATTACAGCAGAGCCAAACCATCACTGACGAACTTAACCAACAACAGTTGCTACGTTTAAGCAACGCATTGAAGAATAAGCGGCCGAAATATGCAAAGAGACACGACAAAGTGATCATCCAGCATGATAACGCTAGACCACATGTTGGAAAGATTGTGAGGGTCACCTTGGAAGCACTTGGCTGGGGCGTTTTACCTCACCCGCTGTATTCACCAGACATTGCTCCATCAGATTATCACTTGTTCAGATCGATGGCACACGGGCTTTCTGGTCAGCACTTGAACTATTATGAAGATATAGAGAAATGACTCAATGAATGGATCGCTTCGAAGGACGAGTCGTTTTTCATGGAATACAACAACTGCCAGACAGATGGTAAAAAATAATAGCAAGCGACGGCAAATACTTTGTATAGTGTATTTTTTTATGTTTTTTTCACAACAAGTCTTTTCTGGAATTAATTTACACACCTAATATAATTGGCTCGATTCCCAGGCATAAATAAAGACCAAAGTATATTTAAATAAACTTATTTAATTTATATTTTTAGTATTAATATCGAAAATAAAAATACAGTCTCTAAAATAATGAAAAAATGTTAGAAAAACAAATAAAAAAATGTGAGTGATTTCTAAAGTAATGTCATAGAACTGATCATAGGTATTTGAGTGGATAGCGGCCATCACATCGGCCCAAAAAAGCTGTCGGCCCATCGGGCGATGCCCGATCGCCCGATAGGTCGATCCGCCCCTGCATGTCAATCACAAATTTGACATGTCAATTTGGTATCTGACATGTAGTTTTTGAGTGAATATAACCTCAGTATAATGAAACTTCACTAAAAATGTAAAAGCCAGATTTACAAGTTTACATGGTTTCAAAAAAGTCTATTTACACCACAACAGTCACCAAAGTAACCAGATTTAGTTTCATATTGCAAATTGAGACAGATTATACAAATATTTATTTCATCAAACTTTCGATTATTACTCGTATAATAGTAAAAAAATATTACAATTATTTAGGAGTAAATTTAGACTCTTCCAAATTTACTCCGTGTATTCATCCTCCAAAATTCTGCCAAAGAAATAATAAAAGGTGGTATAATCCGTCTCAATTTGTAATACGAAACTAGATCTGGTTACTTTGATGACTGTTGTGGTGTAAACAGACTTTGCCGTATCCGTGTGAACCGATACTATGATAAAATTATAAATGTATTGTCAATATACAACGTAAAAAATGAATTTTACCTGTTAGTTACGTATTACAAAATGAGACAGATAATATATACATTATCAACCCCATAATTTCTCATATATATAGCCATTTTCGCTTCTTTTTAATATTGTTCGATTTTTCACCCAAGTTATCTATAAGTGTTATGTAAATGTGTTTTTATATACAGTCTGTTCCAAACGGTTAGGCGGAACTAAATGGGATTTTTGTTCTTTTAGGTTGTCACGAGAAGGGACCTTGCTAGGGTTATTTCATTTTTCACGTTGGAATGTCAAAATTTAAAATTCCAACAATGAAACCATAGAAACGAAGTATATATGTCAAAATTTAATTATTTTTTTATATATTTTAATGACAAAAATATAAATAATTGGGAAATTTGTAATAAGAATGACACAAAAAATTAACATATAAAGAAAATGACATTTTAAAATGATGAAAAAAATCAGCAAAAAATGTTTATTGTAAGTATGATTTACAAAGCTTAAACAACACGGCCAAAAAGCACGATTTAAACGATGAAAGTAACTAGATTGCAAAATCTAGTTCCGCTTAACCGTTTGGAACAGACTGTAGGTATAATCTGTCTCAATTTGTAATACGAAACTAGATCTGGTTACTTTGGTGACTGTTGTGGTGTAAACAGACTTTGGCGTATCCGTGTAAACCAATACTATGCTAATATTATAAATGTATTGTCTTCACAGATGTCAACTGTTCGGATACGACAGCTGTCAACGAATTTTGAACATCTGTAATTAATTTTCTCTTTGTGATTTAATTATTGTAACGTTCAGACCTAGTGTGAGCTAACCGGCATTTTTCACAAATTAGTTAAAACTTTATTCATAAATTATATAAAATAATCTACATTTATAATAAGTGTCAATCAAAAATTTTGTGAGTGATGTTCAATGACGAGGGGGTCCCGGGAGGGACCCCACGGCCACTGGACCCAGGGCAAATTGAAAGGTATTTAAAAAGTATCACCAGTAACAATACTAACACCATTGTTGATAATACTAATATAAACTCACCACAATCATTCTCGTTATCGGGAATAATTACGGGGGCAACTAATGTTTTATTAGATGAACAAATGGCATGTGAAAATAACATACAAACGCAGGATTTTACACCAGTAACTCATGGTAAGCGTTGCGCTGACAAGTATATGGATATTGGAAATTCTCCAAAACAGAATAAATCCGAAAATATTTCTCAAACTTTTTCACAAATTAATACCGTTAAAAATGCACAAATAAATACGGTAAATAATTTGCAAAACATGTCTCAAACTAATTCATATATTGGGAAAAGTAAAAATAATAGATATAAACAAAGTCACGAAGGCCCTTATATTGTAATAGTAGAATCGAAAGAGAATAGAATCATAAGTCCAATGTTACTAGGAAAACATTTATTCGAAAGTAATTTAAATTTAAAAAAAGACATAATTGATATTTCGGAAATTGGAAGACTTAAATTAAAAATTAAATGTAATGCTTATAAAATTGCAAATGAACTAGTAGAAAACGAAAAAATAAAATCACTAAATCTAGAAGCATACATCCCAAACTTTATTTTATTTAAACAGGGTGTTATACGTAATGTGGACTTAAGTTTAACAAAAGAGGAAATTTTGACAGAAATCGAATCAAGTCAGAAGGTTACTGATTTTAGACGTATATCTAAGAAGATTATTAAGGACGGAGAACCAGAATACCTAAACTTAAGAACATGCATTTTGACATTTGAAGGTCAAACAATACCCCAATATGTTAATATTTATAATACAAGGTGCGAAGTATTACCATACGTTGCTCCCGTAATGCAATGTCTGAAATGTTTACGTTTCGGACATATAGCAAAACAGTGTCGTAGTCGCCTGCCTAAATGTGAATTTTGTGGAGCTGAAGATCACGACAAGAATAATTGTAATAAAAAAGATTTACCATCGTGCGCTAATTGTGGGGAAGCTCATAAAGCAACAAGCAGAATATGCAAAGAATACGAAAAAAGAAAAAAATTAAAAGAAATTCAAGCTAGAGGAAACCACACTTCTCCTTCAATACTTTATAGTCGAGCAACAATTGCTGATAATGTTCAGTCGCAATACAATGTCCAATTCCCTCCTCTCCACCGAATACGTAGAAATAATACCAATGTACACCTAAACAAAAATCATTCAACTTCTTTCAACAATTTATCGATTCCACCTGAGTTACTTTATAACACCAACAATTTGGGACCAACTAAACCAATAAGAAACAATCCACACGCAACGTGTACAAGTAAAAATATTAATATGTCTGAAGAAGAATTTACAACCGTCATATTAAATTTATTTAATACAATTGGGACAAGTCCCGAAGAATCACTCAACAATCCACAAGAATTATTACTAACATTAATAACAGATTCTTTAAATAAATTAAAAGCAAAAGATCTTATTACTCATCATGGATCCAATTAAAATATTACAGTGGAATGCTAGATCGGCTATTGCAAATAAGGGAAGTTTAGAACATTTCCTTGAAAACAACAATATTAAAATAGCGTTATTAAGCGAAACTTGGTTTAAACCGAACTATTTTGTTAAATTTAAATCTTTTAATATTATTCGAGCAGACAGGCACGACGGAAAGGGTGGGGCAGCCATATTAATAAAATCAAACTTAAAATTTTCAATTATAAATTTATCACCCTATCAGAATGAATACTTTCAAATTTGTGCGATTACAGTCCATATTAATAACAGCCCAATAGACATATTTTCCTTGTATATTGTACCAGGTTATAAATTATCTGAGAATACTTGGACTCATATAATGGGAAAAGTTCAAAATCCAGTACTCATGGGAGGCGACTTTAATGCACACAATCAATTATGGGGTTGTGCATGTAATGACAATTCGGGCGATGAAATATTAAAATTGATAGATAAATATTATCTAACAGTCATCAATGACGGCTCACCAACTTTAGTCACGAGTCCATCCCAAAGAGATTCGGCGGTGGATCTCACTATTACATCCCACTCTTTAGCAACAATACAATGGCAAGTCGAACATGAAACTCTAGGATCTAACCATTACGTTATACTCATGTCAATATTAGCAAGAAACACAGAAGACACTCGCTATCGTCCCAGTTCTAGGTGGAACACCAAAAGGGCAGATTGGACCAAATACACTCAATACATTGATTCTGCATACTTAAACATAAATTTTAATATTACTAATCCTATAGAAAAATACGAAAGATTTCAAAACATAATCAATGAAGCGGCTTCCGTTGAAGAAGCGGCTTCCGTCCCAGAGAAGAAGGAATTTATCATAAAATACAATAATCCGGTACCTTGGTGGACAATAGAATGCTCTAGACAAGAGGCACGTAGAAGAAGAGCACTTAAGAAATACAGAAAACAAACTTGTGTAGAAAACTATATTGAATATAAAAAAATTTGTGCCCAAGCAAAAAAAATAATTAGAAACGCTAAAAGAATAGGCTTCAAAACATATTGCGAAAAAATCAATAACCAAACTAACACCTCAGAAGTATGGAATATGATTAAAAAATTTAAAAATAGTTTTAATAGTCAACCTCATAGTCATGTTGTTAATGAAGAATGGATCTCAGAATTTTCAAACATTCTAGCTCCAGCTACTACAAAATCTTCAAAACACTTCATACAACCAGAATTCAATAATGAACATCCACTCTCCAAACCTTACACAATAGATGAACTAAACAAGAATCTTAAAAAAATCTCTACTGATACAAGCCCAGGCCCTGACAACATCACATATAGTATGCTGAAACATTTACCGGATGTTGCGAAAAAAATTCTAGTTCAGATTTTTAACGAATTTTGGAAAACTGGTACAATCATACCAGACTGGAAAAAATATACTGTTATTCCTATATTAAAACCAGGAAAAGATCCTAATTTAGCAACGTCGTATAGGCCAATAACACTTTCATCTTGCGTTCAAAAAACTTTTGAACGAATTTTAAAATCAAGAATGGAATGGTGGTTTGAACACAATACACTACTCGCTAACTCACACTTTGGTTTTCGGAAAAATAGAAGCACGATAGACAGTTTAACAACATTAGTAACTGATATTTACCATGCCTTCTCTTTTACGAAATTTACATCTGTCTGTTTTCTAGATATAAGCCGCGCGTATGACAATGTAATTATTGATATTCTTCTAAAAAAATTAATCCAATATAACATACCGAGAGATTTTATTTTTCAAATAAAATTATTAATAGAAGAGAGACATATTAACATAAAATATAAAGGAACAGTTAAAGAGTGCAAGATATTATACGACGGATTACAACAAGGAGCGATTCTAAGTCCACTCCTTTTTTTAATCTATACTAACGAGATATCACAAATTATGCCATCAAATATTTCAACTTTACAATATGCGGATGATATAGCAATATATACATCTAATACAGATTTTTATGTAGCCAAAACAAATTTATCACACGCTTTTAATAAATTACACAGCCATATCAAATCTCTAGGACTAGATACAAAACTAAAATTATGATATTTACAAGGAAAAGAAAATTATCACAGGCACAACTAATTAATAGATGGAATTTAGGTAACATGAATATAGAAGTGGTAGCATCATTAAAATTTTTAGGATTATATCTCGACTCTAAACTTCAGTGGTACGTACATATAACTAAACTTGAAGCAGCCTGTGAAAAAATATTAAATATGCTTCGATGTCTGGCAGGATGTTGGTGGGGCGCTAATCCAGCTACCTTACTTACTATATATCGAGCACTCGTACGATCTCGGATGGATTATGGCTGTTTTCTGTATGACTTATCGCCAAAAAAATATTTATCTCGATTAGATATTATCCAAAACAAAGCGTTACGACTAGCAATTGGAGCAATGAAATCATCACCAACAAATGCTCTTCACGTAGAATGTGCCGAAATGCCTCTGAATTTAAGAAGACGTATACTTTGTTCCAAATTTTTAATAAAAAAGGCTTCTACAGAACAACAAATTGTTTCAAATATTTTCCAATTGGGTGTAACTATATTAACAAATAAATATTGGTCCAAAAAACAAGAACCGACAGTAACCGAAGTATATTGGTCCTTAAACGAAGATCTAAAGAAAATTACTAAAACCGATACCGCACCCTTATTTTACTTTCCTTATGAAGTAACAATAAATAATATTGAAACGCAAATTCCAAATTACGACGCCAACTTGTCCATCTGTAAGATACAATTTTTAAGCATACTTGAAAAAAGTTATGAAGATCATTTAATTATATACACTGATGGTTCAAAAAATACCCAATCACAAGCTACGGGTGCGGCAGTATATTGCCCTAAATATAATGAAACAACCAAAATACGTCCACCCAATTACTTCTCTTCATTTTCAGCAGAGGTGTTAGCATTAAAAGAAGCGATAAAATATTTTACTTCGAAAAATGATCTACAGGCACTTATTGTTACAGATTGTCAATCACTTATTTTATCCCTAATTAATAAAAAACAAGAAAACTACCAAATACTGGAAATATTATACGCTATAGACACGGTATACAGAGCGGGCAAATCTATTAAATTCTTATGGACTAAAAGTCATATAGGAATAGTAGGAAATGAACGTGTTGATCAACTTGCGAAGGAAGCATCCAATGAAATTATTAACAATTTAATAGAAATACCAATGCCTGATTTAATTTCAGTTAACAGATTAAAAATATTTCACAAATGGCAGGATGAGTACAACACAAGCCTACTTACAAAAGGGAAAAGATATGGAGATATTCAAAAAATTATTACAAAAAAACCTTGGTTCCAAGAATATAAAAGTAAAAGGATGAACATTACTCAAATATGTAGGATGAGAATTGGACATTGCAGCACTCCGGAACATCTGAACAAAATTGGAGTTATTCAAAATCCTCTTTGCACCTGTGATTATGAAACAATCGCGTCTTTACAACATATATTGTTTGATTGTTATTTGTATGAAGAGGCCAGAAGTAAAATGATAGAATCATTTAAGAAAAATGGACTACAAAATTTAAATTTTAATACATTACTAGACAGAAACAACATTAGGAATTTCAAACACATAACAAAATTTTTGAAAGACATCAACTTCAGAATGTAGTAGACAATATATTATATAGACAGTTATCAAGACAATTATAACTAGGCAATGAAATTAAAAAATACATCTGAAGAAATCTAAACTTTTATTGTGAAGAAAAAATTTATAAAATTATTATATATTTATTATTGTATTTTTATTGTATATATTGTATATTTATATTTATTATAGCTGGCTAATATGGTTGTAGAAACTAATGGCCAATAAAACAATATAATAATAATAATAATAAATGTATTGTCAATAAACAACATAAAAAATGAACTTTACCTGTTAGTTACGTGTAATACGTAAAATGAGACAGATAATATACATCTAATTGTTTTCGCTTATTCATATTTTCTGTTCTGGCTGTATAAAATATATTTCAAATACTTATCAATTTGTGTTTTATGCAATTAGTGTTAGTAAATTGACATATAATTTAATGTCAATTATGAATTTTCAAATATTTTGAAAGGTGCCATTTCAGAATTACCACCCTAAAATGAAATTTTAAATATACAACATAAAAAATGAAAATTCCTTCTTAGTTTCGTATTACAAAATGAGACAGATAATACATTCAAATAATTCAAACCGCACGTTGCTTTCTGTTATTGTTTTTGAGATATTGTAACGAATCGAGTAGTCCATCAGAAACTTTCACAAACACCCGTCGGGAGAATTCCTTTGAAAGGTATTCATTTGGGATTTTTAAAAGGGTATATTTTTGAGAATTCAAATAATAAAATTTTAGAAATTTTATGTATCTTTAGAAATATATTTTTTAAATGGTTCTTTGTTCAGGGAGAAATTTCTTCAGAGTTATTGCTTAATAACTCTGAACACTAGCATCTTCTTGAACAAAGCAAAACCCTTTTCTTGGGAATATACCTAAACTGCTTATTTAAACCCCTATCTCCCTGGAGATGGGATCAGATAGTATTCGGGCTTGTCAGTAGTAACATCTAGGTAGTAGCATTCGTAGAGGCACTGTGTCGATATTTTCTGGTGGTCTACTCAATTCTGTTTGTTTTATTTTATTAATTCCTTTAAATACATATTAAACTTTTAATCACTTAATCTATTTGTATATATTACTGTTAATAAATTCAATTCATTAATTTTAAACCGTGTTAACGAGTGTAAACCTTCACATTTAAACTTTAGTGAACAGCTTAGATCCAAACTTAAATACAAGATGCCTGTTCAGTCGGTTGGTAAGTACAAATACATATCATTTAATTCACATATCGTAATGATGAACCCTGGATAACACTCACGCCTACTACCCGAACTCCTTTAGTCAGATAACTCATTTCAGTTTGAGATTAGACCTAATATAATACCACAGGCTCGCTACCTAGTGGACAATAAAAGGTACGTTATAAAGTAACGTTACCGGTTCGCTACAATATTGTGATAAAGGTGACATATCCGGCCTAGTCAGAGCCAACCTTGCATCACCAACGACAGCTGTTTGGTCAAAACGTATTTGTAAGCGTTTTGATAAACAAAATATTTTTTTTTCCATATTTATTTATTTCCATAACGCACAATTACACTTTGAAAGTGGATAATACTCGTCAAAATAGTTCAATGGAGAATTGGATACCACCAAAGTAAAAACTAAAGTACGTCAGATGAAAGCCAGCCAGAGGGTACCGACATAAAGCCTCAGGCAGTGTGTACTAAGCAAATTTTCACTTCAACGTTCTACTCGAGCCAGAAGAGATCGTGGCGATCGAAGAGTTCGACTGCTAGACGTGGCACTACCCACGTGATGTTTTTTTTTTTTTTTTTATTGTCTTGTCGGCGTAATAACCTTATGTACCAACTAGTTGGGGTTCATGAAACAAACTATTTCTGTAGTTATAGGTAAAATGAAAACACGAAAACTAAAAAATGATAAGACTCAAAGTTGGATTGAGATTCTCAACCCAACGAGGGGCGGCTCGTGTATAGGCACTGCGGAACTGCAGCAACCCCTATTTTTGTCGATATATAAATATATTTTTTAATTTATTCATATTTGTTTGTAATAATTAATTTTATCATTAACAATTGTTTATACTCTTTATATTGTATAAAAAAAAATAAATACATCTTGCAAGCAGAACGCGAACTGCCCCTGCAAGTTTCAGCACTAAGAAGAGCGAAGAACGCTACCTGAACTGTGTTTTTCAGAGTGTCACATTATATAGCAATATGGCGTATATTTATGCGCGCGCAAGCATTTACACTAGCAGTGACATACGTAATTCCTTTACTAAGTTTGTAGTGTAGTAATGAATCAGGATAGGTTAAACGCACTTGCAATGATTTCAACTGACAAATATTACTCAACAGTCGCACAAACATCAAAGAAAATGTTATTGACCTTTTCGCTAGAAATAAGACGATAAGAATGGATTTTATTTTAAAGTAATTTTAAAATATACCAAAATATAAATTTATGGATAATAAACAATATTTTTGCATGTTTATTTTATTTTTTTAATTTTGACGATAACTTCGAAAATTTATCAAACACGCATTTATGATGTGTTTGTAAATTTCGAAATTTGCAGCACCCCCGCATTTTCAAATCACGAGCCGCCACTGGTTGAGAACATATTTAGTACCAGATAATTTGGATGGAGTAGGAGCAAGCTAGTAATTAAAAACGAAAAAGTCCACTACTAAATAGGTACACAATATTATATAGATCAATCTAATCACATGGTCCGCATGACGTCATGTCATGTGTTGGAGGTATCGCAACCTGTTAGAGCAATTTACTATCATGTTAAATAGACGATTTTCACTTTGGCACTTCTAATCATGTTGCTTTTATGCCCATGTTGTTCTAGCTGTATATTTCGTATATCAGTTAGAATTAATAAGTTGTCATGGTGCAATTAAACGTAAAATTGTATTTTAAATCTGACACTTTAGGGATAAGGGATATTATATCTATAATTTAGTTTATTCTAAATATAAAAAGGAATTATTGAAATGCTGTCCTATTGTTTTTAATTCTAGGTTACACAAATGGTGTAAAAGACGCAAAAACATCATCTTTTAGAATGCCAAAAAAAGATTATATTTAAGAAAAAAATAAAAAGTGTGTTGAAGCACAATAAACTTTATACAGTTAAACATAACATATGATAAAAAGTCGTAAAAAGAATGTATTTTGATGAAGAGAAACATGCTAGAATTTGTAATTAGTATTTTTTACGTTTTTTATTTAATTATTATGTTACCCATTATTTGTTTATATAATACACTGTTAGAATATATTTAAAATGACTAAATGACATAAATAACACTAAAATTCACACACAATAGACATTTCACCCCTAAAAATAGTTGACTATAAAGCCCTATTTGTCACTCACAGTTAAATGTTTTATATATTTTTAACACTTGCAGTTGGTTATTATTGAGAAGGGATAGTACTAGCACAAAAAAATAAATAAATAAATATCTTTAAGCACATAAATTTACTGCATAATTAGCGACAGTAACATAAGAAAGCACGTGACGAGTGACCTCAGCTTAGACTGATATAGTGTCAGATTCATCTCTCATTTTTATATCTATTTAGTTTGTTATTTGGTTTTCTAATTTCAATATTTATATATTTTTTTATTAATTTTGTCACGACAAAAACAATTTGTACCAAAATAAATAATGAAAAACTAAACGAAAATAATTATGAAATGCTATCATAACAATTATGAAATAAAATTACAATTTTTATCAATTAATTAAACGCAAGGAAGAAACCATAAAAAACAAATTGTTTTAACAACAATAATTTTGAGTCTCAATTATTTGTAGAAATTCATATATAAAATTAGAGGCTATATCAGATTTTTTTTGTCCTCATTTACGTAGTATGTACCGTAAATACTAGACTCAACCAATAATGCGATTTTTCGTTCCGAAACATTTTTTTTTTTAGAAACGCGGTTACTGAAGTTTGGTAGATTGATTACTAACCAAAAAAACCAAGATCGAATCCGAGTTTTCTTGGTTTCTTACCTCCTTACACTTAACTATGGCGCGAAACTGTTCTCTGTTAAATAATCCATGATAAATTTATCATCATCGCTTCCAATCGACGATGAATCAGTTAAAAGTATCTCGTGTAATAAATGATGTTGATACATATTTACATATACACGTGTAATGTGTAGAACACCACAGAATATTGAGGTTATGGTTTTAAAAAGAGCTGTCATTTGAATAAAGTATCCCTTAAATAAATCAACTACCAAATATCAAGTTACTCTCTTATATTTACGGTACATACTATTGGTTTCTACAAGTTTCAGAAGATTATAAGACGATATGCACAAAAAATCTATTTCAGTATGTCTGTCCGAGATTCACGGAAAAACAGCTGGGCATATTTTCACGTAGTTTAGTACGATTAGAGTAAAACCAAGATTTGAACATAGGCTATAGTACACCTCTTTCATTCAAAGGGGGTGATTCTGTGTTAAATCTGTTTAAAAATAAGGTTAATGTTCCGTATAAGTCCACCAAAACTAGCCTTGTATATTTAGAATGAATTATATTCTATCGTTATAAACGAGAAGGCACGGTCGTAAGAGTGGGGAGCCAATAGTAATCATTCATGCATCTGTAGTTGGCAGAGAAATACCTGTTTTTCACACGAGGAACGTCCGAATATAACTGATATTTTTGGAACTATTTATGAAGTTAATATTTTTCAAAATACGTATACTATAAATCTCATTGGAAACAGGTAAAAATTCCTTATGAGTACCTGTTCATATACGTCTAGCAAGTTTAAGTTTTTTCTGTCTAAAATTTTTGCTAACTAAACGTAACGTAATAAGTTTTATCATTGATTATTGATTTATATATCATTGATATATAAATGCTTTATACAGTTTTAATACATTTACATAATTTAGCATCTATGAATGCGACGAAAAACGGAATTTTCTATTTCAGACATAAAATTGGTAGGTCGGAATATATTGATATTTTTGAGAATTCTCTCTTTTAATAATGTTAATATTCTTCAAAATAAGTATACTATAAATCTCATTGAAACCATTTAAATGTGACTTAAAGCGTATAAATACTGAAATTTTATTATTCAAGTTTTTCTTTAAAAACGCTAATAGGAGTTAAATGTTAACAAACACTTATTAAATAATTGCTTGAATTTCGAAATGGATAATTATCAAGTACTTATTTAGATTTCAGTTTTGAATAAAAATATTGGAAATGATAAAGTGTATCGTAAATGTTGTGTTTTGAAAGAAAGGGGCGGCGCTTCGCCAGGGCCAAATCTCATTCCAAACTAGCATACACGGTTTTTCTAACGAGTTGTCCGTGGTGGACTTATACGGAACATTAACCAAAAATAATATAACAAATCTTTTATTTCTATGCATTTTTTTCTTTTCATTTAGATATACAGTGGTACCTCGGGTTACGAATTTAATTCGTTCCGGAAGTTAGCTCGTAACCCGAAACATCGAAACATCGACAAGTCGAAACGAATTTCCCCATAAGGAATACATAATGTAAATTCAATAAATTCGTTCCAGAGCGCCAAAAATATTACTTCATAATAATAAAAATACAACCAATGTTAGGGCTCTCAGAAGTCCCGGAAAACCGGGATTGTCCCGGTTTTTGAGGTCTATGTCCCGGTGTCCCGAGACAGTCTCTCGGGACGTCTATATTGTCCCGGTTTTGTGTATTTTAATAATATATTAAGTCAGTCAGGAGTCGCCGCGGGAACACACATCATTGGAACGAATTTAAAAAATTAACATTAAGTGAGGCATACTTCTGGTTCGTTCATAGCCAGGCCGAATCGGTCAATTTGAAAATATAACAAATTGAGGGAAAAATCAAATCTATAATGGAAGTTTTCGGTGTATTAAAAGATACAGCAACTATGTTTGAAGAAAGATACAGACAGTTTTTTTTTACCAAAACGTGTAGAAACAATTTTGAAAGAAGTGAAGAATGGGGGTAGTTACTAAAAATGAAATTAATAATTTTAAAATGAAAGTTACTAATTTCTATGAAACGTTTATTGAATATTTAAATAAGTTGATAAAACCTCTTAAACATTTTTCAATATTTTCATGGATGATTTTAAAAGAAAAACCAGAATGGAAAAATGTACAACAAACATTAAATTACTTCAACAATAAGAATACTGAAATAAATGAGAGATATTTATTCAACCAAATATCAATAGTGTGAAAAATTGTTGAACTAGAAATTGCAGAAAATATAGACTGGAAGTCTAAAACCGCTTCAGAAAAGTGGATAATAATTTAATCCAAGATGGATAAGGAATTTACAGAACAGTATTTAAATATTCTAAAAATTTGTGAATACGTTTTTTCTATTCCAGGCCACAATGCAAATGTCGAACGTATTTTCTCGCTGATGGAAATTCAGCGGACCTACGAGCGTAATTCGCTACAGTACGTGGTAAATTTTGATTTCAGTTGTAAAAAATGTATTAAAAGAATACGAATTGTTAAAAAGAGGTAAATTCAACTAAAAGTTTTTTTAAAATGCTTTTGTATGGATTTTATTTGGAAATAATTTATCGCAGTGCTTTTTTGTCATAAAACGCGCCGGAACGACATACAGACACCTATTTTCGACGGGTATTTAAAAGTATTAAAATTATTTTATGAACTAATGAACAAGAATTTGCTATGAACTTGTAACCTTAATACTTTAAATTTCATATAAGTTATGATCTGGATATCATTTTTTAAAATAAAAAACGCTGATTTATTGTAATAATTTATTAATTATTTATTGTAATTGTATAGGAATTTATTTTTATTTCTGTTAATTATTTGTAATTTAAATTTTTGTGTTATTAATAAAACAATGATAATTGTAATATAAAATCTAATTAATCCCTCGCGATTAGTTAAAAATTTTGGCGTACAGCATCAAGCTTCCCTCACCCGTCCCGGTTTGCTCTGTCGACAATCTGAGAACCCTAACCAATGTGCACCAATATTATTTAATAATACCAATCTATAATGTTATCGATCGTACGATGTCGATCGTACAATTCGTAACCCGAAATTTGCTCGTAAGTCGAGACAAAAATTTTGACGAATCTCGGTTCGTAACCTGAAACATACGTAACCAGAGGCGATCGTAACCCGAGGTACCACTGTATATTAGATATATAGAATATTTGGGGTGTTACGGGGAAACACCCTTAAATTAATCTTTTGAAATATCTCCCTTAATATTGACTTACCAACAAAAACGTATGACAAAAATTGTTTATAATTAGAAGACAAATCTTTTTTGTTCTATGCACTAAGTTACGGGGGACACCCTAAAACTTGAATCTTGAAATATGTTGCCTATCATATACTTAACAGCAAAAATATATGTATACGAGAAAATGTGTAGAATGAAATAATATATATTTTTATAATTTTCAATGCATTTTTTAATAAAAATATTATTTAGGGAGCAAGGGGAGTGTTGCCTATAAAGTTGAAATAAATTATTTATCATTTACTTAACAGCAAAAATGAATATAAGAAAAGTTGTTAAGAATGATGAAACGATTCTACTCCGTTCAATTCAGTTTTTAATAAGATATATGTATATTTGGGGAAATATGGGGTGCGTTACCTACAAACTTGAAATATTCCACTTATTATTTACTTAATAGCAATATATATATATATATATATATATATATCGATTCCGCTTAATGCGGACACCGGTTAAACGGGACAGCCGCTTATTAGCGACAAATCCTAAAGAACGGAAAAAAAAACGAGGAAATAACCCAAATTTACTTCGCTATTTCGGGACAATATTTTGGGTTTAATCGTTTAACAGGGTCAGTAATCGTGAATGCCGGAGATTCACACGTGAATATTAGTATTAGTGAATATTAGTATTAGGGAAATTAGTAGCAAAATTATTATTTTACAGGCAATACAGTTTGCAGCTGACAGCTGGCGAGCTGTAAAAACCAGCAAAATACAAAATTGTTTTGGTTATTGCGGTTTAAAATCTACAGAGATTCCAAAGCACAGCAGCTGAGAAGAAAATTAAATTTCGCTAGTAGTTGTCTTGAAGCCATGGAAATGACGGAAGTCCCATGTCAGCATTAAATATTTGCGCTGATTTTGTACAGTGCGATCATTATTTCTTGAACGTTATGCAATACTTGACAGAAACATTTAGTTATCAAACTTATTTCCAAGGACATGTACACATAGGGGTACATTCTATGTTTCTTACCTTATACGAATTGATTATTAAATGAACACTATTTTTCTCTACACGCCGATGAGTTGATAACAAATATTAAGTTAGAAACACATTCCTCGAGTGAGTTTGATGAGAGGATAAATCTGACGCTCGATTGACACATATACGCATGCGTTCCAGTGTAGCGGGAAACAAGGATTTTAAAATAAGGTTATGTGTTATATGCAGCGCACGTATTTTTAAATACATTGAAAATGACTGTTATATGCTTAATTTGCAATAAAATATTTTCAAAACAATGTATTTATCATTTAAAAATTATTCATAAGTTAAACTTTAATGGTAATCGACGAATTTGTAAAAACTTTACAAATAACCCTTGAAGAATAAAAATTTATAGAAATGTTACCAAAAGCAATATATTTTTTACTTTCGGACAATGACATGAAAAAATTTGGTGAATATTTTTTCACACATTATTATGAGAAACCCAATCTTTGGGCTTATACTTATAAAAAATGTTTAAAAATTAACACTGATATTCACCTTGAATCCATGCATAAAACTTCACAAAACTTTAAAGTATTTTTATTTAGAAGCAAGAAAAATGCAACGTTTAGATAAAGGTATTTTTGCAATTGTGAATTTAATTCGAGATAAAATTACAGACAGAATAATAAAAAATAACTTTGGAATATGATATAAGCATAACAGCATCAAATAAATTTCTAGTAATTGGGGAAAAGAACTATGAAGTCACTAAACTTAAATTTGTATGCTGTAAATTAATATGTAATTTTTGTAACATCTGCGTCCACTCATACAATTGTGAATGTCCTGATTATTACATTAAACATACAATATGTAAACATATTTATTTTGTTCATTTAAAATACGGAGATTCTTTGAAGTTTCATGAACTAGTTGAAGAAATATGCAATAATGAAAATAGGACACATCTACAAACATTAAAGAAAAATAACAACACACCAAATGATACATATATAAAAGTAAATGCAATGTTGAAAGAAATACAAGATGATCATTTAAAATTGATGGAAAATAATGATACGGAAACTTTAACAGAAGTGAATGACCACTTAAAGAAAAATTGAAACTTGATGAAAATTAATAAGGAAAAGAAAAAACTGAAACGCCAACTAGATACGAGAAAATTTGAACCAAGTAATAAAAAAATTAATAAACAAATTTCTCTATTTAGTACCAGGAAAAAAGTAAAGAAGTTGCATATTTAAAAAAAAAGACAACACAAGAGTAAGAAAATATTATTGAAAAAATACAGAAAGAACATTTTTTTGTCTTAACTGTGTGAGCAATTACACGCACATATGTACGTGTAATTTCATTCATTTTATCTCCTTTGTTTTTATTTAAGCAAATTATAACTTAAGAATGAATTATTTGTAGCTTAAGAATAATTTTATGATTAACGACAACACTGTGATATTTGTTTTTTTTTTTCTTGTTTTGTATTATTGTTTATTAGCTATGTGCTGTTCTATTAAATAAATAATAAATTGATGATTATTATTGTCTTATTATATTATTGATGTATTAATTATAATCTTAAACATATTTGCAATAAATCAGAATATTATTATTTTAATCTCAGTCATTTTGAAGCATGCGCACATGTGTCAATCGAGCGTCAGATTTATCCTCTCATGTGAGTTTGGACCATCGGAGTAATCTCTGATTGGTTCTATGTTAAATTGGAATTTTCAGCTGTGAATTAGAATACAGTTTTGATATTTTAAAGCCAATTGATTACCATTATGTAACGGTCAGGATTTAATGATCGCACTGTATAACTATAATCCCGCAAAAACAAAAGGCAAACCACTTTGGAGGAATTCTTGCAGAATACATAATTTAATTTAAGTTTGAACATTATTTTTCTTTCAGAATTTATATTATTTTTTATTATGTAGTACGTATATATTTTTTAAATATATGTATGTATATGTATAGTTTTGTGACTTGTTTTATTTTTGTGCAATTTATCAAATAGAATGTTAAACCAGTGGCGAAGGAAGACCTCCGCTAGACTTGTCCTCCCATAAAAAAATAATAATAAAAAAACTAGTTTGTTAAAATAGTTATAGGTATTATATAAGTGTAGCTGTTTTTCAGTTTGAACTCTGACTAACAAAAAACAAAACGGAAATGATTATAATGAACTATTTTAGTTATACCGAGAAAACTATATTTTTATCGTTATCGCCCCCTAAAACTACCCCTTTAAATTCAAATTTTGATATACAATACAGCCTATAGGCTGCCACCGATTCACTAAGGTGTGTTGAAAGTCTCGTGCAAATCGGCCCGGTCATTTTGGCGTGATGCCCGTAGAGACAGAGAGATCTTCACATTCATATACAGGTGTCCCAAATATCTTATTAAGCATGGGGATCTCGATAACGGTAAGAGATACGAGGTCGGTTAAACTAGACTGTTACTAGATAGTTGCCTAAGGAGCTATTTTAATGATGTCTTTGTTATTCTACAAACTACACAGGTTACTAGAGATGAACGAAAATTTTAATTTTCCGGATATTAATTTTTGCTCATAATTTCCAATATATTAAGTGATTTTGGTGAAAACGTTTTTTGTCTATCAAAATAAGAGGCTTCTTTAAAAATAAATTGTATGTACGTTACAAAAGTTACGAAAATGTAGATAAACTAAGATGAACTATCAGAATTTTTCAAACAATTGGACCAAGATTATTGCTATTCAAAAGGTACAAAAATGCACTAAAAGCAATGGAGAATTATTTGAACATATGCTGTAATGTAGTTTCTTTATTTTCGTTAATTGTTATCAATTAAAATATTTATTTTCATAACATATTGTTTTATTCTAGACTAATAAAATACTACTATACAATAAGCTCTACTTTTAATTTTGGTTTTCATAGCTTCCTATGACGCAGCGATTATTTTGATAGACAAAAAACGTTTTTCTTAATTTTTCAAATTATTTACGAAAATAAAATATGTCTTTTTTATATGGTTGAATAGCAAAAAAAGCTCTATTCAAAATTATCGTAATCTACTATAACTTCCAAATGAAATATGAAAATTGACCCCGATAACATGAAAACAGTACTTGATAAAAAAAAAAAAAAAAACATGCAAAAATGCACCCTAAATCACTTGATATTTTAATTTTGGAAGTTATGAGCAAAAATTAAAAACCGGAAAATTTACATTTTCGTTCATATCATAGGCATTTTTTTAGAAGAACAAAGACATCGTTAAAATGGTCCTTTAATGCGGCAACTTTGGCCAAATTTAACCGATATCATATCTCTTACCGTTTTCGAGATCCCCATGCTTATATATGTCACTGATTAAAACTGAACATTCTCACTTGAATGAGTTTGATTGTTTCTGATGTTACTGAAAACCAAGTGTAAACTAAATTATTATTGTCAAAGTAAATGATCAAGATTCCGGAGTCATGGCTGAAGAAAAATTCTGTTTGCAAATGCGCCTACACCATAAATATTGTAAATTAAGATATAACATACCACATCTTGACTATTGCTATCTGATTCGCATCCTGAAGAGGTTAGTTGAGGATTGTTTGATTTACTTTTTACTTCAATTTCCTGATTTTCTTTCACTGCTACAGCATTTATCTGTTTGATATGTGTTAACATTGCTTCTTTACTGTGCATTACGTTATAGGCCGGACAACCTCTTTCTTTATGTTTCTAAAAAAAAAAAAAAAACGGGTACTAAAAAAAAATGGTGGCTTTATTTTCACACATTTCAGGATTTCGTAGGTATCTAGTCAGTGAAGTTGACCAATAGAGGACCTAAATACTGTTTAGGACAACATTAATTTTCTAATACGGCGTCAAAATAAACAATATTTTGAAAATCATTTGTAGTCTGTTAATCTAAATATTAAAGGCTTTCATTTAATACCCCACATGAAATTAGATTATTATTTTTTTAATACAAAAACTGATCAGTAATTCCTTTTTTACTATTTAGGTTTACACCAATGTATAGCTCACACAACATAGCCTGATACTTGAAACAAGAATGTGCAGTGAACTTGTGGCGGAACAGTGGAGGAAGAATAAATTACTACAGCACATTTTATATCTGTTGCACATCAGATGTCCCTGTTCTCTTCTGCAAATTTCTTGCATCGAGCTGCGTTATGCAAGCTATATACAGAGCGGTCATAATTTCTTGTCAGTTATGCAATAGTTAACAGAAACATTTTGTTATCAAATTTATTTCCAAGGACATGCACACATAGACGTAGATTCGATTTTTATATTGGGTTATAGTCCAGTAACCTTGTCATGATTATGGGGCAAAAGTTGCATCAAGTGGGGGTAGTAAGTTTCGTCATTTTTTCTTGTATGGGATATACCTGAGATGCAAAATCCAAGTTTTCGACCTCGGCAGCCCTCCGGAACACTTTTGAATTTCTCAAAAACTACAAAATTTTCGAACTTTTTTCGGTTTCTTACCATTATGACCATAAAGGAACACGTTTTTGACAAACATTATTCAATGCATTTTTAAACTAGATTAAATTTGCTACAATTTAAGACCAGAATGGGTTCAGTAGCTTCAATAGTTTCTAAGATACAGCTTTTCAAAATTTGAAAAAATCTCCAAACTTGAAAATTTTATGCTAATTTTCATGTTTCATCATATACAATTGCCTTTATATCTTCAACAACCTGTCTAACATGAGTCAGTGAAGTAAACATTTATTCAATTTAACATTTTGAAGGTGGGGGAGGAGGAGGAAGGGTGGTATGGGTGGAGGGAAGTCACTGTTCAACGTTTTCTTCATCGTCCTCAATCGTCTGAAATGAAAAATTATATATTCAATGTCCCAAGGTAAAACCTTGTCATAATATAAATACACCGCACATGAAAGTTGGTAAGCATTAATAAATAGAAGTAATGGTATCTATAGCATGTGGGTAAGAATTAATTATTATAAATAATGGTAACTTTCAACTACAATACGAGTGTAACAGTTTTTCGACGAAAAAATCGATGTTTTTAAAAAGTTTTTTGCGAATAACTCGAAAAATATGCTTTTTATCAAAAAAACTGTAGAAAGCAAAATTGTAGCTTTTAAAAAAGTAAACAAAATTCTTTTTTTTATTATTTTTCTACGACCAATACGAACCGAGATACGGCATGTTAATGGTTAACTTTTTTTCGCCAAATGCATAATTTGAAAGATTCAAAGTCAAATAACAGGAAAAATTTGCATTTTTCGAAGAAAGCTCATTGAATCTTTTTTAAAGTATTTGATTAGACCTTTCAGACAAAAAAAAAAAAAAAGTCTAGTATAACAATGAAGCGACTTATGATCAAAATAAGGTCGGTACCTACTTTTTTCTACGAAAAAATCAGTGAAAACAACCCCCTATTTACCCCCCAAATTAAAATTGATCCTCACCCTTCTGTGGTTCTCTTCATATATGTATTTTCAGTACACCCAAGAAGTTTGACCAATTTAAAATGCCAAATTTTAGAAAAATTGGAGTTTAAAGAAAAAACGATTTTTTGAGATTTCGTATTTTTCACCCTTTTCTTCAAAATATCTCCGAAATTACTGGAGATACGAAAAAAATGATAGAGCACTAAATTGTAGCTTTTTTAATGACTTAAATTTCCCTGTGCATATATTTTCTGTACAGTGAGTATTTGGCGAGATATAGCCGTTTAAAACCTCTATTTACAAGCGAACACCACCTTATTCGAGCCCTTCAAACTCACCCCATTTAAAAACTAAGGGATCTTAAGGAATTTAATTTACACAGTCTTATAGCTCTTGAAAAGCCCTACAAAATCGTCTTTGAAAAAACTTTATATCACTAAAAATGAAGGATCTATGTTTAAAAAACCAATAAATTTTTTTTCGAAACATCTCCATAACCAGTATTTTCGGCAGCTATATAAGGTTTTGCAATGTTATTTTATAATTTTTGACAATAAGGAGTAGTTTTCACTTCTAAAAATAAACAGTGCCCATGAGCATGATATAGCATACAATTTTCAAGTTTGGAGATTATTTCAAACTTTGAAAAGCTGTATCTCGGAAACTATTAAGACTACCGAGCCCATTTTGATCTCAAATTGTAGAAAATTTAATCAAGTTTAAAAATGCATAGAATGGTGTTTGTCGAAAACATGCTCCTTTATGGTCAAAATGGGCAGAAACCGAAAAGAGTGCGAAAATTTAGCAGTTTTTGCGAAATTCAAAAGTGTTCCGGAAGGCTGCCGAGGTCGAAAACTTGGATTTTGCATCTGAGGCACAACCCATACAAGAAAAAAAAAACGAAACTAACTACCCCCACTTGATGCAACTTATGATGTACTAGGTTACTGGACTATTATGTATGTTCAATATTTTACTTACCTCTAAGAGCTAACCTCGATCAACAATCGTCTTCCAATTACAATCTTAATAACAATAATATCAACAACAACAATAATAACGAAAAAAACAATAATATATCTTAACAAAAACCACTAGTTTTTCTCTACACGCCATTGAGTTAACGAACAACATGAAGTTATCAATACAATATCGTTACTGATTGGTTCTTTGTTAAATTGGAATTTTTAGATAAGAGATAGAATACAGTTTTGATATTTTTAAGCTCATTGTTTACTGTTATGTAACTGACAAGAAATTATGATCACACGGTATTAATCCACATTTTTTCTGATCTTTAGACTCACTCCTCTAGGTAATAGGGTATGCAACAAAAGCTTCTGATAAAGAACTATCATATGCTATCCCTCGAAAAAATTTTATAAATACCTGCAAATGTATTTTTTTAAATCTCAGTACAATATACATGGGGGTCAACAATATGCAAATGCATATTCACTTATGTATATGTAACAACTATCTACATCTAACCATATAGCAACAATTTCTAGCATACAGAGAGAAATATGAGTGATGGTATAAAGGTTTCTTGGTTTTACCTACGAAACCCTAAAAACCATTTAGAAAATATTACTTCTACAGAATTAATATAAAAGTGTATCAAACCGTACATCTTTAAATCCTTTTTCTAAAGGCATATTGAATCCAGCATATTCTATTACTTTTTCCGGGTCTACAGTTTCTTGTTCTGCATCATCATTCACAGTTGAACCGTGAAAATCAAATAATTTTATGTTGGAACTTGTTACTTTGGCCATTTCCAACCAACCAGGAGAATATCCAACCCGTCTCATATGATAAACATGATTAGGTATGTCATATTTCCCAAGATTTAGAGCTAATCGTAATTTTTCTGAAATTTTACCAGGTGTATAATGTCCATATTTTTGTTCTTCATCTAAATGGTACCTCCTAAAAATTATTATTTTTATATATTGTTGTTTAAATATAAATATTTAAATACATACGTCTGTTTAAATGCATTTTTAAAATTATTTCGTGCCTGTTGAATTCGCCGGTGATCTCTTGGCTCTGGACAATCTTTTAACGAATGTGGACCATCACAATTAAAACACGTACTTTGTCGGGCACAATTTTTTTTGCTTTCGTTGCCATCTTTCATCTTATCATCAATAGCATCATATTCAAATCTAGGCAAAAATTTGGGTTGACTTTCTATTTCAGGTTTAGATGCAGGTGTTGTGTCAAGAATAAATAACTGATCAACGTTGACATCCATTTGACTTGTATTATTATCTGCAATGGCACATTCGTCAGATTCACCGTCAACAACATCCATATCACTCATTGCCTTATCTTCCAAAAATTTAACTTCTAAATTTGTATCATCAACCTCTTGTTTTAAATTATAGTTGAATAAACCCATAATTAATTGAATTATCTTCTGTTTATAGACTTCAGCAAATTCTTTATCGCAAAATTTTATGCTAAATAACAGCTTTTTAGCTAAACATTTTACTGATTCATTATCTGTAATTTCTACTACAGGTGAATTTCTTTTGTCTTCATTGTTTACTTCAGAAAATGAATTCTCCTCTTCTGATAATATAATTACTTTATTTGTTTGTTCTAAATGTACAACTTTTTCTAGGTTATAACTGTCATTTGATGTTAAATCTACAAGTAAATCACTTTGTGAAGGCATATTATTACACATGTTAGCATCAGAATGTCCTGGGCTACTTGATGGTGAACAATCACCATCGTTTATCTCGAAAATTAAATCAATTTCTGATTTACGCTTTCTGTTTGGTCTATTATCACTAGACGCAGCCATCTTTCACATTCAAAACTACCAGAGTTCAAATTACAACATGCATATCTATCCCCCTATAAAATTTTGTAAAAGTATTTTTAAATAAAGGTTTCCAAAGTGATATCCTCATATTTCCAAAATTAAACATGACATTTTATATGTCAAATTAATATTAAGCAAAATTTTATCTTATATAAATTGTAAGGTATTAAAATTCAAGTTTTAAAAATTGGAATGTGATAAGATATAAGCAGTATGCCTTATTTACACGACCATTCCCCTAAAAAACATTATAATTCCAGTAAATACGTTCCGGTAAAATTAAAAAATGGGTTTATTGTCGTGAAAAACAAGCACGATGTTTTATATGAGGGAAACTGGAAAGATGGTTGGCGACATCATTTCGGATTACTTTCCAAATATATACCGGATAAAAAGAATTGGAAACGTTTATATCAGGGGAATTGGCACGAAAATTTTAAACACGGAGAAGGCAATGGATTTTATTTAGAGGGTGGGTACTATGTGGGCAAATGGCGTTGTTCAAAAAGACACGGATATGGCCTAATGTGGTACAGTGATGGAACTTTTTATGCCGGAGAATGGCGAAATGGCCTGAAACATGGCTTAGGTCTATTTGTTCAGAGTAGGTCTTATTTCAACTTAATAAAAAATGTTCTAAAAGGGCTAATAATTATAATTAATAATTTCAAACAATTAATATTTTAATATTAATAGTTAATGGAAATCGTTACGAAGGTGAATGGGAAGAAGGAAAGAAAAACGGCCTTGGAAGATTTTTCTTTTTAGACACTGGACAAATGCAAGAAGGAAATTGGGTAGGTGATAAGGCAGTTACCACAACAATGATGGATATACCATTTAGGCAAACTGCTCCATTCCCTTCAGAATATCGTATTCCTAGGGTAAGAAATAATAAACTACCTTAAACAATGTATATACTTTCACACATAATACGGAATTTAGACCAGTGGTTCTCAACCTTTTACAAATGCCCCCTTCTAATTAAACGCATATTGATATCCAGCCCTCTTTCATTAAAAAAATAACGCTATATATATATTTGTAAAGGAAATTGTCAGTAATTAGTAATACGAACAAAAATAGATATTTTTTTAGTGAAAAAGTAATAAATTTTGCATATTGATATAAAATAAAATATACAAAATATACAAAAATTCAAGGCAGTTATAGATCATTTGTGGTGACGATTTTAGATAAGGATTTGATGTTATTGATATTTTAATGGATGCATGGCGTAGCACAGAAACGGATAAAAATATATTTTTTGTTACATTTATGATGAAAACGAAAATACTCGCAGTTCCTACATAATTCTTCAATACTTCAAATATTGAACAACGTTTTTTAACTACAATACTTTCGTAAAAGCATGGCATATGACGAGCACAAGTAAGGTAGACCAGGTTAATTACATTAAGGAATATTGCGTTTGCATTTACGCTTGTCTGTAGAGAGAAAATATGTATTGTAATACCTTGCCTAAGGCGCCAGAAACTCTCGCTACGCCACTGCGATATTTAGTTCAACATATTAACAGTAATTTTAAATCACTTTTTTTATATACATATTTGAGGATATCATATTTTCATAAAACCCACCCAATTTTCAAAACGATCTACAAAATTTCATTTAAAATGTCCCATCCATCAAGTGTTTTAATCAGTTTCGCCCCCCGATATTGTCCCCTTAAGAACAGTTTATCTAGACCATAGGTTCTCAAACTTTTTTTTTTTGAGTACCCTTTATGTCAATTCCAGAACAGGCGCGTACCCCCAAAAAGGTAAAAAAAAATCGGAACAATTTGAAAATTGTTAAACAAAGCAGACTTAACTGAAAAAAACATACATGAAAATACACTTACCAACTTTAGTGGGAAGGATGAAGCTGCATGCTTGAAATAAGTGATTCAATATCGGGCTCTCGATTACTCAATTTTAACCGCATATTAGTATCGATATTTAATTTATTTCGATATTTGTTTTTTAAAATCACCATGGAGGAAAACCCACATTCACAGAGATAAGTTGTTGAAAAAGGTATTAAAAACAATAATGATTTAACTTTTGGAAAATTTCAGCAGCAGTTGTACGGGTTGCCAAGGGTTCACAAAATAAATAATCTTCATTAATACGACTTTCAGATATATACCGCACGTAAACCATCAATTGAGCGTAGTTAGTAATGTCTGTGCTCTCATCTATTTGGATAGCAAAAAATTGCTTTTTTTAAGCTCAACAATCAAATTTTCCTTAATATTTGATGCCATGCTTTCAATTCGGCGGCGTACGGTGTCATTAGATATCGGTATTGTATCTAATTTTTTAGCCACCGATTCATCAAACATACAAGTAACCATATCTTTAGCAGCCGGTAACAACAATTCTTCACCGATTGTATGAGCTTTTCCACAACGTGCTATTCTTAAACTTACTAAAACAGACGCTTCCACTGCTTTTTGAGTATTGCTGGTAAAAAACGACATATTTTTTTTTACAGACTTCATTTCGGTACATTTTCGTACAAAATACTCCCGAGGCTTATTTTCTAAAGTTGAATGTTTTGTATTAAGATGACGTTTCAAAAATGAAGGTTTCATGCATTGATTTGAAAGAATTTCGAAACAAATTACACATTGAGGTCGTGATTCATTGTTTACCACTGTTTCCGTAAATCCAAAATTAATATAATCAAGATCGTATTTTCTTATTTTTTCAATTTTGCGTTTTTTAGAAGGATTATTGTTTTGACTCACCGTTTATGTGAATGATCTCGCGTACCCCCAATAGATGCTTCGCGTACCCCCAGGGGTACGCGTACCCCAGTTTGAGAACCTATGATCTAGACCAAACTTTTAGGCCAAGCACACGGAGCTACTAGGAAGATATAAAAAAGTGACGCAAGTTACCAACGGTTAGCTTGCAAGTGTTAGCTTTCAATTTTATCAGAGTGACCAGATTTCAGTTAAGGTACTACTCATTAATGGCGGGTTGCTAACATAAGAGTTTTCTCTAACTCAAGTTAAAATAATTTGTTTTTGTATCTTACAACATACAAAACAAATGATTTTAAGGACAGGGAACAGGGTGGGATATATGTTTCTAGCCCGATAGATGTAGCTAGGTGATTCGAGGTCAAATGGGAGTGTCTATATTTCATTCATAAGTATATCAACCAATAAGAGTAATATTACGCCACAATAGTATATTTTAAAATAGCTGTTGTGATATTTGTTTGTTTTGAAAAGATAGAGGCAACTCTATATCTGTATTACTTGCATCTAAGCTGAATACTACTGAGTAGTTAATTGTATCTGGTAAAACAAATGAAAAAGATGATTATAAACCTTTACTTCCTTTATAAGCAGTTCACTTTTGTAAGAACAAACTAAGAGGGAATTTTGTTTTCAATAGTTTGCACCTTGTAGCTGTATGTCATGTTGGTATTAAAAAATGTCACTTTTTTAAAATGTCTATCCATTTGACATATGTCATAATGAAAAATGATATCTTAATTATAGTGATCATAACCTTATCAACCTGAAGTCGGTTTTACAGCGTAAGGAATATTGTTATTGACATTTATAGTCAGTAACACACCATAAAAGTAACCAAAATAACCAGATCTAGTGTGTTCTTACAAAAGTGAACAGCTTATATCTGAAACGTGACAATGATTGCTTAAAGTCAAGATCGATAGAATATAATATAATAAATATTTTAAATTAAATGAATTTCCTACATTTTACTTAATTTAGTACATATACATTTATATATTATTTTTATTTGTATACATTTATATTTAATTTCATTCTATGATTCCCATGTAAGAAAAATATTGAAAATTCTAAAATTACACGAAAAGAATATAGGTACCTATAAGCTGTTCACTTTTGTAAGAACAAACTAAGAGGGAATTTTGTTTTCAATAGTTTGCACTTTTAAAGCTGTATATCATGTTGATATTAAAAAATGTCACTTTTTTAAAATGTCGATCCATTTGACATATGTCATAATAAAAATGATATCTTAATTATAATGATCATAACCTTATCAACCCAAAGTCGGTTTTACAGCGTAAGGAATATTTTTAATTGACATTTAAAGTCAGTAACTCACCATAAAAGTAACCAAAATAACCAGATCTATGGTCTATTTCAAAGTAGAAAAATGTGTGTAAGAAGATATTATAGGAGCTGTTTGTCCTTGCTTCGGATTAGTTTAGATCGTCATCCCTATTACACTATAAAAATATTGTTTTTAGTCCAAGTTGACAAATGTTCAGTGTCGTACATTGGAAATATATATTATTTATATTATTTAATTTTTCTCATATATTTTGTTATTATTTACATATTTAGACTTTTATTTATATTCTTGGCGTAGATTTTATGAAGAAAATTCTCCATGTAATTTGTTTTTACGCAGTTATATATTTTTATAAAAATTATACGTCAGCTGTTTCTAACACAATCTGTCAAAATATTTTATTAATTTTATTTATTGGTATCTAAAATTAATTGCATAATTTTATCAACAACAGTTCATTACTATTGTGAGTGTAATAAACAGTGCTAGTGACAATCGTACAACCATGCAGGAGAAGAGTGTTGGTGAAAAAGTATATATCACGGCAGTGCCTGTCACTACTGTCAATGTGACAATGTCTATGCCGTCAACAATAATGACATGTAGCATACAACCTTCATCAATGCCTATGACAAAGTCAGCCCCGCCAACAGTTATTTTTTCAAAATCTAATTGTCTCTTAGATATAAGTCAGCAAATGGATTGCGATTATAACACACTGACACAAGCATCCCAAATAAAATCATCTGACGATATTACAAATAGTCAATGGCAAACTGTTGGAAAAAGGCGCTGTAATAAAAGAAAAAGTGAAGAAGACAGAGTGAAATCACCACAAGCAACAAGGAAGAAGAGTGCTTGGAACAATGTTGGATATAGCTTTGAAAATGATAATTTATTTTCTGTTCTTGAACAAGAAACACTTCCGGATATTTCAAAAGAAAATAATTTTGAATCAAATAATGTTTTGGAAAAAAAGAAACATAATCCTCCTCCAGTTATTATTGAAAATGTTACTGATTATCAAGCTATGTTAACAACATTGTTAACAACCTTAAGTCGAGAGGAACTTGAGTGTAAAACTCTGAAAGACAATGATGTAAAGGTAAACGCTAAATCGATTGAGGCCTACAGGAAACTAATCAAGATCCTCCAAAAATATAACATTGCCTATCACACATACCAACTTAGACAAGATAGAGCGTATAGAGCTGTGATACGCAATATCCACCCATCAGTTTCACCCAGTGAGATAAAAGAAGCTTTGGAAGCAATGGGATTTGATATTCGAAATGTAAGTAACATTAGTAATAAACGATCTAAGGAACCATTACCTCTATTCTTTGTGGACCAAGAACCAAATTTGGACAATACAAAAATTTTTGACATCAAGTACCTTCTGAGCACTAAAATCTCAGTTGAACCGCCTCGTAAGAAATATGAGATACCGCAGTGCATGCGCTGTCAAAACTATGGCCACACTAAGTCGTATTGTACCAAAGCATATTATTGTGTTAAGTGTGCCGGAAACCATTCAACAGGTAGTTGTCAGAAGTCAACAAATGACCCACCAACATGTGTATTGTGTGGCGGGCCACATCCAGCTAACTACAAGGGTTGTCCGGTATACCAAAAAATTCAAAGATCGAGATATGGACCAGTGTACGGCCAAAAAGCTTCTCCATTAAACAATGGAAAAACCTTTAATTCTTATAACAATACAACCCGCAGAGAAGGAGTAACTTATGCTGAAGCAGCAGGAGCTCAACATAATAATTTTTCAAGCGAAAATCAAAATGAGCCACAGAATAATAGTGATGTAACTTTACATCAGTTTTTAACGAGGTTCGAAAATATGTTTAGCCAACTTATGAACCAAAATAATATGATAATAAACATGCTATCTACCATGATAAATAAATTGTCACCATAATGGATAACTCCTTAAGAATTTGTTTATGGAACGCTAATGGCCTTGCACAACATCGGCAAGAAGTTGAAATTGTCCTTAGAGAACAAAAAATAGCTATTTTGATAATATCTGAAACCCATTTCACTGACAGACACTACTTTAAAATAAAACATTATATTACTTATGTCACTAATCACCCTGATGAAACGGCACATGGGGGAACAGCTATCATAATTAGAGACAAAATTAAACATCATGAATTAGAGAAATATGAAGAAGATTACCTTCAGTCGACGTGTATTAAAATACATGACCCTTTTGGTTCACTGGTTATTGCAGCTGTATATTGTCCTCCTAAGCATTCAATAAAAAAAGATGCATTTGAAGAGTTTTTTCAAACTCTTGGTAATCGTTTTATTGCTGGTGGAGATTTCAATGCCAAACACACTCATTGGGGCTCTCGACGTATAACACCAAAAGGACGAGAACTACAAAAAACCATTATATCTGGAGATTTCAAACCCATCAGCACTGGCGAACCTACCTATTGGCCAACCGATCCAAACAAAATCCCTGACCTTTTGGACTTCTTTATTACCAAAGGTATATCGACACATTACATTGATGTAATTTCCTGCTTTGATTTATTTTCTGACCATTCATCCGTAATTGCAACTATTAGTACAACCATTATTAAAAAAGACAGAAAGCCTTTCTTAACGAATAAAAACACAGACTGGGGACTCTATAGGAAATATTTAGAAGATAATTCAGTACTAAAAATACCACTAAAAAATGGAGAAGACATTAACAATGCGGTAAAACATATTACATCCATCATTCAAGAAGCTGCCAAACAGTCTACGGCCCCTATAGGCAAATATAATGATTCTGTAATGAACTATCCAAAACACATTAGGGAGAAAATAACTGAGAAAAGAAAAGCTAGAAGAATTTGGCAGTACAGCAGGCACCCGAATGACAAAAAGGTATTAAATAAATTAAAAATCTCTTATACAAATTAAAAAATGATACATTCCACGACTACCTTAGCAACCTTTCGTCTCATCCTCAAGACAATTATTCTCTCTGGAACGCGACAAAAAAAGCTTAAAAGACCTGTGCAGTTAGTTCCTCCATTACGGAATAGTGATGGTTCCTGGGCTAGAGATAGTAAGGAAAAGGCGGAGAGATTCGCTGATCATTTGTCGCAAGTATTCCAACCCTTTCCTTCCATGACAACTCTCGAAGAAGAAAATACAATTAAAAACTTTATCGAATCGCCTTTTCAGCTGTCACTTCCAGTAAATTATTTTACTCCTGGTGAAATTAAAGAAGAAATTAAATTCTTAAAAAATAGTAAAGCGCCTGGGTATGATCTTATTACTGCCATAATGTTGAAAGCATTGCCACGGAAAACACTTGTACTACTCACTCAGATATTTAATGCTATTATCAGAACACAACATTTTCCAACTCAATGGAAGTTTGCTCAAGTAATTATGGTATATAAAGCAGGAAAACCAGCACACGAAGCAGCTTCTTATAGGCCAATTTCATTATTACCATCTATGTCTAAATTACTAGAAAAACTAATTTTAAAACGACTTAAACCTATTATTGAAGAAGATGTACTCCCAGATCATCAATTTGGTTTTAGGCAACAGCATTCTACAATAGAACAAGTTCACCGTGTAGTCCACATTATAGAAAGCACCTTGGAAGAACGAAAAGTATGTTCAGCTGCCTTTCTAGATGTAAGTCAAGCTTTTGATAAAGTATGGCATACTGGCCTTTTATATAAAATTAAAAAATGTTTGCCTTATCAGTTCTTCTTGCTATTCAAATCTTATTTATCTGATAGATATTTTCAAATAAAATATGATGAAGAATTGTCGAAAAAATACCCAATAAAAGCCGGAGTACCCCAGGGGAGTGTTTTAGGACCAACGCTTTACCAAATTTTTACAGCAGACATTCCAAATGATGAATCTATCGCAATGGCTACTTACGCTGACGACACAGCAATTCTAGCTGTTCATGACAACCCAGTGGAAGCATCTAACCTTTTACAAAAATCATTAAATGATTTACAGGTATGGCTCAAAATATGGCGCATAAAAATAAATGAATCAAAATCTCACCACATCACTTTCACCAACAGAAAAGTCATTTGTCCCCAAGTTTACTTAAATAATACAGCATTACCGCCGACAGAGGAAATTAAATATCTACGAATGCACTTAGATAAAAGATTGACCTGGAAGGCCCACCTGACAAGTAAAAGAAAACATCTAGATTTGAAAATTAGAAAACTCTATTGGCTTCTTGGTCATAAATCTAGTCTAAGTATATATAATAAACTTCTAATTTATAAAATTATATTGAAACCAGTTTGGACATACGGAATACAATTATGGGGTTGTGCTAAATCATCAAATATTAACAAAATTCAGAGGTTTCAGAACAAAGCTTTGCGTACTATTGCAGGTGCTCCTTGGTATGTGAGTAACATGACATTACATAATGACTTAAAAATTAAAAGTGTTAAGGAAGAAATTAAAAAGTTTGCATCTAAACATATTATTCGTCTAAATTATCACACAAATGTACTCGCCTTAAATTTGTTAGACAATTCCAATGACATTCGTAGACTACAACGCGTTAAACCCTTGGAACTTGCCGAGTGACAATATTTACTGTTTTTTATTATTTTTATAAATATTTTATTTGTACTAAGTTTGTATTATAATTATTATATACTGGAGGTTCACTATTGAGTGACAACTCCACACATGTTATTAGTAGTTATTAAATTTACTGGTTAACCTCTTTGGTTAGTTGTAAATATTATCAAAAAAGAAAAAAAAAAAAAAAAAAAAAAAAGTTATATATTTTTAGGTTATCTGACATATAAATATCTTTTGACACTTGACAGTTAACAGATCAAGAGAGATGACTAACGTGAGGTCAAAAGACAGCCCAGCTGATTGTGCCCAAAGAAGAAGTTATTGATATAATTTTTCTTCATATATACATATATTTTTGTTTTTTATTTACAATAATTATTTAAATAAGAAACTTTAGCTCTGAAGATATATTGTTTGTTTTATTGCTTTGTTTAAACTCTTTTAGCCAAATTTCTCTTTTTATATGTATATGTATAGTACATAATTTTTAAAATTAATATTTTTTTAAGTTTTTCATATTTCCCATTAAACTGAATTTATGTCGTATAAATAACGTAAGTGTATTATCTACCTTGTTTATTTAAATATCTTATTAACCTTTTTTATATTAAAAAAAAATCACTTGCTAACCCAGTTGCTACGCCCATGCCCTAGTTGTAACTTATTTAAAATTTCCCGCTATACTGTATATGATCAGTGTAAATCGTACTCGGTTCGCAGCGCTATCTACTTTTTTCTACTTTGAAATAGACCATTGTGTGTTCTTACAAAAGTGAACAGCTTGTATAAAATATTTAAAAATAATGCTGAACAAATTATAATCAATCTTATTCTAAAACATGCAGTTACAATGTCCAATTAATAGTAAAAAAATATTTTTTTATTATTTTTCTAAATAATAGTTTTTTAATTTAAATTTAAATTGTCTTATTCTACCTATTTCTCTTATACTAACAGGTAACTTATTTAGGGTGACCATTTTCTTAAGAAGGCAATGCGGGACAAAGCAAAAAAAAGGTCGTCATTTTCCAAATATAAGTGAAGAGTAAAAAAAAGGTCCTCACCTCCCAAATCTAAATGAAGAGAAAAGAAAGGTCCTCACCTCCCAAATCCAAGTGAAGAGCAAAAAAAAAGGTCCTCATCTCCTCAAATACAAGTCAAGAAATCAAAAGTTAGAATGCGGGACTTTTACGGGACGTGTCTTAAAGCGGGACACCCAATCAAAATGCGGGACAGTCCCGCAAAAAGCGGGACGAATGGTCACCCTAAACTTATTATAAATTACCTTAAAAAATAAATAATTCTGTGCTGCTGTAGTATTTTTGAGATCTAATGTAAAAGAATTTTCATTTCCTGTATTATAATTATAACTGAATGCTTTTATAATATTGGTATAATATTTTAGTATTAAACCAAGATTTATCTTACAAATAAAAAAGAAAAAAAAAATTAATATCTATCTATTTAATTTCATTTAAAAATGTAGAATAAATTTAAAGAAACTAATTATGAATAAAACTAAATAAAATGTCAGAAAAACAGTTTTTCATTATTAATATCCTTCCTGATGTTTGGAACTGTAAGAAAAAATGTAGAGAGGGTTACATCAATGAATTAGAAGAGGATGGTAAACTATACATTACTACGTACAAAAAATTCTCGCCTCACTAAATATCGGTGGCAGCACCATCTGTGTTATAAACTCGAACTAAAAAATAACATTGGTAAGATATAAACTATGAGTTTCTTATACATTATTCGAATATAAAATAAACAGTCATATCGAAAAAAATATTGACGTATTGTTTTAACATTTCTCCATCTAGACATCTAAATTTAAGAGCTATTTGAAGCTCACTAATATATTTAAAAAATTACAGAAACTTGTTACATCATGCTTATAATTAAGTTATTGAGCGATAAAATTTTTATTACAAATTTGTTTGAAATTAAAAATATCCTATTAGATAGAGAAAAATCGCTGCAAAATTTGATGTATAATTAGTACTAATTTTATTTCATCTATGTTAGTCTTGTATAGGAAACTAAAAATCTATAGGGTTATATCGAGTTAGGGATAATTCTTACTTTAGCAACCGGCCATAAATGATGCTAAAAAAAGGTCCTATATTAAAATAAAATTATGGCTCTTTGAAATGTTTCCTGATACCGTAAAGAGTAAGAAGTGGAATAAAACGTTCCATTGTTTATAACTACTAGCTGCTAGGCTACTCCAGGAAAGAAAAAATTTGAAGTGAAGTGTGAATTTTCACACATTTCAGGGTTTTGCAGGTATTTAGTAAGTGAATGATGATTATTTGGGATGCCAAAACAAATTTTATATTAAAATATTATTTTGTTAATTTTAATTCGAACGGTTTCTAAAATAAGGTTTCTAAATATGTGCAGTATTTTTTTATATAGCAAGGTTCATTAAGAATTTTAAAAATTGCGTCTATGGCTTCCATTGGTTGTTATAAGCTCCGTCCCTCTGATTTCGTGTACATTGAAACAGAATTAAATTATAATTTAAACAATTTCCACTGGTTATTAAATTTACGCTTTTATAAATTAAATGCAACATTTGCCAAAATATAACTAGAATTTTGAAAAAATAATTTAAACAATATAAAAATTCAAAAAAAAAAAAAAACAAAAAATAATATTGTCTCTTCTCGCAGGGTTCGATCTCTTCCGGATCGAGTTAGTTGGGCGAGAAACCAGCGTCATAACCTCACCAGGATACACCTTCCAGTGTAGCGTGTTACAAAGCTATAACTTGTGTACATTATTAGCAAAAAAAAACACAAAAAATGCGTTTTTTTCCAAAAACATAATCTGATCAAAAATTCCTGTTGTACTATTCCGGTGAGCTACAGGGTGTGGGACAAATTTATTTTTGCACAATTTTGGCAAAAGTCGCTTCAAAATAATTTATTTTGCAAAAAAAAGATCGTTAACCAAGGGCTTTCATTTGATGCCCTACTCAGAATTATAAAAAAATATATTTTTTTTTCGATGAGCACATATTTGTTTATATTTTTAGGGGGATATGTTTTTTAGATGTTTTAGTATTTTTCCTATGTGCGGGTCAAAGAGTTGTATAAGCATGCCAAATTTCAACTCTCTAGGTTTAGCCATTTGGCTACAATTTTTACCAAACAGACAGACAGACAGACAGACGACAAAATGACGGAATAAGGGTTTTTTGGTCATACCTACAAAACCCTAAAAACGAATTAGATTTATATTTAGCTCATACAACTTTAAGTGAGTTTGTGCTGGATGCGCAAATTATATCTTATTTTTCGATTTTTTTTTTTTTATTTCTTAATATATTTGGGAAAGCATAGATATGCTTATTTTTATATATATTTTTTTACTAATATTTCTGCAAAAATGTAACTGAATTATTTTTTTTCAATTACATTAAGGGGCACATAATTTCATTTTTGCAAGGGCGTGAAAAAAGCTAGACATGTCTCTGGTGGGAAATAAGACAAATTGACATTCCGTAGAATGTATTGAATTTAGAGCCTGTTTGTTATAGTTCCTTGGGTGTTACGAATAATCAATAGATGTTTATTATTATTATTTATTGGATCAACTCCATATTTCCATTGTTTTTTCCTTCATCTATAATAATAATATAGAACCCACGTCTTCCCCATTACTAAACTTTGTACTCGATATCACGACAACGCAATGAAAAAGATCATCCTTCAATGATCGTCTGCATGAGACTACCATTTATTTCACTTCAGGGAAGCTAACGTGCACAGAAAAATGTTTCTAATAAGTTAGTAACCAGTTACTGACTTGAATCACCAACCCGTTCCTTTCCTTCAGGGTAGCTTCGTATGTAGACGGCCTTACAAGTAAAAAGTGTCAGTGTAGAACAAATTATATACTTTCTTTTTGATCGATTCATCAGAAAGAGCGAAGGCATCCGGTTTTTTTTTTTTTTTTTGTGACCGTGTTTTCTTCTTGCCGCAGTGGCGAAACAACCGGCAGTTACCGTTAGTAACTGTGTAAACAGCTGAAAGAATAACAGGAAATGTAAAGACTCAAATACAAGCAAGTCAATGACAACTGACATGACTTGACTGACAAGTCATGACTGATTGAATTGATAATGAATATAAAAAAAAAATAATGGTCATTTGTGCTTTTTTGCACATGATCCCTTTTTGTACTTTACACCTCGATCTATATCTGCCATCAGGGCCATCGTATGCAAGGGTTTAGGCTGTGGCCCGCACACGGGCGACTCATCAAAGGGTGGTATTATGGAAGTTTGCACAAGAGCAGATGACAACCACGCAGCGGGGCTGCCTGCGATATACCATTCCAGACAAAAAAACTTTTACCCGACGGACACATCAGGAATTAATAGACGACCAACTTCTTTAATAAATTAACAGGCAGGGGCGTACCAAGGTAAAATAGCGCCCAGGACAAACCATATTAATGGCGTCTTCGACAAAATGGATTTTGGTGACTAAACAAACTCAAACATCCTTTTAAATTTTACAATGCAATCAGTACGCAAATTCATGGTATCATTTGATTTAAGAAAATATGGAAGCAATTGGTTCTTCGACCTTCTTCCATCTTTCACAATCTCACTTTACCCCATGAACCCCACAATGTGACAAAAAAAAAAAGTAAGAGAAAAACTTCTCACCTTCACTGCTACGCACCCGTATCAGACACAGATGCTCATGGACAAGTGACATACCTGCCATACCCTTGTTACACTTCTGTCATCAAAGCAGACATTCGGGTGTATTCTGTAAGAAATAGGTTAAAATTAGCGTCAGGATAAATTTTTTATTTTAACACCGTGTCTAACGCCTTTATAGATAAATGCTAGTCTGTAAGAGCATTTGTTAAGGTAAGCGTTAATACCATATTTATTAACGCGGGATGCCAACTCACCTAGTGAAGAGGCTATATTAATGAACGCGCATGCGCTGCTACAGTGAATTTTAACACTTTTGACAAGAAGTGTCAAATTTAAAGAAAATCTTAACCCAATATTTCTGTGTAAATTTAAATATTCAGTGGCGAAATTTATATTAAAAATGGAACAGAAATATTTGATCCTGTGATATTCATTATAACTGGTTTCCACAGTGTATTTAATAAAACTATAACTATATTCAACTTTTATCTAGACAATTTATATACTAGAGTACGTTAAAGTTAACTTCATCACAGGTCGATGTTACCGACTCAGCTGCGCAGAAACCAAATTTCGTCCATTATTTTACCAACAGTTAGCTTAACACATTTCAGTGGCGTCACTTACTTTGATTTGTGTTTAACTACGCGTATTGTGCGATGTTGTTTGTTTATTTCCGTTATTATTATTTATTTCTCGTACGTTTCAAGATATACCGTTTACTAAAATGAGTAAAAATGTATTTGAAATACATGATTTTGTGTGTTTGGTTTCCACAACAATTGTTTCAAACCCTAATGTACGTCAATGTAATCAGCTATTTTCTCGCGCAGAAAATAGCTGGAAATCTGACTTCGGTATAACCTTCAGAATGTAATTTTAAAATAACACCTCAAACGTGAAATAGAGTAAAAATAGTAGAAATATAATAAAGAAAGAGAGTTTTGGAGACAATAGCTCTTAAAATCGGTATTTGGTTTTATTTTGTAGATAAATGTGAATATCAATATCTTCTTGGGTATTTTTGAAATTATAATATTTTACACACAAAAAGGACTGATATAAGTTGTACTGAACAACAGTGGCGTATTCAGATGGAGGGGGACGGGACGGGACACAAGCCCCCTCTGAAGGTCCAATGAAATGAAAATTTAACAATTTTATCATAATCGTACAGCAAAATAACTTATGTATTTTACAATAATAATAATCTATATTTTATTATGATTAGTGTTGAAATTAACAGAAAATGCACATTTACATGTTATTTTTAGGTTTTCGTAGGTATAATCAAGAAATCCTTATTCCGTCACATGAGTCTGTTCGTTCTGTACAAATTGTGGCCAAGCGGCTGATTTAGAGAACTGAACATAAGTAAGAGAAATATTGAGACTTCAAAAATATATCCCGCGAAAAATATAAATAAATATGTATTTATCGAAGAAAAAATCAAGTGAAAGTTTTTGATACAGGGATTAACAATTACATTTTTTTATCAACAAATAATGGAATTATTATTTGATATAAACATCAATATCCAACAGCAGGGGTGTCGAACTGATTTGGCTCGCAGCCTATTTTACATACAAAATGATAAGCAGTGATGGAACTTTAAGTATCCCGAAGGGTTTCTTGACATTTTTTTATAAACTGAAAAGGGGAAAAGAGTATATTTTACATTTTTAAATATATTTTTCCCCTAAATAAGCTCAAGTGATTTTGATTACCGCTTCAGGGATCATAAAACATAAGGTTCAGGGCCGTATGCGGCCCGCGTGCCCTCGAAATATGATTCGGCCCTCCCCAAGACAAAATCCTGGCTGCGCTACTGTCAAGAAGGCTACCAAACCATCAGCTGATTGTAACGTACAACCATGTTTAAAATATTATTACTTATTATTTTATTTATCCTTCACTTATAAATATGGGTTAAGTGAGGCGCAAATAGCCATCGTCCTGAGAGCCAAACATTTTAACTAACTTACTAAATAAAGGCAGTGTAAAATGATGGTACAAGGTGTCTCAAAAGAAATTTTATATTTATTTAGCTTACTGCGTGAACGCAAGGTATCCGAGGGGCGCGGGGGTTATGTCAATTGGTAGCCTGGCTCTTGGGAATTCAGTCGCTATGGAGCGTTTCTCGGGAGCAGACCGCGCGTTATGCGTGCGAGAGTTTTACAAAAACGGTGATTCGGCGACTGTAGCGCGTAGAAAATTCTGCAGTATTCGAGGTTTTCGCCACTTAAATGATGCGCCAAGCATTCCTCTCATTCGACATTGGGTTAAAAAGTTTGAAGAGACTGGTACAACGCTGGATAAATCAAAATCCGGGCGACCTAGGTCATCAAGAACGGTAGAAAACGTGGAGAATGTTAATCAGTCTGTTCGTGACGACCCGAACCTTTCAATTCGGAAGCGCGCAAGTGCTTTAAATGTGCATAGATCATCATTACATCGCATTATGCACAAAGACCTAAAGCTGCACCCCTACAAAATTCAATTGGTGCAAGAATTAAAGCTCCAAGATGCCAGTCAGAGGCTTAATTTCGTAAATCAGGTGATTGAGCGATTTTCAACGTTTACCAACATTTTGTTTTCGGATGAAGCTCATTTTTATCTTAATGGCCACGTAAATAAGCAGAACTGCCGCTACTGGAGTGCAACGAATCCGAAACGCAAACATCAGAAACCCCTACATTCGCCTAAAGTGACCGTATGGGCTGCGATATCGGCGCGAGGAATTATCGGCCCTTACTTTTTTGAAGACGAAAGGGGGCGTGCACTTACAGTGAATTCAGAGCGTTATGTGGAGATGTTAGACAACTTCTTGGTACCTGAACTGCAAAACTTTCCTGGCTATAACCAAAGAACATGGTTCCAACAGGACGGAGCAATTTCACACACGTCCAATATGTCTCTGCCACGTGTTCGTGAAATTTTCTCAGGCAAATTGATCTCCCGGAGAGGTGACATAAATTGGCCTCCACGCAGTCCAGATTTAACCCCTATAGACTTTTTCCTATGGGGTTATCTTAAATCTAAAGTTTACGCCAATAAACCGACTTCACTGGCGCATTTGAAAGAAAATATCCGTCACGAAATGGCAGCCATCCCTGAGTCCACCTGCCGAGACGTCATAAGTAATTTTACTGTTCGATTAAATGAGTGCCGAGAACGCGAGGGTCTACATTTAGACGATATTATTTTTAAGAAATAAATCCCCAAAAAGTGTATTTTAATAATTAATAAACATTTTTTCTATATACGGCTTACTTTTTTTTTAATCGATCCACTAAATATAAAATTTCTTTTGAGACACCTTGTATTTAGCCACGGGCGAGTACGCATACATATGACGTGCGATATGAGCAGCTTTATATATTTACAGCTAGACACATATTGCATTTATTATTTGATGGTCATAGATAAATTTGTTTATTTATACCCTATTCTATACCAAACATGTTAAGTCTACTAGAGGTGAAAACTTTCAATGTCTTTTTTGTTCTTATAACATGCACATATGGCCAGAAATTTAACATAACATCCGCTGTATTAATATACATTTTAGTACAGAATAGGGGTATTTGAAGTAATGTACATATTTTTTTACAGAATCTTCGGTATTCCAGCATGCTATATATCGAACCAATTAGCGAACAAGTATTTATGTCCCCCCGTACGACGTCATATGATCTTCTGTTTTATTCATAATTTTTATGCATGTAAAATATTTAATTTTTACTTTACTGTGTTTTATAAGCCTACATTTTGATTTTAATTTATATGTTTAGTCTAAATAAAAAAAAAAATATATATAAATGCTTCTATTTTTTATAATGGTTTATATATACTAACCAGTGGACGCTCGTGTTAAATCTCTGGAGGGGCTGTAATCAGAAGCTTAACTAAGATTTTATCTTTGAAGGGATTTTATTAAAATACAGTAAGCACCGATATTAATCACTTGCCATTTGTGAGTTGACTTTTATACCAGTTTTTGTAATTCGATTTTCTGTACCCCAGCGGTTTTTAAGATGAACCTCAATCCAGTGGTCTTAGGGGTTTGGTTTGCCCCCTCCCGCCAAGAAAGAAGAAAATAAAAACACACTAGAAAATTCCGTCCTAGGTAAAATATGTATATGTACTTAAAAATAGCAATATTCAATAGGGGATAGGCATGATTTTTATTTTATTTTTTATTATATTCTTTTTGTTGCATATTAACATAAAAACCAGTTTTGCATTTTTTTTTAATTGGAAAGGTTAAAAAAATCATAAATTTATGTAGCCCGCGAAAAACACTCCGACTGTTTACAAACTTGGCTGTGACGTCACAGCCTACCCAGCTTAGAGCCTACACAGTCTGTCCTGAACTTATTTACGTATAACTTTTATAGGTTGTGTAAAGTTAGAGTGATTTTAATTAAAATAAAGTTATTCTACATGTTTACCGAATTAAATTTTATATAAAAATATATAAAATATGGAAGATCCAGGGCCCAGTACTTCGAAACATCGAAAATATTGTTTAGTACCGATGTGCACAAATACTTTATTTAGAACTCCACAAAAACAATTTATTTCATTACCTAATGGTGAAAAACAAAAGAAAAGGAAGAAAAACATCAATATTGGGTAAATTGTCACTCTGAGCCCTAACAAAATCTTTATCTGCCATTTTAATAATAAATATGTGAAAAATTGTTTAAAACAAATACAAAACTCTCAAAGAATACACTATACACACTAGAGATGGCAATAAAAATTAATCAATCGATTAATTGATCATTTGGTTAATCGAAATGTTATAATCGATTTTCGATTAAATTGGTAAAAAATAATCGATTAATCGTTGTATTTTATAGGCTAATATAAAATCATTTAACCGTTTTATTAGGAAAATATAAGTAATGGAACGTAATATAATGTCTGCATAAACAAATATTTTTTTTTTACAAACAGGCTGTAACAATAAATAATGCCCGTTTGAACGAAGACTATATAATATTGATTTTACATATTAAGTACGTAAATTTTAATACAAATAATTCATTGTTAAAATACATGTTTGCCATTAGTTATCCATCTTGGAGATTTCTAAACTTCTGCAAGTCTTTTTTTTGTGCAATAAAATAAAATTGTGGCCAGAAAATATACGAGCTGCGCCATTATGAAGTGAGCATATGAAGATGACAGTAGTATTATTAGAATATCGCTGGTGTTTTGGATATAACCAAAAACTCTATTAATAACACTATAAAGCGTCATCAGCGAACTGCATCCACGAGCCACAAGAAATTTGGCAATTTCATCGAGTTGGAAAATTGCGTTTTGCTCGTGAGCATTTGAATTGACTGGATGCAAACTATAGCATTATATTGGGCAAAAATGAGTAGCGGGTCAGTTTAATTCTGCAGATGGGCGAGAACGAGTGTTCTGAAGGCCTAGTATTCTAGGAACTTTATTGAAAAGAAGAGAGCAACATCATCTTACCGATCAGTGTTACAACAATACAACTAAGTAATTTTAAATTTAATTAAAAAGATTAATAATAAATTAATCGATTAATTATTAATTAATCGAAACTTTATTTATTAAAAAATAAAGCAATATTTGTTAAAAAATATTGTATAATTAATCGATTAATTGAAACAAAATAATCCATTATTTCAATATTCGATTGATCGTTGCTATCTCTAATACACACGTAAAGGCTTGGGGAGTAGGTAGATTCTAGTCTGGGCCGTGTAGGTTCTGACGTCATGATCAGTCGTATTTACTCGGCAACCTTCGCGCTGTGGTCGGCTTTATTTCAAATTTATAATATTTTAACTAAAAAATTTCGCTGAAATATTAATTGAAATGTGATTTTTGTTTTGTTAGGTGACATAACTAATATTAACATATCAAAAAAATGTACTTTTAAGCAGGGCTTCGAACCGTTATTTTTTTCGTTTCGGTTTTCGTTCCGGTTCAATTAAAAAAAAATATATCGGTTCGGTTCCGGTTTTCGTTCCGGCAAAAATAACGGTTTTTTTCGGTTTTCGGTTTTCGGTTCAGTTCCGAGTGATAAATTTGTAAATGCTTGTATTTGTAATAGAAATTTATTTTCTACTATAATTTAGTAGAACATTTTATTCCTTATTTTGTAATAATCATACCAAGGCCGCTGCCAGGGGGGGATTTTTTGGTGTTCACCCCCCCCCCCCCCACCGAAATAATAGAAGCGCATTTTTTTACTTATCAGTTAAAAAAATTACGATTTTTTTTCTGCTTATCAGTTTAAAAAATAATCTTAAATAAAATGTATTTTATATTCACTCACATAAACATTATCTGAACCGAAATAAACCGATATTTTTTTTTCGGTTCAGTTCCGGTTTTCGTTCCGGTTTTTTTCGGTTTTCGGTTCAGTTCCGGTTCGAAGCCCTGCTTTTAAGAAAATATAAATTTTATGGTTACGCATATTCAAAATATCAAACCAACTAGTGTTTCAATCAGAAATTATACGCTACTGAACACACCAAACGCAGAAAAAATAGTTTAATAGTTTATTGCAGCAATAAAGACAAATACGAAACCCGGAGGTTTCAGTGATTCAAATGGACATTGAAGAGAGTTTTAATCTATGTGAAATACAAATATAGAGCTGAGTGACTATTTTCTTATATCGTACAGGAGCGGCGTATATAAATACAGTGCAAATTCATTAAATATTGAAAAATAACACATGATGAATGTTAAGTCGTTTCATTCAAATAATAATATAAATTACTGTCACTTATTAAACAGACAGTAGTCTGCATAGATCGTGTGTAGTGCAGGCGCGACCCCCATGGGGGGAAGCAGTGTTTTAGGGGCAATAGCTCCAAAAACACGTGGTTTTAAATGTTTTTGTCAAAATATAAGTGAAGAGCCCCTCCTCCAAGAACTGCAAACACTGGTGATTGTTTGTTACGGCGTTTTTGTTAAAATAGAGGTGAGGACTTTTTTTTTGGTCGTCACTTGTATTTTAGAATTGCGAACCTTTTTTTAGATCATAACTTGTAATTTAGAAGTGAGAACCTTATTCATAATTTAAATAATTTTGTCTTCCCCAATTCCTGGGTACGCGCTCGCCTGAGTCTGTGTGGAATTTTGTTTTAAATTTGGAAAGACGGTGACAGAAACACTTAAGAAGATGCTTTCAGTCGAACTGCGTCTTTGAAGTGAGTCAGGTGTTTTAAAGTAGGGATGAAATAACGTTTCAAATCGTTACGTTATTGTATAACGTTAATTGTTTTTTGATTTCGTGACATAACGTTATCAATAACGTTAAAAAAATGAATTGTTATGTTACATAACGTTACGTAAATAATGTTATGTAACGTTATACAAATAATTTTTATTTGTAAAACTAGAAACTTAACACATCTGGTTTAAAATACAGTAGCTACATAAAGTGAATTGTTTGTTTCAAAAATGTTAGATAAGAGCCGGGGCTAAGCGACGTTCTACCTACGAGCGAACGACCGACAACTGACTGACCTGTGTCTCGGGTTCATGTTTACCGTTCATATATTGCAAGAACCGGCTCTAAGCAAGAGCCGGCTCTAAGCAACGTTCTACCTACAACCGAACGACCGACCGACCTGTGTCTCGGGATCATGTTTACAGTTCATATATTGCAAGAACCGGCTCTAAGTAAGAGCCGGCTCTAAGCAACGTTCTACCTACGACCAAACGACCGACGAACCTGTGTCTCGGGATCATGTTTACAGTTCATATATTGCAAGAAACGGCTCTAAGTGACGTTCTACCTACGACCGAACGACCGACCGACCTGTGTCTTGGGATCATGTTTACAGTTCATATATTGCAAGACCCGGCTCTAAGCGACGTTCTACCTACGAACTAAAGACCGACCTGTGTCTCGGAAACATGTTTACTTAACCGGATCACTGAGCCGGATCAATGAACCGGCTCAACAAACTGAACGACCTCCACTGATCCGGTTCCGCAAACTGAGCCGAAATTCCCATCTCTAGTTGTAACTAGTGGATGACAGATTTGTCGAAGAAGGCTACAAGGTACATCGTCGGGACCGGAAGATTTGTTATTTTTAAGTTTATTTATAATAATTATAAGTTTATTTTCAATAAAAGGAAGAGCAAACATGGTGTTATTAACTTTTGGAAATGCAAGAATATTAGAGGAGTCATTGCTTTGTGGAATAGAAGATAGGGCGCTTCAATAAATACTTTATGCGGTGCTTCAATAAAAAAATTGTTAAACATATTTACAATTTTATCTGGATCTATAATTTTGTTGTTTTCAACTTCAAGTATAACGTCTGAATCTGTACTGTTTTTTTGCATCTGGTGTTTAGATATTACCTCCCAAGCAATGCGAAATGGGTTAAGAGAGTTCATTATTTTATCATCTTAATATGACAATTTAGTTTCCCTTATTAGAATATTGTGTTTACGTCGATGATGTAAATAAGTATGCCGCAGTATGGGATATTTCAAACTCAACACGTACCAATCCTGAACTACACAACTAGATTTTTTTATTTCATCTGTAACTCAGGGTTTATTAGAATTATGTGAAATTTTGATTTTGTTTTTTTAATGGAAAAGAGTTATTAAAATGGTAAATGAATTTATTGTAAAAAAAAAGTGAATGAGTTATTGAAATTATCGGAATTATTAACGTTATTCCAATCGTCTCTTAATAAGACATTTTAAAAGTTTTCGGTAGATATATTATCAAATTTTCTAATTGTTTGAGTAGTGCAGGATGGTTCAGGTACAGTCAAATTAAACTTTGCTAGAACATAACGATGATTAGACACAATGCATTCCTTAACATCGCATTCAACAACATCGAGATCAGTTTACATATTGTTAAGTATTGCATTGTGTCGTGTGGGTTTAGTAGTATAACATTTTGAATTAAATAAAAGCATTAAGTCGTTCATTACTGGAACTCGTTTATCGTTTGTCAACTCATAATGTATATTAATATCACCAACTAATATTAAAGAAAAATTTCTTTTGAGTACAGAGTTTATTGTAATTGGTAAATTGTCAAGAAAATTTGCAAAAATAGCGTCAGGTGACCTGTAACAAACTATAATAATAATACTTTTATTGTTTATTTGCCATACTGCGCCGCAAAGTTCATTGTCAAGTTCAATACAAAAGTTACTTAAGTCTAATGGAGAAACATTGGCCCAAAAGGCAACTCCACCCCTTATATGCATTTTCCTACAGTAGTGTGATATTAGGTTAAAATTTTCAAAATTATGATATACATATTATTTTAAATAAGCTGGAGCTGTACTCATATCCATACCCTTGCTTAGCGGCGAAATAGCATGTACAAACGATTTAACGCTTGTGGCCACAGGCTTGCTTGTATTAGACAAAGAAATATTTTGACGATAAAAAAAATTGGTCAACATTGGCCCTGTTCTGCATGTCTTCACAAAACCATTTCAGGGCTAATTTCGCACAAGGGACGAGTTCCTGAAAGACGTCATCACATATGGACACCGGATTCACACCGTCAGCTTCTAGCTTGCCATGAAGCTCTGGTGCGAATCTCGCCTGAAACTTAGCTATGTGTCGCAACAGCAACTCCGCAATCTTGCTAAATTCTTGCGTCTTCCAGCACAGACGCAGAACGCAGAGGATGGAGGCAGTTATGTCCACACTCCTCTGCAGAGAAGACGTTTTCTTCCACGTCCTCCACCTTCCTCAACCAAGGACCTACGACCTGAATTTCGAGCCGCTCTTGCGATCAGAGCCTCAGTAAGGAAAACTTGCGCTAGGGGCAGAGTCGTGTTTTTGGCGCCCTTGGCAAATAATAAAGTCCTCACCTCTCAAAATCCAAGTGATGAGCAAAAAAAGGTCCTCACTTCCTAAAATCTAAATGATTAGCCAAATACAAAGGTCCTTGCCTTCGCAATGGCGCCCCTTTCCTTAGTGCCCCCGGGGCCTCTCCCACCCTTACTGCGGCTCTGCTTGCGACCGTCGAGAGCCGCACCATTAAGGTACACCACAAGCATGCCATTCGGGCTGAAGTTCTTTACCGAATGAACGACATCCTCGAGGACCACCTGTCTCCCGCTTGCAGTCTGTGGGATATCGACTGTGTGGTAGACGTACTCCGAAATAATAAGCTCCTTTCTCGGAAACAAAAATTATTTATTAAAATGATTACGTAATCACACAGCGAAGCTATCCAATTTATTTCCTATAAAGCAAAAATCTGTGGATAGTCTCCGAACTCTGTCCGTGGCGAGAAAAAGACTGGTCAACAAGATGGGTTAAGAAAAATAATATGTTTCGCTCCAACCCCACGCGCTTGTTTAAACCAGATCCCCCATCCTCGTGTGCGCACGAGCATATGGCTCCATTTTTACTGAGTGCATGCGGGGAACAATATCAATTCCATCTTGGCTTGTGGAGGGACGAACTGTGTTGATTCCCTAAAAATGAGACTTATCCAGGCTAGAAAACTATCGCCCCATTACATATCTTAATACGCCCGATAAGATCACGAGCGAATTAAATGAGCGAATGAAATGAGCGAATCCTGAGTTCCATCGACCTTGTCTGGAACCAGATCTATGAACAGAGGGGGTCAAAATGAGGCATCACTGGCTACAAAGATAATCTTCTTATTGACCGTTGCATCTGTCATGAGGCAGTAGTTCATCTTCGCAAATTGTCTATGGCTTGGGTGGAAGTAAAGTTATAACTAAGGCATAGGATAGATGCATAGAAAACTTCATGCTGCTATAGAAAATCAAGTTTAATTTATCATTCTCTAAAAATGTCTTCCATATCGAGTAGATTTACTACCAACGGGGAATATTTTAAGGTGCCTCGTTGCGCCCACCACTCTTTTGCATTTCACTACCGACTCACTGTAGTGACTTCAGAAATGGCAATGGATATAAGCGCCAAGCCGAGCAGAAGGAAGCATAAGGTACAGGCATTTGTTTTATGTGGTTAACATGAAACTATATGCCTCCAACTCGAGTTAACCACAAAGCGTTCTGGATACTGTTGTTAATTACAGTAAGATAGTTGGCCTGGATAAACGCGCAGTCCTTCATATTAAATGAGGCCGAGGTGTAGGTGATGGCGTGAATGTCCAGTTGGTTGATGGGAGCATTCTACGGCATTTAGATACTGGAGTAACATACACGTACCTAGGTATTGCTCAAAGTTGGCTTCAGGCAGCTCAAAAGTCGGGTTATAGACACCCGCATCCGGAGATTGTGGATACGCAATTTATTCACCTAGCGATGCCTCGGGGATCCGTGCGTAAAACCACGCGAGTCTTCGACGAGTACGCTTTGTATTCGATCTGGATAATCTAGTAAACAGGTCAAAATCCGAAAACTCGAGACGGACGCCTGCAGCCGGACGACCTAAGGGGCGGGATCAGTGAGAGAACCGGCGATGTACCGGAAAAACAACCCAGGACTATCAGTAGGAAGAAAAAAGCAAGAAGGAAAGGAAGAAACAAGGGAGCCATGGAGAACTAGCAAATCCGTCACGAAAAATGGTCGGTATGCCACTTGCGGAGAATCCGACACTACCTGAATATGGTGTCTTTAAAAAGATTTCCCCTGATGAAAAAAAAAAAGCTTCAGGACGCTAATACCATCAAAAAGTCTCACCACAACAAGTACAAGTCACGATTTAGGTAGATTTGGTCTTCCCAACTGTCTAGACGGAATAAGATCTTAGCAACAAATATGCTTGCTGTCCCAATATTGTTCTATACCTTTGGCGTTCTCAAACGGAACGTCAAAGAGTTACAGTCCTTGGGCACTGAAACGAGAAGGATCATGAACATATACCATAGCCGACAAAAAATCTATCCTCCAACGCATTTAACTCCCACATCATCTTGGAGGTACAGGACTGCTAAATTTGAAGTATCTCCATGGCAGAATTGTTTTGGGTACAAATAACCGAACATTAAAGAACGTAATGTACTGAACCTGTAGGACAGTTGCTCCGAGTGGTGTGTGGTGACGGATAGCCTGTAGGCGTGGACAATTTATGGTGGTGGGGGGAACGCAAAATGTAAATCAACATGTAGTTGTTGAAACCCTAAAATATAGACCAAATATATTCGAATCAATTTGATTTTTTTTTAATTTGAAGATATGAAAGAAAAATTTGGATTTATTTTTAATTTTCAATTTTACAGTGCCAAACTTGTTTAATTTCACATCACTGTTACTCAGTAAATGAATAAAAATTACAAATGCTTACACTTGATCACTCTATATTGTAATCTGACCCTCATTGTAGACCGGTGGTTCTCAACATTTATTCAACAAATAACTTCGTTTAAATAATTCCACAATCGTTGGGTATTAGGCATAAGGAAGTATATCACCCTCTTCTGAAGTCAGGCAACCGTACAGCCTACGGACCGTAACTTAAGAGGATCCTGCACTGTTTACGCAAGTAAATCACTGAACGTCATACTGAGGAATGTACTCTCCGAATTTCTTATTTTTGACAAAAAATACTAATATAGGAGTGAAATTTAAGAAAACTGATTGTGAAACACTATTACAAGATTTTAAAAGGTCACCTATATGCCAGAAAGTAAAGTTATAACTCAAGAAGCACAGGAGATACGAAGGATTTCTCCCAATTTTCATGATTCTTTGTCAAGGGACGCTCTATCGAATAAAAAACAACTAATTTACTCCGTTAGGGATGAAATTTAAAAAAACTGTTAAACGCCTTCTAAATAGAAACCTATGTACCAAAATTAAGTGTTATAACTCTGGAAATATAAAGGTTTTTATAATTCACCCCGAATGTGTATTCACCCATTTAGGGGTTGATTAGGGCAAAATCGTGAATTTATGTTTTAAACATTTGTATGGGTAACCTTTGTAAGTAAAAACCAAGTCGATATCTTATTGGTCCTAAGAGATATTAAGGAATCTTTGAAATCACATTTCACCTCTTTTCACCCTTTAGGAGTGAAATTTTAAAAAGCTTTCAAAACTATTTCGAGATATTTTAAATACACCTATGTGCGAAAAAGTAATGTTGCAACTAAACGAACACAGGAAATAAGACGAGATGTATAGTTCACCCCGATTGCAAATCCACCCCTTTACGGGTTGATTAGGACAAAATCCTGAAATAAGTTTTTCGGTATTTGTATGGGTAATCTTTGTAAGCAAAAAGCAAGTCGATATCTTATTGGTCCTAAGAGATATTAAGGAATCCTTGAAATCACAATTCACCCCTTTTCACTCTTTAGAGGTGAAACATTAAAAAACTGTCAAAACCGTTTCGAGATATTGTAAAAAGACACCTATGTGCTAAAAAATTATGTTGCAACTAAACGAACACAGGAAATACGACGGGATGTATAATTCACCCCGATTGTTGATCCACCCCTTTAGGGGTTGATTAGGACAAAATGCTGAAATAAATTTTTCGGTATTTTTATGGGTAATCTTTGTGAGCAAAACGCAAGTCGATATCTTATTGGTCCTAAGAGATATTAAGGAATCCTTGAAATCACAATTCATCCCTTTTAGGCATTGATCAGGACAAAATCCTGAAATAAGTTTTTCGGCATTTGGATGGGTAGTCTTTGTAAGCAAAAACCAAGTCGGTATCTTATTAGTCTTCAAAGATATAAAAGAATCATTAAAATCACAATTCACCCCTTTTCACCCTTTAGGGGTAAAATTTCAAAAAACTGTCAATACCATTTCGAGATATTTTAAAAATACACCTCTATGCCAAAAAGTAATGTTGCTACTAAACGAACACAGAAAATGCAACGGGATGTATAATCCACCCCGATTGTAGGTTCACCCCTTTAGAAGTTGATTAGGGCAAAATCTCGAAATAAGTTTTTCGGCATTTGTATGGGTAATACTTGTAAGCAAAAACTAAGTCGATATTCCATCGGCCCTAAGAGATATTAAGAAATTCGTAAAATCACATTTCACCCCTTTTCAGCCCTTAGGAGTGGAATTTCGAAAAATCCCTTCTTAGTGGGTGCTTTCATCATGAAGGGAATATACTCTTCGAATTTCAAGTTTCTAGGCCCAGGGGTTCGGGCTGGGCGGTGATGAGTGAATGAGTCAGTCAGTTAGTGTCAGTTAGTCAGTCAGGATATTGCCTTTTATATATATAGACTAGCTGAAAACCCGTGCTTCGCTACGGTAATTGATGGTCTCATTGGCATAAAATCCGCATTTTGTTTTTAAACTTGTGTATGGGTAACCTTTGTAACAAAAAATCTAGTCGATATCTCATCTGTCCTAAGAGATATTGAGGAATCCGTGAAAAAACATTTTATTCCTTTTCACCAGATAGGGGTCGAACTTGAAAAAATCCTTTCTTAGTGGGTTCTTACGTCATACTGAAAAATGTACTGTCCGAATTTTTTATTTCTAACAAAAAAATACTAATTTACCCTTTAGGAGTGAAATAAAACTGTCAAAACACATATATACCAAAATGGAATGTTATAACTCAACAACAGCTAGAAATACAAAGGGTTCTATAATTCACCCCAAATGTAGATTCACCCCTTTAGGAGTTAATTAAGGTAAAATCCTGAAATTTATTTTTCGGCATTTGTATGGGTAATCTTTATAAGCAAAAACCAAGTCTATATCTTATTGATCCTAGAAAATATTAAGGCGTCCTTGAAATCACAATTCCCTCTTTTCACCCTTAAGGGGTGATATTTGCAGCTATGTGCCAAAAAGAAACGTTATAACTCAACAAACACAGGAAATACGAAGCGATGTATAATCTACCCCGTTTGTAGAATCACCCCTTTAAGGGTTGATTAGGACGAAATCCTGAAATAAGTTTTTCGGCATTTGTATGGATAATTTTTGTAAGCAAACACCAAGTCCATAACTTATTGGTCCTAAAAGAATTAAGGAATTACTGAAATCACATTTCACCCCTTTTCACCCTTAAGGAGTAAAATTTAAAAAAAAAAATCGTTTCGAGATATTAAAAAAAAAACACGTATGTGCCAAAAAGTAATGTTGCAACTAAACGAACACAGGAAATACGACGGGATGTATAATTCATCCCGATTGTAGATTTACCCCTTTAGGGGTTGATTAGGACAAAATCCAAAAATTGCTTTTTCGGTATTTGCATGGGGAGTTTTTGTAAGCCAAAACCAAGTCGATATCTTATTGGTCCTAAAAAATGTTAAACAATCTTTGAAATCACATTTTACCCCTTTTTACCCTTTAGAGTTTAAATTTAAAAAAAATGTCAAAACTATTTCGAGATATTTTAAAAATACGCCTATGTGCCAAAAAGAAACCTTATAACTCAACAAACACAGGGAATACGACGGGATGTATAATTCACCCCAATTGTAGATCCACCGTTTAGGGGTTGATTAGGAGGGGTTGATTATTGGTCGTTAGAGATATTAAGGAATCCTTGAAATCACAATTCACCCCTTTTCACCCTTCAGGGGTGAAATTTAAAAAAACTCTCAATACCATTTCGAGATATTTTAAAAAGACACCTATGTGCCAAAAATTAATGTTGCAACTAAACGAACACAGGAAATACAACGGGATGTATAATCCACCCCGATTGTAGGTTCACCCCTTTAGGGGTTGATTAGGACAAAATCCTGAAATAAGTTTTTCGGTATTTATATAATAATAATAATAATAAACTTTATTGTAGGCGAAGTTTCAGCCAGGGCTGGTCTTCCAACTTAACCTTTTTCATCGTGTAAATACAATAATACATTTTTATATATAAATTACATTCTTACATTTTATATAAATTAGCATAAGAAGTTTAGCGAACTTTAAATCAGCGAAATTCAGTAGACGTGCGGGTGAAAATATATGACCTGGGAGAATAAAAAGTATATTCGCGAAACAGGATTACTTGGTGTGATTTTTTGTCTGCAACCATGTTTTATATTTTGCTTTGAAAGATTGCACAGAGAGAGATTTTAGGCACTTGGGTATTTGATTATACATAGATGGGGCGCAATAGGAAAAGGAACGCTCGAAAAATGAACTTTTGTGGGCTGGAACTTCTAGGCTATAGAAGTCCCTAAAAGTAAGGCTATGAAGGGAAGTTCTCGAAACTAGTTTGTAGCTTAAGTAGGTAGGCGTTTGATTGATTACTAATTTATGAATAAACGAGGCAAAGTGAAAATTTCGACGCTGTTCCATAGTTAGCCAATTTAATGAACTCAACCCTTTGGACGTCGGAGTTCTACTACGAAGTGAGAGTACAAATCTTACACAGTAGTTTTGAATTTTTTGAATTCTGAGTTTGTCAACATGAGTGATACAGGAGTGGTATATAATATCACCATAATTAAAAATAGATAAAACTAAACTATCAGCAAGAGATTTTCTTAAATTGTGAGATAGACAAAATCTATTCATATATAAGTTTTTTAAGGCGAGAAAGGCCCTTCTTAAAAGTGAACTAATATATGAGTTAAATCTCAACTGTGTGTCAAGAACAATGCCTAGATTCTTATATTCATGCACTAATGGTAGAATATTATTGTTTAGTTCAATTCTAACTTCGCCGTGATCCAAACTATCAGTAGGGGTAGATTTATTTCCAAAGATCATAACTGCTGATTTTTTAGCATTAACCATTAAACAGTGGTTGTTACAATAATGTATAAGAGAAACCAGATCTTTATTCACGTTTTTAACAGCTTCAGCTATGAACTCTGGCTTGAAGGATAAATGCAATTGGGTATCATCGGCGAAGAGACGAATTTTACAATATTTTATTGCGTTTTCCATGTCAAAGATATAAATAGAATAAAGAATCGGTCCCAGACAGGAGCCTTGTGGTACGCCCTTAGAAACGAATCTATCGTCTGAAGTTTTATTATTCAACAATACTCTCTGCGTGCGATTATTGAGGTAAGATTCGAAAAATTTAGTTGTGTGGATGTCAAGGCCAATGTAGTTTAATTTCTGAAGAAGAAGCTCATGGTTGATACTATCAAACGCCTTGCCTATTAATCTAGAAGTAATAGGCAAGTTGACAATTTATTCTCAGTTGAAACAAAAATATTGTCCGTGACATCCAAGAGAGCAGATATTGTACTATGTCCAGGTCTAAATCCAGATTGTGTTTCGGGAATAATATTATTTGAGAAAACATATTTTGACAGCTGGGCATATATGATCTTTTCAAAAACTTTGCTGAGAGCATTTAAAATGCTTATAGGGCGCAGATCCGAGAAGTTTTCCGGTTTATTAATCTTGGCTAAAGGAAGGATTATAGCTTGTTTCCATACGTTGGGAAAAACACTATGTTTTATACAGAAATTAATTAGATGGCATATATGGGTAGTGCATGTAGGTATTAGTAACTGTATCATAGGTGTGTTAATGCCATCAGTGCCAGTACTGAAAGAAGATAATGATCGGATAACTTGTTCAACATCTTCTTCGGAAACAGGGGAAAAGTGAAATGAAAGATTATGGTTCAACTTATTATCCTTGTAATAACGAGCTGTCTCCAAACATATGGCTAATATATGCCTAATATATGCCTAATATGGCTAATCTTCGTAAGCAAAAAGCAAGTTGATATCTTATTGGTCCTAAGAGATATTAAGGAATCCTTGAAATCACAATTCACCCCGTTTCACCCTTTAGGGGTGAAATTTAAAAAAAAAACTGTCAATACTATTTCGAGATATTTAAAAAAAACATCTATGTGCCAAAAATTAATGTTGCAACTAAACGAACAGAGGAAATACGCCGGGATGTATAATTCACCTTGATTGTAGATCCATCCCTTTAGGGGTTGATTAGGACCAAATCCTGAAATAAGTTTTTCAGTATTTGTATGAGTAATCTTCGTAAGCAAAAAGCAAGTCGATATCTTATTGGTCCTAAGAGATATTAAGGAATCCTTGAAATCACAATTTATCCCTTTTTACCCTTTAGGGGTTAAATTTAAAAAAGTTGTCAAAATCATTTCGAGATATTTTAAAAAGACGCCTATGTGCCAAAAAGAAACCTTATATCTCAATAAACACAGGGAATACGACGGGATGTATAATTCACCCCGATTGTAGATCCACCCCGTAAGGGGTTGATTAGGACAAAATCAAAAAATAGGTTTTTCGGCATTTGCAAGGGTAGTTTTTGTAAGCAAAAACCAAGTCGATATCATCGATACCAAGTCGATATTGGTGTTAAAAAGTATTAAATAATCCTTGAAATCACATTTCACCCCTTTTCACCCTTTAGGGGTTAAATTTAAAAAAGTTGTCAAAATCATTTCGAGATATTTTAAAAAGACGCCTATGTGCCAAAAAGAAACCTTATATCTCAATAAACGCAGGGAATACGACGGGATGTATAATTCACCCCGCTTGTAGATCCATCCTTTAGGGGTTGATTCGGACAAAATCCTTAAATATATTTTTCGGTATTTGTATGAGATTTTAAAAAACTGTCAAACCCATTTCGAGATATTTTAAAAAGACACCTATGTGCCAAAAAGTAATGCTGCAACTAATGAACACAGGAAATACGACGGGATGTATAATTCACCCCGATTGTAGATCCACCCCTTTAGGGGTTGATTAGGACAAAAACCTGAAATATGTTTTTCGGTATTTGTATGGGTAATCTTTGTAAACAAAAAGCAAGTCGATATCTTATTGGTTCTAAGAGATATTAAGGAATACTTGAAATCATAATTCACCCCTTTTCAACCCTTAGAGATGGAATTTTAAAAAACTGTCAAACCCATTTCGAGGTATTTTAAAAAGATGCCTATGTGCCAAAAAGTAATGTTGCAACTAAACGAACACAGGAAATACAACGGGATGTATAATCCACCCCGATTGTAGGTTCACCCCTTCAGGGGTTGATTAGGACAAAATCCTGAAATAAGTTTTTCGGTATTTATATGGCTAATCTTCGTAAGCAAAAAGCAAGTCGATATCTTATTGGTCCTAAGAGATATTAAGGAATCCTTAAAATCACAATTCACCTCTTTTCACCCTTTAGAGGTGAAATTTCAAAAAACTGTCAATACCATTTCGAGATATTTTAAAAAGACACCTATGTGCCAAAAAGTAATCTTGCAACTAAACGAACACAGGAAATACAACGGGATGTATAATCCATCCCGATTGTAGGTTCACCCCTTTAGGGGTTGATTAGGGCAAAATCCCGAAATTGGTTTTTCGGCATTTGCATGGGTAATACTTGTAAGCAAAAACTAAGTCTATATCCCATCGGCCCTATGAGATATTAAGGAATTCGTGAAATCACATTTCACCCCTTTTCATCCCTTAGGAGTGGAATTTCGAAAAATCCCTTCTTAGTGGGTGCTTACGTCATGAAGGGAATATACTCTCCGAATTTCAAGTTTCTAGGCCCAGGGGTTCGGGCTGGGCGGTGATGAGTGAGTCAGTCAGTCAGTCAGTCAGTCAGGACACTGCCTTTTATATATATAGAAGACTAGCTGAAAACCCGTGCTTCGCTACGGTATATTGCTGGCCTCATTGGCATAAAATCCGCAGTTTGTTTTTAAACTTGTGTATGGGTAACCTTTGTAACAAAAAATCTAGTCGATATCTCATCTGTCCTAAGAGATATTGAGGAACCCGTGAAAAAACATTTTACTCCTTTTCACCAGATAGGGGTCGAACTTGAAAAAATCCTTTCTTAGTGGGTTCTTACTTCATACTGAAAAATGTACTCTCCGAATTTTTTATTTTTAACAAAAAAATACTAATTTACCCTTTAGGAGTGAAAGAAAACTGTCAAACTGGGAAAACATATATGCCAAAATGGAATGTTATAACTTAACAACCGCCGGAAATACAAAGGGTTCTATAATTCACCCCGAATGTACATTCACCCCTTTAGGGATTGATTGAGATAAAATCCTGAAATACGTTTTTCGGCATTTGTATGGGTAATCTTTATAAGCAAAAACCAAGTCTATATCTTATTGATCCTAGAAGATATTAAGGCGTCCTTGAAATCACAATTCCCTCTTTTCACCCTTTAGGGGTGATGTTTGTTAAAGGTAAAAAACTGTTAAAACCATTTCGAGACATTTTAAAAAGACACAAGAAATACGACGCGATGTATAATCTACCCCGTTTGTAGAATCACCCCTTTAGGGGTTGACAAGGACGTAATCCTGAAATAAGTTTTTCGGCATTTGTATGGATAATTTTTGTAAGCAAACACCAAGTCGATATCTTATTGGTCCTAAAAGAATTAAGGAATTACTGAAATCACATTTCACACCTTTTCACCCTTAAGGGGTGAAATTAAAAAAAAAAGTCAAAATCATTTCAAGATATTAAAAAAAAACACCTTTGTGCCAAAAAGTAATGTTGCAACTAAACGAACACAGGAAATGCGACGAGATGTATAATTTATCCCGATTGTAGATCCACCCCTTAAGGGGTTGATTAGGACAAAATCCAAAAATTGGTTTTTCGGTATTTGCATGGGTAGTTTTTGTAAGCAAAAACCAAGTAGATATCTTATTGGTCCGAAAAAATGTTAAACAATATTTGAAATCACATTTTACCCCTTTTTACCCTTAAATTTAAAAAAATTGTCAAAACGTTTCGAGATATTTTAAAAATACGCCTATGTGCCAAAAAGAAACCTTATAACTCAACAAACACAGGGAATACGACGGGATGTATAATTCACCCCAATTGTAGATCCACCGTTTAGGGGTTGATTAGGACAAAAATCCGGAAATATATTTTTCCGTATTTGTATGGGTAATCTTTGTAAGCAAAAAGCAAGTCGATATCTTATTGGTCCTAAGAGATATTAAGGAATCCTTAAAATCACAATTCACCCCTTTTCACCCTTTAGAGGTGAAATTTAAAAAAAAACTGTCAATACTATTTCGAGATAATTTAAAAAGACATCTATGTGCCAAAAATTAATGTTGCAACTAAACGAACAGAGGAAATACGACGGGATGTATAATTCACCTTGATTGTAGATCCATCCCGTTAGGGGTTCATTAGGACCAAATCCTGAAATAAGTTTTTCGGTATTTGTATGGGTAATCTTCGTAAGCAAAAAGCAAGTCGATATCTTATTGGTCCTAAGAGATATTAAGGAATCCTTGAAATCACAATTCATCCCTTTTCACCCTTTAGGGGGTAATTTTAAAAACATGTCAAAACTATTTCGAGATATTTTAAAAAGATACCTATGTGCCAAAAAGTAATGTTGCAACTAAACGAACACAGGAAATACGGCGGGATGTATAATTCACCCCAATGCAGATCCACCCCTTAAGGGATTGATTAGGACCAAATCAAAAAATTAGTTTTTCGGCATTTGCAAGGGTAGTTTTTGTAAGCAAAAACCAAGTCGATGTCTTATTGGTTTTAAAAAATATTAAACAATCCTTGAAATCACATTTCACCCCTTTTCGCCCTTTAGGGATTAAATTTAAAAAAGTTGTCAAAACCATTTCGAGCTACTTTTTAAAATATCTCGATGCCTATGTGCCAAAAAGAAACCTTATATCTCAATAAACACAGGAAATACGACGAGATGTATAATTCACCCCGATTGTAGATCCATCCTTTAGGGGTTGATTAGGACAAAATCCTGAAATATATATTTCGGTATTTGTATGAGTAATCTTTGTAATCAAAAAGCAAGTCAATATCTTATTGGCCCTAAGAGATTTAAGGAAACCTTGAAATCACAATTCACCCCTTTTCACCCTTTAGGGGTGAAATTTTAGAAAACTATCAAAACCTTTTCGAGATATTTTAAAAAGACACCTATGTGCTAAAAAGTAATGTTGCAACTAAACGAACACAGGAAATAAGACGGAATGTATAACTCACCCCGATTGTAGATCCACCCCTTTAGGGGTTGATTAGGACAAATTCCTGAAATAAGTTTTTCGGTAATTGTATGGATAATCTTTGCAAGCAAACAGTAAGTCCATATCTTATTGGTCCTAAGAGATATTAAGGAATCCTTGAAATTACAATTCACCCCTTTTCAACCCTTAGGGGTGAAATTTTAAAAAACTGTCAAACCTATTTCGAGATATTTTAAAAAGACACCTATGTGCCAAAAAGTAATGCTGCAACTAATGAACACAGGAAATACGATGGGATATATAATTCACACCGATTGTAGATCCACCCCTTTAGGGGTTGAATAGAACAAAAACCTGAAATATGTTTTTCGGTATTTGTATGGGTAATCTTTGTAAGCACAAGCAAGTCGATATCTTACTGGTTCTAAGAGATATTAAGGAATACTTGAAATCATAATTCACCCCTTTTCACCCAATAGGGGTGAAATTTTAAAAAACTACCAAAACCTTTTCGACATATTTTAAAAAGACTCCTATGTGCTAAAAAGTAATGTTGCAACTAAACGAAAACAGGAAATACGACGGAATGTATAACTCACCCCGATTGTAGATCCACCCCTTTAGGGGTTGATTAGGACAAAATCCTGAAATTGGTGATTCGGTATTTGTATGGGTAATCTTTGTAAGCAAAAAGCAAGTCGATATCTTATTGGTCCTAAGAGATATTAAAGAATCCTTAAAATCACAATTCACCCCTTTTCGCCCTTTAGGGGTGAAATTTCAAAAAACTGTCAATACCATTTCGAGATATTTTAAAAAGACACCTATGTGCCAAAAAGTAATCTTTCAACTAAACGAACACAGGAAATACAACGGGGTGTATAATCCACCCCGATTGTAGGTTCACCCCTTTAGACGTTGATTTGGGCAAAATCCCGAAATTGGTTTTTCGGCATTTGTATGGGTAATACTTGTAAGCAAAAACTAAGTCGATATCCCATCGGCCCTAAGAGATATTACGGAATTCGTGAAATCACATTTCACCCCTTTTCATCCCTTAGGAGTGGAATTTCGAAAAATCCCTTCTTAGTGGGTGCTTACGTCATGAAGAGAATATACTCTCCGAATTTCAAGTTTCTAGGCCCAGGGGTTCGGGCTGGGCGGTGATGAGTGAGTCAGTCAGTCAGTCAGGACACTGCCTTTTATATATATAGATAAACACAGGGAATACGACGGGATGTATAATTCACCCCGATTGTAGATCCACCCCGTAAGGGGTTGATTAGGACAAAATCAAAAAATTGGTTTTTCGGCATTTGCAAGGGTAGTTTTTGTAAGCAAAAACCAAGTCGATATCTTATTGGTGTTAAAAAGTATTAAATAATCCTTGAAATCACATTTCACCCCTTTTCACCCTTTAGGGGTTAAATTTAAAAAAGTTGTCAAAATCATTTCGATATATTTTAAAAAGACGCCTATGTGCCAAAAAGAAACCTTATATCTCAATAAACACAGGGAATACGACGGGATGTATAATTCACCCCGCTTGTAGATCCATCCTTTAGGGGTTGAGTAGGACAAAATCCTGAAATATATTTTTCGGTATTTGTATGAGATTTTAAAAAACTATCAAAACCTTTTCGAGATATTTTAAAAAGACACCTATGTGCTAAAAAGTAATGTTGCAACTAAACGAACACAGGAAATAAGACGAAATGTATAACTCACCCCGATTGTAGATCCACCCCTTTAGAGGTTGATTAGGACAAATTCCTGAAATAAGTTTTTCGGTAATTGTATGGATAATCTTTGCAAGCAAACAGTAAGTCCATATCTTATTGGTTCTAAGAGATATTAAGGAATCCTTGAAATCACAATTCACCCCTTTTCAACCCTTATGGGGTGAAATTTTAAAAAACTGTCAAACCCATTTCGAGATATTTTAAAAAGACACCTATGTGCCAAAAAGTAATGCTGCAACTAATGAACACAGGAAATACGACGGGATGTATAATTCACCCCGATTGTAGATCCACCCCTTTAGGGGTTGATTAGGACAAAAACCTGAAATATGTTTTTCGGTATTTGTATGGGTAATCTTTGTAAACAAAAAGCAAGTCGATATCTTATTGGTTCTAAGAGATATTAAGGAATACTTGAAATCATAATTCACCCCTTTTCAACCCTTAGAGATGGAATTTTAAAAAACTGTCAAACCCATTTCGAGGTATTTTAAAAAGATGCCTATGTGCCAAAAAGTAATGTTGCAACTAAACGAACACAGGAAATACAACGGGATGTATAATCCACCCCGATTGTAGGTTAACCCCTTCAGGGGTTGATTAGGACAAAATCCTGAAATAAGTTTTTCGGTATTTATATGGCTAATCTTCGTAAGCAAAAAGCAAGTCGATATCTTATTGGTCCTAAGAGATATTAAGGAATCCTAAAAATCACAATTCACCCCTTTTCACCCTTTAGGGGTGAAATTTCAAAAAACTGTCAATACCATTTCAAGATATTTTAAAAAGACACCTATGTGCCAAAAAGTAATCTTGCAACTAAACGAACACAGGAAATATAACGGGATGTATAATCCACCCCGATTGTAGGTTCACCCCTTTAGGGGTTGATTAGGGCAAAATCCCGAAATTGGGTTTTCGGCATTTGTATGGGTAATACTTGTAAGCAAAAACTAAGTCTATATCCCATCGGCCCTATGAGATATTAAGGAATTCGTGAAATCACATTTCACCCCTTTTCATCCCTTAGGAGTGGAATTTCGAAAAATCCCTTCTTAGTGGGTGCTTACGTCATGAAGGGAATATACTCTCCGAATTTCAAGTTTCTAGGCCCAGGGGTTCGGGCTGGGCGGTGATGAGTGAGTCAGTCAGTCAGTCAGTCAGTCAGGACACTGCCTTTTATATATATAGAAGACTAGCTGAGTACCCGTGCTTCGCTACGGTATACTGAAGGACGCATTAGTGTAAAATCCTCAGTTTGTTTTTAAACATGTGTATGGGTAACCTTCGTAAGCAAAAACCTAGTCGATATCTCATATGTCCTAAGAGATATTGAGGAAACCATGAAAAAACATTATACCCTTTTACACTATATACTCTCCGAATTTCAAGTTTCTAGGCCCAGAGGATCGGGCTGGGCGGTGATGAGTGAGTCAGTCAGTCAGTCAGTCAGTCAGGACACTGCCTTTTATATATATAGAAGACTAGCTGAGTACCCGTGCTTCGCTACGGTATACTGAAGGACGCATTAGTGTAAAATCCTCAGTTTGTTTTTAAACATGTGTATGGGTAACCTTCGTAAGCAAAAACCTAGTCGATATCTCATATGTCCTAAGAGATATTGAGGAAACCATGAAAAAACATTATACCCTTTTACACTATATAGGGCTCGAACTACTGAGTAAAAAAAACTGTAAAACTTTTTAAACATTTTAGAAAGACATATATATGTTTAAAGGAATATTATAACTCAACAAACGAAGAAAATGCGAAGAGTTTTATAATTCTTCTCTAGGGGTTGATTAGGGTATAATTTTGACATAACTTTATATTTTTATGGGTAACCTTTGTAAGTAAAAACCAAGTCGATATCTCAATGGTCCTAAGAGATATTGAGGAATCCGTGAAATCACATTTCAGCCAATTTCACCCCCTTAGGGACCGAATTTTGAAAAATTCCATATTAGTGGGTACTTACGTCAAGGAGGGAATATATTTCCCGAATGTCTGTATGTCAAGGGACGTTCTATCGAATAAAAATACCAATTTACCCCGTTAGGAATGAAATTAAAAAAACTGTAAAAACGCTTTCTAAATATTTTGAATAGAAACCTATGCACCAAAATGAAATGTTATAACTCAGAAAATACAAAGGTTTCTATAATTCAACCCGAATGTAGATTCACCCGTTTAGGGGTTGATTAGGGAAAAATCCTGAATAAAAAATGTAATGTATGGGTAACCTTTTTAAGCAAAAATCAAGTCTATATCTCATTAGTCCTAAGAGATATTGAGGAATCCCTGAAATCAAATTGCATCCCTTTTCACCCCTTAGGGCTGGAATTTCATAAAACCCCTTCTTAGTGGGTGCTTACATCATGGACGGAATATAATTACCGAATTTCATGTCTCTATGTCCAAGAGATGTTCTATCAAAAATGAGTGTTATTACTCAACAAAGATTGGAACTAAGAAACTGGAAATACGAAGGGTTCAATTTAGAGGTTAATTAAGAAGTTAATTTTGAATTCCTATGTTATTTAAACATTTGTTTAGATAACCATTGTAAGTAAAAACCAAGTCGATATCTGATTAGTCCTAAGAGATATTGAGGAATCCCTGCAATCATATTTGACCCCCTTTTTAGACCCTTCGAGGTCAACTTCGAAAAGTCTCTTATTAGTAGGTGCTTACGTCATGGAAAGAATATACTTTGCGAATTTCATGTATCTATGTCCAAAAAACATTCTATCGAATAAAAAAATACCCATTTACCCCTTTAAAGGTGAAATTTTAAAAAACTGTCAAAATTATTTCGAGGTATTTTAAAAAAACACCTATGTGCCAAAAAGAAACCTTATAACTCAACAAACACAGGAAATACGACGGGATGTAAAATTGACCCCGACTGTAGATTCACCCCTTTAGGAGTGGATTAGGACAAAATCCTGAAATAGGTTTTTCGGCATTTGTATGAGTAATCTTTGTAAGAAAAAACCAAGTCGATATTTTATTGGTCCGAAAAGATATTAAGAAATCCTTAAATTGACATTTCACTCCTTTGCACCCTTAAGGGATGCAATTTTAAAACACTCAATATTATATGGAGATATTTTAAAAAGACACCTATGTGCCAAAAAGAAATTTTCTAACTCAACAAACTCAGGAAATACGACAGCATGTTTAATTCACCCCGATTGTATATACAACCCTTTACGGGTTGATTAGGACAAAATCCTGAAATAAGTTTTTCGGCATTTGTATGAGTAATTATTGTAAGAAAAAACCAAGTCGATATCTTATTGGTCCTAATAAATATTAAGGAATCCTTGAAATCACATGTCACCCCTTTTCACCCTTTGGGGCTGAAATTTAAAAAAACTGTCAAAACCATTTCGAAATATTTTAAAAATACTAAATCTGAAATAAGTTTTACGGCATTTGTATGAGTAATCTTTGTAAGCAAAAATTGGACCTAAGAGATATTAAGGAATCCTTGAATTCACATTTCACCCCTTTTCATCGTTTAGGGACGTAATTTTAAAAAACTATGAATACTATTTCGAGATATTTTAAAAAGACACTTTTGTGCAAAAAAGAAATTGTATAACACAACAAACACAGGAAATACGACGGGATGTATAATTCACCCCGTTTGTAGATTCACACCTTCAAGGGTTGATTAGGCAAAATCCTGAAATAAGTTTTTCGGCATTTGTATAAGTAATTATTGTAAGAAAAAACCAAGTCGATATCTTATTGGTCCTAAGAAATATTAAGGAATCCTTGAAATCACATGTCACCCTTTTTCACCCTTTGGGGCTGAAAATTAAAAAAACTGTCAAAACAATTTCGAAATATTTTAAAAATACACCTATGTGCCAAAAAGTAATGTTACATCTCAACAATCACAGGAAATACGACGGGATGTATAATTCACCCCAATTGTAGATTCAGCCCTTTAGGGGTTGATAAGAACAAAATCCTCAAATTAGTTTTTCGGTATTTTCATGGGTAATTTTTGTAAGCAAAAAGCAAGTCGATATCTTATTGGTCCTAAGAGATATTAAAGAATCCTTGAAATCACATATCACCCCTTTTCAACCTTTAGGGGTGAAATTTTAAAAAACTGTCAAAACCATTTCGAGATATTATAAAAAGACACCTATGTGCCAAAAAGAAACCTTATAACTCAACAAACACAGGAAATACGACGGGATGTAAAATTCACCCCGATTGTAGATTCACCCCTTTAGGGGTTGATTAGGACAAAATCCTGAAATAAGTTTTTCGGCATTTGTATGGATAATCTTTGTAAGCAAAAAGTAAGTTGATATCTTATTGGTCCTATGAAATATTAAGAAATCCTTGAAATCACATGTCACCCCTTTTCACCCTTTGGGGCTGAAATTTTAAAAAACTGTCAAAACCATTTCGAAATATTTTAAAAATACACCTATGTGCCAAAAAGTAATGTCACATCTCAACAATCACAGGAAATACGGCAGGATGTATAATTCTCCCCAATTGTAGATTCACCCCTTTAAGGGTTGATTAGGACAAAATGCTGGAATTAGTTTTTCGGTTTTGTATGGGTATTTTTTGTAAGCAAAAAGCAAGTGGATATCTTATTAGTCCTAAGAGATATTAAAGAATCCTTGAAATCACATATTACCCCTTTTCACCCTTTAGGGGTGAAATTTTAAAAACTGTCAAAACCATTTCGAGATATTATAAAAAGACACCTATGTGCCAAAAATAAACCTTATAACTCAACAAACACAGGAAATACGACGGGATGTATAATTCACCCCGTTTGTAGATTCACACCTTCAAGGGTTGATTAGGCAAAATCCTGAAATAAGTTTTTCGGCATTTGTATAAGTAATTATTGTAAGAAAAAACCAAGTCGATATCTTATTGGTCCTAAGAAATATTAAGGAATCCTTGAAATCACATGTCACCCTTTTTCACCCTTTGGGGCTGAAAATTAAAAAAACTGTCAAAACAATTTCGAAATATTTTAAAAATACACCTATGTGCCAAAAAGTAATGTTACATCTCAACAATCACAGGAAATACGACGGGATGTATAATTCACCCCAATTGTAGATTCAGCCCTTTAGGGGTTGATAAGAACAAAATCCTCAAATTAGTTTTTCGGTATTTTTATGGGTAATTTTTGTAAGCAAAAAGCAAGTCGATATCTTATTGGTCCTAAGAGATATTAAAGAATCCTTGAAATCACATATCACCCCTTTTCAACCTTTAGGGGTGAAATTTTAAAAAACTGTCAAAACCATTTCGAGATATTATAAAAAGACACCTATGTGCCAAAAAGAAACCTTATAACTCAACAAACACAGGAAATACGACGGGATGTAAAATTCACCCCGATTGTAGATTCACCCCTTTAGGGGTTGATTAGGACAAAATCCTGAAATAAGTTTTTCGGCATTTGTATGGATAATCTTTGTAAGCAAAAAGTAAGTTGATATCTTATTGGTCCTATGAAATATTAAGAAATCCTTGAAATCACATGTCACCCCTTTTCACCCTTTGGGGCTGAAATTTTAAAAAACTGTCAAAACCATTTCGAAATATTTTAAAAATACACCTATGTGCCAAAAAGTAATGTCACATCTCAACAATCACAGGAAATACGGCAGGATGTATAATTCGCCCCAATTGTAGATTCACCCCTTTAGGGGTTGATAAGGACAAAATGCTGGAATTAGTTTTTCGGTTTTGTATGGGTATTTTTTGTAAGCAAAAAGCAAGTGGATATCTTATTAGTCCTAAGAGATATTAAAGAATCCTTGAAATCACATATTACCCCTTTTCACCCTTTAGGGGTGAAATTTTAAAAACTGTCAAAACCATTTCGAGATATTATAAAAAGACACCTATGTGCCAAAAATAAACCTTATAACTCAACAAACACAGGAAATACGACGGGATGTAAAATTCACCCCGATTGTAGATTCACCCCTTTAGGGGTTGATTAGGACAAAATCCTGAAATAGGTTTTTCGGCATATGTATGTGTAATCTTTTTAAGCAAAAACTAAGTCGATATCCCATCGACCCGAAGAGATATTAAAGAATTCGTGAAATCACATTTCACCCCTTTTCGCCCCTTAGGGGCTGAATTTCTAAAAATCCCTTCTTAGTGGGTGCTTACGTCATGGAGGGAATATACTCTCCAAATTTCAAGTTTCTAGGCCCAAGGGTTCGGGCTGGGCGGTGATGAGGCAGTCAGTCAGGACACTTGCTTTTATATATATAGATAGATATACAGTCCAGATACTTTATATTATAGAACTAGCTGAAAACCCGTGCTTCGCTACGGTATATTGATGGTCTCATTGGCATAAAATCCGCAGTTTGTTTTTAAACTTGTGTATTGGTAACCTTTGTAACAAAAAATCTAGTCGATATCTCATCTGTCCTAAGAGATATTGAGGAATCCGTGAAAAAACATTTTACTCCTTTTCACCAGATAGGGGTCCCACTTGAAAAAATCCTTTCTTAGTGGGTTCTTACGTCATACTGAAAAATATACTCTCCGAGTTTTTTATTTGTAACAAAAAAATACTAATTTACCCTTTAGGAGTGAAAGAAAACTGTCAAAACACATATATGCCAAAATGGAATGTTATAACTCAACAACCGCTGGAAATACAAAGGGTTCTATAATTCACCCCAAATGTAGATTCACCCCTTTAGGGGTTGATTAAGATAAAATCCTCAAATTCATTTTTCGGCATTTGTATGGGTAATCTTTATAAGCAAAAACCAAGTCTATATCTTATTGATCCTAGAAGATATTAAGGCGTCCTTGAAATCACAATTCCCTCTTTTCACCCTTTAGGGGTTATATTTGTTAAAGGTAAAAAACTGTTAAAACCATTTCGAGACATTATAAAAAGACACCTATGTGCCAAAAAGAAACGTTATAACTCAACAAACACAGGAGATACGACGCGATGTATAATCTACCCCGTTTGTAAAATCACCCCTTTAGGGGTTGATTAGGACGAAATTCTGAAATAAGTTTTTCGGCATTTGTATGGATAATTTTTGTAAGCAAACACCAAGTCGATATCTTATTGGTCCTAAAAGAATTAAGGAATTACTGAAATCACATTTCACCCCTTTTCACCCTTAAGGAGTGAAATTTAAAAAAAATGTCAAAATCATTTCGAGATATTAAAAAAAAAAACACACCTATGTGCCAAAAAGTAATGTTGCAACTAAACGAACACAGGAAATATGGCGGGATGTATAATTCACCCCGATTGTAGATCCACCCCTTAAGGGGTTGATTAGGACAAAATCCAAAAATTGGTTTTTCGGCATTTGCAAGGGTAGTTTTTGTAAGCAAAAACCAAGTCGATATCTTATTGGTGTTAAAAAATATTAAACAATCCTTGAAATCACATTTCACCCCTTTTCACCCCTAAATTTAAAAAAGTTGTCAAAACCATTTCGAGATATTTTAAAAAGACGCCTATGTGCCAAAAAGAAACCTTATATCTCAATAAACACAGGGAATACGACGGGATGTATAATTCACCCCGATTGTAGATACATCCTTTAGGGGTTGATTAGGACAAAATCCTGAAATATATTTTTCGGTATTTGTATGGGTAATCTTTGTCAGCAAAAAGCAAGGCAATATCTTATTGGCCCTAAGAGATTTAAGGAATCCTTGAAATCACAATTCACCTCTTTTCACCCTTTAGAGGTGAAATTTTAAAAAACTATCAAAACCTTTTCGAGATATTTTAAAAAGACACCCATGTGCTAAAAAGTAATGTTGCAACTAAATGTACACAGGAAATACGACGAAATGTATAACTCACCCCGATTGTAGATCCACCCCTTTAGGGGTTGATTAGGACAAATTCCTGAAATACGTTTTTCGGTAATTGTATGGATAATCTTTGCAAGCAAACAGTAAGTCCATATCTTATTGGTCCTAAGAGATATTAAGGAATCCTTGAAATCACAATTCACCCCTTTTCAACCCTTAGGGGTGAAATTTTAAAAAACTGTCAAACCCATTTCGAGATATTTTAAAAAGACACCTATGTGCCAAAAAGTAATGCTACAACTAATGAACACAGGAAATACGACGGGATGTATAATTCACCCCGATTGTAGATGCACCCCTTTAGGAGTGGATTAGGACAAAAACCTGAAATATGTTTTTCGGTATTTGTATGGGTAATCGTTGTAAGCAAAAAGCAAGTCGATATCTTATTGGTTCTAAAAGATATTAAGGAATACTTGAAATCATAATTGACCCCTTTTCACCCTATAGGGGTGAAATTTTAAAAAACTCCCAAAATATTTTTGAGATATTTTAAAAAAATACTCCTATGTGCTAAAAAGTAATGTTGCAACTAAACGTACACAGGAAATAGGACGAAATGTTTAACTCATCCCGATTGTAGATCCACCCCTTTAGGGGTTGATTAGGACAAATTCCTGAAATACATTTTTCGGTAATTGTATGGATAATCTTTGCAAGAAAACAGTAAGTCCATATCTTATTGGTCCTAAGAGATATTAATGAATCCATGAAATCACAATTCACCCCTTTTCAACCATTAGGGGTGAAATTTTAAAAAACTGTCAAACCCATTTCGAGATATTTTAAAAAGACACCTATTTGCCAAAAAGTAATGCTGCAACTAATGAACACAGGAAATACGACGGGATGTATAATTCACCCCGATTGTAGATGCACCCCTTTAGGAGTCGATTAGGACAAAAACCTGAAATATGTTTTTCGGTATTTGTATGAGTAATCTTTGTAAGCAAAAAGCAAGTCGATATCTTATTGGTTCTAAGAGATATTAAGGAATACTTGAAATCATAATTCACCCCGTTTCACCCTATAGGGGTGAAATTTTAAAAAACTACCAAAACCGTTTCGAGATATTTTAAAAATACTCCTCTGTGCTAAAAAGTAATGTTGCAACTAAACGAACACAGGAAATACGACGGAATGTATAACTCACCCCGATTGTAGATACACCCCTTTAGGGGTTGATTAGGACAAATTCCTGTAACATATTTTTCCGTATTTGTATTGGTAATTTTTGTAAGCAAAAAGCAAGTCGATATCTTATTGGTCCTAAGAGATATTAAGGAATCCTTGAAATCACAATTCACCCCTTTTCACCCTTTAGGGGTGAAATTAAAAAAAACTGTCAATACGATTTCGAGATATTTTAAAAAGATACCTATGTGCCAAATTTAGTGTTGCAACTAAACGAACAGAGGAAATACGACGGGATGTATAATTCACCCCGATTGTAGATCCATCCCTTTAGGGGTTGATTAGGACCAAATCCTGAAATAAGTTTTTCGGTATTTTTATGGGTAATCTTCGTAAGTAAAAAGCAAGTCGGTATATTATTGGTCCTAAGAGATATTAAGAAATCCTTGAAATCACAATTCATCCCTTTTCACCCTTTAGGGGGTAATTTTAAAAAACTGTCTATAATATTTATTTCGAGATATTTTAAAAAGATACCTATGTGCCAAAAAGTAATGTTGCAACTAAACGAACACAGGAAATACGGCGGGATGTATAATTCACCCCGATTGTAGATCCACCCCTTAAGGGGTTGATTAGGACAAAATCAAAAAAGTTTTTCGGCATTTGCAAGGGTAGTTTTTGTTAGCAAAAACCAAGTCGATATCTTATTGGTGTTAAAAAATGTTAAACAATCTTTGAAATCACATTTCACCCATTTTCACCCTTTAGGGGTTAAATTTAAAAAAGTTGTCAAAACCATTTCGAGATATTTTAAAAAGCAGCCTATTTGCTAAAAAGAAACCTGATATCTCAATAAACACAGGGAATACGACGGGATGTATAATTCACCCCGATTGTAGATACATCCTTTAGGGGTCGATTAGGACAAAATCCTGAAATATATTTTTCGGTATTTGTATGGGTAATCTTTGTAAGCAAAAAGCGATTCAATATCTTATTGGCCGTAAGAGATTTAAGGAATCCCTGAAATCACAATTCACCCCTTTTCACCCTTTAGGGGTGAAATTTTAAAAGACTACCAAAACCTTTTCGAGATATTTTAAAAAGACACCTATGTGCTAAAAAGTAATGTTGCAACTAAACGAACACAGGAAATACGACAGAATGTATAACTCACCCCGATTGTAGATCCACCCCTTTAGGGGTTGATTAGGACAAAAACCTGAAATATGTTTTTCGGTATTTGCATGGGTAATCTTTGTAAGCAAAAAGCAAGTCGATATCTTATTGGTTCTAAGAGATATTAAGGAATACTTGAAATCATAATTCACCCCTTTTCACCCTATAGGGGTGAAATTTTAAAAAACTACCAAAACCTTTTCGAGATATTCTCAAAATACTCCTATGGGCTAAAAAGTAATGTTGCAACTAAACGAGCACAGGAAATACGACGGAATGTATAACTCACCCCGATTGTAGATCCACCCCTTTAGGGGTTGATTAGGACAAATTCATGAAATAAGTTTTTCGGTAATTGTATGGATAATCTTTGCAAGCAAACAGTAAGTCGATATCTTATTGATCCTAAAAGATATTAAGGAATCCTTGAAATCACAATTCACCCCTTTTCAACCCTTAGGGATGGAATTTAAAAAAACTGTCAAACCTATTTCGAGATATTTTAAAAAGACACCTATGTACCAAAAAGTAATGTTGCAACTAAACGAACACAGGAATTACGACGGGATATATAATTCACCTCGATTGTAGATCCACCCCTTTAGGGGTTGATTAGAACAAAATCCTGAAATTGGTGATTTGGTATTTGTATAGGTAATCTTTGTAAGCAAAAAGCAAGTCGATATCTTATTGGTCCTAAGAGATATTAAAGAATCCTTAAAATCACAATTCACCCCGTTTCACCCTTTAGGGGTGAAATTTCAAAAAACTGTCAATACCATTTCGAGATATTTTAAAAAGACACCTATGTGCCAAAAAGTAATATTGCAACTAAACGAACACAGGAAATACAACGGGATGTATAATCCACCCCGATTGTAGGTTCACCCCTTTAGGGGTTGATTAGGGCAAAATCCCGAAATTGGTTTTTCGGCATTTGTATGGGTAATACTTGTAAGCAAAAACTAAGTCGATATCCCATCGGCCCTAAGAGATATTAAGGAATTCGTGAAATCACATTTCACCCCTTTTCATCCCTTAAGAGTGGAATTTCGAAAAATCCCTTCTTAATGGGTGCTTACGTCATGAAGGGAATATACTCTCCGAATTTCAAGTTTCTAGGCCCAGGGGTTCGGGCTGGGCGGTGATGAGTGTGTCAGTCAGTCAGTCAGTCAGTCAGGACACTGCCTTTTATATATATAGATAAACACAGGGAATACGACGGGATGTATAATTCACCCCGATTGTAGATCCACCCCGTAAGGGGTTGATTAGGACAAAATCAAAAAATTGGTTTTTCGGCATTTGCAAGGGTAGTTTTTGTAAGCAAAAACCAAGTCGATATCTTATTGGTGTTAAAAAGTATTAAATAATCCTTGAAATCACATTTCACCCCTTTTCACCCTTTAGGGGTTAAATTTAAAAAAGTTGTCAAAATCATTTCGATATATTTTAAAAAGACGCCTATGTGCCAAAAAGAAACCTTATATCTCAATAAACACAGGGAATACGACGGGATGTATAATTCACCCCGCTTGTAGATCCATCCTTTAGGGGTTGAGTAGGACAAAATCCTGAAATATATTTTTCGATATTTGTATGAGATTTTAAAAAACTATCAAAACCTTTTCGAGATATTTTAAAAAGACACCTATGTGCTAAAAAGTAATGTTGCAACTAAACGAACACAGGAAATAAGACGAAATGTATAACTCACCCCGATTGTAGATCCACCCCTTTAGGGGTTGATTAGGACAAATTCCTGAAATAAGTTTTTCGGTAATTGTATGGATAATCTTTGCAAGCAAACAGTAAGTCCATATCTTATTGGTTCTAAGAGATATTAAGGAATCCTTGAAATCACAATTCACCACTTTTCAACCCTTAGGGGTGAAATTTTAAAAAACTGTCAAACCCATTTCGAGATATTTTAAAAAGACACCTATGTGCCAAAAAGTAATGCTGCAACTAATGAACACAGGAAATACGACGGGATGTATAATTCACCCCGATTGTAGATCCACCCCTTTAGGGGTTGATTAGGACAAAAACCTGAAATATGTTTTTCGGTATTTGTATGGGTAATCTTTGTAAACAAAAAGCAAGTCGATATCTTATTGGTTCTAAGAGATATTAAGGAATACTTGAAATCATAATTCACCCCTTTTCAACCCTTAGAGATGGAATTTTAAAAAACTGTCAAACCCATTTCGAGGTATTTTAAAAAGATGCCTATGTGCCAAAAAGTAATGTTGCAACTAAACGAACACAGGAAATACAACGGGATGTATAATCCACCCCGATTGTAGGTTAACCCCTTTAGGGGTTGATTAGGACAAAATCCTGAAATAAGTTTTTCGGTATTTATATGGCTAATCTTCGTAAGCAAAAAGCAAGTCGATATCTTATTGGTCCTAAGAGATATTAAGGAATCCTAAAAATCACAATTCACCCCTTTTCACCCTTTAGGGGTGAAATTTCAAAAAACTGTCAATACCATTTCGAGATATTTTAAAAAGACACCTATGTGCCAAAAAGTAATCTTGCAACTAAACGAACACAGGAAATACAACGGGATGTATAATCCACCCCGATTGTAGGTTCACCCCTTTAGGGGTTGATTAGGGCAAAATCCCGAAATTGGTTTTTCGGCATTTGTATGGGTAATACTTGTAAGCAAAAACTAAGTCTATATCCCATCGGCCCTATGAGATATTAAGGAATTCGTGAAATCACATTTCACCCCTTTTCATCCCTTAGGAGTGGAATTTCGAAAAATCCCTTGTTAGTGGGTGCTTGCGTCATGAAGGGAATATACTCTCCGAATTTCAAGTTTCTAGGCCCAGGGGTTCGGGCTGGGCGGTGATGAGTGAGTCAGTCAGTCAGTCAGTCAGTCAGTCAGTCAGTCAGTCAGTCAGTCAGTCAGTCAGTCAGTCAGTCAGTCAGGACACTGCCTTTTATATATATAGATAGATTTCTGACATTGGTTGGAGTAAAATAGTGACAGTGCTACTGACTAACACTACTTGCACAAAGACTCTTACAAATAATTTATCAAAACCCGTTAAACTTAGAAATATTCACCTGAGCAAAGATAAGGAACCCGCTGATGTGAATGACACCTTTCCAGGAGCGTGATTTGTTTAGTCACACAAGCACTTGAGTACTCAAAAGCGTTAAGCACACTTTCCAGGTGCATCGTTGTGTCGAACGCAAACAGCGAACGCGAATAGGTGTTTACGTTTGACTATAAAATTAAAGATGCTACCTTTTTCCAAGATGAACAATTATTATTAATAAAAGTTTGCAAATAAATTAGTATGTAATATATATAAATTAAATTATATACAACTGTGCGATTCATCCTAAAGTAACTTTTCTACAAAATTTTGAGTCTTTTTCTTTTTCTTTTTCTTCTTCTTCCTTGAACTCGTATTAGGTTCATCATCATTAGAGTCCGGCAAAAATATGCAACGGTACTTTAGTTAGATGTTTTTCGATAAAAAGCGGCACATGTGTTATCTGTAGAAATAAAATGTAATTATATATATTTGTAATGTGCCCTGATGACAAATAGTGTAGCGTATAAAAATGTAATATCTTATCAAAAACTGACCAATGGCAAAGGAGTGATTGGAATTACCTATCTCGGATATAATCCCAAAATAATGAGGTGTAGTTATTAAGATAAGAATTCATTGCAGTACAAGTGTTTTATTCTTTTGTTTTTTGTTGGTTTTTTGTTAAAATAAAGTTTAAAATTGCACGCCTATGGCAAAAGTACCATTGCATATTTTTACCGGTCTCTAATCATCATCATCAGAACTACTCAATGTTGATATATAATTAATTGTAGGATAAACTTAATCCTATAAATTATAGATATATAATTCGCATTATTAAATATTTATTATCTAGAGAACAAACTACAACAGCACGATTGCAAATTCCATTAGCATTTTTCGACTATCCATCGTCTTTTGCTTCAATGATAATGCTTTGGTTTCAATATTTCTTTTTATATGCAGATGATACGGCATTATATTATGAAACCCATTCTTGGAATGAATTGAAAAAATTAGCAATAGCTGACTTAAAAATATATAAAAAACTGGTTAGATAATAAAAACTGTCATTAAATTCCAATAAATCTCATTATTTAACATTTACATTATATGAAAATTCGCAACCTAATTTTGAAAACTTAATCATTCACAAATTTAATTGCAATTCAGAAAACTGCACTTGCAAAAAAAAAAAATCATTAAAAAAAGACATGTAACATATCTGGGAGTAATTTTCGACGACCATATTAGATGAAACCTACACATAGATTCAGCTTGTAACAAAATTAGAAAAACTTTATACATATTTAAACAATTGAGAGAGATTTTTCTAATAAATTATCTAAAAACTTTTTATTATGGATTGGTACAAACGATCATACAATATGGAATACTTGGGATACTTGAATACGTTGGGGCGGTGCTGCCAAAACTCACTTAAATAAACTTATAATATTACAAAAAAATATTCTAAAATTAATAACGTTTAAACCATTAACGTATTCGTCGGAAATGATATTTCAGGATGTGCAGGTATTTTCTACTGAACAGGTTTATATTTACGCTTTTGCAAAATATTTTACAAAACATTCAAATTCCGTGCAATTAATAAATCATAATTATGTAACCAGAGGAACTTCACAGGAATTAGCTATTCCAGAAAAATTTAATAAAGAAAAATCATATACATTTTATAAAAAATATAGCAACAAAATATACAATACTTTTCACAAATATTTAAATAATTCACAGAGAATATTATACTTATGTTCAGAGTGTAATATGGATCTTACTAGCATTTGCTAAAGAAATAAACTATTATTATTATTATATTAACTGGTAATAATTTCAAAAAACTAATTAAAACTTAGACATCAAAACTTGATTTTAAAGGAGTCAGAGATTTGTTAACTTAAAATATGTTACTTACATATACTTATACAGTAATACCTCGCTTAACGTTACCTCCGTTAACAATACCTCGCTATAACGTCATTTCTGGGCGACAGTAGGACTCAATTTAAAAGAAGAATCGGAACTTGCTAATGAAATCCAGAATGAACTTGTTGAAATGGCACACCAATTACATTTCAATGAAGTTGACGCTGATGATATTCAACAATTCCTATAGGATGACAACGACAATCCGCTAACAAATGAAGAATTGCAAGAACTGACAGAAGAAAATTTGGTAAGAGAAGATGCCAATTCTGACATTGATATGGAAGAGCCGCCGGTTAAAGTTTTAACAACAAAAATATTGTCCGATTGCCTGAGTCAAGTGTCTCATTCGGTAGATATTTTGTCCGAAAATGATCCAGATTTTTCACGAAGTTGTGCTGTAAAAAGAAATGTATTAAATTCTTTAAATGTTACAGTGAGCTATTACGAGAAAAGAAGAGACAAGCAACGCAATCTATCACTTGATATCATTCTAGTCAAAAAATTAAAATGTCACAACTTGTCAGTTTATTTACGTATAACCGCTAATTTTGTAATACATACATGCATACTAATTTTATACTTTAAATTTTGTCAAGAAAAGCTGTTTTCAGTTGTTCCTATCTATTAATTAAAAAATTAAAAATAAATGTATTAAATAATGTATTTTTTTTTCAATTTAGTAACCTATCCCTATCCTTCGCGTGTTATTTCTTCCTCCGTTAACGTTGATTCGGTTAACGTAGTGTTCTTGAGGAACGTATCCCTAATGTTAAACGAGGTATTACTGTACTATATTATTATAGCATACATTTTTAAATAACCTTGTTATGTATTAGTTTTAGTTGTTATGTATTATTATAGGTTGTTAGGAAATATTAAGTTATGCGTTTATTTTTCTTGTTATGTTACTATGTAGAAAAATGTCAAATAATTTATATTTTGAATTTATATGTTTAATAAAAGTTTATTAAAAACATTACATTTGGCGACGAGGATAATAAAATATGGCAGCCAAAAATATTAAAATAATAAATACTGTTTCTAGTGCTAATTTTAACGTTTATCAAATTGGTGATGATTTTGAAATATTCATAGAGAGGCTGAAACATTATTTTACAGCAAATTTGATAGATAATAAACGAAAATTATCAATGTTATTTACGTTAGTAAGTGAAGAAGTTTACAAAATAATTAAAAATCTGTGCTATCCTGAAAAACCAAAAGACAAAGATTTTGAAGATATAGTAAAATTATTAGAAAATCAATTTAAGCCAAGAATTTCAATTTATAGACAAAGAATTGCTTTTGAAAAAATAAGTCAAGAAGGAGAATCTATTGCCGACTGGTTTGTTAAGGTAAAAAAATTTGCAGCTAATTGTGAATTTGGAGACAATTTAGACGAAAGAGTGAAAGACAAATTTATTGCGGGAATGAATGAAGGAAAGATATTGGACAGAATTTGCGAAGAAACTATTGATAAAACTTTGAAAGAAATTGTAGAAATTGCATTAAATAAAGAAGCAATTCTGAAGGAAGTTATGAAGAAAAATTAAATTTATAAGTTAGAAGATATGAAAAACAAAGTAACAACAAAGAAACAGACTGAAGATCAGAAGGATGAAAAGAGAAATCTACGCAATCTATGCAGAAAAAAAAAAACGAAGATAATAAAGAAAAATTATGTTTTAGATGTGGCTATGATAACCATAATTTTTCAAACTGTAAGTTTAAAACCGCTAAATGTTTGATATGTCAAAAGATAGGGCATATTGCAAAAGTTTGTAAAAATAAACAAAATTTTTTAAACATGTCTAACGACACTATCTTTTACAATTTCAAACATTTACCCGGAAATAATACAGTTTTTAATTTTGATGTTGTAGTAAACAATGTTAAGCTTAAAATGGAATTAGATACAGGAGCAGGATTGTCAGTAATATCTTTGAGAACCTATAATTTAAAATTTTCCAAATTTCCACTATTACCTTGCAAAATAGTTTTACAGGGATATACCGGAAATAAGATAATTCCTGTAGGCATATTAAATTGTAAATTTGAATTATTTGGTAGAGTAGTAAAAGGTTCATTGCTGGTTATAAAAAACGGTGGCCCTTCTTTAATAGGAAGAGATCTTTTTAATAAATTTAATTTAACAATACAATATTTTAACGATAAATTTTAATTAAATCATATTTCTGAAAAAGATATGTTAAAGGATTTGTTAAAAAAATACCAAGGAACTCTGCTCAAAGATGAGTTGGGCTGTTATAATGTTGAAAAAATCTCAATGAAAATGGAAGCATCCGTTTCTCCAATTTTTTTTAAACCGAGATCGTTGCCTTTTGCTTATAAAGAATTAGTGGAAAAAGAATTAGACCGTTTAGAAAACATAGGAGTTATTTCAAAAATACAAGGTGTCTCAAAAGAAATTTTATATTTAGTGGATTGATTAAACAAAAAGTAAGCCGTATATAGAAAAAATGTTTATTAATTATTAAAATACACTTTTTGAGGATTTATTTCTTAAACATAATATCGTCTAAATGTAGACCCTCGCGTTCTCGGCACTCATTTAATCGAACAGTAAAATTACTTATGATGTCTCGGCAGGTGGACTCAGGGATGGCTGCCATTTCGTGACGGATATTTTCTTTCAAATGCGCCAGTGAAGTCGGTTTATTGGCGTAAACTTTAGATTTAAGATAACCCCATAGGAAAAAGTCCATAGGGGTTAAATCTGGACTGCGTGGAGGCCAATTTATGTCACCTCCCCGGGAGATCAATTTGCCTGAGAAAATTTCACGAACACGTGGCAGAGACATATTGGACGTGTGTGAAGTTGCTCCGTCCTGTTGGAACCATGTTCTTTGGTTATAGCCAGGAAAGTTTTGCAGTTCAGGTACCAAGAAGTTGTCTAACATCTCAACATAACGCTCTGAATTCACTGTAACTGCACGCCCCCTTTCGTCTTCAAAAAAGTAAGGGCCGATAATTCCTTGCGCCGACATCGCAGCCCATACGGTCACTTTAGGCGAATGTAGGGGTTTCTGAGGTTTGCGTTTCGGATTCGTTGTACTCCAGTAGCGGCAGTTCTGCTTATTTACGTGGCCATTAAGATGAAAATGAGCTTCATCCGAAAACAAAATGTTGGTAAACATTGAAAATCGCTCAATCACCTGATTTACGAAATTAAGCCTCTGACTGGCATCTTGGGGCTTTAATTCTTGCACCAATTGAATTTTGTAGGGGTGCAGCTTTAGGTCTTTGTGCATAATGCGATGTAATGATGATCTATGCACATTTAAAGCACTTGCGCGCTTCCGAATTGAAAGGTTCGGGTCGTCACGAACAGACTGATTAACATTCTCCACGTTTTCTACCGTTCTTGATGACCTAGGTCGCCCGGATTTTGATTTATCCAGCGTTGTACCAGTCTCTTCAAACTTTTTAACCCAATGTCGAATGAGAGGAATGCTTGGCGCATCATTTAAGTGGCGAAAACCTCTAATACTGCAGAATTTTCTACGCGTTACAGTCACCGAATCACCGTTTTTGTAAAACTCTCGCACGCATAACGCGCGGTCTGCTTCCGAGAAACGCTCCATAGCGACTAAATTCCCAAGAGCCAGGCTACCGATCGACATAACCCCCGCGCCCCTCGGATACGTTGCGTTCAAGCAGTAAGCTAAATAAATATAAAATTTCTTTTGAGACACCTTGTAGATAACAGTTCATGGGGAACACCTTTAGTTCCTTTAAAAAAAGACGGTTCAATTAGATTATGTGCTGATTACCGGATAACAGTAAATAAACATTTAAAAGATGTCAATTATCCGATTCCTACAATTGAGGAATTGTTATCAGCATTACAAGGTGGTAAATATTTTTCAAAATTGGATCTTTTTCAAGGTTATAATCAGATTCAAATAGATGAGGAGACAAGTAAATTGTTAGCATGGTCAACACATAAAGGTATTTATGCGGTTAACCGATTACCTTTCGGGGCGAAACCTGCATGTAGTATTTTTCAAAAAATTATAGAAAAAACATTACAAGGCACTACTGGAACCGTTACTTATTTAGATGATATTTTGATTACCGGGTGCAACAAAGAGGAACATTTAAGAAATTTAGAAAGCGTTTTCAACAGATTGAATACTGTTGGTTTAACTTTAAATAAGGATAAGTGTGAATTTTTTAAAAAAGAAATTAATTATTTAGGACATATTATTACGGAAGAAGGTGTAAAAAAGATTTAAATAAGATAAAGGCAATTGTAGGAGTACCAGTTCCGAAAAATATAACTGAGGTAAAAAGTTTTACAGGCATGATCAATTATTATGGTAAATTTTTTAAAAATTTAGCAAATTTATTGCAATCACTGTACAATTTATTTAAAAAAAATGTTAAATTTGAATGGACAGATCAATGTCAATATGCATTTATGAAAGCAAAGAAGTTAATTACCTCTGATTATGTTTTAGTACATTTTGATCAAAATTTACCAATTACGCTTTCTTGCGACGCTTCTAAAATAGGGATAGGCGCAGTAATTAGTCATGTTTTCCCAAATGGTGATAATAAACCTATTGCTTTTTCATCTAGAATTTTAACAAAAACCGAACAAAATTATTCTATGATCGATAAAGAAGCACTAGCCATTTATTATGGAGTAAAAAAATGTGTCCGTTTTTTAATGGGGCGACATTTTACGCTTATCACAAACCTTTATTAGCTATATTTGGTGACAAAAAGGGCATACCAGTACTAGCCGCTAGCAGACTTCAACGTTGGGCGTTTTATTTGACTGCATTTAATTTTGAAATAAAACATATAAAAGGTTCTGAAAATTATAGTGCAGATACATTGTCGAGATTACCGTTACCAATTGAAGAGAATGAAGAATGTGAAAATCTAGATATAGATAAAAATTATTTATATTTTGTAACTGAAAGAGCTCCGATAAGTTCAAAAATTGTATGAATGGAATCACGAAAAGATGCGGAAATCAGTAAAATTATAAGATTAGTTAAATTTGGTTGGGACAATTATAAAATGACATCAAATTTAAAATCATTTTATGATAGACGCAATGAACTTATGGTAGAAGATGTTCTAATGTGGGGATATCGTGTAGTAATACCACATAAATTACGCAAGTTTTTGTTAGACGAACTTCATTCGTCACACTTAGGTATTGTTAAAATGAAAAGTAAAGCGAGATCTTTATTTTGGTGGCCAGGAATTGATAAAGATATAGAAAAATTATCGAAAGGTTGTTCGATATGTTTAGAGAATCGCCCAGCTCCAAGTAAATGTTCACTAAAACCGTGGCCTCTTGCTACAAAAGTTTTTGAAAGAGTGCATGTTGCTTTTTTAGGACCAATCAGACATAAAATGTATCTTGTACACACTGATGCATATAGTAAATGGCCAGAAGTTGTGTATGTTCAAAATGTTGATACAGTTAATACTATTATTAAATTAAGAGAAATTTTTGCTAGATTTGGTCTTCCACATATTTTGGTTAGTGATAATGGAACGCCGTTCACTTCTGATAAATTTAATATATATTGCAAATTGAATAACATCAAACACCTGACTATACCTCCTTATCACCCAGCAAGTAATGGTGCTGCTGAAAACTCGGTAAAATCATTCAAGACAGCGCTTAAGAAAATATTGTTAGATAACGTTTCAAATGAACCAATGGAGAATTTAATAAATCGATATTTATTTAATTACAGAACAAATATTCATTGTTCAACAAATGAAACGCCTGCTCAGTTAATGTTTGGACGAATGTTAACAGATAAATTTAGTTATCTATATCCAAATTCTAACAAATTAATGTCAGAAAAACAAATTGAACATTTTAAAGGTAATAGAAATGTAAATTTTTCAATAGGTGAAATTGTTTAGATTAAAAATTATTCGGCTAATATTAAAACATCTTGGATTAAAGGTAAGATAGACAAGGTTGTGGGTAATCGGGTTTATATTGTTTATATTCCATCTTTAAATTCCTTTTGGAAAAGGCATGTAGACCAGATTATAAAATGCAACAGTGACGATGATGACATTTTCATTGAAAACACTGATAATCCTGTGCTTCCTGAAAATATTAGAAATAATGATAATGTTCAAAATAATTTAGACGGTAATTTAGACGGTGGTAGTAATGAACAAATAAATGGTAATATTAGTAATGAAAATTTAGGTGATAATAATGAATTTGGGGATGAAAGTAATGATTGTATTGATGATTGTATTGCCAAACGTAGGGCTAAAAGAAATTGTAAACCACCAAACCGATTAAATTATTCATAAAAAATAGGGGAAAGTATTGTTATGTATTAGTTTTAGTTGTTATGTATTATTATAGGTTGTTAGGAAATATTAAGTTATGCGTTTATTTTTCTTGTTATGTTATTATGTAGAAAAATGTCAAATAATTTATATTTTGAATTTATATGTTTAATAAAAGTTTATTAAAAACATTACAAACCTAAAACAATATTTAACGCCACATTTAATTTGTATTAGTACTAAATAACAAATCCTATAACACATCGGAACACATTACCCACATTGACAACTTATTAATTTTCAAATATCTCCACACACAGAAATTATTGTTTCTAGGTGGTGTATCCATCTTATGATGGGCTGTTTATATATTATGTTTATTTATTATGTTTAAGGGCTAAAAATTGTATTCTTATACATTTATGTATTTATAATAAAGAAAAAATTGATTTGAATTGAATATAAAAAATCTAATTTTAGATATTCGAAGTTTATATATAAAATTTACCTGAATTTATTCAGATTCTACGCAAAAATAAGGCATTATCCGCAGAAGAGGGCACCACTAGCGTTTTGATTACGGGCGACTTCAACGCAGATTCAACGTGCGCTTTAGGAAGACAGCTTGGTAAATTTTGTCAGGACTTCGGCTACGTAATAAAAGATCAGGAAGTGTGAGGGTGTGACTCATATACGTTTGTGAGTGACGGCACTCACACTACTTCTTGGTTGGACCATTGCGTTATGTCGCAGACTCTCTCCAGCTGCGCCACGGACATAAATATAGACTATCTATGCACTCTATCGAATCATCTGCCACTGTACTTTTCAGTTGAAGTGCCTAACATGGAGGAGCAAAAGGACTACCAGGCGACCACAAAAGCTTGTAGCTATACCAGAGTATGCGAGAGTGAGCTAAATAAACTTGTGATCCTACGCGAGTTAATCAAGTGTGACTTTACGAATTGTGCGAATGAGTGTCATTGCACCGTTATTGACAACTTTTATCACTGCATAGTGGATACTCTTCTACGGGCATCTGTGCATGTGAGCAAATACGTCAAGAAACGCTCGAGGAGAAAACGTGGAATATACGGTTGGACTCAGAACGAAGATATGCGGTAGACAAAGAGGGACGCGCAGGAAGCACTATGTATATGGATTGAATGCGGTAGACCCTGGTCGGGGGACATCAATCAGCGCCGCATTATCACTAGAGCGCGGTTCAAATGGCAACTTCGAAGACACAGACAATCCCTGGACAGGGCTAAGGCGGACCATCTAACTACTATGTATCACTCCAAGGATTTTGCGAAATTTTGGAGAAGTACAGGCTTAAAAAATACAGCGAACAGGCCGCTGCAGATTGATGGAGTGTCCGGGGAGAAGGAGATGGCTGAGCACTGGAGTTGAAAACAGTTGAGTTGTGGCAAATCAAAAGGAGCAGATGGAGGAGCAGATGAGTTGAGCACGGACCATATTATCAATGCTCCACCCCGTTTGCAGGTATTACTTGCGATTTGCTTTACGGTCATGCTAGTGCACCGCCATATTCCTGAAGAAATTACTCTGGTGGACGTAGTTGCAGTATCGAAAGGAAAGTGTGGCTCTATGACCAAAAGCGACAATTACCGCCCCATAGCAATCAGTACCGTTTTATCTAAAATACTTGAAAGGATACTTATGTCGAAAACCGAGGGCAGATTGAAATGTTCCGACAATCCGTTCGGTTTTAAGAATAAACATAGTACTGAAATGGCGATCTACGCGCTTAAGTCCATCGTTGCCAGCTCGAGAAACGCCGTTATTCACCTGCTTCTTAGATCTAAGTAAGGCCTTTGACAGGGTTGACAGGGGCTAACTCCTAAATATTCTTGAAAAAACAAATGTAGCCCCTAGAACTATCGACATTCTAAGAGTTTGGTACAGGACGGAAAAGAAGCGCGTACGTTGTGGTAATACTAGATCTAGGTCATTCAATCAGCAAACCGGGGTAAAACAGGGGAGCCTATGGTCCTCGACCTTATTTAATGTCTACATGGATGAGCTTAGTGTACGGCTGAACAAGATGAGAATTGATTGTGTTATGGGAACAACTGTCGTCAATCATCTGAGCTATGCCGATGACATGGTCCTTCTGTGCCCCTCTCTCTCTGGTCTGAGGAAACTTCTGGAGATTTGTGAGAACTTTGCTGCGGAACAAGGACTCCTATATAACGCCCAAAAGACTGAATATATGGTGTTTCAGCCAAGGCAAAAAACGTACACAGTGCCCAGTATTAAGTTATGTAACCAGGTTGTGCCGCGAGTTAAATCCGTATGTTATCTTGGTCACATAATCTGTGAGGATCTATCCGGTAGTGCGGATATTGGCAGACAGTGCAGATCATTGTGTGTTAGATCGAACATGATTAACAGAAGATTTTCTAAATGTAGTATTAATGTACGTAACAGTTTGTTTAACGCTTATTGCGCGTATGTTGATGCCACCGCTTTGTGAATAAACGCGCCACAGTCTAGCCTACGTAAATTCAGAGTTTGTTACAACAATGCATTTAGAATTATCAATGGTTACAGCAAGTTCTGTAGCGCATCTTGGATGTTTGTTACGAATAATGTCAAGACAGTTGATTGTGTGATAAGAAGTCGGGCCTATTCGCTTCGCTCCGGTGTCAGGAGGGTGGAGAACGACATTATTCAGTCATGCGTGCGGAATGAAAAAATATTTAACAGTTTTTGGACCAGTGCGCTGTGCGTTCCCACTCCAGGTACTAATGGATACTAATAACTAGGTAATGGATGGGATAGACATGTATTGGATGTCTATTCAGTGGCGGACTAAGCCTTCGCCGGGCCCAAGACATTTTTGATTTACGGGCCCTCAACCTATGAATTACGAATTTTAAAAAAGGTTTTATCCAAATCCAAATGAAGAGCAAAAAAAAGTCTTCACCTCTCAAATCCAAATGAAGAGAAAAAAAAAGGTCTTCACCTCCCAAATCCAAATAAAGAGCAAAAAAAAAGTCTTCACCTCCCAAATCCAAATGAAGAGAGAAAAAAAAAAAGGTCTTCACCTCCCAAATCCAAATGAAGAGCAAAAAAAAGGGCTTCACCTCCCAAATCCAAATGAAGAGCAAAAAAAAGGTCCTCACCACCCAAATCCGGGCCCTTGAAAATTACGGGCCCAAGACAAATGTCTTTTTTGTCTAAGGCGATAATCCGTCACTGTGTCTATTGTATTCTCAGTATATATATTTATTTGTAAATAATTTTGGCAATCTGCTGTAAATAAATATAATAATAATAATAATAATCGTACATATATAATTAGCTAGTGTGTGTTTGTGATCTGGGTAACACTGTGACGTCATTTTTCCTAAGGTTCTCGTGATTGGCTAACTGGAAAACAGGGTGTTCCAAGTTTTACTTGATTGACAGGTATTTTACAGATTTATTCTCTAAGAATCTATGAATATAATTACATATAGAAATTTGTAGGATTTCGTAGGCATAAACAAGAAACTCTAGATACTCCTATATCCTTTGAGTGATATCAACAATATTTTGCAGATTTATTCTCTTAGAAACTGAAAATAAAATAACATATAGAAATGTCTAGGGTTTCGTAGGCATAAACAAGAAACTATATACACTGCTATATCGTTTGACCAATATGAATAATATTTTGCAGATTTATTTTATTAGAATCTACAAATATCATTATTTACAGAAATGTCTAGAGTTTCGTAGGCATAAACAAGAAACTCTAGACACTGCTATATCCTTTGACCGATATGAACAATATTTTGCAGATATATTCTTTAAGAATCTAGGAATATAATTACATACATAAATGTCTAGGGTTTCGTAGGCATAAACAAGATACTCCTGTTTCCTTTGACCGATATGAACAATATTTTGCAGATTTATTCTTTAAGAATCTGCGGATAAAATAACATACAGAAATATATAGGGTTTCGTAGATATAAATAAGAGATATAAATAAGATAAATTTATTATTTAAAAATCTATGGATAAAATAACCTATAAAAAATGTGTAGGGTTTCGTGGGCATAAACAAGAAACCCTAGAATACTCCTATATCCTTGAATATGACCGATATGAACAGTATTTTGCAGATTTATTCTCTAAGAAACTGAAAATAAAATAACATACATAAATGTCTAGGGTTTCGTAGGCATAAACAAGAGACTCCTATATCCTTTGACCGATATGAACAATATTTTGCACATTTTTTCTCTAAGAATCTACGAATATAATTACATACATAAATGTCTAGGGTTTCGTAGGCATAAACAAGAGACTTTAGATACTCCTGTTTCCTTTGACCGATGTGAACAATATTTTGCAGATTTATTCTCTAAGAATCTACGAATATAATTACATATAGAAATGTCTAGGGTTTCGTAGGCATAAACAAGAGACTCCTATATCCTCTCAAATTATTTTTAGTTTTAACAATATAAATGTAATGTACTAAGTAAAAATGAATCGTTTTCTCATCTTAAAAAGTTAATTAATAAATAATCTAACTATATAATTAGTAAGTGTCTGTATGTAGTGTCGGTAACATTATGACGTCAATTTTTAAAGTTCTCGTAATTGGCGAACTGGGGACACCCTGTTTCTTGATTGGCTGACAGGTGACGCCCTCTCCCGTGATTGGCTAACTGGTGATATCCTGTCCCGTGATTTGCAGACTGGCGACGAAATTAGGATACGTTAAAAAATAAAACCAAATACACATACAAACAATTGAAATTTTTATATTATAAATCCGTCATTGTTGACGGGTAATAACCTAGTAATAATAATAATAATAATAATTAGTGGACGCTTGTCAAGACCTGGAAAACCCCATAATAATAATAATATTTCACAAGTTTACAAAATGCATAAGGTATAACCAGTGATAATATCCTACCGGGTCGGACAGGTTCGCGCGAACTGTTTCTTAAAATTATTGAAACCTTAGGGAATCGGTTGTTAGAATTATTAAAAATAAATGATTTACTCTGACTTCAGTTTTGAATCGTGCGCCGTGCCCTGCAGTGTTACAAATGTAATATTTATTTTATAGGTTATTAATAATACGCTCTAAAAATGTTTTCCTTATATTTAATAAATGGAAGTAAGTGATTTGTTTTCACTCTTAAAAATACAGAATAGGTTCCTAGATATCACATGACTTTATAGAACCGCTTCCTGAAAATTTAGGATGCCATCACAGGGTATAACCTACATTCCAGGTAATTTTATAATTGCGGTTGTGTTGGGTGCGCACGGGTTTGGAGCACATGCTATCCAGGCATGCGAGCAACGCATAGCTTGGAAAGCAGTTTGTTTTAAATATCTGACCTCGAACAAATTACGTGTGTGAATGAATATATGATTTAAAAATATATACAAATTGTAATATATTTAAAAAATGAATATACCAGGGGCGTACCGTTTCAAGTCTTTATCCTGAGATCTGACTTTTGGCTTCTTGCGTTTATTGGTAGAGCCCTGCAAATCCGCGGATTACCCGCGGATATCTGCCATTTTTCTGCGGATGCGGATAAATTATCATTTGAATCATGCGGATGCGGATTATATATCATATCCGCTTATCCGCAATACCCGCGTGAACATAAAATCTTCGGTTGGACGCCTCTTTCTACGGAAGACGCGTTTAGAACTCCAAAAATGTATCGCTGGCATTTGTATTGTGCTTATGGCAAGAGTGAAATAATAATACGTTACGGCACTTTTTACTTCTTTTACTCTTCCCATAAAGACCTACTTTACACTTACTTAAATAGTTAAATATAGCAGAGTTTATATAACAGTCGTATATACAAAAATGTCTTTGGCCTTATTGCGTTTATTAATTTAAAAATAATTATGTATCGCATTATTTTGCATTTTTGGAAATATAAGTAAAAATTAACCATGGTAATTTGCCACATTTAAAAACATAGAACCTCATATCAAATTTAAAAAAATAAAAATATCTCAAAATTCTTGAAATCGTCGTACAACTTTCATCTTTTAATAATATGATGAATTTAATTATTATTATTATTATTATTATTATTTAAGAATTTAGTTTTATTTAATAGAACCTATTTTTTAATTTGCTGATCTTATATGTCTTTCCTTGTTATTTATTGATCATATGATAAATTCAGAGCCGCAGTAAGGGGGGCCGGAGGGGGCTACGGCCCCTAGCGCACTAAGGAAAAGGGCGCCGACGAGCTTGACTAAGGGGCGCTACATTGCGAAGGTGAGGACCTTTTTTTTTGCTCATCACTTGGTATTTTGGGAGGTGAGGACCTTTTTTTTGCACATCACTTGGATTTTGGGAAGTGAGAAGCACCTTTTTTTTGCCAAGGGCGCCAAAACGCAGTTTTGCCCCTAGCGCAAGTTTTCCTTACTGCGGCTCTGGATAAATTAATCTGTTTAGTTATTTTTAAATATCGTGATATTGCGTGAAGTTTCTGTGATATTGCTGTTTAAAGTTTTACCTTTTATATAAACTTGGTTTAAAGTTGGTTTTACACAGTTCAATTAATTGATCAATAAATTGATCAAGTTTTTTTGTCATTAATTGAAAACTTTATTAGTAACCTTGGAAACAAAAGCATCACTTTACACACATCAATTTATTTGCAATTTTTTTGAAAATTTTTACATTACCAACTGTAAAATATCAAAATAAAATATATTTATCAAAATGAAAATATTGAAAAAATCTTCACAAAGTTACGAGCTGTAAACAAAAACAAAAGAAATAATCTCGATGATGGTAAATTAGAACGTTCGAGGTTATGTCACATTTGAAAACAAAACACAAAATACATATTTGGAGGTTATGCTACAACTAAACAGTTGGCAATATCTTAACAGATAAAAATATACCTAGAATTCCCTAAAAAATTGATGAAAAATAGAACTTGTTCTATTTTCAAAATAAATTGATCAATTTTTTGGTCAATTAATTGACGAAATTTGTACACTTTACACACATCAATTAATTGAATGTCAACTTTGTCAATTAATTGATCAATTAATTGAGTCTTGTAAAACCCACTTATGAGTCGAATAATTGTAATTTCTTTATTTTTTAAATCTATATAACAGCGATGGGCAAATGCGGCTTCCAGAGCCGCATGCGGCTCTTCGTTGAGTTGAGTGCGGTTCCCATTGAAAATTTAAATGGGTTTTTCACTGAATCTTGTTAAATTAACTAACTAATATTTTGTTATGCGGATTTTACGGGCATCTCATAGCGAAGTACTTAAAATACAAAAATGTGTCGAAGATTGCTTTACAGATTGTGAATTTAATTAGAACAAATGCTAAAACATCGTCAATATAAGAACTTTTTATAAGAGTTGCGAGTAAATGACGGAAGAGATGAACTATCCAGTTATTTAAGCCTATGGTGTGTTGTAACATAGCTGTCAACTTACAATGTTTTGAGCCATTCTGTGGAATTCTTAAATCCTATCATAACATTTACAAATGAAAGGACAAAAATATCCAGAATTAGAAAATGAAACTTGGCTTTCTGACTTAATGGTCCTTACAGATATTATGGAACATTTGCAAGCACATAATTTGGCTTTGATAGGCCATTTTCTTGAGAAGGCAATGCGGGACGGTCCAGGGTGAGGACCTTTTTTTTTTTTTTTGCTCGTCACTTGGATTTTGGGAGGTGAGAACCTTGTTTTTATTTGCTAAGAGCGCCAAAACACGGCTCTGCGTACATGCGAGGAAAGGAGTACAAAAGATAACAAAAATGTATTAAACGATTTAACAATTGTGGCTAGTATAATTTAATTACCGCGACAAAAAAATTAACAATTGAATAAAAAATATCACAAAAAAATAAATTACACTGATAACTACATATACCACGAGCTCAAAAAGAAATAACATAAGGGTTGGCTATGGAAAAATAAAATAATGTCTACTGCAGGCTTTATATAACAATATAAACTTATGACAACAACAAAAGTCATGACAGTTAATTAATTCTAAAGCTTGCTGATGACATTACTTTTATTTTCCATAGCCAACCCTTATGTAATTTCTTTCAGAACTCATGGTATAATGTAAATATACACATTTTAGTATCAAAATTCAAAAATTATCATTATCAAACTATAGGAAAAGTAGAGCACTGACAGTTAAATTGATGTAAAGTTAGTTAGAATTAAAAATGCGGGACATTTTGCGGGACAAATATCAAAATGCGGGACATTTTGCGGGCAAGTAACAATGCGGGACGCAGAGTCAAAATGCGGGACGAATGGTCACCCTACTTTACAAGGAAAGGGCAAAATGATTATGGATTTGTCACAAACTGTATTTAGTTTTGAAGCTTAACTTCGGATTTTTGTGTACGATCTTAAGAACAAAATATTTAATCATTTTCCACGAGTACAAGCAAATATAATTAATATCAAAGAAGAAAAGTTAGACGAATACAAAGAAAAATTTAAAGAATTGCAAGCAGATTTTAAACTTAGGTTTGAAGATTTGAAAAGTTTTAAATCTACATTTGCATATTTTGTGAACCCATTTATTTGTAATATTATTGGAGATGGATTTTCAATTTCTGAAATAATACTTCTTGAAAAAGCGGCTGGGGAATTGGAATTATTAGAGATGAAAGAGGATCAGTCATTGCAAATGCAGCACAAATCTACTTGCCCTTGAAAGAAAACTACTTATTTAATTTTTGCCGTCAAATTTCAATTTTTGGTACAACATATTACTGTGAATCTTTATACTCCACAATGAAGTTCGTGAAGTCGAAATATCGATCACAGTTGAACAGAATTCACAGAATTGCTGCGAACGGCTTTAACAAATTATATGCCAAATTTCAAAGATTTGACCAAAGATCTTCATTATATGTTAGACTTTTTATTAATACGTTTTTGTTATATTTTATTTTATTATTGTATTTTCTTTCTCATAATTATATTTTCTTATACATATGTGTATGTATATTTTACATAGCACTTAAAACTTGTGTAGAATATGTAATCATATTAATTAAATTAAATTTGAATTTGTGTATTTAACACAATGTAACTATGTTGTAGCTCCTTATAATATATGAAAAACCGGAATGTGAGTCTTATTCACCTCATGCTTGCCCACCCCTGCTATATAATCTCAGTACGACGTTAGATAGAAAACATACCTATTTCTGGACCAAGTCATATTAACGTGATAAAATTATAAAAAATGTATTAAAACAGCGATATGCCAAATAAGGCGAAACATGTTAGATATTTTCAAACAGACAGCAAATCCTGTGCGGATTGTGCGGATATTTTGCGGATGCAGATCGGATGCGGATTTTATATTTACAAAGGCTGCGGATGCGGGTCGGATGCGGATACAGAAAAACGTACCAGTAGGTATATGAAAGACGAACTCCGTAGAATGAATACGGATGTTATATAGAGAAATGAGGGGTAAATGAGAAGTGGGGTATCAGATGAAAGCTATTGACACGAAGATTTGCAAACAGAATTTTGTTTTTGTAAAAAAATATTTTTCCCAAAATGTCTCAATAAACTAATGTCTCGCACTTTATTTCCCAGAAGGGTCGGAAGTGCCGGATTACTTAATAGGCACAGTAGGCAGTCTATTAGCCCCGCGTGTCTAGGAGAGGATATCATTGAAAATCCAGATAAGCTCATCATCAATGAATCAATAGTGACAGCTACATTTGGAAGCAGTTTGACCGCTACCAATGTCCATAACTATTCCCCCTAAATTATTAGATTCTACAAGCATCAACGAACATGTTCAGTTTATATTTATCATTTTTTTCCTATATTTATTATATGGATAAACTAAGTTATTGTTTAACATGAGCAGTAACTCCATATTAATTTCTGTTTCTGCAATATGTCACGAAGATGGCTTAAAAACTCGCTGCCCTTTATAATAATTGTTTTACAGATATTTATAGTTTCTTTTTTAAACAGTTTATTTCCTTTGCTTAAGTGGGCATTTACTTGACAATTTACTATATTTTGAAAGAAAACTAAGTATATGATTTTTCAATAAACTGTTCTAATATTGTACCGAGAGTTTCTTTTTAATTTGGTGATTACCTTTACTCCGTCGAATGACGGGCATTTCTCCTAGTCTATTCTATATATATAAAAGCAAGTGTCCTGACTGACTGACTCATTCACTCATCACCGCCCAGCCCGAACCCCTGGGCCTAGAAACTTGAAATTTGGAGACTATATTCCCTTCATGACGTAAGCACCCACTAAGAAGGGATTTTTCGAAATTCCACTCCTAAGGGATGAAAAGGGGTGAAATGTGATTTCACGAATTCCTTAATATCTCTTAGGGCCGATGGGATATCGACTTAGTTTTTGCTTACAAGTATTACCCATACAAATGCCGAAAAAGCAATTTCAGGATTTTGCCCTAATGAACCCCTAAAGGGGTGAACCTACAATCGTGGATTATACATCCCGTTGTATTTCCTGTGTTCGTTTAGTTGCAAGATTACTTTTTGGCACCTAGGTGTCTTTTTAAAATATCTCGAAATGGTATTGACAGTTTTTTGAAATTTCACCCCTAAAGGGTGAAAAGGGGTGAATTGTGATTTTAAGGATTCTTTAATATCTCTTAAGACCAATAAGATATCGACTTGCTTTTTGCTTACAAAGATTACCCATACAAATACCGAATCACCAATTTCAGGATTTTGTCCTAATCAAGCCCTAAAGGGGTGGATCTACAATCGGGGTGAATTATACATCCCGTCGTAATTCCTGTGTTCGTTTCGTTGCAACATTACTTTTTGGCACATAGGTGTCTTTTTAAAATATCTCGAAATGGGTTTGACAGTCTTTTAAAATTCCACCCCAAAGGGTTGAATAGGGGTGAATTGTGATTTCAAGGATTCCTTAATATCTCTTAGGATCAATAAGATATCGATTTACTGTTTGCTTGCAAAGATTATCCATACAATTACCGAAAAACTTATTTCAGGAATTTGTCCTAATCAACCCCTAAAGGGGTGGATCTACAATCGGGGTGAGTTATACATTCCGTCGTATTTCCTGTATTCGTTTAGTTGCAATATTAGTTTTTAGCACATAGGAGTCTTTTTAAAATATCTCGAAAAGGTTTTGGTAGTTTTTTAAATTTTCACCCCTATAGAGTGAAAAGGGGTGAATTATGATTTCAAGTATTCCTTAATATCTCTTAGAACCAATAAGATATCGACTTGCTTTTTGCTTACAAAGATTACCTATACAAATACCGAAAAACATATTTCAGGTTTTTGTCCTAATCAACCCCTAAAGGGGTGGATCTACAATCAGGGTGAATTATACATCCCGTCGTATTTCATGTGTTCATTAGTTGCAGCATTACTTTTTGGCACATAGGTGTCTTTTTAAAATATCTCGAAACGGGTTTGACAGTTTTTTAAAATTTCACCCCTAAGGGTTGAAAAGGAGTGAATTGTGATTTCAAGGATTCCTTAATATCTCTTAGGACCAATAAGATATGGACTTACTGTTTGCTTGCAAAGATTATGCATACAATTACCGAAAAACTTATTTCAGGAATTTGTCCTAATCAACCCCTAAAGGGGTGGATCTACAATCGGGGTGAGTTATACATTCCGTTGTATTTCCTGTATTCGTTTAGTTACAACATTACTTTTTAGCACATAGGTGTCTTTTTAAAATATATCGAAAAGGTTTTGATAGCTTTTAAAATTTCACCCGTAAAGGGTGAAAAGGGGTGAATTGTGATTTCGAGGTTTCCTTAAATCTCTTAGGGCCAATAAGATATTGACTTGCTTTTTGATTACAAAGATTACCCATACAAATACCGAAAAATATATTTCAGGATTTTGTCCTAATCAACCCCTAAAGGATGGATCTACAATCGAGGTGAATTATACATCCCGTCGTATTCCCTGTGTTTATTGAGATATAAGGTGTCTTTTTAAAATATCTCGAAATGGTTTTGACAACTTTTTTAAATTTAACCCCTAAAGGGCGAAAAGGGGTGAAATGTGACTTCAAGGATTGTTTATGTCAAAATATTTTTTAACACCAATAAGACAACGACTTGGGTTTTGCTTACAAAAACTACCCTTGCAAATGCCGACAAACCAATTTTTTGATTTTGTCCTAATCAACCCCTTAAGGGGTGGATCTGCAATCGGGGTGAATTATACATCCCACCGTATTTCCTGTGTTCGTTTAGTTGCAACATTACTTTTTGGCACATAGGTATCTTTTTAAAATATCTCGAAATAGTTTTGACATTTTTTTAAAATTACCCCCTAAAGAGTGAAAATGGATGAATTGTGATTTCAAGGATTCCTTAATATCTCTTAGGACCAATAAGATATCGACTTGCTTTTTGCTTACGAAGATTATCCATACAAATACCGAAAAACTTATTTCAGGATTTGGTCCTAATCAACCCCTAAAGGGATGGATCTACAATCAAAGTGAATTATACATCCCGTCGTATTTCCTCTGTTCGTTTAGTTGCAACATTAATTTTTGGCACATGGATGTCTTTTTAAAATATCTCGAAATAGTATTGACAGTTTTTTTTTAATTTTACCCCTAAAGGGTGAAAAGGGGTGAATTGTGATTTCAAGGATTCCTTAATATCTCTTAGGACCAATAAGATATCGACTTGCTTTTTGCTTACAAACATTACCCATACAAATACGGAAAAATATATTTCAGGATTTTTGTCCTAATCAACCCCTAAACGGTGGATCTAAAATTGGGGTGAATTATGCATCCCGTCGTATTCCCTGTGTTTGTTGAGTTATAAGGTTTCTTTTTGGCACATAGGCGTATTTTTAAAATATCTCGAAATGTTTTGACATTTTTTTAAAATTTAACCCCTAAAGGGTAAAAAGGGGTAAAATGTGATTTTAAGGATTGTTTAACATTTTTTAGGACCAATAAGATATCTACTTGTTTTTTGCTTACAAAAACTACCCATGCAAATACCGAAAAACCAATTTTTGGATTTTGTCCTAATCATAAGGGGTGAATTATGATTTCAAGTATTCCTTAATATCTCTTAGAACCAATAAGATAACGATTTGCTTTTTGCTTACAAAGATTACCTATACAAATACCGAAAAACATATTTCAGGTTTTTGTCCTAATCAACCCCTAAAGGGGTGGATCTACAATCGGGATGAATTATACATCCCGTCGCATTTCCTGTGTTCGTTTAGTTGCAACATTACTTTTTGGCACATAGGTGTTTTTTTTTTTTAATATCTCGAAATTATTTTGACATTTTTTTTTTTAATTTCACCCCTTAAGGGTGAAAAGGGGTGAAGTGTGATTTCAGTAATTCCTTAATTTTTTTAGGACCAATAAGATATCGACTTGGTGTTTGCTTACAAAAATTACCCATACAAATGCCGAAAAACTTATTTCAGGATTACGTCCTAATCAACCCCTAAAGGGGCGATTCTACAAACGGGGTAGATTATACATCGCGTCGTATTTCCTGTGTCTTTTTAAAATGTCTCGAAATGGTTTTACCAGTTTTTTACCTTTAACAAATATCACCTCTGAAGGGTGAAAAGAGGGAATTGTGATTTCAAGGATGCCTTAATATCTTCTAGGATCAATAAGATATAGACTTGGTTTTTGCTTATAAAGATTACCCATACTAATGCCGAAAAATGTATTTCAGGATTTTATCTTAGTCAACCCCTAAAGGGGTGAATCTACATTCGGGGTGAATTATAGAACCCTTTGTATTTCCAGCGGTTGTTGAGTTATAACATTCCATTTTGGCATATATGTTTTCACAGTTTGACAGTTTTCTTTCACTCCTAAAGGGTAAATTAGTATTTTTTTGTTAAAAATAAAAAATTCGGAGAGTACATTTTTAAGTATGAAGTAAGAACCCACTAAGAAATGATTTTTTCAAGTTCGACCCCTATCTGGTGAAAAAGAGTAAAATGTTTTTTCACGGGTTCCTCAATATCTCTTAGGACAGATGAGATATCGATTAGATTTTTTGTTACAAAGGTTACCAATACACAATTTTAAAAACAAACTGCGGATTTTATGCCAATGAGACCATCAATATACCGTAGCGAAACACGGGTTTTCAGCTAGTACATTTATAAAGTTCATGCTAGTTTCTTTATTTGTGAAGATTTTCAGCCGTGTTGGTATGTGATACCAGTAACATTGTCCGTCGTGCATAATGTTTTTCAAGATATAAGAAATAACTTTTGACTGTTTAACACCTTAATCCGTATTATCCCTATAAGGTCCCTCGAATAAATAACAGGTCAGATAGTTCCAAACATATATATATATATATATAAACAAGTATATGGCGCATAAACGCTGGCTAGTCATTTCCTAATGCAGTGGTTCTTAAACTGTGGTCCGCAAAACAATGTTGACATTAACTTTACATCCAACAACTTTTCGCTTTAATTCAAATAACTTATTTAATAAAAATCCTACATGGTCAAGACTTTTTGTATTTGTTGTTACCTAACTAGATATTTACATAACTAAATAATAATTAGTAAAAATTTAATTATTTTTATTCAACTGCAAATTATTTACAGAAAACCTATTATAATAAGATCTATTTTGACTAATGTTTGACCAAGAAATGTTTGTATGAGTTTAACGTATTATAATTTTTAACTTTTTTAAATTCTTTTTACGACTATTTTTATTCATTTTATGTTTTTTATTCTATATAGGAATAAAAATGTTCATCTCTATAAATGTGCAAGACCATTCATTAAAATAACCAGCGATACATTTTTATCAATATTTATTATAAGGTAGTGCCAATGAGATTATTGAGCCAGAAATTAAGTCTCAAGAACGACGTAAAATGCCTAGGGATGGTATGGGGTCCGCAAAAAAAAAAGTTGTTCAAGAGGGGGTCCGCGGACTACATAAGTTTAAGAACCACTGCCCTAATGCAAGGATGGAGCTATGTATTGCCGTCTCCCTTTAAGCCCGGTGAATTGTTTGCGCATGTCTAAATTACGACCTTGCTATTGGTCGAAAAAACTACAGTTACGTGGCGGGAGTTAAGAGAAGGAGCAAGGCATATTCTATCCTGTTTTTTCAAAATGAATTGACGTTACGCGAGCATGCGCAACGTGTTTAAGAGTGACAAAGAGAGACAGACATATGTATATCTTACTCCCTATCACGGCCAGATTTAATTTACATTGAGAGTATAGGCCAGGCGCCATATACTTGTCTATATATATATATAAGGAGAAATAAAAATTCTTATTTACTCGTCAAAATTTATTAATTAAAATATACTAAGAGACGTTTCGACTGTGAAATCCAGTCATCTTCAGTCTATAAATAAAATATAAGGTTTTACAATTTTTATAAAAACAGTCATAAAAATAAAATGAAACATTAAATGTGAAAATATATAAAAAATCAAGTTAAAAAATATAAAAAAACATACTAAGTAAACAAAGAAGAATTTGAAACAATAATTATAAACAATAAATAGATAACAACTTGAAATTATAAAAATTTAAAAAAATTTAAAAAAAAGTACCCACAGTTGGCGCTATTTAAATTATTTATCCAACCACCCTACCTCACTAAAAATTAACACCCTCAATAATGTGTTGGATAGAGCGATAAAGTTGTCCCATCCGAAATACAGAACAAAAAATCTTCAAATAGTGAAAAAAGAGTTTAAAATCAACAACTACCCTGCAAATATTATCAACAACTGTATCAAAAAAAGAATATGGAAAGCTTATAACACAAATCTAACTAATAATAATCCCAATCCTAACAACTACCTTAGCTTTCCATATCACAATACTGAGTCCTTGCATTACAAAAACATTTTTAAAACATTTGATATTAAGTTAGCCTTCAGCTCCGATAATAATAACAATCGTAATTTTTCTAAACTTAAAACCAACATTCCCATACTTGAAACGCCCAATGTTGTTTACGAAATACCGTGTAATGTATGTGATAAAAGCTACATAGGAACGACACAACAAATTTTGAAAAAACGCCTATACCAGCATAAAAGTGACGTTAGACTTAAACCTAATTCCACAGCTTTAGCAGTACATACTAACAGCACAGGTCACATTTTTAATTATGAGAATGTAAAAATTTTAGACAAAGAAAGTCACGTGCAAAAAAGAATGATCTCAGAGATGCTGCACATTCATGCCGCCAAAGATAAATGTGTTAACAAGAAAACAGACACGGTCGGGTTAGATAAATCATATTTTAAACTTATTTCCTAGTCATCAGCTGATTGTCATTTTCTTGTTACATTTTGTCTTTGGCTTATCAGCATATGACGTATGGCTGTCTAGGTGTCGTGTTAGTAACGGATTGTCTGTCCGATACAACATGTCGCACCACCACGTATTTCCAGTGGTCTAGTTTTGGCAATGTTGAAGTTTTTTATTTTATAGTTCAATTTACTTTAGGTAAGTTTTTCCAGTTAAGAACACTTCCTTTTTCGTCATATTTTTGTATGTATATGGTTTTTCTATGATTCTAAGATCTTGTTTTAATAGTATTCATATTTTTAATTTTTGACTTACAAAATGGTGCCAGGCGCCATTTTTTAAAAAAATTTTAAATTTTTATAATTTCAAGTTGTTATCTATTTATTGTTTATAATTATTGTTTCAAATTCTTCTTTGTTTACTTAGTATGTTTTTTTATATTTTTTAACTTGATTTTTTATATATTTTCACATTTAATGTTTCATTTTATTTTTATGACTGTTTTTATAAAAATTGTAAAACCTTATATTTTATTTATAGACTGAAGATGACTGGATTTCACAGTCGAAACGTCTCTTAGTATATTTTAATTAATAAATTTTGACGAGTAAATAAGAATTTTTATTTCTCCTTATACGATTTTCGTCAAGAACTACATTCAACTACATTATAATGGAATCCGGGTATTATAGATTCCTCAGACAAACTCTTGGAACCAATTATCAACACATCAGCACATATGAGAAAACAAGAACGAAACTTAATAAGACCAAAAACAGAAGAAATTTTCTACTAAGATGCCGTTCAGAGAAGATATTTCCCAAATTCATCGACAACTTAAACCACAATGGCGTTCAACACCTATGGAATCATAAACGATTTAGAAATGCCTTAACATTGTTCAAGGTAAGTGTTCTTAACGTGGAAATTGAGGACAGCATATATCAGTTTAAAAAATTAGACAAAAAATTAAATTATTTACACAAATTAATTTTAAATTTTGACAATGATAATTTCAATTCCAAACAATATTTTAAACACATTGACACTAAATTTAACGATCAATTTTTAACAATAAGAAACAGACACATTACTAAGTTTTGTTGTATACAACAGCAGAACAAACCACCCCTGGAAATACAAGACAATTGGATTAAAAATATTAGTAGCACTGTTTTTCCTACAAACGTAAAATTATGTTTAAGCCTGGGCCCAAAATTTAATTTTGAACAACCCACACTTAAACAATCGACAGTACATAACATAATCAAATGCACGGAAACAGCCATCCATCAATATAATATTGAAGACGGTCAAGAACTGAGAGATAAAGTCACTAATTACACCAAAACATTAATTAATCGCAGCAAAAATCAAAAAATTAAAAATAACAACATAAACTATTTTCAAAAAATTAACAAAGAAACCAATATTTTTTTAAAAGACCATCCGGAAATTTTAGTATGCAAGGCGGATAAGGGTAATATTACGGTGGTTCAGGACAAACATGAATATTCCACCAAAGCTAATGCATTGTTGACCGATATTAACACTTATAAGCCAATCAAAAGTAATCCTACTACCAAATTGCAAAATGAAAACAACGCTATTATTAAAACTTGGTTTAACAACAAATCAATCAGTGATAAAACCAAACATTCTCTTCTGATCACTAATGCGAACCCTCCACGTATTTATTTTTTGCCAAAAATACATAAAGCTAATTTCCCACTACGTCCAATAGTTTCTAGCATAGACTCCCCCACGTATAAAATGTCTAAATTCTTAGCTCAAATCTTATCCAATATTGTAGGCAATACGAACAGCAATGTCAAAAATAGTTTTGATTTCGTCAAAAACATCAGGAACATCAGCATTCCAGATAACCACATTATGCTCTCGCTAGATGTTGAATCGTTATACACTAACATTCCCATTGATCTGGCACTTAATATTATTGAGGAAAAATGGGACCAAATCCAAGACTTCACCCCTCTGTCTAAAACTGAGTTCTTGACAGGTACTAGATTTTGCCTGAACAACACGTATTTCAAAGCGTTCGATAAATTGTATGCTCAGACACATGGTTGTGCCATGGGTAGTCCTATTTCCAGTGTGGTAGCAAATCTGGTCATGGAGGAACTTGAATCCCAATGTCTAAATAATTTACCAATTTCGCCCCTTTTATATTACCGATATGTGGATGACATAATTTTAGTATATCCCAAACACTTAATCAACACCTTGGTTGAAAGTTTCAATGCCTTCCACCCCCGCTTAAATTTTACGCATGAGGAAGAAGAGAATGGTAAAATTGCTTTTATGGATGTGTTATTGATACGCTCGGAGGACAACTCTATTATCACTGATTGGTACCAAAAAAGTACCCACAGTTGGCGCTATTTAAATTATTTATCCAACCACCCTACCTCACTAAAAATTAACACCCTCAATAATGTGTTGGATAGAGCGATAAAGTTGTCCCATCCGAAATACAGAACAAAAAATCTTCAAATAGTGAAAAAAGAGTTTAAAATCAACAACTACCCTGCAAATATTATCAACAACTGTATCAAAAAAAGAATATGGAAAGCTTATAACACAAATCTAACTAATAATAATCCCAATCCTAACAACTACCTTAGCTTTCCATATCACAATACTGAGTCCTTGCATTACAAAAACATTTTTAAAACATTTGATATTAAGTTAGCCTTCAGCTCCGATAATAATAACAATCGTAATTTTTCTAAACTTAAAACCAACATTCCCATACTTGAAACGCCCAATGTTGTTTACGAAATACCGTGTAATGTATGTGATAAAAGCTACATAGGAACGACACAACAAATTTTGAAAAAACGCCTATACCAGCATAAAAGTGACGTTAGACTTAAACCTAATTCCACAGCTTTAGCAGTACATACTAACAGCACAGGCCACATTTTTAATTATGAGAATGTAAAAATTTTAGACAAAGAAAGTCACGTGCAAAAAAGAATGATCTCAGAGATGCTGCACATTCATGCCGCCAAAGATAAATGTGTTAACAAGAAAACAGACACGGTCGGGTTAGATAAATCATATTTTAAACTTATTTCCTAGTCATCAGCTGATTGTCATTTTCTTGTTACATTTTGTCTTTGGCTTATCAGCATATGACGTATGGCTGTCTAGGTGTCGTGTTAGTAACGGATTGTCTGTCCGATACAACATGTCGCACCACCACGTATTTCCAGTGGTCTAGTTTTGGCAATGTTGAAGTTTTTTATTTTATAGTTCAATTTACTTTAGGTAAGTTTTTCCAGTTAAGAACACTTCCTTTTTCGTCATATTTTTGTATGTATATGGTTTTTCTATGATTCTAAGATCTTGTTTTAATAGTATTCATATTTTTAATTTTTGACTTACAAAATGGTGCCAGGCGCCATTTTTTAAAATTTTTTTAAATTTTTATAATTTCAAGTTGTTATCTATTTATTGTTTATAATTATTGTTTCAAATTCTTCTTTGTTTACTTAGTATGTTTTTTTATATTTTTTAACTTGATTTTTTATATATTTTCACATTTAATGTTTCATTTTATTTTTATGACTGTTTTCATAAAAATTGTAAAACCTTATATTTTATTTATAGACTGAAGATGACTGGATTTCACAGTCGAAACGTCTCTTAGTATATTTTAATTAATAAATTTTGACGAGTAAATAAGAATTTTTATTTCTCCTTATACGATTTTCGTCAAGAACTACATTCAACTATATATATATATATATATATATATATATATATATATATATATATATATATATATATATATATATATATATATATATATATATATTACTGTTTGACATGTTTACAGGTATTATACAGGCAAAATGTTCTTAATCCGGACCAGTGCTGTCGAACTATATATATATACGGAGTAATTATTTAATGGCGAGACGACGTCACTGGAAGTTTTAATAATTTGCCGTTTCATACACATCGTAGCAGGCGATTATGCGCGCATGCGCATCAAGGTTATTATATCTCTTCAAGGTTATTTTAGTCATAGTATTCACCAGTATTTCTGCTAGGAGGCACGTAAAATTCGGTGACGTCGTCTCGCCATTAAATAATCACTCTGTATATAGTTCGACAGCACTGGTTCGGATTAAGAACATTTTGCCTGTATAATACCTGTAAACATGTCAAACAGTAATTTCTCTGATATATTTTAATTTTCTTTTATTTGTACAGTTGCTAAGGAAGAGCCGTAACAACGCCCTGGCATTGGGGCAAGTGCCAGGGGTGCGAGGCTTGAAGAAGGGCGCCATCGTTCATTTTTGTTTTGTTTATTACTTTATATTTTAGAGGTGAAGACCTTTATTTTGTCATCACGTTATATTTTAAAAGTGAGGATGTTTGTTATTTGTCATCACTTGTATTTTCTTGTATTAAAATAAAAATTATGCCCTCCTTCAATAAAATAAACAGGACGCTATTAAGTATTTGCAATAGGCGCCAAAAACGCATACGGCTCTATGCCAAGGTAATGTTTCTTTAAAATTTCTTATAAAAGCCCAATTTAATATGTTAAAAATAATCGGTCTCAAAGGCCCATTTAGTAATTTAATATCACTAGATTTCAATTCTAGTTCCGCACGATCCTAAGAAATGAACTATATGCCAATATTTAAAAAAAATGTTAATATAACAATTAATAAACACAATATTTAAAATATTGGCAGTCCTAAGCCTGGAGAAAATGTGAAGGAAAGAACATTATACTTAGTATGGACCTGCAAATAATCCTCTTATAATAACAATCGTTGCTATCACCTATCACCATTACCGCTAGTTAAACAGTCAAAAGTTATTTCTTATATCTTGAAAAACATCATACCATGGTAGATAATCGGCACTCACACTAAAAGGCTATTGGATCGTCAGTTTGAGAACCACTTAGGTACATACATAGCTGATAGAGTGACATACTTCAACCAAAACACTGTGAAATTTTTTTAATAATTCCAAATCCAAACATTTACACCCGAGGTTTGACAAATATCAAAATTTATTAATTAATTTCACAATAATTTTATAAAACTACAGTACCACAAAGGAGAACTTAATAAATTAAATGTCCGCATATTTCAAGGGCTTTGTGACATATTCACGTTTAGAAACACTGATGATATAACGGAAGACGAAGACACCGAAGAAGAACCAGAAGTCTATGTCTGTAAGTAGCGAAGAACTGTCTTGGATATTCCCAATTAATTTCAAGGATATTGAAGATTCAGTATACGTACCTTCTCTTGAAATTGAACTGACTGAAGAATTTGTGAAACATCTGAGCTTATAAGTTGGAATGATCTCCGTAAATTAATTTTTACTAAAATATTATTACGTGGTCTTGCTAAATTGTTCGAAGAGGAAGGAATAAAATCATGGAAAATACTAAAGAAGAAATTATTGGACGAATTTTCATATAAAATGAATAGCGCTTAACATAATTTATTGAGTAGTCGAAAATTAAGAAGAAACGAATCGGTACAAGAATATTTTGTGTATGTAAGAATTAACCATCAACGATAAGATTAAAGATGAGATTCTTACCCAATATTTTATCGATGGAATTTTCTATGACAGTGTAATACTTTATGGAGAGGGTAATCTATCAGAATTCAAGACCAAACTCAAGATTATGAAAATATGAAGGCTCACGATACAAAGGGTAATATAAACAATCTTGCATTAATTCTTGTGAAAAGGGCACATATCGCGAGAATATACCAGAAAATATATGGAATATTGTGTTCAATGTGTAATAAATTCGGGCGTATAGAATCAACTGTATAACAAAAAAAAAAAAAAAAAAACAAAAAACTACAGAACAAAACGAAGGCACTAGTGTCTTTTCCGCGAGAACATTATATGATTATGAATCAAACCCGCAGAAGAACTTTTGTTTTAAATATAATTCTACTAGTAAAAGGCAATCTTATGAATTTTTGCACACCTACGGCATTTGGGTTTAATTCTAGTAAAGATCAGTCGTCAAGTGCACCGTCGTGATTAAAGCGGGCTTTTCTTTAACAAAATAGTTAAAAGCCACATTTAATCGGTAAAACTCACTAGATTTCAAAATCTAGTTCCGCTTAAACCAAAGAAACAGACTATACGAGCGTGATCAAAAAGTTCATGCAATTTTTTAATTTACAAAACAATATTTATTTATTCAACAATTTTTATATTGTTTCCTTCAAAATTGTCTCCATCGGATATAATGCACTTATGCCACCGTTTTTTCCAGTCTTCAAAACACTTCTGAAACGTCGATTTTGATATAGAATTCAGCACATCTAGAGATTTTTCTTTTATTTCTTCAATGGTCGTAAAACGTTATCCTTTCATTGTTTTATTCATCTTTGGGAAGAGAAAAGAGTCACATGGAGCCATATCTGATGAATAAGGTGGTTGAGGTATCATTACGGTGCTATTTTTGGACATAAAATCTCGAGCAAGCAATGAAGTATGAGCTGGTGGGTTATCATGGTACAATTTCCAAGAATAGCCCGTCGATAAATCTTGCCGTGTTCTACGAAATGCTTCACGCAGCCGATGAAACAAGCTCAAATAGTAATCTTTATTAAACGTAACACCTTAAAAATGGGTGGTAAAAATGCATGGTACACAATATCACGATAATTGAAAAAGAGTGAAAAAAAAACTTAAACATTCGATCGAACTTTTGCATGCTATTTTGGGTCTTGGTTCATTTGGAAGCTTCTATTGATATGATTGAGCCTTTGTTTCGATGTCATAACCATACACTCACGTCTCGTCACTACTTATGGTGTGCTGGAGCGATGTTGAGTGATTGAAGACATCATCTATCATTTCCTGGGCGAATTTTTTACGACACATTTTTTGTTCAAAATTTAACAATTTCGGAACATTTTGCTGCCACTCGGCTCTTCAGCAACCTCTCTAATTGTAGTTCGACGGATATCAAGAATTTTTTTCTTAACTTCGTCCACGTTTTTTCACACCACGTATATTTTACTTTGTAATACGCTACTAGATCTGATGACTTTTGTGGTGTAAACGGACTTTGACGTATCCAAGTTAACCAATACTAAATGTACAGCATAAAAAATGAAATTTCCCTCTTAGTTACATATAAAAGAAGAGATACATAATATATATTTACTAACCAATACCCACATTGTATTGAGCCAAACAATAAAAATATTTATGAAACTTTAACCCTATATCTGATTGCGACAAATATTAATATTTAGGATTTGTTATTATTTTTGATCTCACAATTTAGATATATTTTTGTAATCGTAATTATTATCATTTTAGCTAAATAAATAAATATATTATTATTACAATAGGCTACGAAATTTATCGACAAAAGCGTGTTTAATGAATTAATTAGGAAGTCATATCCATTATGTAACTAAAAATCTCTATTATCAAACTCCCCCTGGCCCCACTGTACCCCCAAAGTCCTGCCATGACGGGCCTCACTGGTAAACTCCTCTTTCCCGTCTACATTCCTTCGTGTTAAATACCAAATCGACTTCAGCAAATTTTGATTAGGGAATAACAAATACAAGTAACTGACGCTGGCAAAGGATAAAGCTAGAAGCCATAATTATATTTAAAAAAAAGAAGAAAAATTAGTTGAATTAAAAATCAACGAAGAGTTAAATTTAAAAAACGGGCACCATCATTTATGGGTCGTCGTGAAAAAGTTCTTAATTAATTTTCTATCGTAATATTTAGCTAAACGTAGATTTAGTGCCGTTACAGACTTTTTAATGCAAAAGAGAAACCGACTACAAATAGAGAATTAAGGATGCTGTTTACCAATATAGAGCCGAATGTGAAAAACATATTCTCATAGCATCAATTTTTTTTTATATTTTACTTTTCGTCATGTTTGGGAGTTGCAGAAACCTGCAACTAATATAAAAACCGCCACTGGAGGTATCGCATGAATGCTCTTGAGATGTGTATTAACGAGCAAAATTTTATTTTTGAAAAAATAAATAACTTACCTAGTGATTTTTTCATAATGTGCTATTTTAAATTATCAACAACCAAAAACTATCAATATACAGAACTACTAAGTAAATTATCGACCAAAGAGTCTATCCATTACAAAACTTTATTAACTTTATTAAATACAGCCTTGTTCATATGTATGGAGCACCCTTGGAACATCTAATAAATAAATGCAATTTATGCGAATTTTATTTAGGGAACCAAATTAAAATACTTTTACACATTGTTTTTAATTATATTTCATAGAAAAATGTTTCGTTTGCAGCTTTGAACATGTTCGTAACCTTTTAAACATTGTAGTTTGCAAGTTAATATTCGTTTATATGCGTTAGGTACATAAATGTTTTAGATTAGAATGAGACTTGGGCAAGAATAGAGTGATTTTTTTTTTCAGTTAGTTCAGTTACTTCCGCTTACTAATTATGAGTGTGAATACAAAAAGTTTGAGTGAAGTTAAACGTGCACAAATTGTAAGTCTTAGTCAAAAGGGATGGAGTCAAGAGAAAATTTTTCAGAAAGTAAATTGCTCCCGGAAAACGGTCCAAAATGCTATAAAACGGTTCGCTACGACTAGTTCTCATAAAGATAGGCCAAAATCTGGAAGAAATCGTAAGACATCAGAGAGAGAAGATAGAAACTTAATTCGAGTATCACTGAAAAATAGAAAAGAACATCGTCTGAATTGGCTACAGAGTTTAATACTGTTGCGACTATGAAAATTTTGGCACCAACCGTTAAAAGAAGACTACTAGAACACGGTTTGAGAGGCCGCAAAGCGCGGAAAAAACCCTGGCTTTCAGAGAAAAATAAAAAAAGAAGGCTTCATTGGGCGAAAATTCACAAAAACTGGAAACATGATGATTGGGCAAAGGTACTTTGGTCAGATGAGACAAATATTCAGGTAATTTTGAAGCATATTTATTGCTGCTTAATGAAAAAATTTAAATCATAAAAAAATGTTATTGTCAAAAAAAAAAATCATCAGTTAATACTGAGACTAAAATTGGGATTATTGTTTATAGCTTTTTGGCACCCCTGGGGTGGTTTATGTAAAACGAAGGACCGGAGAAGAGTTTCACCCTGACTGTGTGGTCCCTACAGTTAAATTTGGTGGGTGTAGTGTAATAATATGGGGCTCCATGGCAGCGTCAGGCGTGGGACAAGTGTTTGTGTGTGAGAGAAGGATGAATTCTTCTACTTATATCAAAATGTTATCGACGGTTTTAAGACCTTCTGTACATAAAATTTTCACGAACGATGACCAATCAACATATTTATTCCAACAAGATAACGCACCATGCTATGCAGCTGCCACTTCTCGAGAATGGTTTCAAAGACAACAAATTTCCGTTTTGGATTGGCCGGCACAGTCTCCCGACTTAAATCCAATTAAGCATTTATGGCCAATTTTGAAGAAAAATGGTGCTAAACACAAGGTTCAATCAAAACTGGAACTAGTTAAGAAAATAAAGGAGGAATGGGGTAAAATTTCTGCAAATACATGCAAAAAATTATTTGTTAATATGCTACAAAGGATAGCTGCTGTTATAAATGCAAGGGGGGGAGTGACAAAATATTAAATATATCAATGTTCATAATTATTTTGAATAATAAAATAGTTTTCATTATTTAATTTTCTTATACTTCCAAAAAAATCACAAATATTTAGGGTGCACCATACATATGAACAAGGCTGTAGATATCAACAAAGAATCTATTACTCAAAAATATTTAATATTACCAAAACAATTATTCCAAAACAATTTAAAAATAATAAGGAAAATTACTAGTTCAATATTCTCAATGTTTGGAGTAGTAAAAAAATCTATTACTCAAAAATATTTAATATTGACCAAACAATTACTCCAAAACAATTTAATAATAATCAAAAAAAATATTGATAGGCAAATACTCTCAAACATCTAGAAAAACAAATGAGTATTCAACAAGTAAATATGTTCACTCATAACAGTTAATAACACTAGAAAAATAGATAGTAAACGGTGCTCAGAACAATATTAACTATCACCAATGACAATATTCCCTTCTTTCAATTACAATTTAAACTTAACAAAAATTAAATCTGTATTGTGGTATAAATACCAATTAACGTGTGATAGGATTACTTTGCTACAACAGCCCTAGGGCTACATAAACTTCTGCACGGAAATATACCACAGTGACTGTCTACGATGAAGTGGTAACAGTATTCCTTAAGGTAATACTGCTTAGAAAAATCTGGAAGAAGTTTAGAAAATCGGGAGCCAGTGCTCAACAAAATCCGATTGAAATTTTTAATAACAACTCTCTCTCGCCTTAAGACTAGTAAAATCCTAGCTAGTCCATTGGCATCGCCGTCGCGATGGTTTGACCCCAACGACATCAATGAACTGACTCCCCCTTATATCCCCCTTATAGCCCCTTTTTAAAACCCGTGATACGCCAACCCAAAAAAATCTGTAACCGAGAACACAAAAAAAAGATCGCCGTATTACCCCACCCACTTGACTCTACGGAAAATTTAAAAAAATTTGTTGCAAACAGGACATGATAGCTGGCCAGAGTTAAATAATAAAAAAAAAAAACCGATGCTTTTTGGAGGAGGTTTCGCCCGAGTAATTTTACGTTAATTTTCCCTCCCGATTATAATTGCAAACCCGATCCCTTGATAAAGTGGAGCGACTTTGACACGAATATTCGACCAGTAAGTATTCACAAAAGGGTTAACCCGTATGCTCTGGGTGTCGCTTCACAACCTCGCTTTACCAAGGGAAAAATCTAACTTTACAGACAGACTGAATTTACATTTACGCGGCAAGAATTTACTATGAGCGACTCATGAACAAAAATTATTGTACCTCAAAATCAAGGTGGCGACACAGCCCAACCGTTCACGCAACAAGCGTTACTCAAAACCAAACGACACCAGGTGTCTGCATCTCAATAAATTCCAAAAACATCTCAAGATTAAACAAAACTTCAGGAACCTCAATGTATTATAGCTAATATTCACATCTCAAATAACACACACTTAATAACCATGGCCATAAATTATAAGGGTGTACCAGACGCAGCCCTACGCTATCAACGTTAAGGAATTACAAAAACATCCCCAAACGGGAATTCTAATACGTTAATGAAGCAGGATTGCTTCCGTTACAAAATTTCAAACATTTCCACACAAGTATACTTAGCTGAAACACAACCAAAACTCGTAACATCCTATAGAAACAGGTCCCAAACGATACAATAATTTTCATACAAAATCCTTCAACGGTTCGCTCCAAAAACGGCTCTCCATCCCTTACATGTGGAGGATATTATTTCTTCCCTCGTCTCGAACGTAGAATACTCCCTCGAGAACGATCGCTCAATTCCGGCCTCCCCTATGCTGCCACTATCTTTACAAAGTACGAAAAAAAAAATACCCTAAATTATAACTCTGGATCTGTGCAAACTGAATAGCGGGTAATACTGTATAATAGAAACATAACTTGGTGTTTTAGTGGCTAATTCTGTAATAGGGGATAGGCATGATTTTTAAAATTTTTTTTATTATATTCCTCTTGTTGCATATAAACATAAAAAACAGTTTTTATTTTATTTTTTTTAATTTGAAGGCTTAAAAAAATAATAATAATAATAATATAATTTATTGGACTAAAGAACAGCCAACGGCTGATTACACTTTAACCTTTCGAAAATGAAAATTTTTACAATTAGATAAAAAAATACCATACATGTGCAAAAAGAATATCAAAATATAATATTATTAACATAATAAATCTTATATAAATAAATAAATTAAACAATAAAATTAACACAAATACAATAAATTAAAAAAATAAATAAATAAAATCAAATCAAAAAATCAAAATCCACATAAAGTTGATAAAATGTGCTTTCTCAAGTAAAACATGATAAAAAAAAATATTAATTTAAAAGTTTATGCTTCATATATTTTTTAAATTGTGAAATATTAAGAGATCTTATATCATTGGGAATTGAGTTGAATAATGAAGGAACCATATAGGAGAAACTTCTCTCGTAAATTTTGCTGTTATGCTTAGGAACATTTAAGATGTGTTTGTTACGGAAGTTGAAATTATGTAGCTCATGTCTAAGGTTGATTTTGTCCGCTAGATATGAAGGAGTTCCTGAATTTAAAATTTTGTGAATAAAGCAGCTGTAATGCAGTTCTCTTCTCTTCGCCATATCAAGCCACCCTAGTGTGTCACGATAAAAACTTACATGGTCACGTTTACGTAAATTGAAAATAAAACGAAGACAGGTGTTCTGCACTTTCTGAATCCTGTATGAATCTGCTGTTGTTAAGCAAGGGCCATATACGATATCGCCATAGTTAAAAAGGGACAAAACAAGACTATCCGTCAATACCTGCTTAATTTTTGTGGACAATGAGAATCTATTCATAAATAAATTACGTAAAACTAAAAATGCTTTACGTATTAAAACATTTATGTGCTGCTTGAACCGCATTTCTGAATAAAAAATAATGCCTAAGTTTCGACAGTTAGACTGATATTGTATAACTTTGTTATTAATTACAATATCTCCCAATGCTTGTAAGGCAACGGAAATATTTTTGTAGCCAAAAATAAGTGCAGATGATTTAGCTTCATTGATCCATAGACAGTGCTGTTTGGCATACGTTGATATATATTGTAGATCATCATTTAATTCATCGAGCGCTATATTAAACTGGCTAGGTAGAAAAGATTTTAGTACCTGAGTATCATCAGCAAATACCGACATTATGCTATTACGAGAAACAGTAAAAAGGTCAAAAATATAAATAATAAAGAGCAGTGGGCCTAAAATTGAGCCCTGAGGTACACCTCTGAACAGTTTCAAGGGATCAGAAATAGTATCATTCAAGACGACCCTTTGAATACGGTCGACAAGGTAACTTGACATAAAGGCGAGCGCAGTATCATCAAAACCAATGTATTTTAGTTTATGTAATGTTTTAATAAACTTTTATTAAACATATAAATTCAAAATATAAATTATTTGACATTTTTCTACATAGTTACATAACAAGAAAAATAAACGCATAACTTAATATTTCCTAACAACCTATAATAATACATAACAACTAAAACTAATACATAACAATACTTTCCCCTATTTTTTATGAATAATTTAATCGGTCTGGTGGTTTACAATTTCTTTTAGCCCTACGTTTGGCAATACAATCATCAATACAATCATTACTTTCATCCCCAAATTCATTATTATCACCTAAATTTTCATTACTAATATTACCATTTATTTGTTCATTACTACCACCATCACCGTCTAAATTATTTTGAACATTATCATCATTTCGAATATTTTCAGGAAGCACAGGATTATCAGTGTTTTCAATGAAAACGTCATCATCGTCACTGTTGCATTTTATAATCTGGTCTACATGCCTTTTCCAAAAGGAATTCAAAGATGGAATATAAACAATATATACCCGATTACCCAAAACCTTGTCTATCTTACCTTTAATCCAAGGTGTTTTAATATTAGCCGAATAATTTTTAATATAAACAATTTCACCTATTGAAAAATTTACATTTCTATTACCTTTAAAATGTTCAATTTGTTTTTCTGACATTAATTTGTTAGAATTTGGATATAGATAACTAAATTTATCTGTTAACATTCGTCCAAACATTAACTGAGCAGGCGTTTCATTTGTTGAACAATGAATATTTGTTCTGTAATTAAATAAATATCGATTTATTAAATTCTCCATTGGTTCATTTGAAACGTTATCTAACAATATTTTCTTAAACGCTGTCTTGAATGATTTTACTGAGTTTTCAGCAGCACCATTACTTGCTGGGTGATAAGGAGGTATAGTCATGTGTTTGATGTTATTCAATTTGCAATATATATTAAATTTATCTGAAGTGAACGGCGTTCCATTATCACTAACCAAAATATGTGGAAGACCAAATCTAGCAAAAATTTCTCTTAATTTAATAATAGTATTAACTGTATCAGCATTTTGAACATACACAACTTCTGGCCATTTACTATATGCATCAGTGAGTACAAGATACATTTTATGTCTGATTGGTCCTAAAAAATCAACATGCACTCTTTCAAAAACTTTTGTAGCAAGAGGCCACGGTTTTAGTGGACATTTACTTGGAGCTGGGCGATTCTCTAAACATATCGAACAACCTTTCGATAATTTTTCTATATCTTTATCAATTCCTGGCCACCAAAATAAAGATCTCGCTTTACTTTTCATTTTAACAATACCTAAGTGTGACGAATGAAGTTCGTCTAACAAAAACTTGCGTAATTTTTGTGGTATTACTACACGATATCCCCACATTAGAACATCTTCTTCTACCGTAAGTTCATTGCGTCTATCATAAAATGATTTTAAATTTGATGTCATTTTATAATTGTCCCAACCAAATTTAACTAATCTTATAATTTTACTGATTTCCGCATCTTTTCGTGATTCCATTCGTACAATTTTTGAACTTATCGGAGCTCTTTCAGTTACAAAATATAAATAATTTTTATCTATATCTAGATTTTCACATTCTTCATTCACTTCAATTGGTAACGGTAATCTCGACAATGTATCTGCACTATAATTTTCAGAACCTTTTATATGTTTTATTTCAAAATTAAATGCAGTCAAATAAAACGCCCAACGTTGAAGTCTGCTAGCGGCTAGTACTGGTATGCCCTTTTTGTCACCAAATATAGCTAATAAAGGTTTGTGATCTGTCATAAGCGTAAAATGTCGCCCCATTAAAAAACGGGCAAATTTTTTTACTCCATAATAAATGGCTAGTGCTTCTTTATCGATCATAGAATAATTTTGTTCGGTTTTTGTTAAAATTCTAGATGAAAAAGCAATAGGTTTATTATCACCATTTGGGAAAACATGACTAATTACTGCGCCTATCCCTATTTTAGAAGCGTCGCAAGAAAGCGTAATTGGTAAATTTTGATCAAAATGTACTAAAACATTATCAGAGGTAATTAACTTCTTTGCTTTCATAAATGCATATTGACATTGATCTGTCCATTCAAATTTAACATTTGTTTTTTTAAAAGTGTACAGTGGTTGCAATAAATTTGCTAAATTTTTAAAAAATTTACCATAATAATTAATCATGCCTGTAAAACTTTTTACCTCAGTTATATTTTTCGGAACTGGTACTTCTACAATTGCCTTTATCTTATTTAAATCTTTTTTTACACCTTCTGCCGTAATAATATATCCTAAATAATTAATTTCTTTTTTAAAAAATTCACACTTATCCTTATTTAAAGTTAAACCAACAGTATTCAATCTGTTGAAAACGCTTTCTAAATTTCTTAAATGTTCCTCTTTGTTGCACCCGGTAATCAAAATATCATCTAAATAAGTAACGGTTCCAGTAGTGCCTTGTAACGTTTTTTCTATAATTTTTTGAAAAATACTACATGCAGGTTTTGTCCCGAAAGGTAATCGGTTAACCGCATAAATACCTTTATGTGTTGACCATGCTAACAATTTACTTGTCTCCTCATCTATTTGAATCTGATTATAAGCTTGACAGAGATCCAATTTTGAAAAATATTTACCACCCTGTAATGCTGATAACAATTCCTCAATTGTAGGAATCGGATAATTGACATCTTTTAAATGTTTATTTACTGTTATCCGGTAATCAGCACATAATCTAATTGAACCGTCTTTTTTTAAAATAGGAACTAAAGGTGTTCCCCATGAACTATTATCTATTTTTGAAATAACTCCTATGTTTTCTAAACGATTTAATTCTTTTTCCACTAACTCTTTATAAGCAAAAGGCAACGATCTCGGTTTAAAAAAAATTGGAGAAACGGATGCTTCCATTTTCATTGAGATTTTTTCAACATTATAACAGCCCAAATCATCTTTGAGCAGAGTGCCTTGGTATTTTTTTAACAAATCCTTTAACATATCTTTTTCAGAAATATGATTTAATTTAAATTTATCGTTAAAATATTGTATTGTTAAATTAAATTTATTAAAAAGATCTCTTCCTATTAAAGAAGGGCCACCGTTTTTTATAACCAGCAATGAACCTTTTACTACTCTACCAAATAATTCAAATTTACAATTTAATATACCTACAGGAATTATCTTATTTCCGGTATATCCCTGTAAAACTGTTTTGCAAGGTAATAGTGGAAATTTAGAAAATTTTAAATTATAGGTTCTCAAAGATATTACTGACAATCCTGCTCCTGTATCTAATTCCATTTTAAGATTAACATTGTTTACTAAAACATCAAAATTAAAAACTGTATTATTTCCGGGTAAATGTTTGAAATTGTAAAAAATAGTGTCGTTAGACATGTCTAAAAAATTTTGTTTATTTTTACAAACATTTGCAATATGCCCTATCTTTTGACATATCAAACATTTAGCGGTTTTAAACTTACAGTTTGAAAAATTATGGTTGTCATAGCCACATCTAAAACATAATTTTTCTTTATTATCTTCGTTTTTTTTCTGCATAGATTGCGTAGATTTCTCTTTTTCATCCTTCTGATCTTCAGTCTGTTTCTTTGTTGTTACTTTATTTTTCATATCTTCTAACTTATAAATTTCATTTTTCTTCATAACTTCCTTCAGAATTGCTTCTTTATTTAATGCAATTTCTACAATTTCTTTCAAAGTTTTATTAACATTTTCTTCGCAAATTCTGTCCAATATCTTTCCTTCATTCATTCCCGCAATAAATTTGTCTTTCACTCTTTCGTCTAAATTGTCTCCAAATTCACAATTAGCTGCAAATTTTTTTACCTTAACAAACCAGTCGGCAATAGATTCTCCTTCTTGACTTATTTTTTCAAAAGCAATTCTTTGTCTATAAATTGAAATTCTTGGCTTAAATTGGTTTTCTAATAATTTTACTATATCTTCAAAATCTTTGTCTTTTGGTTTTTCAGGATAGCACAGATTTTTAATTATTTTGTAAACTTCTTCACTTACTAACGTAAATAACATTGATAATTTTCGTTTATCATCTATCAAATTTGCTGTAAAATAATGTTCCAGCCTCTCTATGAATATTTCAAAATCATCACCAATTTGATAAACGTTAAAATTAGCAGTAGAAACAGTATTTATTATTTTAATATTTTCGGCTGCCATATTTTATTTTCCTCGTCGCCAAATGTAATGTTTTAATAAACTTTTATTAAACATATAAATTCAAAATATAAATTATTTGACATTTTTCTACATAGTTACATAACAAGAAAAATAAACGCATAACTTAATATTTCCTAACAACCTATAATAATACATAACAACTAAAACTAATACATAACAGTTTAGAAATAAGAATATTATGATTTAAACAATCAAATGCTTTACTAAAGTCTAACAGAACCATAAGCGTCATCCAACCTCTGTCAATCGCAGTAAAAATTTCATCGCAAATATTAAGTAAAGAAGTAGTAGTACTATATCCTTTTCTGAACCCAGACTGATTCGGAGGGATTATAGTATGCTCATTTAGAAAAGAATAAATTTGTCTATTTACTATTTTTTCAAGTACTTTGCTGATTGTAGGTAAAATACTAATAGGGCGTATGTCATTATAGGATGTAGGGTTAGAAGTTTTGGGTAAAGGATGAATTAATGCTACTTTCCATGACTTAGGAAATACTCCATGAGAAATGCAGAAATTAAGAATGTGTGTTATATGAGGAGACAGAGTGGGGACAACAAGGTTAAGCATTCTTTTATTAATGGAATCAGAACCAACTGAATTCGATTTGATGGAGTAAATGATCTATTCAACTTCATCTTCATTGATAGTTTGTAGAGAAAATTTAAAATTAGGATGTAGAAAAGAAGAGTTATAAATCTGACTTGCATCACTGTTAGATTGACCAGTAGGAGGAATTGAATTAATAAAAAAATTATTTAATTTATTAACGTCCGCAATATCAGAAGGAATTGTTGTATTGGTCTTATTAAAAATCCCTGCATTTTTTACTGCTTTCCATACGTCGCCAGTTCTCTCCAAATGATATTGCAGAAATGCTTTCTTTTCCCGCCTAATTGCCGCAGTGACCATATTACGCATTTGTTTGTAGTACTGCCAGGTCTCATCTGTTTTTAATCTTTTGAATTTACGGAACGCTTCATTTCTGTATCTTATCATAACTTTTATAGTATAAGTATACCATGGTGTGCTTCTTTTATTGAATTTTTGAACCTTTACAGGCGCGAAACAGTCAAAGGCTGATAACACATAATCATTAAAAAATTTTACTTTGGTGTTTACACAATTATGATTAAAAAACTCATTCCAATCTAGAGACTTTAAGTATATTTTGAAATTATCATAATCAAAAGAAGAGTAATCTCTAAAAGATGTATAGACAGACTCAGATTTAGGCAAGTATAGATTAAGCGTACAATATATCAATGTATGATCAGTTAATAGATCTGAGACTCCTGAATTTACACAAATGACATCGTTATCTGCAGAGATTAAAATAAGATCAAGTAAGGATTCGGAATACCGCGTAAAATGAGTGGGTTCGTTTATGAGCTGGGAGAGATTATAAGCATTCAACAATTCCGTCAGCATTTTAGTATTATTGTCAACCAAATTTAACAAATTAATATTGAAATCACCTAAACAAACAATTGAATCAACTACAGGTAAAACTATATTAAACGAGTCTTCGAGACCGTTAATAAATTCCACAGTGGAAGACTTAGGTGGTCTATAAATAACTCCAATTCCCAATGATTTATTTTTTAACTTAATAACTATCCACAATTGTTCTAAATGCAAGCTTATATTTTTATAAATAATTTTGAATTTAATGTAATTTTTCAAGTACATACTCACACCACCGCCCTTACAATACGTCCTGTCACATCGTACTAAATTGTAATTTGGAATGAGGAACCCTGCACTGTTGACATCCGGACGAAGCCATGTTTCACTTAAAGTCAGCACATCATAATCGCGAATAAGCAATGATACAACGTCAAAAGATGTGGATAATGATTGTATATTGATATGAGCAATATTAAGCATGTATACCAAACCTAAAAAATTAAAATAATAATAAATTTAATTGCACAAGCAAAATAAAATAAACAAACAAAAATTAAAATAAACAAACAAAAGTTAATAGTAACAATACACTGAATATAGAGTGTAAAGAAATGAAATTACATAAAATAATAAATAAATTTAAAAAAGTCTTAAGAATAAATTATAAATAAATTATAAAGTAGTCAATTGTCAGAGATAAACAATGCACAAATCATGTAAATAAGTAAAATCACTGACAAATGACCTTCCAGATATACAAATAGCAAGTTGAATTTGGTAGGTAGAATTAGTGATAAGAAATAGAGTGCAATGGCCTTTGATCGAATGGTTAAATCAAGTCGTTAGAACAGTGGATCCTAAATGTTTGATTTTCAGATCTATAAAAAATTTTACCATCACGGGACCAAGCACTCCTCATACCATACTTTTTTTTAGCCATGTTTAATAGTTCTAGATTGAAAGGAGTTAAATCTTCCCGCACCACTACACTTGAACCCTTTAACTTAGTTTTTGACCGGAAAATGGTAGCGCGGTCTTTATAATTTGTAAATTTTATAATAATTGGTCTTATTTTACCAGGACGCTGTTTTCCCACACGATGTACTCTATCAAGAGAGTGTGGTTGAAGAGGTACGTTCAGTTTCTTTCGGATCACACTCGTGACTACAGCCTCCGTATCTTCATTATCATCTTCGGGTATACCAAAGAAACGCAGCGAATTCCTCCTTGAGTACTGCTCTAATTCTTGGACCTTTGTTGTCACTTCCTTCAACTGAACATCTTTTTCTTTTAGTTTCCCTTCGAGATTTTGAATTTGGTCTGCCATCTCCCGTTGTTTTATTTCGTACTTTTTAATAACGATAGTAGTTAGCGATTTAGCTAACTCTTCAAGCACTACAGGTGATTTCAAAGTCTCTTTGATTAGTTTCTCTATGTCACCAGTAAAGTCAGAATCACTAATCACAATATTACCACTATTAGCACTAGATTTACTTTTAGGTGGCATGATTGCTATAAAACTTTTTTAAAACACTGATATACGCTGCACACTATATCTGGCACGTCTAGCAGTTACGATTGCACATGATGGAATGATGTGCAATCGTAAAAAAATCATAAATGTATGTAGCGCGCGAAAACGACGTGTGACGGCATACCCCTTCTAACTGACGCATGACACTACTAGCTTACCAGCGTACATAGTCTGTTGTGAACTTATTTGTTTGTATAACTTTTATAGGTTATGTAAAGTTAGAGTGATTTTAACTAAAATAAAGTTTAATTCTATAAAAACAATTTATACATGTTTACCAAATTAAATTTTATATTAAAATATATAACTTATATTGCAGTATTTCAATTATGCCTCTAACGTTTTGTAACTTCATGTAAACAATGTAGTAAAATTCTAAATTACATAAATATTTACATTTTACAGAGTTGCAGCGTTTGTTTACATAAAGTTATAGAATATAAAATAAAAATTACTTTGACACCACGTATTTCTTCAGCACTGTAGCATTCATTATTTTTCATATATTCCATGAGCATAAATGCATCAATGTTGGGTAAATTATCACTCTGAGCCCTAACAAAATCTTTATCTGCCATTTTAATAATAAATGCGTGAAAAATTGTTTAAAAACAAATACAAAACTCTCGAACAATACAATATACACACGTGTAAAGATTATGTTGTAGCTGTATCTGTGACGTGAAACCCCTATCGTTTGATGTCATACTCAGTCGTTTTTACTCGGCAACCTTCGCGGCGTGGTCGGCTTATTTCAAATTTACAATATTTTAATTCAAAAATTTGGCTATAATATTAAATAAAATGTGATTTTTGTTTTGTTAGGTGACATAACTGTTGCGGAAGGGGCCCTCGGAAGAGGTCCTTAGGTCCCAACCTCACACAGACCACGAACTAGCTCAGGAGCGGGGTCGTTCTGCCTAATCTCGGCTTGAAGAGCCGCGACGTAACTAAACGGTCTCTGAAAATGAACGTGGTGAAGGGAGATGATGATGATGATAATGATACACAAAAATATGGTTTTATGGATTTATTTAACAAAGAATAGAATTAGAAGCGATAACAAATAACAACATGTAACATAACTATGAAACATAGAAAGACTAGGTAATAAAACATATGACATAAATATTAGTAAGAGTAGTGCGATGCTTTCTCGTGAGGCGAGAAAGGCATCGGGATGGAGAGGATGTGAGACTTAAGGATTAGAAGGAGTTGAGGAGACGACGGACGTCGTTCCTGGCGTCGGCGTCGTCATGGCGGCGAGCGTCGGCATCGATGAGTTACTCAGCATAGTGAGGAACATGGGTTGAGACGCACTCGTTGTGTGGCGAGTGGTCGGCGATGGGAGCATTCACAGAAGGTGAATGGTTCCGCGTTGGTTGAAACGCACTTGTTGGATGGCAAGTGGTTTCGCGTTGGTTGAGTGGTTGAGAACCACTGTCGTAGAGAAGCGAGATGTTCGCAATGGTTGAGCGGTTGGGAACCACTGGTGTGACGAAACTGAAGGTTTCGTGATAGATAAGTGGTTGGAAACCACTGGCGAAACGCACAGTAGAAAGCGTGGGTTTCGCGATGCCGGCGCGGTTGTAAACCACCGACGAAACGCACAGCAGAAAGCGTGGGTTTCGTGGTGACGGGAAGGTTGAGAACCACTGACGAAACGCACAACAGAAAGCGTGAGTTTCGCAGTGGCACTGACGCGAAGGTTGAGAACCACTGACGAAACGCACAACAGAAAGCGTGGGTTTCGCAGTGGAACTGACGGCTGAAAACCACCGCAGCAAGCGTGATTTCAGTGTGATGTGATGATTGAAAAACACACAACAGAAAGCGTGAGTTTTTCAATAGAGCGAACTTTAATATTTGGAGATTTGTTTAACATAGAGATGTTTTGAACTGTTAGAGATGATTTTGTTTCGAAGGGTGAATTTTAACTGAGCGAAGGTTGGGTTTGAACTGAGAACGATTGTAAAAAATGACCGTTTTTTTATACAAAGTTTGGTGATGGAATGCGGTTTATGACTCTAAGGGTTGTTGTGATTGGTGGGATCTGTTTAGAATCTAAGAATATTAATAATTTTACATGTATCGCGAATAATTTAGATTCACGGTTATCACAAGATTGCTTAAGTCTCACGGAATCCGGCGATGCATAATATGAAATAAGAAAATCGTGAGTGACGCGCGAAGTGACTAAAACTCGGAGGCTTGCATCGGCAACATAACTAACATTAACATATCAAAATAATGTAGTTTTAAGGAAATACAAATTTTATGCGTATCCCCTATTCAAATGCAGCCTAGGCGAGAACAACCCCTATTTCCGACCTCAGCCGCGTCTTGGACCTCCAAAACTTACGTATCACGTGCCCTCTTCGCATAGCGAATCCACAAATAAACAGTATTATATACTTCAAATACTTTTAACAAAACTTGCGGATAAAATTTGGCACGTGCTACAATGGGTTCTCCCACTAGCAAAACGCCTACACTTGTACTACAACATTGGAAGAGAGACTTAAAATGGCATATCGCAGCCAATTTATGTTCTCTTCGCCACCAACTCCCCTACACCAAATATAAGTTGCACGTGACACAGGCTGATCGAGTTACCATAATTACAACGTTCTGTCTTATCGGCACTTGCAAAATACAATGTAAACATCATATATTTTACAAGTAGTAAGTATGTTCCTTATTATACGTAATACACGCTAATCGTCTGTAATTTCCAGGTTCTAACGAAGTATTCATACTCCGAACTGTATAAAATGTGGTTATTTCCATGTGTCAAATACGACATAACCTAAAAATTGTTGACATAAATAGAGACTTCAGAGGTTAATAAATGTTCCCGTAGCGAGACCTGCTACCTTTAAGTAGATCCAGGGCCGGAAAACCGCCGATTGGACCTATTGCGTCCAATCGGGCCCCGCGCTTTAGGGGGCCCGCAGAAAGGACCCAATCTCGAAACCATCGATTTTTTCAAAATTATCAAAAATACTTTACAATTTCCGGTTAAAATCTGAAAAAAAAGTGTAAAAAAAGGTCTTAACTTACAATTGACAGCTTGGGACTAAATAGGGTACTTTAATTTATTGCTTTCATCTGTGTTACCCTGTTACTGGATGGGATGAACAGGTTCACAGCGGACGTGACCATATGAATAGAATACTCAAGTACCAACTTATACTAATTATATTACCCGCCAAATTTTCTTAAAATCACTTTCTTTTTTATTATAGGACAATTAGATGTATAGATGGTAAAAATGCAATATTTTTTAAAATGCTGCAAGGGTTTAAAAAAAGGTTTAAACTTACAACTTTGTAGTGAAACTGTAAACGTTGATATCAAAAACAAAATAGCAATATATTTTATTCATTAATAATAATAAATTAGCACTGCTAGCCTAGTAGGCCCATGGCTTGATTGATTGTTCTTCTTCACTCGTTCTTATTTAAAGTTCTTTCTTGCCATTTAGTGATCTTCAGCTGTTCTAGATCTTTCTCCACCTCCTTCCACCATCTCACCCTCGGTCTTCCTCTCCTTTTCTTGCCACCAATTATTCTCTGCATCATGGACTTTGGTAATCTAGTTTCTGGCATTCTCTCCACATGTCCCAGCCAGCGGAGACGTTGAGATTTTATTACTGCTACGATATTAGCTTCTCCATACATTTCTTCTACTTCCTGGTTTGTCCTTTGTAGCCATATCCCGTCCACCATTTTTCCTCCAAAAATCTTACGTAACACTTTTCTTTCCCATATTTTAACCCTGTTTTGTTCTGATATGTTTAGAGTCCACGCCTCGCTTCCATATGTCACTATTGGTCATATCACTGTCTTATAGATTCTCACCTTTGTTTTTCTTGATATATTCTTACTTCTTAGTAGTTTATCTAGTGCGTGGATACATTTATTTCCTGCCATTAATCTTGTCTGTATCTCAGTCCTTATCTCTGGACTACGTGTAAATACTGTTCCTAAGTACGTGAAACTTTCTACTTCTTCAAAATTATATATCTTTCCTCTTTCCGTGTATATGTTTAAGTATTGCCCTTTTCTAAATTCCTGATCTGTCCATGACATAAACTTCGTCTTTGTCTCGTTTATCTGTAGTCCCATTTTTTTTTTGCTTATTCTTCTTGTCTCGTAACTACTTCTTTTATTTCCCGTTTATTTCGGGTTATAACTACTAGATCGTCAGCATAGGCCAAGCATTGGTGTCTCATTTGGTATAGTAGTCCCCTTCTATTAATTTTCGCATTTCTTATTATTTTTCCAGAATGAAGTTGAATAGTACTGATGACATTGGTCGCCCTGACCAATGACTCCCTCTTTAACCTCGAATTTTTCAGATGTATTATTTTTTATTTGTACTCTATTCATCGTTTTTTTGCAATGTTAATTGTACCATATTTATTAGTTGCTGGCTAATTCCCAATTCTCTTAGGGCGTTATACAGTTCCTTCCTTTTGACTCTGTCATAAGCCTGCTTGAAGTCGATGAAGAGGACATATGTTTCTTTCTCAAATTCGTAACTTTCGGATTGAATTTTTGAACAGGTATATCTGGTCTGTTGTGCTTCTCCTTTGTCTAAAGCCGCTTTGATATTCGCCGATGATGTTGTCCATGTATTTAATCAATCTATTCTTAATATTTTATATGCTACATTTAAAAGCGCTATTCCCCTATAATTCTGACACTCGCTTTTGTCGCCTTTCTTGAAAATGGGACATATCGTGGCTTCGGTCCATTCTGGTGGTAACTGTTCTTGGGTTCATATTTCTTCTATCAACCTTTGTATCTGCTTCACTAGTTCTGCTCCGCCATATTTAAACATTTCGGGTGTCATACCATCATATCCTGGGCTTTTGTTATTCTTAAAGTTCTTTATAATATTTTCTATGTCTTCTTTGTCTGGTGGCTGTTCTTCTTCTTCACTTTGATTTTGAGTTGTCTGTTCGTAGAGGTCTCTTCCCTCTTCGTCTTCCTGGCTATTTAAGAGTTCACTAAAATATTCTTGCCATCTGTCTAAGATGTGTTCTTCGGCTATAATTTTCCCGTTTTTATCTTTATATAGTACTGGCTTTGGTTGATATCTCTTTCTTTCGTTTTTAACTCCTTTATATAGGTTTCTTAATTCTCCGTTTTTATAGTTTTCTTCTATCTTCCTTAGAAGTTCTTCATTATACTTTCTTTTCTTCTCTCTCAGTAATCTCTTTGTTCTCTTTCTTTGTTTCATGTATACGTTCTTTGCTACTTCTGTCTCGTCTCTCAACATTTTCATTCGTAATACGTTTCTTTCCTCAAGCTCCTTTTTGCACTCATCGTCGTACCACCTTTTACCATTTCTTACTGTAACTTCACTTTTCCGCTCTTTTGTTGCTTCTTTCATTTTTAATTTTATTTCATTCCAGAGCCTTTCAATATCTCTTGTTTCGTCTATAGTGCTCATTGCTATCTTGATATTTTCTTCGTACTTCACCTGTTGTTCTGTGGATATTAACCTGATCGGCAAGTCTGTTTTTCTTTTCTGTGTTCTTCGGTTTATATTAACTGGTAAGATCTGAGTCATTTTGATTCCTATCATAAAGTGGTCCGAATCAGTATCGGGTCCTCTGTATGTTCGTATCTTCTTTATATTCATCTCTTCATCTTTCTCATTTAAGACATGGTCAATTTGGTTAACTGTTAGTCCATCTGGAGCTCTCCACGTTCCTTTGTGAATTTATTTTCTTTGGAAATACGTACTTTTGATTATTATGTCCTTTTCTTTCGCGAAGTCGAATACGAGGTGTCCATTTTCATTCGTGTCTATATGTTTGCTGTATTGTTCTATTGTGGGTCTAAAGACCGCTTCTCTTCCTAGTTTAGCATTAGCTTCTCCTAATATTACTTTTAGATCGTACTTCGCTACTTCATAGACTCCGTCTAGCTCATTATAAAAGTGTTCCTTTGTTTCCATCTCGTTTTCTTCCGATGGAGCGTGTCTATTGATGAATATTATTTTCGGTACTGTCCATGCATTCTTGTGAGGCACATTCTTTCTGAAATTGGTCGGAAATCAACTTATACTTTTCAATAAATAATTAAAATCTTGAAAATTATATATAAATACCAATTAATTTATTTATTCTAACTAATTTTGTTAGTTGTTATAGCTTAGTTGGTATAACAATTAATAATAAATAATTAACAAAATTAATTAATTAATTAATAATTAAAAATTATATTTATTATTAATTGTTATAATTAATAGTTATACCAACTAAGTTTGAAGGGCCCCGCAAAAAAATTCCAATCGGGCCCCGCACTCCTCAGATCCGGCCCTGAGTAGATCGTCAGGACTTCCTAGTCAGTTGGTTCTAATATAATCAATATTTGTATCCTTTTTGAGTTTAAAATAGTTTTAAATATGTGAAGGTGAGATAGCCGTAAGAGTTAGTTTTAAGTGAATACGTGTGAGCGAAAACAGTATGTAACAAAACATGCAGTACTATGTCCATCATGCGACATCTATTCGCTGATTGGTTTTACCTATATTCCCCTTTGTTCATATATCTATGTATATTTCGCTAGTCATACATTGGCATTTATGGCCGACTATTACGTTGTAAGCCCCCCCCCCCCCCGTCTGTTAGCCGGGGTGCAGTTTTTATGGATATGTCACCCATTCTGATATAACGGTTCACAAAGGTTGTGAGGCATAGTGACCGGGACAATGCCCATGCGCCGCGTAGACATAGACATTGCCTTGGCGTGCTGGAGAACCTCCACCGTGGCGTGAATTAGGAGCAAAGTTAGTCTCTGAGTCCTCTGCCCACGAAGGAAATATCCAGGGTGCGAACTAGGAGAGCAGTTAGTCTCTGAGTCCAGCTTGGTGTACCTGAAGCATCTCCACCGTGGCGTGTACTACGAGCACGGCTAGTATCAGAGTCCTCTGCCCACGAAGGAAATATCCAGGGTGCGAACTAAGAGCGCAGTTAGTCTCCGAGTCCGGCTTGGTGTACCTGAAGCATCTCCACCGTGGCGTGAACTAGGAGCACGGTTATTCTCAGAGTCCTCTGCCCACAAAGGAAATATCCAGGGTGCGAAATAAGAGCACAGTTAATCTCTGAGTCCGGCTTGGTAGACCTGAAGCATCTCCACCGTGGCGTGAACTAGGAGCACGGTTAGTCTCTGAGTCCTCTGCCCACAAATTAAATACCCAGGGTGTGAACTAGGAGCGAAGTTAGTCTCCGAGTCCGGATTGCTGGACCTGAAGAACCTTCACCGTGGCGTGAACTAGGAACACGGTTAGTCTCTGAGTCCTCTGCCCACGAAGGAAATACCCAGGGTGCGAACTAGGAGCGCAGTTAATCTCTGAGTCCGGCATGATGATCATCACGAGCTGTACTCCCGATCTGGCTTACAAAGCTGAAAACGTTGGGTTAATATTGTCACATAGGTAATCCTAGATCAGGATAACGACATCTAGACATTGTGACGGTCAGCTGTCTGATTAAAAACTATTCGTCAGCGTCTGACGTATGTGGCCTGATTACGAAAATGCAGACATCGCAATTTCATAATGAGGAAATATTTGTCATGACGAATGAATATTGGAACTGGGTTAATTTTCGGTACATAAAGACCGGCAGTCATAAAATATGGAGGTAGTGGAACATAGCCAACTCCGCTGCATATATTAGTCCAGAAGGTGACGACCACGACACTGACGCCAGATTCTAGTATCGAGAGTGAAGCCAAGCAATAGTGACCATGTGAGTGGGAGAAGACGTCTCCAGGCTCCTCGACTCCTGGTAGCCCCCACCTCGGAGATAGGTCCAAGCCGATCCTGGCCAACACGGGGTGGACTGAAGACTTCCCCAACTCCATGGACCAATTCAAACATATATATTGTAAATGTAATATACATATTTAATAAATTTGTTATGTTGAATCCAGGAGTTGTGTCTCAATCAAACCACCCACGTGACAATATAATGGCAAGCACCTTTCAATGCTAGAGAGAGAGTTAATTTAGCCATATTTGATCCTGTTTGTAAAAGAGAGACGCACATACATTCCAAAAACCATCAACCAATGGTTAATAAGTTCTCACGACACAGAGTAGTTAAAATTTCTTGGAGACACGTTTTGTGTCTTTCATTCTTACAAATGTTAAATTCTTAGAATCTTAATCTAAACAGCACATTTGTTTAAAAAATATATACAACCGTCGTAAATCAATCAGTAAGCAAGTTCCAGTGGCCAAATATTATGGTACCCCATAATGTAGTTCTTGTGTATTACTAATGAGGGGTCACTCACCCGCAGGGTGCGACGCTTAGAGGGTCATGCCAGATATTAAGCAGGTAGTCGCGGCACGCTCTTAAGTCAAATATTTTGAAGAGTTTTTAACTAAAAATTTTAAATTTGTGCTATATCAGTGCCGTACCACCACAATAGGAAATTTTGATCTGATATTTTTTTGCGAAAGTCGTCGACTTTTTTGCATTACCGTGCTAACAATATTTAATTGGCTAACTGGGTAGCTAGCCTGATAGGCGCACATTTTGTAATTAAATGCGCTTGTGAGTCACTAGATTTACGTGATTTAAAAAAAAAACTATCGATTTTTTTAAAATTTTTATTTGTACTCCAATTTCTTGTCAATAGAAACCTACAACCCCGAAATGTTTGTTACACATCACATATTTTTTACTGCATCATAACGATCATACACTATATCAGTGATCGGCAACCATAGTAGATCAAGTGCCACCCTTTATGGAATCTAAAACTACCGGTTGTCTGACTTACCTTAGGCACGGATCCACGAATCGAAAAATCCAACTTTGGCACCACCCCAACTAGGGCTCCATCCCTGAGACTTCACCCTCCTCCTTGGGGTACCCCTCTCGCCTAAAACCCAGGCGGTCAGAGCAAAGATGTACACCTGTCTCTTATCTTAACATTTGTGGTTAAATCAAAGCTAAGAATCCTTTATTTTTGCCGACACCGCCACAAAAAGTTCCCACGGTCTGCAAAATTTTCCCAGGCCAAACCGTCACCATACCTAATTGCGTGTCAAGCGAGGAAGCGTAAAAACAGTGGCGGCGCCAGCGAGTGTTCGGTACAATATTGTACCCCTACGAAATATATGACCTTCCACGTTAGGCGTCTACTTAGTCTTACTAGTCTTACGTCTACGTAGCAACGAAAAGAAGCAAGAATAATCACAATAAATAATAATATCAAAGATATAGAAATAACGTAAAAATGTGTAATGTGTTAATGATTTCTGATTTTCCACGGTAGACGCCAACATTTTTATATCTGGATCGTAATACCCAAGTCATTTAATTTAAATTCATGCTTTGGAATTTTCTTCAGAGAGTCGTTTTCTTTGTGCATTTATAATATATTTGATCAATGAGAAGACTAGTTCGTAATAATATGTCATCCTAAAGACAAACAACATGGCAAACGCAATTTTTTTCATTGACGAAAATGTACTGGGCACTTTATTCCAGGTTATCGTTACAATATCAATGTAGTCGACTTAATTTTTTGAGTTTTCGTCCCATATGTCTCTAAATTTGTCCAGAAAGAGCTGGAGCGTGTCACAGGTTGCCGATCACTTCACTATATCATCAAGCTACGTTCACATAGACATCTGCTTAATTTTCTTGCACAGAATTGTTTATTACAAGGACGCAACATTTTTCTAATAGATACTGAATTAGATATGTTTGGAAAAATTTTAGAAGTTTAGATAAAACTAAGTGCCCGGTTCATTTTGGGAATGTTTCGAATTTTTAATGTTACAAAATAACATGTTCAAAACCACCATGTTCTTATTAATATTTATAACGATAAGAAAATGGTGCCCCCTCAAATATTTCCTGCCCCCCCCCCAAGATTTTGAAAGCTAGCGCCGCCACTGAAGCGAAGTAAAAATATATTTAAAACATTAGTAATTTACACCTGCTACAGTCCAATCGTTTATGGGTGTAAACTTGTAAATAACATATATTTAATTCATATTAAATTTAATACGGATTATGAAATATATAGTAAACACGTTATTAGATAGGCTAATTACCATCCACTATGTTTAAAACCGTAAGTATTTAGTTACTTTAAGTAATCGTGTAACAAAGTATAAAAATATACCTCCACTTTTGCTTATTATGTTACCTAAGAAACAAAAATGTATCATGCAAAGTATCAAATTTGTTTGGTAATTTAGGATAGAGGAGAATGAAAATAATCCACAAATTTATTCAGTATAAAACCAATAATACAAATATAAACTCTTATTTACAGCTGATTGAGTAAATATAATAATTTTTAATACAATTATAAAATTTGTTATACAAATACTCGTATTTGTACATTTAAGTAAAACAATACTTAAGTGAATGCATCTGTAATTTATATTAGTTAACCAAATAATTTCCTGCGGTTTTTCACATTAAAGTTTTTTGTTTCACTTTGATTATCAAACAAAAAAACATATTCAACTTTACTAATGTGGTTTTTTTTTTTTTAACAAGGAGAAGCCACTTCTCCTTTTTTGTTCGTCCTTCTGTTATAGTTCTATCTTCAGACAGTTCTAACAAAATCACTAACTACAAACTACTGTGGTCTACTGCTATTAATTTACAAATGGTGGTTGTCAAGGTAACGTTAAAATAAAAATTCAAAAATATATGAAAATTCAACATAACATATAAATAAAATATATTTGATAATAAGGCTTAAAATTTTAAAATAATAAAATGTTATAAATCATTTAGCAAGTCCGTTTGGTTTCTTTATTTGCTGAAACATTATTCTGGGATTTATCTAATTCTTGTTTCTGTTGCCAATTTACAGTTCTTGTTGATAAAAAAAATTACAAATAGAACAGCATCTAAATCCACCATTAGCTTTCTCAATGATAGCCTTCAACCGAAGCGCCGAAACCGAACCAACCAATAGTGCGTCCTTTATTATCCATGGAAATATTCAATAAGAACCATATGAATTATGCAATTTAACAGGGTACGTGACTTTCAGCACATTTGCACCATTTTCTTATTAAGATAATTTTTTAACGAAAAATAAAAAACAAACAATGGATTATAAACTTGGTCCCGCACACCTCTGTCAATCTGTATCAGAGGATTTTAAGATATTGTTTGGTAGAATACTATTAACACAAAAGTAGCTCTTAAAACAGAGTTGAGGATTTTATGGGCAATCACGGGGAATACACGAAAGGATCAAGTCCGGAATTCGGGATGTACGGGACATCTGTCAAGTGGAAGATGTTATGCGATGGAGCAGACATAGGAGAAGAGAATGACAAGCCGACGTTCCGACAAATGGTACATACACAACTGGCTAAGACAATTTTCAGTAAACGACCACTGTGAAACACAGCGTCAAAATATGAGATTAAGATTGATTGGCACTCAAAGCGTGTCTCACGTCGTATGGGAGTGCATTAATTTGTGAGAAGCTAAGAACTCATTATTGAATCTGAAGACTATGTATTATTCCAATCATCATGAAATTTTAATACTCTACATGTACACATTTTATAACCTAAAAATTATTAAAATATATTTAGGTTTACTTGGTGTCGCACTTTCAGTAGCTGGCACGCATATTTGATTTTTGTAGAATTATTAATAAAAGCATATATTTTAGATAACATTTTATTTTTGTGCTCTATGTCACGTTTTGTAGCCAAATATTAGTGGTCAGAAATCGACTGACCCGGAACCTTTCCAAAAAAATTAATCGGCTCCGGGTTTATACGAAACAAGGTTGCTTGAAAAGTATGAACCTGGTTTTACCAGAAAAACAGGTTTCGGTTCCCAGCACTGTTAAATGCCGAGATATAAATCCATTCACAATAAATATGAGATGACGTCACACTTGGTTAATTTAAGTACCAACGTTTTAATCAACATCAATCCATAACTTAGTTCGTAAATATATTTATTTAATGTTGGTACATTTTTCCAATGTTGTCATTTTGAAATTGGATTGTTCAATCGTTATTTGTCAGGTTGACATTTAGGTGCTTACAATTTAGTGAGGTTATATTTTATTTTTTTTTATATTTAATGGTAATAAAAATGCCCAAAGCTCTTAGTAGCCGTGCTCAAAGGATGGTTTTGTCTCTTATTAATTATTTTGAAAGATAATTAATTTGATTTTAGGAGAGCATGTTACTGTCGACACTATTAATATAAAATTACATGAAAGGGGTACCTTAGTAAACTACCATTTCTAACAGAGCGTTTGAGTCCAAAATTGTAGGGTTTTTTAAAACTCATAAAAGAGTATTAGATATAAAATTTTAGCTTGATCGTAGCAATAGTTTTCGAGATATTGGTAGAGTTAATTTTTTAAAACTGCAATGATCCCTTAGTAAACTACCATTTCTTACAGAGCGATTCAGATCAAACTTTAAGGGATTTTTAAAACTCATAAAAGAGTAGTATACTAGCGTCGGCGAATCAACGCAGTTACGTCACACGACGTAACAAACGACTGCATTGCTCGGAACAATGCAATCGTTTGTGACGTAACTGCGTTGATTCGCCGACGCTAGTATAGATATCAAATATGATGGGTGATATTTCTATAACGTACTTTTATCTGTAAATTGTATTTGTATATTTTAAAAGGTTTTATAATTTGTAATGTAAGTGAACAAAAACAATATTTAATTTTGTATCTTGGTCGATAAACAAATATTATATATGATTAATAAAATATATGCTATTTACATTTGTTACGTTCTTTTTTTTTGTAATTTTAACCTACAGGTCTCTTACGTAGAACGGTTTATTATCATCAGATGCAAACGAAAAGTAATTTTAGCGTACTCATGAAATTTACACTTGCAGCTAGCGGCAATAAACTATTTGACTGGAAATAATATTTGAATATTCATTATTCGAAACAAAATTGTATCTAACATTTGAAATTCAAAAATTTCTATTCGAATAATAAAAATTTTTACTTTTTATCATTGCTTTCCGATATCATTTAGTGAGTTCAGGAAGCAAGCTCGAAGCGTTCGAGAAAAGGTCTAAACGCGTTTATTCGAGCGGTCCGGAGTTAAACAGTATGACTCGGAACACTCCGCATTTGCTTCCCGAACCCACTGTGTCAATGTGACACCAGGCGAAAAATTAAAGTAAATTGTATAAAAAGTATTAAAAGAACACGACACATTTCTAAAAACAAATATTTCTGATGATTCTTATACACTGAAATTTATTATTATTATTTTTTTTAATACTACATTACACACTTAATATAATATAAACCATAAATTTCGCGATAAATCGGTTAGAAAGAACTGCTGTGCATCATAATTTACATTTAATTCCTTTCCTCCATAGGAAATATAGGTTTTCAATATATTTTTAGAAGTTGTTCGATATAACCTAACTTTTTTTGATAGTTTACGAATTGGCAACAAGGTGAGTTTTTCAACTGTGACGTCATTTCAAAGTTACGGTAAATGGACTTTACTAGTCGTAACTTATGCTAGCATAAAATGAACTCTGTGTTACTATATAGGACTGGTTATACTCAATATAATAATTACGACTGACGTAAATGTGGTTATTCTGGTCGCACCAAACCTTTAAGCCATTGTCGTAAAGTAGAAATATTTCTATTTATGCATAAAAATTACGACCGTCGAACTTCTACGTATGTATGTGCTCAACTCTTAATTGCAGTATTACCAACATGTATTGTGTTTGTAGAAATTCTTTTGTCAATTTTTTCTCTCCATAGTTTTCTTACTTTTAATATGGTCAGTGATGGGCGCGTAAGTTACATGATGTAAGTTACCTCATTGTTGACGCGTAAACAATTGATGTAAAGTAAACACAAAAACTCTTGTAAACAATGTAAACAATGATTTAGACATGCGCACTTGTTTTGAATTACAGAACCTTATTATCAATACATTTTTATAAATAATAAAATTTTAATGAAACGATTTTAAATGAAAAAGCAACTATATAAAATTAGGACAAGCCAATATACATATTAATAAAAATCGAATTTGCATCATTATACAGGTGTTACGTACAGTAAATATGAATATGAAAAATAAAAAACTTTTTTCTTTAAAAAATTCAGTCTAATTTTTTTAATAACAAAATACATTAAATTTCACCTTTAAGAAAATCAGCCTATATTTTTTAATAACGAAAAGATACATTGCAAATTTTGCATAACGCCCTATATTTTCTTTCATTTTCTTTAATTAAAACAAAACCTAGTTCTTCAGAACTATTTTTCGGTTTCTTCCCACCATTTTTTTAATAAATTTATTGTTTTGAACTGAATATACTTGTTCATTAACTCTCTATTATTCGTATTAAATAACTAAAACTAACCTCATTATTTGACAGTTTACATTGTTTACATTGTTGACAAGTTTACCAATTGTTTACATAAGTTTACACGTAAACGTAAACAATTAAAGTTTACGTGTAAACGCCCATCACTGAATATGGTAACATAAACATTATTAGTTTTTGTTTTTGATTCATTTTTACACACTTTTAAAACAATATGTAAACAAATGATAGCTATCCTATCAGAAAAAATATATTTTTATTATGTTTCAAGAGACAAATTTGATATTAGATATTTTACGACGAGTATTACCTATGCGTGATATAAAAAAATATCCTTTTATGTATATAAAGAAGAGCCGTTTTGGAAGAGTACATTAGGTAAACTTTGGAACTGATTATTAAATATGTAGATGTGTTTTAATTTCAATGTGAAAACCCACTTGATCTTATTTGTTAAAATGTCAAAATGTAAAAAATATAATTCAGCAAATTGAAAAATAACTTTTAATCAAAATGAAAAATGTAGATTCATTTAAAAATATTGAATAAATAATAAGAGGAACTTAAATATATTAAAATTTAATAAATATCTTTTAAGTATAACATAATATGTAAATAATTATTTTATTGATTATTTTTTAGAAAATACTGTAAGTACAAAATAAGTAATCAATTCAATGACTGCTTATGCTGGGTTTGATATAGCAAAGAAAAGTGATTGAGCACAGAGGAAAAGTGAATTCAATGTGTAAAACAATAAACGAAAACGAATGAATTATTTCATTCAAGTTCTTGTTGGTATCGGTACAACAAAGAAAGTTCGTATTTGCTCAGTTTCAGTATGAACGTTATGATGTTTTATGTTCAGTGAATTCGCTTACAAGAACAGACAGGCTTACATTGTTTTATGTTAGAATGTTATTGATTTTTCTATATTTTTTTTTTTATTGTATTTAACAAATCAAGAAGAAAGAACCAATACTTTTTTTTATTGTAAAAGTATTAAATTTAACATTTCATTAGTTATGAGAAGGTTTTTGTTTATTTTTGTATCATTTATGTCAGGTTGCTAACGTAAGAGTTTTCTCTAACTCAAGTTAAAATCATTTGTTTTTATATGTTACAACATACAAAAACAAATGATTTCAATGTTAATTTCAAGGATTTCAAGGATTCAAGGATAATTCTTACTTTAGCAACCGGCTATTAGAAAACAATGGAATTTAGAAAAATTTCTGCATTCAACTGAATTATACAGGTAACATGAATATCTGTGGAAATCTAGAAACAATAATTACAAATTAAATATGAACTATATAAGGAGTACGTGAATCTATTGGAACAATGACGAATAGGAACATTCGTTTAAGGTAAACATTTCACGAATTCAGAACAAGAACAACTGAACAATCACGCCAATATATCTATGTTCTCTTGCTATCGTTCGCAATATTTAAACCCACCATTAGATATTTTATTTATCATTTTGTTATATTTAACAGTTTTTTCTTCAACAAACCCACAATCACATATTTGTGTTTTGTAAAACTAGCTTTAAATCACTTAATATACAGATCGTTTACACAGTTTACATCACTTACATTGTACAAATAAGAATCACAGTTTATATACCATTAATTCGAGGACAAAATGTCTTTCCAATATAAAAGGAATGATTACATATTTTTTCCTTTACATGATTTGTATTGAGTTATGTCAAACAATGTGCGCATTATTACTCGGATGTAACTGCGTTATCCCATTATTAACTCTATCAATATCACCCTGTTCAATCTGTTCTTTCAACAATTCCAACTCTCTAATTCCCGAAACTGTAACTTCATATTTATGAGTAACTAAAGAACGGTAAAAATGTAATGCAAATACAATAAATATTATTAACACTGGGATTAAAACGACGCTTGCTGACCAAGCAGCAGTTTCAGAAATATCATAAAACTTTACAAAACACAAGATTGCAATCTCTGCTAAAAACAGTAACAAACCTAACAGTGTTGAAAAGGCCCACGCAGTTTCAATGTACCAATGTAACCTCTCATGTGGAGATTCATGTACTAAACTTATAGAATCTAAGCTACACACCGCATCAATGTTAGGAAGAATACAAGTACTAATCATAAGTGCAAGCATATGAACAGCTACGAGTAACGTTGTACAAACTGCAAATGCTACTAATACATTTGACGATATTTTAGTATCAGCATTGATTTGCACTTCAACCATTGCTACCATTGCAAAACCAGATAACAGGGCAGATGTTTTGCTGGAAGCTTTTAGTTTGGCACGACTTAATTGCAATTTTCGCCATGATAGATATCCTGGTGTATGTAATTCGTCTCCAGACTGTGACATTCTTACCTGAAACATTATATCGTTAAAATTTATTTACAGAAATAGATTGTTAATGCATTACTTAGCAAGATGTGTCCTTAATTCTCTCTTCTGATTGATAAAGAAACAGTTGATTAATGTTCACATTTGTTTCCAATGTTGATACAAAGTTCTATAAAATTCGAAATATATATTTTTTGTATTTTAAATATATCTATTTAAAATTATTTATAATGTGATAAAAAAAATCGACTATATCATTTATCATTTATTTATACTCGACATACTAAAAGTTTAAGTAAATAAATCCTTTTACCGATAATTAGAAACACTTGTTTTTATTTGGATTCTGAAAATTTGACAGCACAAAATTGAAAAAAAAAACTGATTAGTAGCAGTGTCGCCAACTGTATTTAATAAAATCATGCGATCTGCCATAATATTTGAAAAATTCGGGGAAAAAGCAATGATTTTCACAAAACAAACAAATATATGTATATTTAACATGATATAATACAAAGTAATTCAAAAAAATAATACCAACATTTATGTTTCGGTCATTCTAAAAATTTCTACTTCAGATTATCGATATAAAATCTATTCCAAACGATAAGGCGGAACTAGATTTTCAAATCTAGTATTTTTTACAGATTGATTGAAGCTTTTGATAATTTTGTTCAGGAAAAGCCAACTTCAATATATAAAAAAAATTGCTAATAACAACTTACAAAAATGAAAATTCCAGTTAGTTCCGCCCAATTGTTTGGAATAGCCTGTATATACAGGCTATTCCAAACGATAAGGCGGAACTAGAGTTTCAATTTCAATAAATTTTTTCCGATTAAGTGGGGATTTTGATAATTTTGTTAAGCAAAAGCCTACTTCAAACCATAAAAGAAAAGCTCATGACAACTTACAAAAATGAAAATTCCAATTAGACTTCGTACAACATAAAAAAAAAAAAAAACACACACACACACAGGCGGATGTTAACGACTTCCATGTGCAGAAACCAAATTTCGTACCAATAGTTAGCTTAACACATTTCAGTAGCGTCACTTACTTTGATTTGTTTTTGACTAAAATGTGTACTAAAATGAGTATTATCTGTCTCATTTTGTAATACGTAACTAACTGGGAAAGTTCATTTTTTATGTTGTATATTGACAATATATTTATAATATGTATTATCATAGTATTGGTTCACACGGATACGCCAAAGTCTGTTTACACAACAAAAGTCACCAAAGTAACCAAATCTATAGTGCGTTCAAAGGTGAGTTTGCAGTATAGCTCTTATGGCAAATGGGAGCGGTGTTGCCAAATGTTGTAAAAGTGTCAATTATAATAATATGAAAAACTCGTATGATTTACAAAAATTAACTCTTATAAAACTCAAAATAACACTCAACAAAAACAAATGGCCATTTGTAGAATACTGGGTCTTCACAGATCAGCGCGTTTTAGAGCTGGCAACGTCGACAAGCAAGAAAAGGATAGTATCATTGTGTAAACCCATTTGAGAGTATGAAAAAGAACTACTCCATATGCCTTGTACTGCAAACTCACATTTGAACGCACTATAGTTTCGTATTACAAATTGAGACGGATTATAAAAATGCATTTGAAATAACTGATTTTGTTTGTTTGTTATTCACAACAATCGTTTAAAACCCTTATGTACGTCAATGTGATGGATGGGTTTCTTGCGCAGAATTGATGACGTAATTTATGATACCCTGCGTTTTTCTTATGTTTAACGAAGTCTAAAAATTTTAATTCCGCCTAAACGTTTGGAATAGATTATACTGCCTGAGTAACCAGAGAATATGAAAATCTGAATTACTCAGGGATTGGGTTGATCCGAATTTTCAGAATATCCAAATTCTCAGTAGAAATACATACTTTTAAAATTTCAATTTAAAATGAAATAAAAAAAAGACCAGGTTAATTTTGATAGTTTATTTATTAACAAAGAAAGCATGTTTCATTGATCAACACGGATAGATAAGAGAAAAATGAAGTAAACACATGACAAAGGTGTAAACATAAAAATTTTGCACCACAAAAAAAGTGCAATGGCGCAAATTGCGTTTAAAAATGGACAGTATAAAAGAAATATTTAGTACATCGATGAAACCAGAAATTACATATATAAATGAATTGTTTATTTTTAATTTATTAACTAAACGTTTTTTAATAAAATGCAAAGATCGAAAATCAACAAATACTTGTACCTATTAGTTTTCTCCCAAAATTAAAAAAAAGAAAAAAAATCGCTACATTTAAAAAGTTTTTGATTTTTCGAAATATACGAATTCTCAGTTGGTGCGGATTTTTACTGTCACTATATCTTAAATGAGATAATATTTAGTTTATGTTTCTATATTTTCTTTAAAAAAATGAATCTTTTCACTACCACTTCCTGTGCAGGTATCAATTGCGGAGATCGCATTTATTTATTAAATTTCATTTTTTCCTTGTTACTTGTTATAAAATCATCTAATTTTAATTTGAATATCATTGTCTAGACATAGTGGGCAAATATTGTCCAAATGACACATCTTGGTTAAATTTAGGAATAAGATTTATGAGATACACAGTACATACCAAAACACTGCAAAATTATAAACAGAATCATGTGGGACATTCCACTGAAATTACGACTAATTTAATGTTACATAAATATAAATAACGTTCCACGAAAAATTTTTTTTATTTAATTGATAATTTATTGTTGAACATACATCCATTGAATGTAATCAGTGATATGTTTTGCGCGTATGAATTTAATAATATTTAATACTTACCAGTTCACTCTAGTAAAACAAAAAATAATCGCTTCAGAGTTATTAACCAGACTCATTCTGATACATTTTTCGAATAATCTGTAAATTCCTGACTAAACAACACAATCAGAACAATTGCAAACATTTTCTCTAAAACCATAACCTTGACTGTGCGAGCGCCAATGAAATATACTTTAAAAATATTATATGGTGGGGACAAAACCAAATCCTTAGTATTAATAATAGTCCACTGGGTACATCTCCACATGATGATGGAAACAAAACTGCTCGGAAATAATTAACACATTTTTTATATAGAATAATCTGTTGAGATATTTCTGTCTCTTTAGTTCTTATTTTAGAATGATCACTTCTTAGAATAAGCCAAGAAGAGTTCGATCAAATAATAAAATACAACAAACTATAGATATGCATCAGTAAGTGTCTTTGTAAATGTTTATTTACTGACCAAACGTCATCTCTGGTATAAATCTATATAGGCTTACAGAGTTAAAAATTAAATTGCGGAACTGGCGCTGAATAATCCATTTCCAGAGCATGATATGCGAAAATGTATTTAATACGAATCACTACCTTTTTTTCGCTTATCCATACATGTAATGTACTGTACTTGTCATATACGGGTCTAAAGGAAAGTTTCCAATTAACGTAGATGTAGAATTCTATGTCTATGTGAAAATATAAGTAATAAGAAAATGCATGGTACGGTTTGCAATCAGACGTAGATGGACGTAGACATAGAAACGTGCACGTAGAATATTGATATTTTTATATTTCTTGTCTACATTTTGACTTCTAGGCAGTAGGAAAGCATGACAGAAAAAGACATTATTTATTTTATTTATTTTTTTTATATAAATGCTCTTTGACTCTTTTTTCCTAAAATGTATGGACCTTTAGCCAGCACCTGTTTGGTGAAGGATTCAGTACGAAAAAAAATTGCCAGAGAGAGCCGTCATGACAGATTTTTGTTATGTGAGGGAGCCCCATGGAAAGGTGCATCCATGAAGGCCCATGGAAAACATTCGAGATGAGAATTAGTATTAGATGTCGATGAAAATTTTAATATTTATAAATTTCAATTTGTACTATGTAAATAATCCAAACTAAATAAGGGAATTAGATTAGATTTATTGGAACATTAGATACATATATGAACATAATTCCAGTCAGACAAAAAAAAAATAACAATATATAATATTCGTACAATATAATATTACAGTACATAGTATAAATATCAAACTTTATTATACCATCTAAATTATGGTTCATATATTCTTGTTGACCATATATTACATAATTACTGTACCGTGGTTAGATTATATTACTTTTTAATAATGAATTTGGATTGAAAACTTGTACTAAATGTGGATACTTTTCGTCGTTGCAAATAAGGTCGTCGCGTTCGTTCGATTAGCACGTGTACATTGGCGGCGCAACAAATGAGCGGAATTTGGGGTCTATTCTGTAGCATCTACTAGTAGTGGACGGTCTTACGACAGCTTACAAACGGGCGGCATTTAGGTTCGATTCTACAGAGGGTGGTCTTATGAATATTTGCACACGGGTGGCTGACATCCACTAGGCGGCCCTGGTTGCCAAGCATCGTGGTTTACATATTCTGTATTTGTGACGTTTGAAAAATTGCTAGAATTGCTAAATTATCGTATCACATATTATTTGGTGAACACCTACGACACTTTTTTTATAGAGAGGTTAACTTAAAACGTTTTGACACGATAAGTTTATATTTCATTTCCATATTCTACGTCTATAGGAAACCAAAATAACGGAGTTATAAGTAAAATTAATATTAAATGCATAATTTTACGAAAATAACAATGTATTATAGGTACGAAAGGATTTGAAACTACAGACATACCACGTAACAACGGCACCTTATTTTCCAGGTAAGGGCCGTTAACCGAAAAACTCTACTATTCGAATCACGGACTTTTATTTACCTACTTATTGATGTATGTACTGCTCTGTAAGCATCATATACGTGCATAACTGACGAAAATTAATAACTTGAACAAACACTGCAGACCTCATTTTATGAAAAATGGTATACAAGTATACAAATCACCGTCAAGGCCGCTAGGGAATCTTTATACAGAGTAGAGAAAGGGACCGTGAAAAGACGGCATGGTGTAGAATAAAATTAATTTTTATTATTGACTTTCTTATCTAGATTTTTTTTTTCATCTTACTTTTACCTCAACAAAACTATTAATATTATATTTTGTATTATTTTTTTTCTTTTATATTTGAAAAAAAAAACAGGGCCCCTTACGAATTCAGGCCCTGGTGCGGTCACCAGTTGCGTCCATTTTATCTACGCCAGTGCACTTGAAGACAAACTGTTCTAAAATAAATCGAAGCAGGAAAATAACAGGAAAATATTGTTTCTAATCGTTAGAAACCAGATAAAAATGGAGTGAGTGTTAAGATTCATAAACATAAAATACGCTCAAAAATAATCAGATGCAACAAAAATTAGAAACAGAATTCAAGCTGCTAATTGATCTCGATTCCGAAAGTAAGACCATAATAAAGCGATATATACATATATATTTTTATATCTTATTATATAAAATAAGAGGCAGACGATTACAGTGGTTTACAGAATGGGGAAGAAAATTAGGGAAGAAATATTGAACTTTTGTCGACTAGTGAGAAGACCTCACAAAATAGCTGACAAAAATCTGGGTCAAATATATAGATCAAATCAAGTGCGTTTCTTTGGTTTAAGCGGAACTAGATTTTGAAATCTAGTAACTTTTACAGATTGAATGGGGATTTTGACTATTTTGTTCCACTAAAGCCCCATTCAATCATTAAAAAGTGAGCTCGTGACAACTTAAGAAAATAATATTTCCTTTAGTCTCAATTTTACTTTTTATAACTTTTTATTTAATTTTCTAACATACATATACATTATCTAAATAATATTTGCGTCCTTAATTTATTTCAAGGTCTTATGTTATATAAAGTAAACAATTATTAAACAATACAATAATTAACTACAAACAATTTTAACAATGGAATATTTCCTCTCAAATGAAAAAATTTATCACAATACGTGTATATGTTAAATAAAATTCACTTATATAAATATTTATTTTAAAAACACACATGTTCAACCAGTATCCTTAATTATTTTATTATATTTTTATAAAAAATATTTTCGGCTGTTTATTTTCTATAGATATTTCTGTTTCTAAACATTGAAATATATTAATACTATTCCTAGAAAATAACAATTGTAAATTAACAAAATAATAATTGTTTTTTTGCAACAATAAATTATTGCTAATAATATAGTTTATACAATATTATGTTTGCTTATCAACAGTTTTAATCAAAATTTAAAATATTATGGTTTCATCTACTGACTGACATAATTTGGAGTTATCGCTCGGCTAATAAATAGATTAGGTTCTCATCGCCTAGGTACAGATAACGGGTACATAAGGTAATTTCTTTGCTCTCCGGCACTTCCGTTTTAGATGAAATTAAATCCTAATTGGGACCCTGTTCCTCAGTGAATATCCGTATTTTACAGTTCTTAAGCGATCCTTAATCCTTAGTTCTAGTTAAGCTATCCTCAGTCTTTAGTTTAATCAAAAATGATGATTTAAAGAAGACCATAGTCTAGGGAAAAGTTGACCAGAAAAGAAAACATGTAAATGGATACCTTTTACATGTTTAGCTAGACATCACTAGAAACATCTTAGATGTACAACTGGCAGTAGCTGTTCAAATTGCTCAAGACAGGAAAAAGTGGCAGGACCAAATACATTTTTTTCCAAATTGTTGCACCAAGAGGACAACAATTCATCTTTGGTTTTTTTAAAAAGGAAACACGTCTTCCTTCCAAACCACCTTCATATACACGTTTTATTGTTAAGTAAAGTGAGACATTTCAAGTTTACAGGTACGCAGCTAGAAACACCAAAGCCCTCCAAATATTTATCTTATTAATAACTTCATTCAATAATATTATTTATTCCAAACAAATTACCTTACATACTTCTTTTTATTATTTAATTTGGTCTAGCTTCTAATAGCCATTAACCAGTATATCTTCCAATTTATTTTAAACACTTCAGTAATTTTATGACAAATACAAACATCCATGCCATCAACGGGATTCGAACCCGAGCCCCCATGGTTAGCAGTCAAATGAACTGACCACTACAAATTGAGACCGGCATACATAATTTTTGAAATAAAGTAAAGATTAAATGACATATTTCAAAATTTTAGTTATAGGGTCTTTTTTTTAATTTTAAACAAATTTTGTCATATACGTTTTTATTTTTAATCAATAATAAGGTAAATATTTCAAGATTTTAGTTTTAGGGCAAACATGGCCACAATTTTACTAATCCGGACCATATTCTATCCGACAAAAGCGACGAAATCAAAAGATCGGACGAGCAAAAAATAAAAGTAAAGAAAAAAATATAATATCTAATGAGCAAAAAGCAGGAAAATGCTACGCAGGCCACATAAAAGAACCTAGAGGACTGATTCTATCCCGCAGACCGTAGTTTGTCCATGTCTGTTTTGTGTGCCCCCTGTAACTCCCCAAATATATATCCAATTGAAAAAATTCATCGAAAGAAAAGGTTTGTTTTATAAATAAATAATTTTTGTTATGTACGTTTTTGATGTTAAGCCAATAATAAGGGAGAAATTTTAAGTTTTCAGTTTTAGGTTGTCCCCACCATCGGTCTATGCAGTGATAGACATCATCGAAGAATTTAAAATTATGCTGGTCAAGCCCAAAATAAATTTAATTAAAAAAAAAAAAAAATTGCTGATTATTACTGTTGATAAGCCAATAAAAATAATATGTTTCATCAACAATTATAAATACCACATAAATTGCGCACAGCCCGTAACTTTCAACAATAAATTAAGCAACTAAAATCCCAAAATCCGCTATGTTGACACCTAAAAACAAATGAAATTAATTACAAATAGCTTCTTGTGCCAATTCAATTTCTGGCGTAGTTTCTACATTCAGCTTATCAATTGGTATTGTTAAATGTACGTTGTAGGTTATTTTCTTGCTTCGTAATAAACTGTAGGAATTATCGAACGTCACTGTATCTGGAAGAAAATATAATAATGTATTAATTTATAAAATAAATGCTGTCCTGTGTGTTTTGATCTAAAATTCGAATGATTTTCAATTTCCAAATTAAAAATGAGATGATAAAAATATATTTTTGGGCAGTTTATTATAAAATATTAAGAGACGTTTCGACTGGTAAATCCAGTCATCCTCAGTCTAGAGTACGTTGTCAATATTTTAAAAAAAGTATATTCTTATAAAAAAATATACGGAAATGAAATTGAAAAAACCATCCCAAACACATACAGAGTAGACAGGCAGTGTAGAACAGGACGGCTCGAGATTGTCTGACAATCTCGAGCCGTCCTGTATGCCGTCCAAGATGGAACAATTAACTTTGTTCCTGATGAAGTTAATTGTTCCATCTTTGGAAATACCATTTAATGACCAAAGTTTAGCCAAATAATCGAATGATAGTATTGAAGACATCAAGAATAAGTTTTTTTCTAATGGGAGCGTATATCGTTTGGGCATTTTTGGAGAGACTTTTTGAAAATAAACAACTTTTACTTCAACATTTTTTTAATATCTTTTATAGTTTACGATAAATTGTATTCTCTATAACTACTTGAACATAAAATATTTTTACTTACAAGTATTCAGAATGCCTTTCATTTTGATTTAAACAGTTTGCAACCTTACTGAGCTATATATAGGTCGGAGTATAATAAAACTAAAAAAAATCACTTTCAAGTTGTACTTTTGACGACTTGAAAGTGAATTATTTTTAATTATTATTATTTTTCGTTGTTGTTTTGTTTTCGCTTTTCGCATGCCCTATTCGAACAAATTAGGTATTCGAAACCGGGGATTGGGAGACCGCTTATACGAAACTGGGTATTTAGAACCAGATATCTAGTACAGAGAAACTCGAAAATTACGTAGTCGGTTTTACCCGAAAATCGGATGCCCGTTAAACCGGTTTATTCCCAGCACAGGTTGTTAGTTCTCTAAAGCCGCATTCAGAGCTCTTAAATCAATAGCTTATACACTGTAGATTATAGACTGTTTACTGTCATTAGAAGTTTGTCATATGGTAAGACGTGAAACCTTTCAGACCTCTAAATTCAATACGTTGTTCGTTGTGGATTATGAATAATTTTCTAAACTTATATATAACTAGTGAGATGTTTTAATGAGACAGACATATAAACACATTGGCTATCACATTCTATCAGTGACACCGTAGTTATTGTATACCTTTACATAACCTAACATAATGTCATCATTAACAAATCTTGCTCAAAATTACAAAGACGGACAGTAAATATGATCAATTTAGGTAATTAGGTTAGGTTTAGTTAGTTAAAATCTAAACTCACAGATGGCGGACTATTCGTAACACATTAATTTCTAACTATAGTGCGTTCAAAGGTGAGTTTGCAGTATAACTCTTATGGCAAATGGGAGCGGTGTTGCCAAATGTTGTAAAAGTGTCAAATGTGTCAATTATAATAATATGAAAAACTCGTATGATTTACAACTCTTATAAAACTCAAAATAACACTCAACAAAAACAAATGGCCATTTGTAGAATACTGCGTCTTCACAAATCAGCGCGTTTTAGAGCTGGCAACGTCGACAAGCAAGAAAAGGATAGCGTCATTGTGTAAACCCATTAGAGCAGGGGTCCCCAAACTTTTTAGAGGTAGGGCCGGACGTGAACATTTAAAACTATAGGCGGTCCGGATATAAAAAACGAAAATAATATTAATAATATGACTTATAGAATTTTTTATTATTTATGAAGATATATAAAATTATCAAACAGAAAATACAAATAGATACAATAAACACAAATATTTAATGTGATTGATGTGCTTGTATTGTAGATCTTGCAATTATTTTATTTATATTTGATGCCGATTTAGAAGCACCAATAGTCAAAAAATCTTTCAAATGACTATCAGTCAGTTTTGAACGGTTTTTTTATTTTATATATTTCAATCTGGAAAAAGTTTATTCACAGATGTAAGTTGTTCCAAAAATAGAAATTATTTTTCTAGCAAAATTTCTAATATTGCTATAATTATTTTCTGGTAACAAAGAATAAAACTGAAGTAAATTTTCATTTTTAGACAAAGAATTCAGAGTATTGCTAGATTTCAAATCTATCGATTCTATTAAAAAAAAAAGATCCATTTATCAATACATTTCTTATTAATTTAATGAAGACTTAGACACGAAGCAAATGTAGAAAAAAAAAACGCTGAGATTTTTTAAATTAAATTTTATTGTGATATAAATTTTCGCAAATTATTTAAATTTTGTTTTAAAAAATAAATAAATAAATGGAAGCTCTTAGTACTCAAATAACGAATAAAAATGATTAGGAAAAAATGTTTTATCAAAAAAATATTCTTAGACATTCAGCAGTTGGCTACTTACATTTACATAAATAGTTACAAAAGCCGGAAATGTGAGAAAATTCACATTTCACATAATTTTTTTAAAATTTATTTTCGTTTATTAATCTACTCACATTAATTTGATACCCATTAACACATTTTTCAAAATTTTTTTTTTCAATTTTCCAAAATTTTATTATATTAGGAATATTTAATTTGATCAAATTCCAATGCACATCAATGTACATTGTTTTGATGTAATGTTCAGATTTTAGACCAACCCTCTAGGTCAGCGGTTCTTAACCTTTTCATATTCGGGACCCCCCAACTATCCTAAAATTTTCTGGATCCCCCGAGAAAATTTTTGAAATAATATTTTATTTACAGAATATAAATGAATTTTATAATATAATCCATATATCAACTTACTAACTATGAATTTCTATTTATCCTATTTTCTTTTAATTTGGGGACCATATGCATATTTTTGTATATAAATAACAAAGAAAGTCCATTTAAATTATCTTCTGACATATCTGAAGACGGTGTTTCGGAGATAGTTTTTAAATAATTTAACGTAGAAAAAGATAGATCAGCAGTACGTTGTTTACTGGCATTGTTACTAATATTTTAACAGCTTTTATAGAAATATATTTTAATAACTTTCTTACACAACTGATTTTGGTGGCACATTTAGATATACAGTGGTACCTGGACTTACGAAATTAATTCGTTCCTGACCGCAGTTCATATCTTCAAAAGTATGTATCTCGAAGCCCAATTTTCCATAATATCTTATGAGAAATCAATAAATCCGTTCCCGGATTCAAAAATTAAAAAGAATACCAAAAAATTAAAAAAACAAAAACAAAACTATTCTCAACAAAATGAAGAAAATGCAAAGAAATGGAGGAGTGAGTTATTTTTATTATATATATTAAACTATAAATATTTTAAAAACTATTACATATTTTGTTTAATATGATAAATATGAAAATCATCTTACATCAAATTAAAAAAAAAAAAAAAAAACTATTTATTTGTCAATTTTCAGTGTTTGGTTTTGTGGTTCAGGAGTTTTCGTTTTGTCGCCTAAGTAGTAGCCTGATTCTAGTACTAGGGAAACAGTTAAAAGAAGTATAATGTAAAACAGGCTTAATTCATTTGAAAAGAAAAGCATATGAAAATAGTTTGTATTTCGAAAAGTTCGTAGGTCGAGTGAATCGTAAATCGAGGTACTACTGTATTAGCAAATTAACTTTGCCATAACTAGTATTCGGAAGTTAAAATATTTAAATTGCGAAGAAATAAGATTGCGAGGGGGATTAGGTCCCCCTCTTCGGTACGCCACTGCATATTGTAATGGAAGGGTGCAGTTTGGCTGATATTGCCCCGGGCACCAAAAGAGCTAGCGCCGGCTCTGCATGTTGTATTAATTTGTTTTCTCTATTTTCCTTAATACAAATATTTGCTCAATAGTTGATTTGCCACTCCGGAAACCACATTGATATTTTCCAGTAATATTATCAGGGTAAAATTTTATACGTTCATAAAAAATAAATAAATAATAGGTTCCCAACATTTAGATAGGCGTATACGGAATAGAGAAGGTAAGTTCTTCGTTTCTAGATCACCGGCCATGAAAACCACGTGATCAGTGTGATATTTCAACCGGTTCTATTATACCTGTATAAACAGGTACTCTTTTTAACTATTAAATAAGTGAGGCTGAGTGGACCCCCGAGTTGACTACACAATATCGGAAGATAAAAATTCGAAGGAGATGGGGCGATTCGAATCTGCGCTCCTGTGCTCCGTAAACAACCGTCTTACCACGGAGCCACGACAACTCTAAAAAATAGCAATTAATATTTTGTATGCTATATTTAAGACGGCTATTTCACAAAAGTTGTCACAGATAAGAAGACCTCTTTTTTTGAGTAAAGCGAACAAGACAAAATATTCCACGGATCTGGTATTTTTTTTTTTTTTTTTGCTTCCAAATTTCTCTCACTAGCTGATTTATTATTTCTATAAAAGGTTTTCTGTCTTCTTTTATTAGCTCTGCCGAGACGGCGTCCGCTCCAGGGACCTTTTAATTTTTATGAAAAAGAATGTAATTTTCTTTCGAAAACAACGTTTTTTTTTTACATATTTATTCTGTATTGTTACTTTAAAATGATTTAAATTCGAAAATATTGCATTATTGGAGACTTTTAATGTAAGTATTGTTGTTATTTTCAGATATAGCATAATGCTTCTTCAGTAGTTAGTATTATTTCTTCGTAATTGGCTTTTTATTCTTTATCATCCTGTTCCATATTTTGAACTTCATTTATTTAATCATGGTTAGCTAATTCTTCTGTAGTTATCTATTCATTATAGACCTTGGCATAATCTTGTTTAAGTCCAGTAAATTACTATACGAAGCCTATTGATTAGATTTGTCATATTAATCATTAATATGATTAATAAATGATTAATATATTAATAAATTAAATAGTGGTGTAAATATATAAATTTAAATAATATATAGCAATTTAAAAAAATCAGTTCTATTAATGAGATATACTTGTGGACCACAATAACAATTTTTAGTCCATTACAGGCGTAAGTCTCTTTTATGCGAGTAGGGATGGGAATTTATTTTTGAATATTGATATATGCGCGATTCGATATATCGTAAGTGTGATATCGATATTCGATATATATCGAAGTAAAGATATCGATATTTTCGATATATTGAAATAACTAACACGTAACATGTAAGATATAAATTACAGGTTTTTTTTTGTTGGCTTGACGGGAAAAGAAGTCGCCATTTGACTCACTTTATAGTTGGTACTAACCCAGCTACCAACCAACTTTCCAATATTTTCCTAGTTAACTGCTCTTATAATTAAATATATATATGTTGTTCACTTTTGTAAGGACAAACCGGATCTTTTTGGTTACTTTTATAGTAAATATAGTAAATAATATTTTTAATATTATCTGTCTCATTTTGTAATACGTAACTAACAAGGAAAGTTCATTTTTTATGTTGTATATTTACAAAATATTTATAATATTATCATAGCATTGGTTCACACGGATACGTCAAAGTCCGTTTACACCACAAAAGTTACCAAAATCTTCAGATCTAGTTACGTATTACAAAATGAAACAACTTATAGTAAAAGTACTTTTACAGTGTATTACGGACTTTAAATGTTAATTAAAAATAATACTTACGTTGTAAAATCCGACTTTAGATTTATTGGTTATGACCATTATTAAGAAAGTGAAAATTAAAAAAAAAATTAATACCAGCATGACATTTCAAAGGTGCAAATTATTGAAATCAAAATTTCGTTTTACTTGAACGATTAGGCGGAACTATATGGAAATTTCGTTATTTTAGGTTGTCACGAAAAGGGACCTTGCTTGGGTTATTTCATGTTTCAGGTTTGGTATGTGAGAATTTAATATTCCAACAGTGAAACTAACGCCAGTGAAACCATTGAAGCGAATGATATATGTCAAATATTTTAATACATTTTTTCATATTTTGAAGACTGAAAAATAAATAAATGGGAAATTTTTATTAAGAATGACTAAAAATTAAAATGCATTGAAAAGGACATTTTATAATGACAATAAATTTAATCTAGAATTTGCAATATGAGTATTATTTACAAAGCTTAAACAAAATGAGCAAAAGTCCGAATTAATAGATAAAAATGCCAGATTTTAAAATCTAGTTCCGCCTAAACGTTTGGAATTGCCTACAGTTTGTTTTTACAAAAGTGAACAGCATATGTTAAATGTAAAAAATATATAAGAATACCGATATTTTGTGCGAATATCGATATTTTGCGCGATATATCGCATTTCAAATATCGATATAAAAATATCGATATATTTTTCTAAAGTATCGATATTTTCGAAATATCGATATATCGTTCCCATCCCTATATGCGAGTCCATAATAACAGCGAATTTTAAACGTATTTTATTCGGACCTTCCAATATTTGGTAATTATAGACGCGTTACCATTATAAGCGGATTCAATATAAATAGACTCCACTGTGTTTCCATTCCCTATTGTTATATTGCTAGGTACATAAATGATTTGTTTATATTGGCTACAGTCAGGTAGATCAGTAAAATTTCTTTCCAATTTAAAAGCCTAGTTTTTTATTTAATATTTGGCTCAAAGAACTGTACAGACAAAAATCCTACTACAGGCTATTGGAAACGATTAAGCGGAACTAAATGGAATGTGCAGCGGCGGATTTACCATGAAGCTAATGAGGCTCAAGCCTCAGGGCCCCCAACACTAAGGGGGCCCCGAGCTGGGCCTAAAGATTATTCAAAAACTTTGAAACTACCATTTTTTTAATTTTATTTTTAAATATCTGTACTGAACATTTCTTGTCAAAAATTATTTTGTAAACAATTTTAAACGGTATAAGTGTTAACAGATGTGAACAATTGTTTTTTTTTTGGTACAAATTTTTATTGCTTTTGTAAAACTTTTCAACGGGTCGAGGTATAAATACAAGTGACCATATGATTTCTCGGTAAGGATATTAAAAACAAGACAAAGATACCGATAACAACATACAGCTAAGTTTAAATCAGATTCAGCAACAATATGAATTTAATGGATTCGTTGATAAGTACAGAGATGTGGCAGTTTGGCCCGCTATACTAAATAAAAGTTTTATACAGCAGTGTTTGAAAAAAGAAAATTCGTTTTTTCAAAATCGTAATGGGAATAATAATTATATAGAATCCAGTAGGCCATACAAACACCAAACCAAGTCTCTCAAATAAATATTTAGAAAAAAATAAATAAAAAATGGCCAATCTGTAATACGATCCTGGATATCTTAATCGAAGGGTAATGGTTGCATTTATTGCTTTGTGTGCAAAATTTTTTCGAAAGATATTTCATTTCTCACTTCGGAGGGGTTTTCTGACTGGAAGAATATTTTGAGAACACTAGAAAACCATGAAAATTCTAGAGAACATATCAAAGCAATGTTAACATGGATTACACGGAAAGAAAATAAAAATACATTAGACAAACAATTGGAAGAAGAAATGACAAATAACATAAAATATTGTTATGAAATATTGAAGAGAGTAGTTGCAGTTATTAAATTTTTATGTGAAAGAGGCTTGCCACATAGAAAATTATGGGAAATCGAGTACAGAGACATATTATAAATCAAATTAATAACGAAGATACAAAATATTATGCAATTATTGCAGATTCGACACCAGATGTAGCAAATGTTGACCAGCTGGCAATAATTGTTCGCTATTGTTATAAAGGAAAACCATATGAAAGATTTTTAACATTTTCGCCACTAGAAAAACATACTGCATCATCTTTATTTGAAAAAATAAAACAAATATTGGAGGATTTTTAGGGGGCCCAAAAAAAAATTTAGCCTCAGGCCCCGAAAAAGCTATATCCGCCACTGGGAATGTGAGTTCTTTTAGGTTGTGACGAAAAGGGACCTTGCTTGGGTTATTTCATGTTCGAGATTTGGTATGTGAAAATTAAAAATTTCAACAGAAAAACCGTGGAAACGAATGACATATGTCAAAAATTATAATACATTTTTCCAAATTTTGAAGACAAAAAAATAAATAAATGGGAAATTTTTATCAAGAACGATAAAAAATTAAAATGCAATGAAAAGGACATTTTATAATGACAATCAATTTAATTTATGGCCCGGTTACACGAAGCCAGTAACTTGTGCAAGTACTGGCACAAGTACTTTTGCCAGTACTTGCACAAGTCGTTTTGTCATTTATACGTATTCCAGAATTCGAGTATCTTATTTAAGTAACCTTGCAAAGAACACGAAACACACTGCAAAATGTAAATGCTTCCAGTTATTTTTTATGCGTAAAACCGTCTTTTACCGCGCCAAGGATTGCCTGATACTCCCATACCCGAGTGGACTGATTTTTTTTAATTCCTTGCCACTTCTTGGTGGTAGGTTGTGCGGAGGAATTTAATTTATTTTTTTATTTCCATGGCATCAAAACCCTCGATGTTCCTGTCACTTGCTAACTTGATTACTGCAGCATCCCAAGCATGCTTATTTCTATAAATGTTTAAGTTGAGTCCCATAAGCTCCCAAGCTCCCTATATAAAATCAAATATACTTGTGGTGTCCTCAGACCACTTTGTTATGAACATTTTAAGTATATTTAACGTTTTTGTATCAGCCAGAACAAATCAGCTGTTCATGGCGGTCATTTTTAGGGTTTTGTAGGTATGACCAAAAAACCCTTATACCGTCATTTTGTCGTCTGTCTGTCTGTCTGTTTGTCTGTCTGTTCGGTAAAAATTGTAGCCAAACGGCTAAACCTAGAGAGTTGAAATTTGGCATGCTTATACAACTCTTTGACCCGCACATAGGAAAAATACTAAAACATCTAAAAAATATACCCCCCTAAAAATATAAACAAATATGTGCTCATCGAAAACAAAAATATTTTTTTTAAGTTCTGAGTAGGGTATCAAATGAAAGCCCTTAGTACGTGGATTAACGATCAAATTTTTATTTTTGCAAAATAAATTATTTTGATGCGATTTTTGCCAAAAATGTGCAAAAAAAATTTTGTCCCACACCCTGTAGCCCAGATGGTTTAAACTAAAAATCTAAAAAAATTCTAAGTAATGTATATTGGTGTGAACCGAAATAGTACAACAGGAATTTTTGATCAGATTATGTTTTTGGAAAATAACGCATTTTTTGTGGTTTTTGGTTCACAAAGTACAAAAGTTATACCAATGTAAGACACTCACATGCATGGCGTGCGATGGCGACATGCGTTAGAGCACTCTTAAACTGGCTGGAAAACGAGGGTTTCGAGTTCGAGTACGGAGTGAATTTTATTTTTTCTGTTTTTTTTTTTGCATTTTTATTATGTTGAAATTATTTTGTCAAAATTCTAGTTATATTTTGACAAATGTTGTATTTAATTTTTAAGAGCGTAAATTTAATAACCAGTCTTATTATATGATTAACAGACGATAAATTATTTTAAAAATATCGTTCATTTTGCCGTGATTACTACAAAGTAAAATTTGTCCTACACACTCAGCATACCGCCTTCACTTATTATATACCTGCGAAACCCTGAAATGTGTGAATATTCACACTTCACATCAATTTTTTATAGTCACTTGCACGGCTACTTGTGCCAGTAAATAGAAACGGCTTCTATTCACTTGACTGGCATGAGATACTTGTGCAAGTACTGGCACCAGTACTTGCATGTACGTCTACACGATGCCAGTGACTGGTGCAAGTTCTTACTTGTGCAAGTTATTTGCATCGTGTAACTGAGCCATTAGAATTTGCAATGTGAGTAAGTAAACAAAATGGCCAAAAGTCCGAATTAATAGATAAAAATTACTAGATTTTAAAATCTAGTTCCGCCTAAACATTTAGAATAGACCATAGGTCTTTTGGTTAATTTTTACAGTACAGACAGACAAATATATGAGTGATGGTAGGTATAGGGATTTCTTAGTTATATCTACGAAATCGTAAAAATTGTAAAAAGAAAAACATTTGACAATACAATCTGTAAATTATGTCTTCAGTATTATTTTATGTTCAATGTATTTAAATAAATATTTTCTTATTTAAATTCCAAAAATTCTGACGTTAACTTTATAATATTGATCAGAATCATCAGTACCAGGTACGATCTACTTACATGTTGCAGGATATTTGCACAGTACAACACCAACTTCGTTCACGTGCTGACTATTTACTCTTACTAAAGGTACAGCTTCTTGTTCGACTCCTTGATCATCGCGATAATTAATTCCAAATTTAATGTCATGGTCTTCTGAACGGAAATCCCATCTATAAAAAAAGGTTTGTAAAATAAATGTATATTCTGTAAAGATATCAAAGGTCAATCTATTTTACTGTATAGGCAACCAAGTAAACGTTTCTGTGCGCCGGGTGTCATAACTTTGTAGCCAATTCATTACACATCGTGGATAGAATGACACGTGCTTAAAAATATCCTGTAGAATTTCTCTTTACGCAACAAGTTGACTAAAGGTAATAAGTTGGAGGTAAAGTACTCGAATAAGGACGGCAGATATGCATCTTCAATTTATGAACACAACTTTCCCATACGTCATTGTTTCCCTTCTCTCATACACACGCACTCACAAAATTTATGTTTAATAATAATAATAATGAAAATACATAGAGTCAATTTCTTATTGTAATCGTGTAAAGCCTTCGACGTGGATGAGAAGACTGTGAAGGTCAACGTGGCGTATATAAAATAAGTACCACGTAGTTGTATTTTTCTGGTGGGGGTACTGTGTTCTCTGTCTTTTGACTCTGTTGTTTGGTGTATTTAGTTTTGTTACTGGACACTACATAGATGGGTACCTTGTTCAGAACCGCAGTAAGGAAAGCTTGCGCTAGGGGCAGAGCCGTGTTTTTGGCGCCCTTGGCAAATAAAAAAAAAGTCCTCACTTCCCAAAATCCAAGTGATGAGCAAAAGAAAAAGGTCCTCACCTCTCAAAATTCAAGTGATGAGTAAAAAAAAGGTCCTCGCCTTCGCACAATGGCGCCCCTTAGTCAAGCCCGTCAGCGCCCTTTCCTTAGTGCGCCCAGGGCCGTCGCCCCCTCCACCCCTCCTTACTGAGGCTCTGACCTTGTTTTCTATAATTTTTGCCTGTAACATCGAGTTGACTCTTTAAATAGTTTGTACTGTTTTCGTACTAATTAGCGTAACTTTATTACTTTTGAGAACTGACACTCTCGAATACGCAGTCTGGTGGTCAAATATTGTACTAGGCGTTCTAGTACTGTTAGAACTTATTACATAAGTTCTAGTGTTGAATTTTTGTTAGAATGTCGATAGAAGTTGTGAAAAACTATAAAAGTAGAACAAATTATAGTGATTTTGACTGTCATTCAAGACAGGACAAAGATAGGCATCTTAGTTTTTTTCTTTTCTTAAGAAAAATGGAGGGAAAGTTAATATTAAGTCCAGATTTGGTTATGGACAGGAGGGCGGCATGGGAATATATTTTGAGTTAAAAAGTAACTGATACTATGCGAGTTTGTTCTTTACATTAGTCGCAGAAAAACAAAACTGCACTAATATGCTTTCACCTGCAAGTTGCAAGCTGCTCCTGTCCAACTAAAACTAATTTTATTTCATGAGGCAATGAACATAATTTACTTGTTTGCAAACAGAATACATATTTTGTAAATTCAGATGACCGACACTCAGACGTACCACATAAAATTACGTGCGCGGCATTTAACACCTGCTCAACTACAAATTACACTTCAATAAATCTACTGAAATTAAACTTTAAATACTGTAATTTGATGCCCACCTTCTGTTATACACCTCGATACATGTAGCACTTAAAAATTAAAAAATTTGGCAAAAATTTACTCGCATTTTCATAAAATAAAAATGCACTGTGCTTAAATTAACCTGTTCGCTATTAGCATATTGACAGCTGAGTACTAGACACAACAGCCATATTGCCTTGGATCACAGCGCCGCCACCGGTAATGTCACTTCTCATTAGTCTAATAGAAACCTACTGAAATAAACGAAAATATGAAATAAATCTTAACGCTGAACGAACATGTAACTTAACTGAACTTTTTGTAAGAAAAATACAGTTCGTCACCACTATGTTTTCCTGAGTGGACTGTATACTGTATGTTTCACAAATAGTATGACTTCTATTGTAGTTATCGACTTATTTAGTACCTATGTATAATAATTCATAACCTCGATATCTTCTAGTATAAGAGGTTTTCTGGTATAAGTAACGAATTTTTATAAAATTATTTCTAAAGTAACATCGAAAAATGTATTGCCATTATGCCGCCCAATTCAGCCTGACAATCGGTCAGGATGCGCGTTACTAATTCGGCAAAGGCAATTTGAAATGGAACAGCGGCGCAGTAATGTTTTATAAGTACATGTATTGGTATCTGGTGTTGGTTTCATATAGGTATATATATTGTAATATACATTTTTTATATTATTTGCAAAAATTTGTAGAAATGTTCCATGAATTCAATGTGTATACCAAAAATATCTTACAAATGTTGAGGATGGTTTCTTATATACGCCAATAAGCAAACAATATTTTTGTTCGTAAATGTCATGCTATACCCAGTGGCAGAGCTTAGTGTCATTGCCCCCTCCCAATTGAACATATTGCGAGTTGTTTATTGCACATTTTACCCCCCTCCCCGCAGTCGAGGGGTCAGTAAGCCCATATCTCCGCCCCTGGCTGGACCCGAATCGTTATTCGGGATGTTCCTTCTACCGCCAGGATATTAGGGGAAGATACCGGGAAGTTTTTTCGTTTATTTGATATTATTAAAATAATAACAAATGAAAAGAAAAAAAATACTTTATTGAGAAAAATAGTTTCCATCGTGATCTATAACACTCTACCATCTATTAGGAAGAGAAAATATTCCCGATTAATAAAATTCCTGATTTTTTGAAGAAAAAAATTATTCAAGAGTAATTTTAACATGGTTCATATCTCTAAGGCCCGGTTTTTCCACCTTCAGATAAAGTTCCAGGTAACTATCTGACAGATAAGGTTATTTGTAACTTCATCTGCTGAGTAAATGTCATCCCTTCTTTCTATACAAATGTATCTATCGGATAGTTACCTAACGGATAATGAGACTGACGTATTGGATTCACTGACTGGTATTGACATTTATTCAGCAGATGAAGTTACAAATAACTTTATCTGTCAGATAGTTACCTGGAACTTTATCTGAAGGTGGAAAGACCGGGCCTTAGTGTTTTGTTTCTTAAAAAGTATTCCAGTGACCGAAATAAGTGATAGTCGGAGGGTGCAGTATCTGGTGACTAGGGTGGGTGTGTTAGAACCTACCTATCTAGCTCTGAAATTTTTCCATGTGTCTTTTTTTATGCATGTGGTCGGGCTTTGTAGTGTTGAAGAATAACTCATCTTATTTTCACAATTTCTGGCCGTTTTCTGATCAAGTTCTGATTCAGTCGATCCAACTGTTCACAGTACAGTTCAGAATTAACACTTTGCCCCGGTTTTAACATCTCATAATAAATTATTCCTTTATAGGACCTGCCAGATCGGGGTTCATCATCCAAGCACAAATTTCCTGATTTAATTTTTTTAAACCACTGGATATGTGCGTACACTTAGCTTATCACCATAAACAGTGCAAACATTTTATGTAGTAACTGTAGCAGATTTTTTATGGTACTCATACAATATTAAAAAGCGTAAAAATGTTTTAATGGAAATTCTTCCGCCATTTTAAAATGCAAGGGTTTAAAATAAAACGAAAACAATAATTAGGTACTCAAGGTTACAGAGTTTAACCAAAACCAAAAGACAGTATGTTCAATTCAGCGCACAAGTCGTGATAGTTTGCACTAATAATAAAAACGAAAGAACATTCCGGTACCCCTAAGCGGCGTGTACCTACATATTTTTGTTCGACTTTAATAAACATAGAGTAGCATGGAAAAAGTACTTATTTAAAATAAAGGTTTTTATATTACGCGCGCACACTCTATAACGTCGATTTAAACTATCTAATTTTTTTGTTTTATATTTAATTGCTATAATTATTTAAAACTCTTTTATACGTTATAATTACACGCTTACCTTAGTAGACAGTTTTCTTCGGCAACAATAAAATCTAAACTAAATTGCTTCCCTTTTTTAATAACAACAGTTTTAAATTCTTCGTTATTACTTTTTTCGTGGTGCTGGTTTTTATTATATAAATGTTTTGGCACTTTTCCACCTAATTTGATCTAAAAGAACAAATAACATTAGTGACATCTTATAAATAATAATAGATTCCCCTCGCTTAAGCGGTACATAAGGCAAATAAGGTAAATTTTCTTACCTTATTGCCACATTTGAACCCGAGCCACCCTGATCTAACAGACAACACACCAGTACACCATTACACCATGGTGACCGGCTTGTCATCGGTTTATTGAATTGCTCGTATCTGATAGTTGCTGTTAACATGATTTGTGGCTATTTTGCCGATCATGCGCTCATTTAATTATCTCTAGTGATTAAAAACGGTTCGTGCGCGCTATCTCTAAACATGTACTCATTTTAAGTATTAAGTAATTGAGGATGTCGACCCCTGAGCTCAGTATCGAAAGTGGTGTCTGGATATATAAGTAGCAACCGTTTTATCACGAAGCCACAACAACTTTAAGTGACAACTTATGAATCATAATAAAACTATAAAATTAGTTTAAGAAAGTATAACCTCTGTGTCTTAATTAAGTATTGCAAAATACGTATTTCACACATTTTCTAAACTTAATAAGTCGTTTTTGTGCAGTCAGTTGTAATTGATAGTATTGCTAATATTTCGTAAAGAAACAGTAGTTAAATTGCGAAATATTATTTTATTTATAACAATGCTTACCTTCGACGGGCATTTTGGATTGCCGTCAGGGTCGATTAATTCTCCTCCATAATATTGTGGTAATTCCTTTAACTGTATTTTTTCTTTGAGTATTGGTAACCATTTTCTGCGATCGGCCTTGAAAATCTGCATTTTACTAATAGTGTATTCGTTTAAGAATTTTTTTACAATGTTGAATGCCAGTGCAAAAACACCAGGTGCTAAAAAAATATAATTTATTTTCACACAAATTACGCATATATCAAATAGTTTAAATTGAATAAATAATGGTATAAATTAATATGAAAACGAAAAGTTTAAATATATATAGCTAATAATATTTTTTGTAAAACAATTTATGGCTAGCAGAACTTGTATATAATCTCTAAATTTTTATATGTAACTAATAATTATAAAAAAATCATAAGGTAAATTTTTAAATGCTGTTTTATATTAAATAAAAAAAAAGTATAGTGGTACGCGTAAAAAAGAATGGAATATTTTACCCGTCCATCGAAAGTTTTGAACTGAGAAACACAAATCTAGAACAGTGCTACTCAAAAGGGATTATAAAAGAATCGCTATGGGTTTACTTTACCTAATATACCTAATAAATCGCTATGGGTTTTAATAAAAGGCAAATATCAAATTTAATGGAATGATTCATATGGTTTTTGAAAACTTTTCAAATGTATTTTTATAAATTTTAATAAAGAAATGACTGTTAATGAAGAATATGGCAGTTGTATCAAGTTTTAGTTCAATTTCACTTTTTTCCGAACCGAATACAGAAATTCCTCGAGGGTTCAATTACGCAAAAATTCCACGGATAAGATAAACACGGAGCATCAGGGCCGAAGAGAGGGTCCCGGTAAAACAAAAATTCCGGGCCCAGGCAATACAGTAATTCAAGGATTTCCTCTCCCAGGGAAACAATAATTACAGACATGACAAAAAAACTGCGCATAAATAGAAATTGTTCTTGAGAAAAGATATGTTCACGGAACGTGCCCATTGTTCAGGCGCTACTATAGAAACGCCACAAAGGGGCCCAAAATACTTTTAACTGATGACTGCTAAATACATATACAATGCAGTTATATTGGTCTGGGGCCCGGACATAAATATATACACTATTATTTCAATTATTATTATTTCAATTACCGACAAAAAAAAAAAAAAATTGTGCAACAAAATCACAAATAATAAAATGATCTATAGTTCGACATAAAAGTCGTGACAGGGTGTGAACTGCGCGTGAAATTAGTAGTGGGGATTCTAAACTTTGATGAATTGCATTCTTTCGGAAGATACACATCTACAGTCAAGTTCATAAACATATACTGACATTTTATATTATTCGCTTTGGCGTGAGAACGTGTTTCTATTATTACGTAGCATGTGAGACGTTGTTAACAATACTATTTGGAACAGCAGGAGTTTGGAAAAACACGCAGGAATCCGGGACGGGGAACTCTGGCTAATGAACAAGTAGATAAAATGATCGCCAAGTGGATTTCTCACATACTAAAGCAAGCAGCTGAGTTTCTACAGTTTTGATGTCCAACTGTGGTGGGTGGTATTTAATTTTGTAGACGTAACTACTAGATGTATAAGGCCTGTAGAGCCATATATAACGTTTTATTATCGTAAAACGCAAGCACAGGGTGCGTAGCAATGCGTTAAAATAACTTTCGCGCTTTCGTTTGACGATAATAATTTGACGTTAGAAATGGCTCTACGAATAGAGCTTTTATATACAAGTGTTAGAAAGTGAACTGATACTTTTTTCTATTACTGATCTATCATAACGCTCTCTCTATGGACAACATAAAGACCCTGACACGAGATATTTGCCAAACAATAGTAATTTGTAAAAAAAAAACTAGTCCCGGGTCCTATAGGCTACCCGGAACCCGGTAATTTGTATCGACTTGTATCGACGAACCTGCGGATAATAAAATTAGGTGGTTTATAGGGATATAAGGAGGGTTTACAGTCGCTAATCGAGTGCGAGGTATGACGTTCAAACGGTTAGGAGCACGTTCTAGCGGCAATCGGCTGATACTGTTCATTGCTACGTTAATTTGCTATTTAATACTACTATTTATTTTCATGTCCGCATATAACCAAACCCGCGCAAAAATACGTGGATAACTAGTTAAATCTGTATGTAACATAAAATTAGTCATAATAACCTAAACTCAATCATTTAATCACTGTCCTATTTTTATAGAAAAAAAAAATAATTAAAAAAATATATTAAGGGGACGGTCGGTAAAAACTTTTAACACAGAACCACCATAGATGTCAGTAGCCAAAGCATCCGAATTTTCTATATTTTATCTCCAGGTATATGAGGATATAATATCTTACCGTTTATAATATAGCAAGCCTTTAAAATTTCTGGATAATTCGATTCATACATCTGAATTAAACTGATAACTAACTCGCCTGCTGGTCTCCAGGCATATTGTTTCAGGTTGAATCCTTCCATGTCGATAATAACAGTAACCTGATTTACTCCTGTTGTCTTGGCTATCCTTAAATATTCTTCAAGTACCTGAATAGTTAGTTTTATAATGTCTTGTTTGGTAACGGAGTGTAGGAGACCCCATAAATCCAGTCCAGCGAAAGGTAAAATTATAACTGAAACAATAAATTACTAAAAATAAAAATATATTATAAAATGTTATCTACGAGTCAAAAATTGGCTAGTAATATTAAATTAAGAAAAGAAATGGGGTAGTTGCGCAGTGACCAAGACTGGTCTGGGTCAAGTACATGGTTTTGAAATGGAAGGTGTACCTAACGTTTTTGGTCTATGTTTTTGAAAAGGACATACAGACGCGGGCGGCCCAATGTTTTCTACTCAGGTAGTAGAGAGATAAGATACTCAAGGGATTCTTTTCTTAATTTCATATTACTACAACATATACCCATTTCACACTAGAACTTTAGGATCGGCGAACATAAAGTCCACTGATGTTTAAGATCAGTTTGCATTCACACTATTATAGATGTTTAAATCGCCTGTGCTGCCATCTGTTATGATAAGTTTGTGTCACGAATTTAGACTTCTTTCAACATAAGAAAAACACAGGCTGATATTAGCGGCTCCCATGTGCAGAAACCAAATTTCGTCAATTACGTTATCAGCAGTTAGTTTAACACATTTCAGTGGCGTCACTTACTTTAATTTGTTTTTGACTACGCGTATTGGGCGATGTTGTTTGTTTATTTCCGTTATTGTTATTTATTTCTCATACCTTTCAAGGTATACCGTGTACTAAAATGAGTAAAAGTGTATTTGAAATACATGATTTTGTGTATACCAAACACACAAAATTCATCCACAACAATTGTTTAATGATCAGCTGTTTTCTAGCGCAGAATTGATGACGTAATTTATGATACCCTGTGGTTTTCTTATGTTGAATTAAATCTACCAGTTTTCAACTGTCTGCGCAGACGCACATTTTGAATTACTATTAAACATATATGGATATTTGATTCCAATCTATAATAAAGATTAGATCGATAGATTCAGTTGTAGGCTCTCGTTGAAACATATTGAATAACAGGAAAAAAATAAAACACTCGGTACTTCAAAAAAATAACACACTTTTATTTGATACGTATTTCGGCTTATGAGGCCATCTTCATAAAGCCACATTTGTTTCAATACCCTCTCCTTTCTCTTAGTTTGTAATTTTTCTATTTAAATAAATGTATTTCTGTAAACCTTTTGTAATTGAAGATGGCCTCATAAGCCGATATAGGTATCAAAACTTGTTTTATTTTTTGAAACTACTTACCAAGTGTTTTATTATTTTCCTGTTATAATAAAGATACTACTATAAAGAATATATTAGACCTGTATTAACATAAAAGTCGATACACCTTAATTACTGTATCTCTGTATTGTATTAAATACAATATTAAAATAACTAATTTAATTATAACAATAAGTAAAAACTTCTTATAAGTTGATATAATACAGTATTCTAGTTTCTGATAATATAAAATGTTGATAGCACAAATTCAAGCAGTAATAGAAATTATGTTGGCAATGCGTACTAACTTGAACACATAGATCTCTGTGTTAAACAGAGGTCACACGCTTTCACACTTGTACTTAAACTCGCCCTCACTTTAGCATCCTATATTAAACATCTAGTGTAAAAAGGGTAATAGCAATTCTAGTTTTGGATACAGCAGTTCGGACCAACGCCGGTGTGGGGCATGGGCTCTAGTGACTAGTGGTATATAAGATACGTAAAAAGACCTGACAATTAACACTGCAAGATGAAGGATATGTATGAATAAGGCGAAAAATGATCCGAACTGACAGTATTCTAGAAAAGAAAAATGTTCATTACGAAAAGTTCAACAGGCTTTCTTTTTAACGAAACAGCTTGTCACTAACCCATATCGATTAGGTAAATTTGTTAGGCAGTTGACAATAAATTACTAAAAATTATTCTCAAAAGTGATAATTTTAATTTGTTTATGAGGCATAATAATTAAAGACAAGATATTTATCATTTACCTTCCCATTAATTAGTTTTCTACTATTTAAAAAAAAAATATTTACAAAATAAATACACAAAAAAATGCCTATAAAATTAAAAATATATTTTTTAATTTATCAAACCATATTTAAATACACATCTAAGCTAAATAGATTGAAACAAATACAGCAATAATATATTTTTCTAATAATAATATCCGCGTTTTTCCCTGAATATTTTAGATGGGGATTCCCATTATAATGTGGTATAATGTGATTTTAAATAAAAGACCAGTGTTAGTTTTTTCAGTGATTGTATTTATTTTGAAATGATATGATGTTGACTCGTTGAAGATGAAATGTTAACAGCCTGAAGATGTGTAGGTAACTTTCAAATGTTGACAGTGGCGTAGCCAGAATTTTGTCTTGGGGACCGCCGAATCAAATTTAGAGGGCACGCGGGCCGTATGATAATAATAATAATAATCTTTATTCGTGCTTACTTTATTACAAAGAATGTTTACACACGTCAAAAAATAATATTAATAAGAATACATTATGTCAAATAAATAATGTTAAAAAAAATAATTAAAACAATACATGTTTATTAGAATTAATATTAAAAATAGAAGACATAAGTAATTTTTTAAATTTCTAGCTAAAGGCAAGGACAAATTTGTATTTATGATTTACGGGTTATAAAATTCCATCAAATCACTAAAATTATTTAATAGGAATTCTTCAGTGGGCTTTAACTAACAGATATTTTTTCATGACACTTTTAAACTTAATAATGGTCGCGTTTCTTAATGGAGATAGAACATTATAAAATTTAATAGCGTAGTAATTACAACTATATCTTGATTTTTGTAAACGTTGATATTCTGTTCTAAAATCGTTCTTATTTCTGGTATCATATTGGTGGATGGAACTTTGAATATGAAAATTGTTATTTTTGCCATGTATATATATAGACCGGGAGCTCATGACAGTTTTTGGTCTCCGATTTCATACAGCATGCCTTTTGGAGGAGAGAATATTTACCCTGTGACAACAAAAAAGGGATGGTACTAAACCCCTGCACGCTTTCCGGTCATAGGGAAAATTGCATTTCCACTTAAACACAAAATTTTTGTGCTTTTCTCTGATTTAATATTGCTTGCCCTTTTGTCAAAAGAAAGTTATAACAAATTTAAAGTCTTTTAAATATATGCATGCGATTCGGAGGGCCCCAAAGGGCGCAAACGGTCATGTGATCTTGTAATAAAAAAATATGATTTTCCGCGTTTACATACAGCATGCCTATAATTAAAAGACTTTAAATTTGTTATAACTTTCTTTTGACAAAAGGGCAAGCAATATTAAATCAGAGAAAAACACAAAAATTTTGTGCAAGTGGAAATGCAATTTTCCCTATGACCGGAAAGCGTGCAGGGGTTTAGTACCATCCCTTTTTTGTTGTCACAGGGTAAATATTCTCTCCTCCAAAAGGCATTCTGTATGAAATCGGAGACCAAAAATGTCATGAGCTCCCGGTCTAATAGGAGATATTGAAGGATATACAGGCAAGGTAGTGTTAGTATACCTAATTCAGTAAAATTCTCCATGCACTCTGATCTATATCCTAAATTACTCATGATGCGGATAGCTCTACGTTGTAAGGAAAACAGCCGACTTGTATGCGATGAATGGTCCCATACTAATAGGGCATAGCTAAAATGGGATTTAAGGTAGGCAAAACAGTAAATTCTTGAAATGGAATCTGTCACGCAAATTTTTAGATTTTTTAAACAATAAATAGAGGAGCATGTTTTATTACATAAATTATTTATATGGATGTCCCAGGTAGCTTACTGTCAATCTTTAGTCCTAGGAAGGTCACCGATTCTGGGTTATTTATTTCAAGGAAGCTTTTAGTAGAGAAAATCAGGTGTTGGGTCTTGTTATCATTCATCGTTAATTTGTTGGCTGTAAACCAATTACAGTAGGCAGATAAGGCAAAGTTTCTTTCATCTATGAGTGACGTTATGGAAGTATGGGATTGCAGGGCCGTTGTATCGTCGGCAAAAAGAATGGTTTGTAGATTGGTATTAATATTGGGTAAATCATTAACGTATACAAGAAATAAAATAGGGCCCAAAATGGACCCTTGTGGAACTCCATATTTTATTTCTTGTATCTTTGACGTTTCATTTCTGGAAAATACAAACTGTCTATTGGATAAATAGGACCCTATAAGTTTGGTGCTCGCGTGATCAAATTTGTAGAAACGTAGTTTTTTTAATAACGTGTCATGGGAAACGCAATCAAGGGCTTTGGTAAGGTCGAGAAAGCTGCCTGAACAGTATAATCGCTTTTCATAGCAATTTGTGACATAACTCATAAACTCTAAGATGGCATCAGTGGTAGATTTGTTCGATCTGAAACCATATTGTTGTGTAGAAAGTAGTTTATACGTCTCTAAATGTGATATTATTTAATTTTTTAATATTTTCTCAAAAATTTTGGAAATTACAGGTAATAGGGAAATTGGGCGAAAGTTGTTAATATCTACTGCATTACCCTTCTTGTGTATAGGGAGTACACGTGCTAGTTTTAGGGAATCAGGAAATTTACTTTGTTGTATAGAAGAGTTAATAAGTTTGGTGAGCGGAGATACCAAAATGGTCTTAACGTATTTTATGGCCTCAACACTTAAGCCATAGGCATCAGTGGTTTTACTATTCTTAAGATCGCTTACTATGTCTCTAACTGTTATTTCAGATATTTCTTTAAAAGTAAAAAATGGGACAGTGTTATTGATGTTAATATTGTTACTGAGAAATTCAATAGGCATAGATCATTTGGAGAAATATCATTATGTAGAGAAACAGCAACATTGCAAAAGAAGTTATTTATTTCATCTGCTGACTTGGAGCAAAGTAAGGAGGGTTTGGCTGTTCTATTATTGATTGGGTAGAGGTTTCCGTTATTCCTAGGTGAAACATCATTAAATAACAATATTCAATTAAAACACTAGGTTGGTTGCACAAATATCTTCTATTATTGTTTATTATTTTCCAAGTTGCTTGTGATATATTATTTGAAGATGTTATTAATCTACTATTTGCATCCATTTATGAGATTTTTATGGCATTTCTATAAAGCGTTCTGTATGAATTTCTTAAATCTTTACTAATCTGGCTTGGGTGACTTAAATAATAAGCTTGTAAGACATTTAGTCGGTCTCTCATAGTTTTTAAGTTATTATTAAACCAGTAAATAGATTGTTTAGTTTTATTTGTTTTTACTCTTTTCAAGGGAAAAGAAGAGTTAAAATTATTAATAATGAGGCTGAGAAATGGGTCGACTTTATTATTCACGTCATCATTAGCGTATAAAAAGGAATCTCACGATAAGCTGTTTAATGCCTCAAAAAATGTTAACTTGCCTTTTTGAGTTAAAGGACGGAAGGTTACTTTACTATTTGTATTGCATTTGTCATCTCCAGATAGATAAGTCAGTTTGAATTTAATTGCATCATGATCTGAGAATGGGATTAAAATTTTGTGAGTTTTTACATTGCTATAGTAGAAAAGATAAATACATTATCTAGGGTATTTTTCCCTCTAGTTGCGAAGTTAACGGTCTTGTAAAAATTAAAAGATTTAAAAAAATCACAGAGAATAATGGTCTCTGTATCATTATGTACGTTAAACTTAATATTAAAGTCACCACCAATAATGATACGATGTTTATGTTGAATAGTTATCAAAACGTTCTCAAAAACGTCCATAAAAATATGTAAGTCACCTGAGGGCGATCTGTAGGTATTAATAATGACTGTGTTTGTATATACTATCAGAAAGGCATTAATTTCACAATGAGTTTTAACGGACTGTTTATTTACGAATTCCATGAATTTAACTCCACTGAAGAGATTCTTTTCAACCAGTGAGATAATCCCGCCGGGTTCCTTTTTATTGTCGCGTGCAAAAAATGATATTGTAGTGTAATTATATAAGTTAAACTCGGAGCATTCCCATTTATCCAGCCAGTGCTCTTGTATACAGATAATGTTATAGTTACCATCAATAATTAAAGAGTCCAAGTCATTAAGTTTATTTCTAATCACTGAATATTTAAGGCTGCGTATAACCCCCAGAGGTTACTAGTTTCTTATACAAAACTAACAATCTAAAATCAAATGAGTATCAATCTATACATCAAATTTTGCACCGAATTTTTATCTATCTAATAGAATATTTTTAATTGTAGAAACATTTATTGTAAAAATATTATCGCTCAATAACTTAAAAATAGACATCAGAGATAATGTTCTGTAATTTTTTAAATCTATTTGTGGGTTTCGGACAACTTTTATATTTATATAGTTTTGTGTAGAAATGTTAAAATAATACGTCAACATTTTTTTCGACTTGATTACTTATAGTTTAGAGCCTTCGTCGAAAAATATTATACTTGATGATAATGGAATGCCACTTGGTACACGTATTCTTCATGAATATTGAATCATTTTTATTCGTAACACTTATTTTCAAAACCGCGGCAGCTTCAAGATGACGGCAAAAATAGACTACCAAGTACAATGACTATAAGTAGTTTTCACAATAGAGCAAAATAGCTAGTAACATTTGTAGAATGAAGCTTTACCTACAATTTGCCGCATAGTACGCAAATATGCGTCAATTGGTTTTCAAGATGGCGTCTATAATGCAATTTGCTTGTTTACAATTATATAACAGTTTTTTTCTACAGTTAAAAACATCTTATTAGATAGATAAAAATTCGCTGCAAATTTTGATGTATAGATTTTTATTAATTTTATTTCCGATTATTAGGTTTGTATAAGAAACTATTGAGAACTATAGGGTTGTGCGCCACCTTAAGAATAAAACATTCAGTTCAGATCGTTGTCTAAAAAATTATCGGGACTAGTTGCGGTCTCGTTATTTATTATGTTAACATTTTTCTTATTGCTAAGTTTTACAATAATATTTGCAATTTTATCACACAATAATGTTTTGCTTATAAACTTTAAATGAAGCTTTTTTGAATTGAAACTCTGTGCATCAAAATAAAAATTTGTGTCAAAAAGTGAAACAAATTCGTAGAGGCCATACAACTTTCATTCATTTCAAAATATGAATTATTTAGATATTCTAACTGATCATAGCGAAAAGGTATACTACATAAAATGATATTCGTATGAGCTATACTGGTGCATGTACTCTTATAGGTATTATAGGAGAATTTAATACCTATAAGAGTATTACCTACATACCTACATACGGCCCTCAACCTAATTTTTTTGGCCACTGAAGCGTTAATGAAAAATACTTGAGCTTATTTAGGGGAAACATAAGTTTAAAAAAGTAAAATATACTCTCTTTCCCTTTTCTGTTTATAAAAAAAATCAAGAAACCCTTCGGGATATTTTCGTCACTGCTTATCATTTTGTATGATGTTGATGTTTATATCAAATAATAATTCCATTATTTGTTTATAAAAAAAAGTAATTGTTAATCCATGTATCACAAACTTTCATTTGATATCTCTGAAACTTTTCTTCTTCGATAAATACATATTTGTTTATATTTTTCGCGGGATATATTTTTGAAGACTCAATATTTCTCTACTTATGTTCAGTTCTCTAAATCAGCCGCTTGGCCACAATTTGTACCAAACGAACAGACTCATGTGACGGAATAAGGATTTCTTGATTATACCTATGAAAACCTAAAAATAAACGGTAAATGTGCATTTTCTGTTAATTTCAACACTAATCATAATAAAATATAGCTTATATATTTTAAAATGCATAAGTTATTTTACTGTACGATAATGTTAAATTTGTTAAATTTTCATTTCATTGGACCTTAAGGGGGGGGCATGAGCCCCCAGTGCCCCCCCCTGAATACGCCACTGTTGATCAGTACAACTTATATCAGTCCTTTTTGTGTGTAAAACAACATAATTTCAAAAATACCTAAGAAGATATTGATATTCACATTTATCTACAAAACAAAACCAAATACCCATTTTTAGAGCGCGATTGTCGCCAAAACAGTGGCGGCGCTAGCGGGGGATCAAGGGGGCCCTGCCCCCCCTAAAATTTTCAGTGGCTCCCGGTTGCCCCCCCCCCCGATTTTTAATATCAATCTAAAATTGTTTGCTAGTAATATTTTTGTGAATTTAGTGTTTCGCAACTGGAAGAATGCACTTGAAGAAGGATGCAAATAAAGGACAAGTAAAACATGATAAATCTGAATAACATAAAATGTGTGCCATAAAATAGGTAAATTATACTACTATGAAATTAAAGAAACGGAAAACAAATATTGAACAAATGGCGAATGATCAATACCAAAATGAAATTGAAGAAAACAGACACTATATCAAAACTTTATGTGTGTGTTTATTATTTACATGTACGCAATATATTGCTCAACGTGGTCATGATGAAAGTGTTTTAAGTTCAAATAAAGGTAATTTAAGAGAATTAATGTTATTGATAAGTAAACATGATACCATTGTACAAAAAAAGTTACTGGATAGTTCAAATAATGCTAAATACCTACATCATGATATCCAAAATTTATTAATTTCTATTATGGCTTCCATTGTACGTAAAAAAATTTCAGACGATATAAAGGAATCAAATTTTTTTGCAATAATATCTGACGAAACAAAAGACTTGAGTAAAAATGAACAAATAACTGTTATAGTCCGGTACTTGCATCAAAATGCAATTCAGGAGAGGTTTTTAGGGTTTAAAAGTGCAAACGGTATGCAAAATGTTGCTAATTTTGCAAATTATATAAAAACAGTATTAGATGAAAATAATATTTTATTAAGCAATTGTATAGCACAAGGATACGATGGTGCTGCTGTAATGAGTGGTCATTTAGGTGGCGTGCAAAATCATATTAAAAGTATTGTGCCGCAAGCAGTATATATTCATTGTTTTAACCATAAATTAAATTTAGTTGTTGTTAAATTTAGATTGTTGCAAACATTTGAAAGAGTCTGCTAATTTTTTTTCTAATCTTGAAAAATTATATACCTACATTTTTGTAAAACTCTACAATTCATCCTCTATTTTTAAATACGCAAAAACAAATTTAAAACCCTTCTGCTGGCCCTGGGGGGGGGGGAAGCTCCCCTTGGCTGCACCATTAAATGTTGACAACAGGGATGATTTCTCTTAGTTGTCAGAATGATTCATATTACGTGGCTCATGTGTTGAGCTCACTACCGGCCGTAACAGGATATTCCAGGAAATTACATAGGTATATAAGTAACAAATTATTTATATTTACCTGGTGCTCCGTCAATGTCATATCCTCCCTGTCCACTAGGGTAATACTGAAGTAAAACCTCTGGAGCTCTCCAAGCCTTAAGTGTTGTATCTATTCCCCATCTTTCGCGCCATCTCATAGACTGAACAAAAAACAACATAAATTAGCACTAGAATTTTGGTCGGTAAACAATTTCAAACTGTGTAAAGCAGTGATTTCCAACCGGTAGCTCGCGGGTTCTTGTTATTGGTAGCCCACGAGGCTATGACTAGGTACCCGCTAGTAGATTTTATAAATTAGTAGTAAACAAATTAGACTAAAAAAATAAATAAATAAAAATAAACAACAAACGCCACGGGGTGGGGGCGCTGGAAGACCATGAAATTATGACTTTTATGTACTTATGTGTAGCATGTAAAAATGTTATTTAACTATTTTTATTTTTATTGAATTAAATTTGGAGGGCGCCAAATTATGTCTTGCCTAGGGGCGCCAATTTTGTCCTGCCTAGGGGCGCCTAAGACCCTCGTGCTGGACCTGGTGCGCACGTTACAAGGTGTTTTAGGATTAAAACTGTTCATCAAAAAATTTTAACTATCTCTCTTATTATTGACTTAGAAATGTATATACAGGGTGTTTGTTTGAAACGCCGCACCTCTAATAACTCCTTTATTTTAAGAGATAGAAAAAATTCTTTAGAAGAAAAGTTAAACTAGAGAAAAGGGCCCACTTAAGGACTATAATAAGAATTCTACATCACTTCCGGTTTCAACGGAAATTGTTTCAATTTTTTATGTAGCATATTATTTGGGTAGCTATGGAGGTACACCTTAAACCTAAAATCTTGAAATATTTCACTTATTTACTTTATATCAAACATGTATATGAGAAAACATTTTTTTTTCTCTACAACGCAGTTTTTAATAAGAAGATTAAGATTATGTAGGGGACTAGGGGAGTGTTACTTATTTGGTTGAAATATCTCATTTATCTTACTTAACAGCAAAAATGAAGATTAGAAAAGAATCTATTTCTCTCTGTACAAAGCAGTTTTTAATAAGATATATATTTGGGGAGCTATGTGGAGAGCTACGTATAACTTATTACTTACTTAACATCAAAAATATATAAAAAACAGTGATTTAGAATAAAGAAACGATTATATTGATTTTTACTAGAAACTGAGATATCTCACTTACAATTACGTTAGAGCAAAGTATACATTACAAAAACCATACAAAGTACGGGTACTCCAGCTAGTATATTATAAAAGTCAACGTTTCTCTGTCTATCTGTCTTTCTGTCTGTCCGTATATGCGCTTTTTACTCCAGAACTGCTGTAACGAATTTCATGCGGTCTGCTTTATCTGTAGCTACATGATTTGGTCTGGTTTTATTAAAATCGTTTTAGTAGTTCCAAAAGTATACCTATATTTGCGTGAGCGGGCAAAACGAAATCCGTTTCTTCCGTTCATATTTAACGCATTTTCTTGGAATTATCAGCGACAACATAGATTTTGTCAGCGGCATGGTTGGTACCCGATTTATACACTTATCAGAATTGAAAAAAAAATGTAAATTTGTTCAGTAGTTCCAAAGATGTAATAATAATTTTCGGTTTATATTTAACATGTTACTCCAGATTACTGATCCGATTTTCATGCGCTTCTCTTTTTTTTTCTTCTTTCTGTAGCTACATCATCTGGTCAGATTTAGGCTCTGTTTTATTAAAATCGGTTAAGAAGTTTCAAAGTTATAATGAAATTTGAGCGCACAGATTTCCAATCAACGAAATCCATGCTTTCCGTTCCTATCTAACGCATTTGCTTCAAATTATAAGCGACAACATAGATTTCGTCAGCGGCAAGGTACACGATTTATACACTAAAGAATTGAAAGAATTTTTAAAATCTGTTCAGTAGTTCCAAGATATAACGATATTTGTGCGTACACGTAACACAAAATCCGTATTTTCTGCTGATATTTAACGTATTTTCTCGAAACTATCCATGACAACATATATTTCTTCAGTGGAAACCTTTGTACACGATTTATGCACTTATCAGAATTGAAAGAATTTTTAAAATCGGTTTAGTAGTTCCAAAGTTACGACAGTTTTTAGTAGTAAATAAAAAATGGTTACTGGGAAATCTGTATTCTCATATAGATATATATTTATTTACAATTTTTAGTGATAATATTTATTTTGTCTAAAAAATAATCTATTATTTCAAAGTCCAAAGTTGCTACACTTTCAATAACAACGACGGGGTCAATAATAAAGAATTGTCAACGAGCGAAGCCGGTCAGGGCAGCTAGTATTTTTATGAATTAAGACTTGCTTAACTGGTAGGGTGTAAACATGGAGTTGGTGATATGAGTGATAACGGTAGTCGCCTGGCGGATCTATGCAATGAAAACAACTTTGTTATAGGTGGATCAGTATTTCCTCATAAGCAGTGCCATAAAACAACGTGGATTTCTCCAGATGGCCAATACGAAAACCAAATCGATCATATATGTTACAGCAGAAAATGGAGGCGATCGATAGAAGATGTCCGGAACAAACGAGGAGGTGATATTGGCAGTGACCATTATTTGCTGATAGCAAAGATCAAAATAAAGCTAGCTAGCATCAGCACAAAATATGACTCAGTGCATAAAAGATACAATGTTAACCGACTTTGTCACCCACGGACAAAATTAAGCTTTGAGAGAGAATTAAAACATATACATGGACAGTCTACCTACACCGAAGAAGACACCATCAATTCAAAATGGCAGGCTATTAAAGACATTTTCAAGAATACGTGCGCAGGCATTCTAGGATATAGAGAAAAACAGAAGAAAGAGTGGATTTCGGAAGAAACCTGGCAAACAATACAGCGCCGAAAAGACATTAATATTAAACGGTTATCTGCAACAACAACCGCAGACAAATACATATTTAACGCTGAATACAAATCAGCAAACAAACTAGTAAAACGAAATGCCAGGAGAGACAAGAGAAGATGGACAAATTCACTAGCAGACCAGGCACAGGTTGCAGCTGAAAGCCACAACCCTTGTATGGAATTACGAGAATACTTTCAGGAGGGAAGAAAGATACTAATTGTCCTATCAAAGACAAAAACAACAGACTCATCTCCACTGTCGATGAGCAAGTAAAATGTTGGGAACAACACTTCAGTGAGGTACTGGATTCAGACTCGGCCGTATCTGCAGGAAATGCGGAGGACATTATGGAATGGCCCAGAACAACAACCAACAGATTACAAATTGACATTACTGCACCCAGTAAAGCAGAGATCAAGAGAGCGATAGGACGATTAAAGAATAACAAAGCACCTGGACCGGATAATATCAATGCCGAACTTCTAAAGATAAATGCAGATCTCTCTGCAGAAATATTGCGACCACTTTTCAATGATATCTGGACCAAAGAAACAATACCCGATGAATGGCAAGAGGGCCTGATTGTTAAGCTATTCAAGAAGGGTGATAAGGCAAACTGTCACAATTACAGAGGCATTACCCTGCTAAATGTTGCAAGTAAAGTTCTCTCCCTTATCATATTGGAAAGAATACAGGATAGCTTAGCCATTCATCCGTGAAGAGCAGGCTGGATTTAGACCTAACAGGTCCTGCATAGACCAGATTAATACACTACGATTAATTCTGGAACAAGCAACGGAATGGAGGTCTCCAGTCTACCTTCTGTTTGTTGACTTTGAAAAAGCTTTCGATAGACTTAACCGCAATATACTGTGGCAGATATTGGAAAAAAATGGTACCCCGATCAAAATTATAAATCTTATTAAAAGCATGTATACTAATTCAACATGCAAAGTTGTACACCGTGGGAAAGTAAGCAGTCCCATTAACGTACAGTCGGGAGTGAAGCAAGGCTGCGTATTGTCCCCACTGTTATTTCTAATCACTATAGATGCAGTCCTGCGTGCAGCAAACTCCTCGCAAAGAGGCATCCAATGGAACTTTGCCACTCGCCTAGAGGATCTGGACTACGCTGATGATCTCTGCCTCCTTGCCCAGTCACTTCAAGATATGCAGAGTAAACTGAACGATCTGGACAGCTTTGCTCGTATAGCACGGCTTAAGATCAACGTGAGCAAAACAAAAGATATGCGCGTAAACATCGTAAATACTCGGAATATTCACCTTCAAGATGCGACCATAGACCGAACCTCCAAATTCTGCTACCTGGGCAGCATTGTCACCGAAGACGGGGGAGGTAACGTGGATATCATGTCCAGAATTCAAAAAGCAAAGCTAGTGTTTGCTTCTTTGAACAAATTCTGGTCATCAGCCCACCTAACCAAGAAAACGAAAATCCGAGTATTTAATAGCAATGTGAAGTCTGTACTGTTATATGCCTGTGAGACATGGTTGGTTAACGGGACATTCACCGATAAACTGCAAGTCTTTGTTAATAAATGTTTAAGAAGGATAATGGGAATCCATTGGCCTGACACCATAAGCAACGAAAAAGTATGGCGAATAACAAAACAGTCAGAGATCGGAAATGAGATATGCTTGCGCAAATGGAGATGGTTGGGACACATACTTAGGCGAGACCCAGACAACATAACCAGACAGGCCCTTCACTGGAATCCGCAAGGAAAAAGGAGGATCGGACGACCGAAGAACACATGGAGGCGCACAGTGGAGAAAGAACTGCGAGTCATGGGAAAGTCGTGGGGCGAAATCAAGATCTTAGCCCAGAACCGCACCAGATGGAGATGCTTTATTGAGGCCCTTTGCTCCTCTTGAGGAGTTGTAGGAGCTAATATATATATATATATATATATATATATATATATATAACTGGTAGGAAAATTTCTGGATTAGAAACTATCCACATTTTTTACTTTAAGTATAAGGGTTCGTCAAAGTGTTGAAAATGTCGTCATATAACCTTTATTTGTCATCGCAAGCGATAAGTCATTTAGTGACATTTATGCCCTTTGGACCCCCCTCCAATTGGTTCCATTCATCCAGTTTTGTTATTGTCTTGGACTTGTATTATTTTTATTTTGACATATGTAGTTATTTTTAAAATGAAGCAATCCTTTCGTTAATCTGGATAAATTCTTCTATATTGTTCTTCTATTTTATTTCTATTTTATTGAAAATCCGATATCAAATAGTTTTTTTTTTAATTTTCCGGTACGCAATATCATTTCTTATATGCCCAATAGGTACGATGCTCATAGATTTAAAGGTTAGACTTTTTTTAAATTGTAGTTGCCCTACGGATTTTTAGTAAAATTTAATTTGACAAGCGAAGATAATTCGAGCTATTTTCGAACAAGATTCAATTGTGTTCGTCTAAGTCCCAGTTTGAGAACGTCACGGAGACACTTATGTATGTCACGGTTCCCGTCCAAACATGTACCGACGTCATTGAAAAACCGATACGATTCCAATAAGACGATCATAAACGTTTTGGATAGTTTGGTCTGGATACGGTGTTAGGCTGCGGGCACGATATGATCAAATTTAACCCAGCATTGCAGCATCATCAGGAGAGGCGACGGATTTATGCGAGGAGGATCCTGTCACATCAAATCGTATTTTCAAAATACACCGTGATACAATAAAAGTATCAAAGTATAAGGCTAAGGGTATACCTACGAAATCCTAACAGCAGAAGTGCCGAGGATCCCATATTGGAGCGGGAATATATAGGCCCAACTGGCTCTAGCTGATCTATGTATACAAATTACTGTTGTTACATACATTTTGACTGTAACGTAAATAATAAATGAAATATTACAATTTTAGGTAGTCCGCCCCAAAACGCCCCAAATATTAATTTTATTAAAAAATCAATTCAAAAGAAAATAATTCATTTCATTATAAACCTAATATACAGTTTTGTTGTAAAGTAAATGGAAATTGATATTACAAAATTTTAGATTCCCGCGCAACTCCTCAAATGTACATCTAAATGAAAAAGTGTATAGAACAAAACATAGTTCTTCTATAATTTTAGATCATTTTTGCTATATACATATTTACTGAGAATAATAAGTGAGATTTTGATTAACGAAGTTTTTGATTAACCTTCCCCGAAACCCACCCTTATATATGAACATTTTGCTGCCATATAGCATACCTTCAGTCTCGGACAAACATACAGACAGAAATTGTTTTTTTGGTAAATAATGTCTTATAATCACTTGGGACGTATGAACGAAATATGAGGACAAAATAGATATAGCCTTCAATTTTATTTATATAGATGACAACATTGTAAAAAAAATAATGCTTACGTCTCTTAACATTTTTTCCGCTGCTTCAGCATCCCACGATCTGGCTATAAAAAAAAAAAAATTATAAGAAACAAACAAAAAATACTTAACAAATAAGCTTACCTCTTAGCCACCGCAGGAGAAAATAGTCGTCATGATGCGGTTGCAAAATATCATGAACACTGCGTCTAAACTGAAAAGAAACAAATTTACTAACAAAACATATTCTAATTAGCAACTGAAGTTAATATGTTAATTATTTTTATTAATCTACATTTACTTTTTGCGAATTCAAAACAAAAAACAGATATTTTAATTTTCTTGTTTACAGTATACAAAACAACAACAAAGTTCAAAATAATAATTATAACTGGAATTTAGCAGGTAAATTTTCTCCAAAAAAATTATTTGTTTTATAGCTTTGATTAATTATCAAATGGAATTATAAACAATTCAAAAATTTGATATAACCACTACTTGGTTTTCCATAATTTTTTTATAAAAAGTAACAAAACATTATTGTGAACTCGCTTAGCTGCCAGAAAAAAAAAAAAAAAATTATGGCGTAAATTCAAGCTAACAGGGAAAGACTCGGACCTAAATAACTACAGCAGCTTTCTAACTCTTTAACATCTTTATTAAGAAAAGCTCGACAAGTTTACGAATTGGAAATTCTCTCCAGAGGTCAAAAGCCAATTTTCGCCTATACAAAAGGATAATTTTCTCAGAAGCAGAGTGTCCCACTAATTCTAAATGATAATAACAATCCATGTCTTAATGATGTTAAGGTCGCCGAACAATTGCCACATACTTCAAGTCTGTTTTCACTATTGAACCTGATAGAAATATACCGCTTCTGAATACTGCACCAAGCGATAAGTTCATAAATCAGATAACGATAACACCAGAACTAGTAGCTACGAAGCTAAAAACGTTTGTTTTTATTTTATCTTACTTCAGTCTATTTCTGCAACGAGGCTAATCGCCGATGCCAGGGGGCGAGCTCCTACACCTGGATGAGGGGTGAATGATTGTGAAAATGGGAGTAATGTAAACATATTATTCTCGCCCGAATAATATCACCAATGAAGGAGGCTCGAACCACCAACCGCCCAGTACAGCCTGTATATTCAACCAGTCTAAACCGCACGACTCAATGCGCTCAGCCACTCCGTTGGCATTAAAAGACTTAAATACTGCCACTGCCGTTGGCCCTGACGAAATTCATTCTTTGGTATTTCAAAAGTGCTCGAAAGAATTAGCAACTCCACTTAGTATGATCATGAATAACTCCATCAAAAGTGGCACAATTTCAAAATTATAGCTCACTTCAACAGTTATTCTCATCCACAAAAAAGCGACCGTCTATAAGCTTGTAATTACCGCCCAATTAGCTTAATTTCAACATCCGCAAAAATTATGCAAAAAATCATGGTGGATGAAATCATGTACTTTCTTCTTAAGAACAAACTAATTCCAAACTGTCAGAACGGATTTATACCAGGCCGATCTGTCGTTTCGAATCTCCTGCTAGCTACAAATTACTGGACTAATTACATCGATTCTTCAACTCCAGTAGATGTTATTTACTTAGATTTTGCTAAAGCGTTCGACAGAGTTGCATTCAGATAGTTATTCGCTAAATTGGATCATCACGGTATTAAAGGCAACCTTTTAACCTGGATAATTGCGTATTTAACGAACCGAAAATTGTGAGTAATACTGGGTTCTTGTTACTCCGAACATCAAACAGCTACTAGTGGAGTTCCTCAAGCCAGCGTCATTCGCCCAATTTTATTCATAATTTTTATCATCGACCTCATAGGCCTTCTTTCATCTGAAAAGCAAATATACGCCGATGACTTAAAAATCTACAACACATCACTAAATCACTCCCTCCTTCAAAGTGATCGGGATAAAATTGTAAAGTAGTGTGCAGATTGGTTATTGCCACTTAATTCAGCGAAGTGCCAGGTTCTTCACCTTGAAAATAAGAACCCGAAGTTTCACTACTTCATACAAGGTACTGTCTTAGAATGTGTTTGCTCAGTTACTGATCTGGGGGTAGTTATTATTTCAAATCTCGAATGTTCCTCGCACCCTTTTCAAACAGGCAAAAAAAGCGAATAAAACTATATGTTTATTCCGGTGGTCCTTTCCGCATTTAACTCCATTTTTTTTTTCCGTACAGTGTATCTCTCCTACATTCGCCCACTCCTTGAATTAGCAGTCGTTGTCTGGGCCCCATATCGCCAAAGAGGCATCCAACTACTGGAATCTGTCCAATGACAAGTCACAAAAATACCAAAAGGTCTACAACAACTATCGTACGAGGAGAGACTTCAAGCTCTCAACATTCCCCAGCTAGTTACAAGACGAGCACGCGGAGACCTGATACAATTATATCGCATCACCACCGGAAATTTTTCAACCCACATGTCTGCGCTGTACCAGCTTAATTCCGATGAGCGTCCGAAAATTTTCCGTTGGCCCCAACGTCAGCACTTCCTAACCAACACAGCATTTAGCACCTGGAACTCAGTCTCGGAGGAAGCAACCCTAGCTCAAATTATCAACAGCTTCAAGAATCGAATCATCCGTCTATTTCAATAATAATGTTAATATGTATCTTAAATGTATAAATTAGTTATGTAGTTTAGTATTGTTTGTAAATTTTTACTGTATTAGAGCATAACAAGCCAAACGGCTTCTGCTCTCTCACCATGTAATAATAAATAATAATAAACTGTGAACTTTCTTCAGAATACCGTAGGTATAAAGTAAGTGAATGAGGCCCACAGAGGGCCCTCCCGAATGTTGGATATCTGGGTAATATCATGGATACATTTATGACTGTAATTGAGTCACAATTAACCAATTTAAAAAAATTAATTTTAGTCTGTTAATCTAAGAATTAAAATTTTATATGTAATACAGTGGAATTTGTTTTGTAAAAATATTTGTTTAACTTGCTTCCAAATACAAAGTTATTTAAAAATGACTTTTCATTCCTTAATCTATACTTTAAAACTACACAATAAGTAAAAAAAAGTATTTTATTTAATGAGCATATAATGGAGGCTATATTTGACGAGGATGAGGTTTACCAACCGAGTCGTAAGCTAGGGTTGTAATCATCCGAGCGAAATTTAGCCATTATATGCGAGTAAAATACAATATTTTATGTACAACTATATAGTTTTATTATTAAAAAATTAGTAAATTAAAAAAAAAAAAAAACAGAAATTCTGAGTATCAATTATTTAACTTCAGAACATGCGTCACAAGATGGCTACCGAAACATCAGCTGATTGTAATCTACAACAATGTTTAAAATACTATTATTTATTATAAATAATATTCTAGTTATAAAGATGGGTTGTGTGAGGTGCATATAGTCATCATTGCTGAGCGTGAAACATTTTAACCAACTTACTAAATAAAAAGTTTGCAGTTATTATTTGGTGGTCGTAGATAAAAGTAATTTATTTTTCAACGACCCAAAAATTACAATATTTTTCCACAAAATTAAAATATATATAAAATATAAATATTTCAAAATAATATGATCAACAAATTCTGTTATATGTAGCTCACGTCGATGTGCATTATTAAGCACTAGCTGAGGTTCTCGTTCTTCGTTCAGGATTCAGGCAAATCTATCATTGGTGATTGACCATAACCCCCCTAATATTAATATTATTAAAAATATATTAAACAGAAAAGGTAAAGTTACTTATTCATTCTTAACCATGCCATTTTTTCCATGTTTTCTGCTTAGTAAATAATAAGTGAGGTATTTTAAGTTTTTATTTTTAAGGCGTTCGCATTAACTCCCCAAATATTCATCAAATTCCAAAGATTTGTCAATAATTACTGAGATATTTCAAGTTGAAAATTTGAATTGGCGATTTTAGTTCTTTAATTTAAGGGCGTTTAATGTATCCATTAGTTTTATGTAAGCTTTTAACAATGGACGTAGGCTGCGTACGACCTGTTATCAACTGGTACGTTTAACGTGTCACAGCTCAGCACTCATTCGGCAGAGCAGGTCAATTTCACAAAGTCTTACGACATGACACGAAGCCTAACATTCCCACACACAATCAAACATACATTGCGCTATATGTATTAGATTTAAATGTAATCGACTGTTTTTTATAGGTTAAGTGTATTCTTTTGTTTGTATCTATAAATTTTATTGATATTTATGTCATTTATGGCGGGTTGCTAACGTAAGAGTTTTCTCTAACTCAAGTTAAAATCATTTGTTTTCATATCTTACAACATATAAAAACAAATGATTTTAACTCGAGTTAGGGATAATTCTTACTTTAGCAACCGGCATTTAATCATTTTAATACCTTTCTATTATGGCCGGTTGCTAAAGTAAGAATTATCCCTAACTCAAGTTAAAGTCATTTGTTTTTGTATGTTGTAGCATATAAAACAAATGATTTTAACTTGAGTTAGAGAAAACTCTTACGTTAGCAATCCGCCATTAGTGTACTATATAAATAAATATGGATAACATAACAACACAAAAGCAGAAACGCTACAATCTCCGTCCTCGTTAATATAACATATCACCACACCGTACTAGACTAGACGAGGAACAATTTAGGAAAGCAGCCGGTACTTGACTTTGGTCCGTACGGTTGTAAGCCCCGGACTAAGTCCGTGATTATTTATAAAAAAAAAAGAATAATAATAATAATAATAATAATAATAATAATAATGTAAAGTATGCACTCTGTGTTCTTCAAACATATTAAAAGTCTAGAGTTGTCCACCGAACTCACGTTCTCGTTTCTTAAGTCTGCTGGTTTGAGATCGGAAACAGAAGGTTTTGTGTTTGCGTGTCAGGATGGTGTTATAAATACTTTGGCATACAGGGCCCGCATATTCCAAATAGCGGAGTCCACACTCTGTAGGTTCTGCCACCACCATTCTGAAACGATAATGCACATTCTGTCTGCTTGTCCATCTCTTGCAGCGTCGAGCTGACATAATGCTGCTCTCCGCGTGCTCTACTATCATCTTAGACATGCCTATGGTATTGACCAAATACCGGTTATACCGTACGTCCCTTCTGACATAGAATCGGTGGTGGAAAATTCCAAGTGCCGAATTTATTGGAATTACTCCTTCCCCACCTCGAGGTTACTGACAGCCACTAAGCCGGACATAACCCTCCTGGATATCGAGACCAAACAGATGTTTGTGATCGAATTCTCAAGTCCAGCAGAGAAGAATATCTCTCTCAAAGAGGAGGAAAAGAGGTCCAAGTATATGGACCTCTTGTCCGAGCTTAGAAAGCTGTATCCCGGGTATAAAGTTAAGCTTGTAGTCCTGATAGTTGGTGTTTTGGGTGGCATGAAAGCCTCCTATCGAAGGGAAATCGAGTCCATTCCCGCCTGTAGATCTTCTGCCAACTCTTTGATCTGCAGGATGCAGAAAGCAGTGCTGCTCGGGTCGCTCCGCATTGTGCGGGCACTGGATCTGGCGTAATTTCCGCGGCTGCATATCGCCAGGGTTTGAGATGCAGTCGTGTGTATTTAGCTCCACTAGTCTCTAGTATGACGCGGCTCAAAAGGTTGCTGAAGTTTGAGATTAGTGGACGCTTGTCAAGACCTGACAAACCCCAAAATAATAATAATAATAATAATAATAATAATAAATACTTTTTTATCGTCTGATATTTTACCAGACGATAAAAGATGTTTATTATTATTATTACTATTTAGGAGACGATTTCAGACCAAAACTGAATTGAAAAACTACAGTTGAAGATATTTTATTAATAAAATTGATGATATGTGTAAAAAATACATAAAATTGATGAAGATAATGCAGTTTTTTTAGGTTTTAACACATTTTCATAAATTTTGAAAATTTTTGCTGGCCATAAAATTGCCTTTAGTTAAAAATGCTGTTAAACGGAAAAGAAAGTAAGAATTAAGAAAGTAAGAATCAGTTTTGAGTTATCAAAATATATTTTAAGGGTCGTTCGAACGTTTTAAATGTTAAACCTATCTGTAGAATACGTTCAAATAAGTTTTCAGGGTGAGGATAGATCTGTTAAGCAGTTTTGTTATTTTAATTCTGGAAACTCTATGTTATTAACTATTTTACTAACTATATTAACGAAAGTATAAAGTACAATGTATTAGGAGGATAGATAAGACAGAATAATATTCGATATTTAATAATCGCGTAATTTTAATTGTGTTAAATCTTGAAGTATTAAATACCCAGATGTCATTTTAATATATTATTTCTTTATATAATTGATTACTATAAGATGAAAGTGTTTTTTTATCATCATGAAGGTCTTCCGCTGTTTTTTTTTTTGCAGTAAAAATGCTAATTTTAAGACGTATTTCAAAAAGCCTTATCATATTATTATTTTATCAACGTATCTGGTAATATAAATATTTTGGTACTCTAAAAAATAATATATTTGCGTCTTTTGAAGCATTTGATGTCCAACCAACATCAAAACAATAGAATGGAATGTCGACAATTACTATTTTTATACAGAATAACTTAAATCAGCGGTTCCCAAACTTTTTCGGTTCCCGGCACCCTTAATGTATCAGGATTTTTCCGCAGCGCCCAATTCATAACATTGGTCTAACTAACGCAGTTGGAGGAATATTGGAATATTTTCGCAGCGTCTCTGTAGTCCAGCTAAGGCACCCCAGGGCGCCGCGGTGCAGAGGTTGGGAATCGCTGACTTAAATTATAATCTCTTAACTTATAACGTAGCCGGTCGCTATGGCGTAGTGGTCAGCTCATTTGACTCCTAACCATAGGAGCTCGGGTTCGAATCCCGGTAATGGCATGGATGTTTAATGGCCATCGTAGCTAAGACCAAAAATTAATTTAAAAAAAAAAAACTTATAACGTGTCAGATTTAAAATACAATTTTACGTTTATTTACGCGATGACAACTTATTAATTCTCACTGATATACTAAATATATGTACCTACACCTTAGAAACAACGTGGATATGAAAACCAAATAATTAGAGGTGCCAAATTTAAATAATTTAAATTTGAAATTCGTCTATTTAACATTCTGGTATATGGCTCTAGCAGTTTGTGATATCTCCAAGACATGAGATGGCGTCATGCGGACCACATGATTAGACTGATCTATCAAATACGCTTGTAAGTCCCTAGTATAGACAAAAATGTATATTGTTCGGTCTTGTTTTATAAAACGCCCCTGGTTCTAGTTCGACCACACCATTGTCCACCGTCATCCAGTACGTGTGCGCGTCACTAGAACGATGCACAAAATACGTGCAGTCCGTATCGTGCCTTTGTTATATTTTGTGGCGTTACCCCTATTATATCAACTAAGCACAAGAGTTTCGTTATGTATGAATCATCGGTAAATTCCGATGTAATAATTAATACGTAGCATGCAGGGCCGTCGCGTGCGCTTGTTCAGGGTGTGCACCACACACGGACGGATCATCTACGGAGCGACATTTCGGGCCGACTCTAGTATAATCCTACTAGTAAAGGTCGGTCCTATGAAAGTTTGTACACAGGGTATATTTGAGTTCGATTCTAGTAAAGGGCGATCTTATGAATGTTTACACACAGGCGGCAGCTCTGGGAGCAGGTAAAATTTCATCCCTCACACTATTTTTTTTTTTAAATCATTATTTACAACTATATTTTGTATTGTTGTATTTTATAATTAGAAAGTTACTCATAAAAAATCGATGTGAAGTGTGAATTTTCACACATTTCAGGGTTTGTAGGTAGTTAGTAAATGTAAGTAGTTAACATAATACTGGATTTCTAAGACAAAAAAAAATAATAATCATTTTTATTCGATATTTATACTTTAGTACTTAGATATAAGTACTAAGAGCTTCCGTTTAATTTGTTTAAACTTTAATAAAGATACTAACCAAATGTATTTGGTTATTTGATACAAGAAAGTGAGGGAGAAGATAACAAGGAACAAAAAAAGACTGAACAAAGGAAAATAAAATGTAATTTACAAATAAATAAAACCAAAAATCAATTAAAGAGATATTTCAACACACTATTTGCGATATATCATTATGACCATAATAATCAGAAAGTGATTAAATTCACCTCTATGACTGCATACGTATCTTGTAAAAGTTCTTTAATACTGGAGAATGTATTCCCAGTACCAATAATAAGAAAGGAAGGAATTAAGATATTATTTTTAACTTATTAATGCGTTGCTAAAGTGTTTATGAAATAGAAAGTGGTCTACTTATAGAAAATGCAATTATAAGTATAGGAAGAAAGTTTGCAAGTCCCGTTTCTCAGACAACAAACATGTACGATTATTTTTATTGACAGATCATTTGACAACAGCTTCCAGCTAATGTAAATAGAATTATTTAAACATTTGCTTATCCTATTTTATATCTGTAAGTACTAATGAGCATGTCTCGTTTATAATATTATAAATGAGTGTCATTATTTTATATTTATACATAAAAGATTATTTAACCTCTTTCAATCTACGGGTGAAATGTCAAGATTGCAAGATAAATTAAAAATAAATTAAGAGTTTTGACATTGTTCTTTATAGACTGCAATTTTACCCTTCTATCATTAGTTAAATAATGGGTGCACTTATCGGCTTGCCGGCCATATTAGCCTCAAGATTACTTTCATGGATTGTATAAGAACTACATAACTCCTTCCAACGGCAAATGTACCTGAAAAGCGCTGATGAAATCAATTTAAACATGCCTATTTTAATCGGTGTAGAAGTATTTTCTATATAATTAACATTACGCAAAAATCAATAATGGGAAACAGCAAAAATATACATTTTGCAAAATTATAATGAAATATTTTTTAAATTGATTTGCAGGCCGGATAGATTTCTTGGATGGGAAGGATTAACCCGCGGACTAAAACTAGAGACTAGAGTTTGTGCACCCATGAGTTAAATGAAAAATTTTGAAAATATACATATGCGGAGAACTACGTTTTACAGTCCGTATATCGAAATAATCTGGAACTTTATTCTAAAGACATGTACCCAGGGCTGCCAACGCTAGGTGTTTCCACCCAGATCTGGCATTTTCAGCACTTAACTGGATTTGTAGGTTTTAGCTTTTATAATTTTATGAAATTTGGGTTATTTAATTACCCTTTAATGATGGCTGAGAAGTTTCGCCCAAAATTAAAAATGATAAAGCAACCGAAGCTGAAAAAATTGGCCAATAATGAAATACATATGGTTGTATGAAGCCCTGTATATTTTTGGTTATCCTGAAATAGTAACTTATTTTGAGCAAAAAAATCTATATTCATTATTATCCCAAAATTTTTATTTGAGGAATTCTTTTAACGTAATAAAATGTATTATAATTAGAGAGTCGAACCCAAAGTTATTTCGTTTCGGTTCACGGTTACGTTCCAGTTTCGGTTTCGGTTCGGTTCCGGTTCGAATAACAAGTTAAAATCGAGTCTAACATCAAATGCCTATCGGTATAAATTTTGGCTTAATTTTATTCATCATATTTCCTTCTTATTCTTGTTTTTCAATTATAAAATTGAAAATACAAAGGAAATAGAACTTAATTAAAAATTGATTATTTTATTGTCAAAAACGAAAACAAAATACAATTTAGGAACATAAAAATGAAAATACAAAAACCTATTGCACGTAAATAAAATAAAATTGTAATAAATTATGAAGAAATTACAAAAATAATTATTAAGACACAGGGCCGGATTAAGGGGGTGTCAAGAGTTTAGAAGATTTATTTTTTGCTCAACAAATATTTTTGACAGCAATTAACAAATTAATTTTCACAGCCCCTACAAATTTAACTACAATTAACAACTTCAACTTAATTTTTGCGAAATTGTGTACATCTAGGGCGCCATATAAAGAGACTGTCCGGGGCGCGAAAATACTTGAGTCCGACCCTTATAACACACAGTTCATATAATCACAATTATAGACAAGAAAAACGTTAATAAATGATAATACATATTATGAACTTTTCACTTATAAAAATAATAAATAACAGTTTGTAGAATCGCAATGTTCTAAAGAAGAAGACGAAAAAACACAAACGTTTTTTCTTACAAAAAAAAAAAAGAATAATAATCACAGTTCATTCAATTGAAAAAGTAATACTTGAAGTTCGAAATGCAAATAAAATTAAAAAGGCATGTTAAATCGACACAATATGTTCTTCAAATTTTCTTTTGATATATAGTTTTAGTAGTAAGAAAGCGATTAATGAATTAATTTAATGAAAAAAAAAAAATAATAATAAAATAAAATAACTAAAATTAATCGTTATTAACATTTCGTTCCGGTTTCGGTTATTAAATTGAGCAATATTAAGTTCGGGTTACGGTTCTAGTTCTGTTAAAAATTCCGGTTAATTCGGTTTTCGGTTTTGGGTTCGGTTTCGGTTCGACTCTCTGATTATAATAAGATCAAGAGTGCTATGAATCAAATATACTGGAATTTATTCAGTATTGGAACTTGTATTCACAGACGGCGTTTCGTACAGAGTTGCCAATTTAGAGGGTTTTAACTAGATTTAGCGAAATTAAGTTCAGCGTACTAAAATAATTATTTTTCACAATGTTCAAATCAAGATCAAATTTGGTTAATTCATTTTTGTCGTTAAGATTCGCTGGCCGACAATATTAATTATTTATGAAAGTTTATCAGTCTTATTTTGCATCTGCTTCGTCTTTGAAGTAATCAAGGATAAATAATAACATCTACAAATTCCGGATCTTCAAGTTATTGTCATGGATTCCATGACAATAAAAGTTTACCTATCTTGTTATATTTTCTGATGATTCTTTACATTAATATCAAAAACATTAATGACGATAGTATACTTCATTGCTACACATTAGAATTGATTTCCGTGTTACCAATCAGTATCCATGATCCAAATAGACACACAGTGGGGAAAACCAAGTGGCGAAAGTCCAATGGTGGGCACATTGACTAAACGACTAGCCAAAATGCATTGACATGCATTGTAACCAAGGCAGGTTTTAATGTCGAAGCATGGTCTAAAGCTGCGTTCCGAGCTCTTTAAATTAGTTGATTGTGCATTGTGCGCTGTGAACAAGTTTAGTAGATAGTTTTAACGTTTAAGGCAACGTTTAAAGCTAAGAAAAATAGTGCGTTACGAATAGTGCGACATCTGTGTGTCTTTAAACCAACGACGGTGGCATCGTAAAATGTTTACTATCTATTATCGTTTTCCTAATTCTGCTGTCCTAGATTTTTACTAACTAAACCTAATCTAATTAACCAAATTGATCATATTTACTTTGTAATTTTGGGCGAGATTTGTTGTAATACGCGCGTTGACATTTTGTTAGGTTATGTAAAGGTATACATTGTAAACGGTCTCTCCAATGTAGACTGAGATAGCCAATATGTTTATATGTTTGTCTCATTAAAACACCTCACCAACTATAAGTTTGGAAAACTATCGACAATCGACAACGTATAACTAAATACATATAATTAAATTTAGAGCTCTGAACGATTGCTCGCGTTACCATATGACAAATTTGTTAGTGAAAGTCAACAGTGTACAAGTCGTAGCCTACAGTCGACTAATTTAAGAGCTCTGAACGCAGCTTAATAGAGACAAATGGCATAGTGTAAAGTCTACTTTAGGCATGTAGCGAACCGGACAGGACCGAGCTCAAATAGCACCCGGGGCATGAACCCGACGAAGTGTAATATAAAATGAACTTATATCGAAGTGGTGAGCAAAAAAAAAAAAAAAATGCACTACAGGGCGCCTCAATAAAAGGCAGCGCCCAGAGCACATGCCATGCCTGTCACCCTAGATACGCCTCTGTAGCAGGGAATTGAAATTTATGCCTATTTGTATTTAAAAGTAACTTACATGTAGATTCAAATTCATTCCAGTACTTCGTTCATCAGCAGTTTGAGAGTCCAATGAAAGGGAAATTCTCGTTTAGTTTGGCTAATTCAATATTTACTTACGTTAACTTCTAAAATAAAAAATAATTAAATAAAAAAAAAACTATAAAACAGTTCATTTTATTTTTCGTTTGCACGTAATAGGTGTTCCATAGCCACGGACCATTAATTCGTATCAAGACATGCGTCTTTTTTTTATGAAGCAAGTAGGTTGCATTTCACATCCATATAAAATAAAAGAAGGCATCCGTCCAACATTTCTCTTTGCTTATAAACTCCGCGACCTACACTGCCTTTTCTTGAACTTATAGTTTTTATTAACCAGGTCAAACGAATTTAATGTAGTAAATGCTAATTTAAGAGGTTAATACTAATTTTATTTTACTTTTCAGATTATATTTACCAATGGCTACCGAAGGAAATTCATCCAACATAGTTATTTTAGACAAAAGTGACAGCGATATCTCCTCTGTTGACGATGACTCAGCAGAATCAGAAGAAGATGAAATCAGAGCTCGCGAAATATTCAGACAGGGCGAATTACCCTCAGAATATTGGCATATACAAAAATTAATCAAATACATGAGAACCGGCAATCAGACTGCAACAATGATAGCATTATGTTGTCTCAAAGACCACGATCTAACCAAAGAAATTAATCAAATGGCAGTCCAAGATGTTGGAGGCTTAGAAGTGTTGGTTAATTTAATTGAAACAAAAGACTTGAACTGTAAACTTGGAGCACTTTCAGTTTTGGCTGCAGTATCCCAAAATCGCACGATTCGACGTAGAATAACTGATTTTGGAGGCGTACTTCCAATAGTAGAAAATCTATGTGATCCAGCTAAAGATCTTCAGGTTCTTGCTGCAGAAACTTTGGCTAATGTAGCTCTTGTTAGAACAGCAAGAAATATAGTAAGAACAAATGGCGGGATCCCAAAAATTGTTGATCTTATTGATGTCAGTGAAAAATGTTTAAATACTCCATGGGACGATCTTACTACTGATGAAAAAGATTCTGTTAATATTGCTAAAGCTGGAGCGAGTGTACTTTGGTCTCTTTCACTGAGTAAAAAGAATAGAAACGTCATAAGAAGAAGTGGTGCTGTATTCTTACTAGCAAAATTACTTCGTTCAATACATCTAGAAGTAGTCTTACCAACAATGGGAGCAGTACAAGAATGCGCAAGCGATCTTAGCTATCAATTAGCAATCCAAACAGAGGGGATGATACCAAGTATAGTTAAACACCTTTCCACTATCGAGAGTCAAGAGCTACGACGCTATGCTGCCGCTGCAATATTTAAATGCGCCGAAAATGCAGAAACTCGCATCTTAGTTCGTGAAGCAGGCGGGATAGATCCTCTGGTAACAATGATAAGGGACATGGAGCTTCGAGAAGACAAACACTTAATGGCAGCAGTAACAGGGGCTATTTGGAAATGCGCTGCAAATAAAGAAAACATGGAAAGACTCGATCAAATGAGTACAGTTGAAGTTTTGGTTAATATGTTGGAAGATGATAACGAAGAAGTACTAGCAAATGTATGTGGGGCTTTGAGTGAATGTGCGAAATTCGAAGATAACCGACATAAAGTTCGGGTAAATGGTGGACTTCCTCTTTTGGTTAATTTATTAAACAGCAACTACGAACCATTATTAGAAAACGTACCTTTGGTACTTTTAGAATGTGCAACAGACGTTGATTGCATGGTTATAATTGAAGAACTGGATGGTGTTCGTTTGATATGGTCTCTGCTTAAACATCCATCTTGTACAGTACAAAAGAACGCTGCTTGGGCGCTTGTACCATGTGTTTTAAATGCACCTGAATCAGCAGAAATGGTTAGAAGCTTTGTTGGTGGTTTAGAATTAATAGTAAAACTGCTGAAATCCGAAAATGAAGAAGTTTTAGCAGCAGTATGTGCTGCTTTAGCAGAAATTGCAAAAGACAAAGAGAATCTAGCTATCATAACAGACCATGGCTTCGTTCCCTTATTGGTAAATCTAGTAGGTACTAAATACGATCTTCTTCGAGAACATCTTGCACAAGCTATAGCTCATGGTTGCAACTGGGGTTCAAACTGCAAAGATTTCGGTCGTTTAGGTGCTATTACACCTTTAGTTGTCTTCATGGCTGAATCTGATTCTCCTTCAGTACAACGTGCAACAGCTATAGCTCTGTTTCAATTATCAAAAAATCCTTTCAATTGTATTACAATGCATGAGAGTGGCGTTGTCCAATTTTTACTCCGGTCCGTGTCTTCTAGAGATGAAAAACTTCAGGAAGCAGCAGCTGGATGTTTGAGTAACATAAGAAGATTCGCCCTGGAGGCAGAAACTTGCCATTTGGTATATAAAGGATTTAAAAAGAAAGAAGATAGTGATGAAGACTGATCTGTTTTATTGTTCATTTAAATTTTACAAATTGTTACTTTATTTATGCTATACACAAATATAAAATCTATATACTATACACTGAAAAGCAGAAAGTTTAACTTTTGCTCAACAAATACAAAAAGTCTTTTTATAACCTGCCCTTGATTTTACTTTTATTACGAATTCTAATATATTATTCGTAACAACTTTTTCTGCCCAATGTGACGGACACAAAAACTGGTTCAATTACTAATGTAGTATGCCGCTCATCTGATAAAAGTTGATAGAAGAAGAATCATAATCTAAATATTCTTATCGTCTAGACACTAGTGGTAAATATTATCAGCAAACCATAAATTCACCAATGACTCACTTTACAGAAGAGATGCGGGTCAGAAAAGTTGTCAAAATTCCGTATATAGATCAATATATCATAAGATTACCTATTTTTAAAAATTTTTGTTAAAAATTTATACGATAAAAAGAGCAATCATTAAATAAAGTATTCTGACCATTTTTCAAAATAATCTCCCTGTAAATTTATGCATTTATTCCACAGTGATATAAGGTTAAAAATTCCTGTCTATGTACCAGATGACTATTATAGCAAGCAACTATTATAGTTACTTTGGAGATACATTTCCAAATTTATTCTTATTCTGTAAACCGAAAGTTACGAAATATAAGTACTGAGAATCAAAATCGGTTTTTCAGGTACTCGGTGCGTAATTTTCGAGTAACTCGGATCCGGACTCCCTGTTTTGAATAGCCGGTTTCGGATACTCGGTTTCGGATGCCCGGTTCAGGATACTCAATTTCGGATACCCGGAACCAAATACCTGACTACGGAACCGGGACCAGATACCCGGTTCCAAATACCCGGACAGGATACCCGATTCGGGATACCCGGTGTCGCATACCCGATTTCACATAGCCGGATCCGAATATCCTGTTTCGAATACCCGGTTTCGAATACCTTGTGCCGAAGACCCTCTTTCGGATACCCGGTTCCGGATATCAAATTTTAAATGTCCGATTCCGGATACCCAGTTCTAGGATTAGGTAATCGAAACAGTAATTTGTAACTGAGAACCGTTTTTTAACCGATTCCGGCTATCGATATCTGACAGTACTACTAAATATATAGGAACTTGTTAACTATAAAAATTCTTATACAGGAACCACCAAACTGTGGTTGCTATGAACGCAACTAGCCCACACGTCGCAGAATATCTGCGAAAGTAGTTTATTGATTTTATTGATCAATTAAATTAGCACAGCTAATATTTAGTACCATATAATATCAATCTCAAGCCTCTGTACACCTATATTCTTTCCATAAATATTTCTTTAAAAACCACATCTGTGAAATAGGCCGCACTCAGGAAGGCTCACGGGCTTGAACCGCCCCACCCCCCGTACTTTAAAAACACGTTTTTAGACCGTTCAGAGACCATTTCCTAGCCCCCTAAGAAAAATTTTTGCTTCTGAGCCCCCCTAAGATAAATTCTGGGTGCGCGCCTGCTGTGAACCAATCATCAGTCTTCAGTACTTCAGTTTTTTTTTTTTTATATTATTATTATTTAAATTATAGTGCTTCAACTGTGAAGTCATTAGCACTTCTTAATTCTATAATTACAGTATTTACATATTGAGAATTTCTATAATATTTACATGATATATATACAGTTACGGTCAAAATAATAAATACACCTAATACACTAACCTTATTATTTGTAGTTGAAACACTAAATAAATTAAATTTTTTATTCTAACTGGCATAACCAATAAAGCACTTTATGATTTATTAAACCATAATATTTATTAAGAAATATTATATGGTGATAGAAATAATTTGATATTTGTGAAAACACTACCTGAAACGGTTGGTCAAAATAATAAATACAATCGAGAAAATTTAGTCAAATATAAAATTTATTATTCATTTTACTGTTACTAATTACATAATACTAATTTATAATCTTAGTAATCAATAGCATGCCTTTTATTTGCCAAAACGGCCCGACATCGTTTGGGTATCGACTCGATGAGCCGTTGACAGCTCTCTACAGGAATGCTGTACCAAGCTTCTTAAACAACAGTCCATAATGCATTTTTGTTCCTTGGTTTTTCCTGCTCAACCCCATCCTTTACTAGTTTCCAAAGATTTTCTATTGGATTCAAATCAGGTAATTGAGCAGGCCAAGGTAAAACTTGAAAATTGTTTTTCTAGAACCATGTTTTTGTTACACGAGCCGTGTGTTTAGAGTCGTTATCTTGCTGGTATATCCATATTAGTGGCATATTCCATTCCGCATAGGGTAGCATAATTGTTTCCAAAATTAGGATGTAAATTTCTTTCGTCATTATCTCATCTATGCGAAATAATGGACCTATACCATACTAAGAAAAACAATCCCAAACTAAAATCTTACCTCCTCCATGTTAAACGGTTTTTTTTCGTGTACTTAGGGTTAAACGCCTGGTTTGGATGGAAATTTTTTTCCCATCATTTCCAAACAACACAAATTTACTTTCGTCACTAAACGAGATATTTCTCCATTTTTTAATACCTTCTGCACCATACCAGTAAATGTGTTCTTGAGCATATTCCTTACGGACTTGTAAGTGTCTTGGTTTTAATAATGGTACTTTTCTAGGCGAACATGATCTTAAGTTATGCTGTATCAACCTCCTTCTAATGGTTCGTGCAGAAATATTCGGTTGTAGTTCGGTTAGTAAATTAGTTGATGACATGAAATGATTTTTTTCACTTCCTTTACCAAGCGTCTATCTTCGCTCTTTAAAGTTTTGTGTGTTCTACCCAGGGTTTCTTCTTTAAATGAGTGACAGATGGTATTTTGTACCATTCCCAAAGAGCAACCCATAATATTAGCAAATCTTCTAAAAGAATCATTTTTAATTTTTTAATTAAGTTGCTCATTTCATTACTACAATGCTTATTCTTACCCATCTTTGCAATAGTTTGAACAAAACTAAATAATTTTTTTTTGTAAAACATATACTTATAAATACATTATAAACTTGTCTGAACCTGTCTTAACTCCGTTATCAAACTATTTTTATGAGTTTTAGGAAATGTATTTATTATTTTGACCAACCATGTCAGGCAGTGTTTTCACAAAAATCTAAATATTTCTATGACCAAATAATATTTATTGATAAATATTATGGATTTAATTGTTATGGATGTTAAGTTCTTTATTGGTTATGCCAGTTAAAATAAAAATATGAATTTATTTAGTGATCGAACTACAAATAATAGGGTTACTATATTAGGTGTATTTATTATTTTGACCATCTTCTATATATATAAAAGGCAGTGTCCTGACTGACTGACTGACTGACTCACTCATCACCGCCCAGCCCGAACCCCTGGGCCTGGAAACTTGAAATTCAGAGAGCATATTCCCTTCATGACGTAAGCACCCACTAAGAAGTGATTTTTCGAAATTCCACTCCTAAGGGATGAAAAGGGGTGAAATGTGATTTCACGAATTCCGTAATATCTCTTAGGGCCGATGGGATATCGACTTAGTTTTTGCTTACAAGTATTACCCATACAAATGCCGAAAAACAAATTTCGGGATTTTGCCCTAATCAACCCCTAAAGGGGTGAACCTACAATCGGGGTGGATTATACATCCCGTTCTATTTCCTGTGTTCGTTTAGTTGCAAGATTACTTTTTGGCACATAGGTGTCTTTTTAAAATATCTCGAAATGGTATTGACAGTTTTTTGAAATTTCACCCCTAAAGGGCGAAAAGGGGTGAATTGTGATTTTAAGGATTCTTTAATATCTCTTAGGATCAATAAGATATCGACTTGCTTTTTGCTTACAAAGATTACCCATACAAATACCGAAAAACATATTTCAGGTTTTTGTCCTAATCAACCCCTAAAGGGGTGGATCTACAATCGGGGTGAATTATACATCCCGTCGAATTTCCTGTGTTCATTAGTTGCAGCATTACTTTTTGGCACATAGGTGTCTTTTTAAAATATCTCGAAATGGGTTTTTCAGTTTTTTAAAATTCACCCCTAAGGGTTGAAAAGGGTTGAACTGTGATTTCAAGGATTCCTTAATATCTCTTAGGACCAATAAGATATCGACTTACTGTTTGCTTGCAAAAATTATCCATACAATTACCGAAAAACATATTTCAGGAATTTGTCCTAATCAACTCCTAAAGGGGTGGATCTACAATCGGGGTGAGTTATACATTCCGTCGTATTTCCTGTGTTGGTTTAGTTGCAACATTACTTTTTAGCACATAGGAGTCTTTTTAAAATATCTCGAAAAGGTTTTGGTACTTTTTTAAAATTTCACCCCTATATGGTGAAAAGAGGTGAATTATGATTTCAAGTATTACTTAATATCTCTTAGAACCAATATGATATGGACTTGCTTTTTGCTTACAAAGATTACCCATACAAATACCGAAAAACATATTTCAGGTTTTTGTCCTAATCAACCCCTAAAAAGGTGGATCTACAATCGGGGTGAATTATACATCCCGTCGTATTTCCTGTGTTCATTAGTTGCAGCATTACTTTTTGGCACATAGGTGTCTTTTTAAAATATCTCGAAATAGGTTTGACAGTTTTTTAAAATTTCACCCCTAAGGGTTGAAAAGGGGTGAATTGTGATTTCAAGGATTCCTTAATATCTCTTAGGACCATTAAGATATGGACTTCCTGTTTGCTTGCAAAGATTATCCATACAATTACCGAAAAACTTATTTCAGGAATTTGTCCTAATCAACCCCTAAAGGGGTGGATCTACAATCGGGGTGAGTTATACATTCCGTCTTATTTCCTGGGTTCGTTTAGTTGCAACATTACTTTTTAACACATAGGTGTCTTTTTAAAATGTCTCGAAAAGGTTTTGATAGTTTTTTAAAGTTTCACCCCTAAAGGGTGAAAAGGAGTGAATTGTGATTTCAAGGATTCCTTAAATCTCTTAGGGCCAATAAGATATTGACTTGCTTTTTGCTTACAAAGATTACTCATACAAATACCGAAAAATATATTTCAGGATTTTGTCCTAATCAACCCCTAAAGGATGGATCTACAAGCGGGGTGAATTATACATTCCGTCGTATTCCCTGTGTTTATTGAGATATAAGGTTTCTTTTTGGCACATGGGCGTCTTTTTAAAATATCTCGAAATTATTTTGAAAACTTTTTTAAATTTAACCCCTAAAGGGTAAAAAGGGGTGAAATGTGATTTCAAGGATTATTTAATATTTTTTAACACCAATAAGATATCGACTTGGTTTTTGCTTACAAAAATTACCCTTGCAAATGCCAAAAAAACATTTTTTTAATTTTGTCCTAATCAACCCCTTAAGGGGTGGATCCACAATCGGGGTGAATTATACATCCCGTCGTATTCCCTGTGTTTATTGAGATATAAGGTTTCTTTTTGGCACATAGGCGTCTTTTTAAAATATCTCGAAATTATTTTGAAAACTTTTTTAAATTTAACCCCTAAAGGGTGAAAAGGGGTGAAATGTGATTTCAAGGATTATTTAATATTTTTTAACACCAATAAGATATCGACTTGGTTTTTGCTTACAAAAATTACCCTTGCAAATGCCAAAAAACCAATTTTTTAATTTTGTCCTAATCAACCCTTAAGGGGTGGATCTACAATCGGGGTGAATTATACATCCCGTCGTATTCCCTGTGTTTACTGAGATATAAGGTTTCTTTTTGGCACATAGGCGTCTTTTTTAAATATCTCGAAATAGTTTTGACATTTTTTTTGAAATTTCACCCCTAAAGAGTGAAAAGGGGTGAATTGTGATTTCAAGGATTCCTTAATATCTCTTACGACCAATAATCAACCCCTCCTAATCAACCCCTAAACGGTGGATCTACAATTGGGGTGAATTATACATCCCGTCGTATTCTCTGTGTTTGTTGAGTTATAAGGTTTCTTTTTGGCACATTGACGTATTTTTAAAATATCTCGAAACGGTTTTGACAATTTTTTAAAATTTGACCCCTAAAGACTAAAAAGGGGTAAAATGTGATTTCAAGTATTGTTTAACATTTTTTAGGACCAATAAGATATCGACTTGGTTTTTGCTTACAAAAACTACCCATGCAAATACCGAAAAACCAATTTTTGGATTTTGTCCTAATCAACCCCTAAAGGGGTGAATCTACAATCGGGATGAATTATACATCCCGTCGTATTTCCTGTGTTCGTTTAGTTGCAACATTACTTTTTGGCACATAGGTGTTTTTTTTTTTAATATCTCGAAATGATTTTGACATTTTTTTTTAATTTCACCCCTTAAGGGTGAAAAGGGGTGAAATGTGATTTCAGTAATTCCTCAATTCTTTTAGGACCAATAAGTTATCAACTTGGTGTTTGCATACAAAAATTACTCTTGCAAATGCCGAAAAACCAATTTTTTGATTTTGTCCTAATCAACCCCTTAAGGGATGGATCTACAATCGGGGTGAATTATACATCCCGTCGTATTCCCTGTGTTTATTGAGATATAAGGTTTCTTTTTAGCACATAGGCGTCTTTTTTAAATATCTCGAAATAGTTTTGACATTTTTTTAAAATTACCCCCTATAGGGTGAAAAGGGATGAATTGTGATTTCAAGGATTCCTTAATATTTCTTAGGACCAATAAGATATCGACTTGCTTTTTGCTTACGAAGATTATCCATACAAATACTGAAAAACTTATTTCAGGATTTGGTCCTAATCAACCCCTAAAGGGATGGATCTACAATCAAGGTGAATTATACATCCCGTCGTATTTCCTCTGTTCGTTTAGTTGCAACATTAATTTTTGGCACATAGATGTCTTTTTAAAATGTCTCGAAATAGTATTGAGTTTTTTTTAAATTTCACCCCTAAAGGGTGAAAAGGGGTGAATTGTGATTTCAAGGATTCCTTAATATCTCTTAGGACCAATAAAATATCGACTTGCTTATTGCTTACGAAGATTAGCCATATAAATACCGAAAAACTTATTTCAGGATTTTGTCCTAATCAGCCCCTAAAGGGGTGAACCTACAATCGGGGTGGATTATACATCCCGTTGTATTTCCTGTGTTCGTTTAGTTGCAACATTAATTTTTGGCACATAGGTGTCTTTTTAAAATATCTCGAAATAGTATTGACAGTTTTTTTAAATTTCACCCCTAAAGGGTGAAAAGGGGTGAATTGTGATTTCAAGGATTCCTTAATATCTCTTACGACCAATAATCAACTCCTAATCAACTCCTAAACGGTGGATCTACAATTGGGGTGAATTATACATCCCGTCGTATTCCCTGTGTTTGTTGAGTTATAAGGTTTCTTTTTGGCACATTGACGTATTTTTAAAATATCTCGAAACGGTTTTGACAATTTTTTTAAATTTGACCCCTAAAGACTAAAAAGGGGTAAAATGTGATTTCAAGTATTGTTTAAAATTTTTTAGGACCAATAAGATATCGACTTGGTTTTTGCTTACAAAAACTACCCATGCAAATACCGAAAAACCAATTTTTGGATTTTGTCCTAATCAACCCCTAAAGGGGTGAATCTACAATCGGGATGAATTATACATCCCGTCGTATTTCCTGTGTTCGTTTAGTTTCAACATTACTTTTTGGCACATAGGTGTTTTTTTTTTAATATCTCGAAATGATTTTGACATTTTTTTTTAATTTCACCCCTTAAGGGTGAAAAGGGGTGAAAAGTAATTCCTTAATTCTTTAAGGACCAATAAGTTATCGACTTGGTGTTTGCTTACAAAAATTATCCATACAAATGCCGAAAAACTTATTTCAGGATTTCGTCCTAATCAACCCTTAAAGGGGTGATTTTACAAACGGGGTAGATTATACATCGCTTCGTATTTCCTGTGTTTGTTGAGTTATAACGTTTCTTTTTGGCACACAGGTGTCTTTTTAAAATTTCTCGAAATGGTTTTAACAGTTTTTTACCTTAACAAATATCACCCCTTAAGGGTGAAAAGAGGGAATTGTGATTTGAAGGACGCCTTAATATCTTCTAGGATCAATAAGATATAGACTTGGTTTTTGCTTATAAAGATTACCCATACAAATGCCGAAAAATAAATTTCAGGATTTTACCTTAATTAACTCCTAAAGGGGTGAACCTACATTTGGGGTGAATTATAGAACCCTTTGTATTTCCAGCGGTTGTTGAGTTATCACATTCCATTTTGGCATATATGTGTTTTGACAGTTTTCTTTCACTCCTAAAGGGTAAATTAGTATTTTTTTGTTAGGAATAAAAAATTCGGAGAGTACATTTTTCAGTATGACGTAAGAACCCACTAAGAAAGGATTTTTTCAAGTTCGACCCCTATCTGGTGAAAAGGAATAAAATGTTTTTTCACGGATTCCTCAATATCTCTTAGGACAGATGAGATATCGACTAGATTTTTTGTTACAAAGGTTACCCATACACAAGTTTAAAAACAAACTGCGGATTTTATGCCAATGAGACCATCAATATACCGTAGTGAAGCACGGGTTTTCAGCTAGTAACTGTATATAATGCATACGGTAACACGTATTACAATTTAAATTTGGTGGTACAGGTTGATGTCTTTTAGATAGTTTAATGTATTTGAGATGTGTTTTAATGTCGTTAGGTATGTTATGTTCCAGTTCTTGAAATTAGTGCCGAATTGTTCAACGTTTCGCTACCGTAAGTATAATATATTTATGTATGTTTGTACATATGAATCGAAATTATCTTAACATTAATAAATTTTCAAGGTCGGTATATTTTTTCTTGCACCCAGGCGGCAAATATACTTGGTGCGCCCCTGTGTATCCTATGTTGAAGTGATTATCTACTTATGGTCCTAAACACAGTGGGTGGTAATTACAAATAACACTAATCCCTTGTTTGCACCCATAAACTAGTCAGTGATGTATCAGGTATAAATTGCAGATGTTTTCAATATCTTTTCACTTCGCTTTGAATTTTCTATCAGATAACTTGTGATTTGTGTTAAATAGTTCAGTACGTGTTAGAAAAATGTGGCGTCCTTGGAACGAACAATTAACTTCTGTGCAAGCAAATGAAGCAGATGACTATGTGACCATGATAGAAGATGATGATATAGTGCAAGATACAATAAAAAAAAAAAATCGGGAAAAAACTTGTATATATTTACCTGTAGAAGCTAAAGAAATTGTGGCCAATGTGTATTTATATTTAAGGTACCGCAAAAACAAACAAGCGGCATTAGAAGAGACAAGCAAGGCAACGAAAGTAGCGATGACAACAGTATGGAATACGGCAAAAAAATTTCCAAATGTACACCGAACAAAATGTGCCAACATTGGACATATTGCTCAAAAGATTAATCCAAGACCAGTGTGAAATTAATTGTTCAAAGGTGAGCTTATTGCGTGCCCTTAAAAGTATAGGGTTTCATTTTAAAACTTTAAATACAAAGCAGTTCCTTATGGAGTCAGAGCGATTAAAACTTTTGAGACAAAATTATTTAAAAAACATTAAAAAATACAGAAAGATAAAAGGTCAATAATTTATTTAGATGAAACTTGGTACGACACACATGAAAAAAACTCAAAAGGTTGGGTGGATACGTCAAATAAATGTCAAACAAGAGCACCGTCTAATAAAGGTAAACGTATTACGATACTTCTTGCAGGTTCTGAAACTGGATGGATACCGAATGCACTCTTGCTTTCTGCGAAAAATATCAAAGATTCTAGACTCGACTACCATGACGATACCACGGCGGAAATGTTCGAAAACTGGTTCGAAAATAAATTACTCCCGAATATACCGGCTAACAGTGTTATTGTTATGGACAATGCAAGTTACCATAGTCGGCAACTAAATAAAGTACCGAATAGTGCAAACAGTAAGAAGAAAATCCAAGACTTTTTATATAAAAATGATATTTAGTTTGAAGAAAGTTATAAAAAAAAATTGTTTAATTAAATTATTAAAAAGTTATAGTTTTTCTAAAGAATATGTTTGCGTTAATATTGCTCAATGCAAAGGACACACAGTTTTACGACTTCCTCCGTATTATTGTACAAGGTGTCTCAAAAGAAATTTTATATTTATTAGCTTACTGCGTGAACGCAACGTATCCGAGGGGCGCGGGGGTTATGTCAATCGGTAGCCTGGCTCTTGGGAATTCAGTCGCTATGGAGCGTTTCTCGGGAGCAGACCGCGCGTTATGCGTGAGAGAGTTTTACAAAAACGGTGATTCGGCGACTGTAGCGCGTAGAAAATTCTGCAGTATTCGAGGTTTTCGCCACTTAAATGATGCGCCAAGCATTCCTCTCATTCGACATTGGGTTAAAAAGTTTGAAGAGACTGGTACAACGCTGGATAAATCAAAATCCGGGCGACCTAGGTCATCAAGAACGGTAGAAAACGTGGAGAATGTTAATCAGTCTGTTCGTGACGACTCCAACCTTTCAATTCGGAAGCGCGCAAGTGCTTTAAATGTGCATAGATCGCATTACATCGCATTATGCACAAAGACCTAAAGCTGCATCCCTACAAAATTCAATTGGTGCAAGAATTAAAGCCCCAAGATGCCAGTCAGAGGCTTAATTTCGTAAATCAGGTGATTGAGCGATTTTCAACGTTTACCAACATTTTGTTTTCGGATGAAGCTCATTTTCATCTTAATGGCCACGTAAATAAGCAGAACTGCCGCTACTGGAGTGCAACGAATCCGAAACACAAACATCAGAAACCCCTACATTCGCCTAAAGTGACCGTATGGGCTGCGATGTCGGCGCGAGGAATTATCGGCCCTTACTTTTTTGAAGACGTAAGGGGGCGTGCAGTTACAGTGAAATCAGAGCGTTATGTGGAGATGTTAGACAACTTCTTGGTACCTGAACTGCAAAACTTTCCTGGCTATAACCAAAGAACATGGTTCCAACAGGACGGAGCAACTTCACACACGTCCAATATGTCTCTGCCACGTGTTCGTGAAATTTTCTCAGGCAAATTGATCTCCCGGAGAGGTGACATAAATTGGCCTCCACGCAGTCCAGATTTAACCCCTATGGACTTTTTCCTATGGGGTTATCTTAAATATAAAGTTTACGCCAATAAACCGACTTCACTGGCGCATTTGAAAGAAAATATCCGTCACGAAATGGCAGCCATCCCTGAGTCCACCTGCCGAGACGTCATAATTAATTTTACTGTTCGATTAAATGAGTGCCGAGAACGCGAGGGTCTACATTTAGACGATATTATTTTTAAGAAATAAATCCCCAAAAAGTGTATTTTAATAATTAATAAACATTTTTTCTATATACGGCTTACTTTTTTTTTAATCGATCCACTAAATATAAAATTTCTTTTGAGACACCTTGTATATTCAATCCTATTGAACAAATGTGGAGTCAGTTAAAGGCGAGATTAAAACGGAATAATGTTTCTCCCACTTTAAACGGCACTGTGATAGAACTTATAAAAAAAGAAGTGGAAAATATCCCTGTAGATAGTTGGAAAAATTGTGTAAATCATGTTATTAAAACTGAGGACAGTTATATTCAAATAGAACGTACTATAATCATTAATTTAGAGACTGATTCAGAGAATGATTTAGACTTGTAAGATTGTTTTTTATCTTAAACATCATTTAATTTAAAATTTATTTTATTGTAATGTTTTAAATAGTAATTGTAATGTTTTAAATTTAATTATAAGTTCTATAAATTAATTGTATTTATAATAAAAATAAAGTTTAATTTGATGATATCTTATGTTTATTTCTTGTTACAATTGTGTCATTACATGGTGTAATGTAATTTATATCTGATACATCTCTGGCTAGTTTATGGGTACAAACAAGGGATTAGAGTTATTTGTAATTACCACCCACTGTGTTTAGGACCATAAGTAGATAGTCACTTCAACTTATCGTGAAATAGACTATACCTTCTCTAGCCTCTTCCTTTGCTATATCAGATGCCTTCCGTAGACCATAGATTTCTGCGGTGTAGATCGTTGTCATATTCGGTATATGGCATTTGTGGCTCTTGTTGCCCACAGTAATAGCTGAGCCGGTGCCATTTTACTTTTGGAATCATCAGGGAATGCCATTTTACTGCATCCTAATAATCGTCGCATATCTCTAGGAAAGCTTTCTGGTATAGTTTGGAACAGGTGTCATTTTTGGTATACCGGGTACGGTCGGTGTTGAATTGTGGCGGAATAATTTGCCAGGGAGGGATTTCATATTGGTAGTTTGGTGTGATATCTGGGTACTTTAGGTTTAAACTTTTTAATGTTTCAGTGATATTTATAGAGGAGCTATGCTTAGAGGTTTTTAGTAGTTTTCTGTTGTTTGGAAATAGACATGGAATGATGGGTTGTTCGTATTTCGGTAATTTCGTATGTAATTGATTTTGGTTCTTCAGAGGGTTAGTGGTGGTATTTCACTTTCAATCTGGAAGCTATCTGTTGGGCTAGTTCTCAGTGCTCCTGCTGCAATTCTGAATACAGCTTTTGTACGACCTCTAATTTGTTTAAATGTGTGTTTGTTTGTTTGTTTTTTTTTTTTTTTTTGTCGATCTGCTTAAGGTCGTATATAGATCTAAAAATGTCTGACTGTACTCCCCATTTGTTATGTACTAATATTTTTAATATATTTAAGCGCTGTGTGCACTCTTTTTTCAGGCTCCACATTAGTTTTTTTTTTTTTTTTATCAAATGTTATTCCCAGAAATTTTACGTTGTCTACAAATTTAATTTTCATATTATTTATTTTTATATTGTAATTTAGGTATGGTATCTGCTTTCTGATGAAGTGTACACCCTTAGTTTTTTTCAAATGAGAATTTAAAACCGGTAGTTTCTGTCCAAAGCTCTAAATTATTTATTGTCTCCTGCAGCAAAGTTTCCAATTTTTTTAGGTTTTTATGTTTGTAGTAGATTACAAGGTCGTCGGCAAATAGTAGAATTTTTATTTATTTTGGTTCTCCGGTTTTAGTTATAATGTTTTCCTGTTTCTCTGATTTTGACAAGGCATTGTCCATGGGACAATATTGACTCAGATAGAAATAATCCCACATGCTCATTTCTATCAAGTAAAATTAAATTACGTAAAATCAGTGACGGTTTTCAAGGGATCCTCGAGGTCGCGACTTCAAACAAAAATTAGAATTCAACGCGCAAATTTATATTAATTTGGAGTAATATACATTTATTTATTTATTTTAAATAAAATATTCGTATAATTTATAGTACGAATATAAATGCATTATTAAAATATTTATTACGTAATAAATAGTTTAGTCTTAGATGTGGGAGTTTCTAAAAGTTAAGCAAAGAATGCCTCGATTTAATAATATCCACGGACCGTAACAAATATTAAAAGCATGAAACCTTCGAACGGTATGCAGATGACGGCAGGGCTTTTACATATGTATATAATATAATAAGTCACTATTCTTCTAAAAATGGCCGATTTATAGTTCCAGCTGGAATTGTTACATGTAATACCAAACAAGGAAAATAAATAAGTATATTAAATTAAACTTTAATTATAAGTATCCACACAATTGTAAACTAACAACAACGTATTTGAACTACTCTTACCAACGTACGTCCGTTGTTCCTATCTGCAGCACTTCTACTGTGGCAATAGGAAGAGTGACTGAAACAGAGCTATATTTTTTTCTCACTATTCATATGAATGGCATCGCTTGATTATGATAACCTCAGTTGAACCGTACGCTCTTTTTAACAGTCATCGGCCAATTCTCTTCTGAAGTATACCAAACGATCTCTTATTTATAGACTCAGTACGATGCTATAAAACATCTTTAATAATAATACTAGGTATTTAACTAGAGTCGAATAAAGGTAATAAGAGCGACAAATAATCAAGCATTTGCAGAAAATAATCAATCACCTTTATTGCATTTATTCCAGTCCTCCTAACAAGACCGCCTCTGAACATCACTTTCACTTAAAACATAATTTTTAGTTGATCAATACAGTCAAAATCATCAACTTTCGTTTCATTTAAGTTAACAATACTGAAAACTTGAGCTGAATACATTTAATTCCATTAATATCACATTTACAATAAGTAAACCAAAGAACAAATCTATATTCAAATATCGTTATAACTAAGTTCTAAGTGCTGTATTTGTTGAATTTTTTATATCAGTTGCATTCTAATTGTTGTCTAAAACGTCTTTTTATTTCTTGGTTTATTTAAAGGTCTATTTTTTTGATCACTAGTTTTAATATTTTTTCCCTTGCATAATAATACAAAATCACTTAAATAACGTCTCAATATAGGATAGAACAAAAGGTAATTATGTCTGAATAAACGATATCACGCCGTCTACATCTGTAAATTGAGCAAAGAGCACGGCAAATACAAATGACTGAACAACAACAGCAACGCCGACAAAACACCCAATATAAACGCATATATCATGTCGGAATGTCTCAATGAATGCACTTGGCTATCGATGGAGAAACAGAAACCTCAATACCAAACGAGGTTTACATAACGAAACTTACCTCTATGTTAAAGACCTTAAATAAAATTTAGTTACAGCCGTAGTTTTACTGGAATAGCCACAGGGGAATATGGTCTTTATAGCCCGTATTGATTACCTTCTAACGCAGATCTTCCCTTCGCTCTGAGAAAAAGGCAATGTTGCCTTGGCAATGACCATTAATAATTCTCAAGGTTAAACACTAGATAAGGTCAGGATATATCTTCCACAACCTGTGTTTAGCCACGGTCAACTCTGTGACTGCCAACGATTGTGCTGCCGATATAAAAGTAAAAATTGAAAATGGACCAGAACAAGGACACTTATACTCCATCCACTAATTAAAAAGATATCAGTAGCTATGGAATTATTATTATTTTTTTTTTTTTTCATCAAGTTGGCAATTTTAAAATCAGATATGAAATGTGTCAAATGTATTTTTATGTGTTTTTATTAAGTACATTTCTACACATAGTTATGACATAATTTATATTTTTAATATTAAACATATTTTATTACAATAAAATAATACACCTAAATTGGCATCAAATAGAGAAAAAGAAAAAAATATTAAATGTTATAAGGAATTGAAAGATGCTTGATCCGATTACATGAAAGAAGTTATTCATTTCAAATTTCTACGGAAGAACTGACATCACTGTCCTAGTACTTACATGCAAAAAATATAAACCTCACTATAGTTTCCAACTTTGGGTAGACTCGATTCAAATAGAGAAGGATCCACGACCGTTACAAAATTGCGCAAACAAGATAACGCCAGTGGCGGAGACAAATAAAATATTTCTAAACAAAATGGGACAATTAAATAATATTTTTTATTGAATTAGTTAAGGAACGATTTAAAAGCTGTATATTAAAATATAAATAAAATGCTGTTTAATATAAATATGTCAGTCATAAATGACAGAAGGCAAATTAATTATGAATAGAAAAATAAATTTTTATATAAACACGTTGAAAGCTCCTAACTCACACAAGACTTCTACGGCTAGCAGTAACAAACCTAACACCCCTATTATAAGTAAATTAGACCCGTCCAGACGAAAAATCATTTCTGCACAGTTTTATTGATGAACTCAAGTCTATTTGAATTCACTCTACCACAGTAACTAGAAATTCATGACCAACCGATATCGTTTTAAATTATGATTGGTATATAATTCCGAATTCTGAAAAGTTTATACCAAAAATGTTGTACCTATACAACGAAATATTGTATAAGTAATTTGTAATATAGGATAGGAAACGCCGAGGATTGCGTTTCCAACAATGAAAGGAAACATTTCAGTAGCTTCCTTAACGTTTCCGCAGTTTTGAAATGGCTAAATGATTTTCGTAATCTTGTACTTTATTTCATATCCTCAGATTGTATGAAACGGGCTTTAATAATAATAATAATAATAATATCTTTATTAAATAGGTTTGAGCCTAATATATACACATAGCTATACATTCAATATGACAAAGTTTTTTTTTTTTTTAAACAATATTGACATACACATAATGTACAATGAACAATAAAAAAAAGTATAAATATACTGTAACAATTAAATTACACTACAATTAAAAAAATAAATAAACTATAAATTTAAAATTAATACAATAAAAAAAAAAAAAAAACAATAAAAAATTGTGAAAAAATGAATTATCTTTTGTAAAGGTTTAATAATTTGACTTTGAATTGTTGCAAATTTGAACATTCCTTTACATCATCAGGCAATGTATTATATTTATTAAAGCCTTTTTGAAAAATAAAATTAGTATTACACTTCTTTTTAGTGACTTGTGCCCTTAAGTGGTTACAAGAACGGGTATCATATAAATGAATATTACAATTGTAAATTATAAATTTATCCAAGTATGTTGGCAGTAAACCATTAATTAATTTATACATAAATATCATGGAACAAAATTCAACTCGTTCATCAACAGACAGCCAGGAGAGTATGTCCAAAAGTATTTCTTTAGACGTTAATTTCGGTAACTTAAGTATAATCTTCATACCACGGTTTTGTAACTTCTGCAGGTGATCGAGAGAACCTTTGTTCAAAGAATACAACAAGCTACTACAGTAATCAAAGTGCGGCTGTACAAGTGTTTTATAAAGGTTTATAAGAGTCCATGTAGATACTTTATTAGAAAATCTTTTTAGTAAATATAATTTTTTGGAAATCTGTTTTCTCGTATATTCAAAATGTATATCCATTTTTAAATGACAATCTATCATAAATCCTAAATATTTAAATTTCGTTACAATTTCAAGTTGCTGTTCATTAATAGAAATATTTAATGCATCGACATTAATTTTAGCGTATTTATGTTTAGAAGTAATAATCATACATTTTGTTTTAATGATGTTTAATTTAAGTTTGTTTTGTCTAAAATAGGCGTCTAGTTTTTTAAGATTTGAATTCATTCTATCTACGGCACTTTCCAGATCACTATCATAAGTAGCTGCAAGGGTGTCATCAGCAAATAGGTTTAGAAAATCAAAATTAGCACATTTATCAATATCATTAATATATATAAGGAAAAGAAGGGGACCCAAGGCTGAGCCTTGAGGTACACCCCAATTATTAGCAATGTACTCAGATAATGAATTTTTCTATTTTGGTACATTGGTACCTATTATCGAGATAGCTCCTAAACCACTGTAGTACAGTACCTCCTACGCCATACAATTCTAACTTATTTAATAAAATAAAATGGCTTTACAGCTAATTGTAAAATATTTTTACACAGCGTTTTATTATTTGTGAAGTTATATATATATTAAAGTCCACATGAAAACTATTCAGACAAAATTCAACGAATGGATAGTAACGAAACATGCTGCGTACATAGGTAACTATACAATATTCGTACATTTGAGTGAATACTGTATATATACATTGTCTATGCACAAAAAATGAGAAATAGACGGTTACAGTGGGCATGAACATGATTAAGATGAAAGAATGGTTGAAAACATCTGAGATGGACCGGTGAGAAGACCTGGAGCAAGAAGAAGATGGAGCAAAATATGGAGGGGTAAGCTAACCTATGATATAACAAAAGTTAATACTGATGACACATGGAATTACCTAAAACTTAATTAACCAAGACGAAGGACTTATTGAGGGATAATTGCTTGAGTGTCAATTCTTGAGATATCTCTGTTGCCTTAAGCGTTTTTTTATGGTCGATATTTATCTAATTCGCGCTCTAAAGAACATAATTATCACTTCTAATCACCTCCATCAGCTTCTAATAAATTTACAGAATAAGATTTATTTATTTATTTATTTATTTATTTATTTATTTATTTATTTATTTATTTATTTATTTATTTATTTATTTATTTATTTATTTATTTATTTATTTATTTATTTATTTATTTATTTATTTATTTAGTTATTTATTTATTTATTTATTTATTTATTTATTTATTTATTTATTTATTTATTTATTTATTTATTTATTTATTTATTTATTTATTTATTTATTTATTTTACATCGGCCTAATTCTGCAACGAGGCTAATCGCCGATTTACAGAATAAGATTCTATAAAATCTTCTCAACAACTAATTACAAAACATTGCTTATTTTATTCTTTAAATCGAATTCGTGGGGACTTTTCAGTTCCATTATAGATAAATTAAGAGCCGCGGCTTCAAGTGTTCAGGCTGCACCATCAAAAGTATTTTGATGGTGTTATAAATAACTAACACCAAAACAACGATAGCAAGATACAGTCGACGATGACATGAAGGTTTCCCATCTACGATCGGAAGAAGCGTTTGATCAGCAAAAGTGGTTTTCAAAAATTGAAATGCGGACCCCGCACCATAGGAAAAACGCTAAGAAGAAGTACGCGTAAGGAAACGCTAAGGAAAGCGCTAAGGAAAACGATAAAACATAATATTGTCGTAGGATACACCCAGTGCCGCAACAATATTGGCGCCTGGTGCGTAAAATTATTTCTATTGATATTAAAGCTAAATTTGACAATCTATCTTGGTCGATTGTATAATAGAACGCAAATAATTTTTTATTAACTTTAATTTACTAAAACTGCGTTCATTCGAAGCAACAGTTACAGGGAGCGTTAAAAATATGCGCAGCGCAATGCCAATATTAGGGTACCTACACATCTATTACACATTAGGGCGCATCTTTGTGTTTATATTTTTTTTATTAAATTTTTAAACACAGCAATTTACTTAATAAAAGTTGAAGTTCAGGTTGCCATAGGAACCAATACACACGTTTTATGTTTACATAGGCGTGCACTAATGCACTGCAATTCGAAATATGTAATATAGTTTGAATTTACTTTTCTTAACTAAAAAGTTTCTAAAAAAAAATAATCTTTTTTTAAAAATATTTTTCTTTTATGAAATCACTTTTGTGTTGATTATAGTTTATTAATATAAATGATAATTTAAAAAAATTAGATTTGGCCATTTGGCGCCACCCTTGTTGCGGCACTGGATACACCATATGTTAAAAAGGACCGTAATCGCTCAGGGTCCCGCATTTGCTGTACACACAAAAATATTTTTTTAATTTTCAACTCCCCCCCCCCCATCTTCACTGAAATTGTTGAATTTCCACCCTCCCACGGTCTTCACTTGACTTTTAGGAATTTCTGCTTCCGTCTTCACTTAAATTTTTGAATTACCCCGACTTCGGTCTCACTTGAATTTTTGAAATTTATACCTTTCCATCCCCACTTGAATTTTTTAATTTCCGCATCACTCGCGTCACTCCCCCGGTCCTTTAGTGATTTTTTACGGGGGAGAGCAAATTAATCATTAGCCCCAGGCGTTTAATACCTTGTTAATAATGCAAAATAATTAATTTAATGAAGTACAGTCAACAAGTATTGTAAAATATAAATGACATTTATACTAATCAAATAATTGTAACAGACTCAGTTCCTGGCTGTGGTCTAATGTTTATTCAATGCAGCAAGTCCAGTCAACAGCCTTAGAAAATTATGGGCATTAGTAACTCGTAATTTGTTATGGTAGCTAAAAAATAAAGAAGGCAGATCGAAGTGATGAAAAAAGGAAGATTAATCGAAGTGATAACCTGTGATAGCTCTTTCCGATTTACAAAATGCAAGTGGATTATTTGAGGGTTGTCAGTCAAGAGCTGAGTCAGGCCGAGCAAACTGTATGTATTTTATTTTATAATTTAATTATGTTTGATTACAATGCTTTGTTTTATTTAGATAACTACATTTTATTTTAACTTTCTAACTATTTACTTTGGAATGTAATAAAATAAATTAACTGTTTAATAAATGGACTTGTTTGACTATAAAATTACCATCAACAGAAAAGCTGGTAAAATAAATTTTCCAGATTTACGTAAAGATAGTTTGTCAAGTTCCATATTGAGGTAAGAATAAACTATCCTGCATTTTCTTAACTTTTTCCCTCTCTTTTTTATCCTAGATTTATATTTTAATTAGGTGGTGGTAGCTTTATTATATATTTTGTAAATTCAATCCACTTCCCCCCCCCCCCACCTGCTATTACACGGATGGGCCCCGAAAGGCGCGTACCCAGGGAGGGAGCTCCTCTAAGAGCTCCAAAGACACAGGATTTTTGTCAAAATACAAGTGAGGATTTTTTTTAGGTTCACTTGTATCACTAGTATTTTAGAAGTAATAGGTACATTTTTTAGGTTAACACTTGTATTTTGAAAAATATAGGTAAAGTGCATTTGCACTTTACCTATACCTTTACCTTTGCAATTTCAGAGTCCCATCCCCTCTCCTGCAAAAAGAAAAATGATGAAGAGGGAGGGAAAAAGGGGGTGGCATTTGGGGTCGATTATAGTAGTCCTTTCTAGTAGAGCGCTATCTTATGATAGTTTACCCACAGGCGACAGACACACACGCAGCTGCCTTGGCAAAATTCCGTTCGAAGAACGTAAAGAGAGTTAGTATAATCATATTTTGTCAAAAGCTAAAAATTCTTTTAACCAATGTTATCTATTACATTAGTACAATTAGTACATTAGTACAACATAATTCATTTTCTCCATATTCATTTAATGCAATTTCTTTTCTTCTCAATCTAACATCGTGAACAACGTGTAGCGATCACAGCGATATTATACAAAGATGACCATTTCAACATAATATAAAAAATAACTAATTTCAACATCTAATTAGTTATTGAAACACACAAGTGAAACTTTATTTTATAAAAATACATTAAAACAAATATATTGTATAATGAAGCAAGTTAAAAATTCAAGAACAAGTTTTTACCGTTTAACCTTGAATTTGTAACCAGTTGACAGGTCCTCCGTGACTTAATTTCGTAATAGTTCAGTAAGTGAAATTTTAGAAATTGCAATTTAATTACAATTTAAACTGGAGTAATAATACTAACTTATAAATTATAAAGGTATAACTACAAAAGAAACTGATATATGAATATTAACATTTCTTCTTTTTCTACAGGTGAATGAAAGAAAAATGAACTTCATTAACGTTATTTTTAGAGTTCATAGATAAATTCAAGTAACTTTTATACCGTCAATGATGTCTGTGACAGTTCTTGACTACTGAAAACAATAAATTAAACTTTGGCGGTAGCCGAAACTGCAGTCAGTAGGTATAATAAATTGAACATAACAAAATGGTATAGAGCAGCGGTTCTTAACCTTTTTATACTCGGGACCCCCCAACTAGCCTAAAATATTTTCTGGACCCCCAAGAAATTTTTTTAAATAATATTTTAAATGTTCTTAATAATTTATTGTTTAATAATTAAGTTTATTCAGAGGCGCATTAAGTGGTGGGCGGACTGGGCGGCCACCCCTGGCCCACGAAACCGGGGGGCCCACCGAGACCTACACACAAATATTTCCATTCTATTTAAAATGGTAGAGGGCCCATTTTAATTTTACCGCCCAGGGCCCCCAAGCAACTTAATCCGCCACTGAGTTTATTGTATTTTTAAAAGCAAAAACTGGTAAAAATTAAATTTTTCTTTTAATTTCGGGACCCCCTAAGGTCTTTTCGGGACCTCCCGGAATCGCTGGTATAGAGTATCATTTAACAATCTTATGAGGTCTTATTATGTCATTTAAGTTATATTATATTATAATATGGATAATTCCTACAACACTAATTGTGGAGTCTTTAGACAAAAAAAAATTAAGAACTTCAATGTTGGAAGTTGTTACTAAACATTTATTCAGGTAAGTAAAATTATTTTATATTTAAATACACTAATAGCCTGGGGGGTTCATGTAACGTGAACGGAAGAGAAAGAGAGAGAGAGATGATGTGTGTAGGTGCTAAAAGAGCGTTATAGGGAATCGGGATATAAGATAACTAATTTAGTGATTATAAAAAAATATATATTAATTTTGTGTGTTTTCTTGTGTAACTAGTGTTTCTTCTCCAGATTTCTTTCTCAAGAAAAAGTTATAATTCTCATTTTTCATTTCTCGAGAAAAGCAAAAAAAAAATTCTCGAGAAAAGTAGAATTTTCTCGACGCCACGTTAAACGTATTGTGCTTTTTAAAAACTATTTTAAAAAATATATAATGTTTACTGAGTCACTGATTATAATTCAATTTTGATAAAATTTGTCTTCTGTCTCCCGCAACGCAACTGTGGCAACAGATAAGAAGCGATTTATAATATTTAGCTAATTAGCATTTATTGTTACGGGCTTACATACACATGTAACCCCGCTTACATGTGTTTAGCTTTTAGATTTAAGATTTAAGTGATATTTTCCAATAATATACGTATATTTAGCCATTTTAGACGTTTAATAGTGAATATTGTTGTGTAGTAATGTAGATACTGTAAACTGTTCACATATTTGAAATTGTCACAAATTTAAATTAAAAATAATGAAACGTTTTGTTATGTTTAGATTAAAAATAGCTGGGAAAAAAAGGCTAAATGAGCATAAAAAACAATATGTCAGTAAATCAATGATGGCTTTACAATTATAAGAAGTATTTACTGTTATTAATTTTTTTATGTTATTCCATGGTGATTTCATTTTATTTTTCACCTGACCATAATTTTAGTTGAATAAATGTACAATTTTCAATATACACATCAGGTTTCTTTATTAATATTTCTTTAATATATAACATGTTCTGCTTATTCTTTTTTAATATGAAAATATCCTTTTTTTTTAATTTTTTAATTTTTTTAATTTTAAGCCAAAATTACGATCGTTTCATCAACTTTAAGTCTTGAAGCACTACAAAATTGGCCCGAAGGGCCCTTTTTGTAATCACTTTTAAAGTAACGTTAGTAATTTGTTCAAATGTTGTGTAAATGATACTTTTTAAGTTGAGAAAAGTAAAATTGAAAGGTGATTATAAAAACGTGCGTTTTCCCAAAAATTAGAGAACCCAACATCACTTTTTATAGAACCGTATCATTATTTTTTTCCTATCTTTTTATTCTAATTCTAATGTCCTGTTTGAACTTGTTTTCTTAAATCTAAAATATTCAAATTAAAATAAATAAGTATATTTTTAATTTAGGACTGAACCCCCGTTTTTATATAAAAAAAAAATGTTTTCGTTTATATAGGTCCTCAAATAAAATTATAAAACAATAAAAACATATCTCTTTTACTTCCTTTCATATCCTTTTTTGAGATTTTTTTTATTTGTTCTCTTTTTATGTTGCAAACATTTCAAAAAAATACCTTCATCAGTAGGTAATTTTAATATTTATCTAAATAAATCTTCTTCTTCTTCTTCTTATTTTGTTGGCTTCGGTTTAACACCATTCCGCTAGCGCATAGCTAATGGAGAACCTATTCTACATATCTTTCTTGATTTCCGTTAAAAACCATAATATTTTGTCACAAACAGCTGGAGTGCGATTAGAAAGAATTGTTTTTAAGTTAAGTGGAGCAGTTAGGATTTTCGCGAGATCTGAATGCAGATCCTTGTGGTATTAATGTAAGGGTGTTCATAATGGCCAGCAACTCGACAGTCATTATTTGAAGGAATCCCGTTGTTTTCTTGGAAATTCTTATATCCCTAGCCGGGATATATATTCCATATCCTGTAGCTTCTGTGGAGGCGGATTTACTTCCATCAGTATAAATGCTGGTATATTCCTTGTATTTAGTTTGTAGAATGTTGTTAAGAGTTGCGTTATATTCCATACTGCAAGTGTCGTAGGACTTGTCAATACCTATATTCACCTGGATAGGAGCTGGTTCTATTTGTGCTAAATAGGGAGTAGTATAACAAGGTAAAGATGTGTATGTGGTAATTCGGTATAAATAAATGTGGAATCATACACATTTTTTTTTCTTAACAATAAATTGATATTCACATATATCTTTATATATAAAACTGAATATTTGTGGATATATCGGGAAATTCTAACCCGCTTCCAGATATGCTACCGAGTTGAAATTGCATACAGGTAGGAAATGCGTTCATCATAACTAGAAAAATCGAAAATCTCAAAAAAGTCCTATCAGAAACGAGAAATTAAAAATTTTCTTATTAATTATACTGGGCCATCGAAGTATGTATGATGCATTCAGCGAGAACGCGGGAATTCCATTTCAATGGTTGTTTTGACAACTATAGTAAGTTCGTCGAACATCTGCCAACGTCTTTGGCGCGATTCATCATTGCTCTGCTATAGGTGATAAGATTTATTTATTCAGTTATTTAGTAAAATTTATGATTAGTATATACAGAGCGAGACTTCAGTCGAGCATCTGTTTTCTGGTTTTTTATTTTTGCGCATTTATATGAATTTTGTTATTTTTATTTATTTATCTTTTATCTATTATTTTATTTAAATATTTAAATATAATAGTACAATCTTTTATATACGTAAAACAGAAAATCTGTGTATACTGAGTTGAAAATTGGTATATAGGTAGGAAGTGCAGTCAAAATAAGGAGGCAAATCGAAAATCAGAAGAAAAAAATTGTATCACTTGAGACGTAGATTTAACAAAAAAAATTGCTTATAATAAGAAAAGAAAATTTTTTTAATGATTTTTTTTCAATTGGATTGTTATTACGGGAGTTACGAAGGGACAACCTAAAACTAAATTTTTGAAATATCTCATTTACTATTGACTTAACAGCAAAAACGCACATGAGAAAAGCGGTTTAAAATAAAAAAACAAATACATGTTGTTCTATAAATTATTCAATTGGTTGAGAAGCTGTGGAAGGGTGGAGGGGGTGGATACTAAAACTAAAATACTGGAAATATCTAGCTTATTATTTACTTTACATCAACTAATTTATAAAGTGTACATATTTAGTGTACCTTTTGAATATTTAGGGATACAGAGGGAGCGCTAATTATAAACTTGAAATATCTCTCTTATTATTGACTTAACATTAGTTGTTATAATAGCAATAATATAAATATATAAATAAACTAATCTTTCCTCAATATCTCAGACCTATAATGAGATATCGACTTGGTTTTTGCTTCCTAAGGTTACCCATACACATGCACCAAAACGAAGTTCAGTATTTTGCTCGTTAGTTATATGTAAAACCCTTCGGATGGCCTGTGTTTTATTTCTTTTTGACACATAGGCGTCTGTTTAGAATCGGTATATGTATTAAAACTCAAAAACGGCTAAACCGATTTTAGTGCTTGCAACAGCGTATTGTAAATTTGTCTGGAAAGATTTTAAGCTATATATCATCGCGGTATGACACCAGGCTTCCAATCAATTAAGAAATATTTAGAAAAAAGTCGAATTTTTCCAATGTTGTCAATTTGTAATTGGATTGTTCAATCGTTATTTGTCAGGTTGACATTTAAGTGCTTATTTAGTTAGGTTATATATATATATATATATATATATATATATATATATATATATATATATATATATATATATATATATATATAATTTTACTGTAATAAAAATGCCCAAAGCTCTTAGTAGCCGTGCTCAAAGGATGGTTTTGTCTCTTATTAATTATTTTGAAAGATAATTAATTTGATTTTAGGAGAGCATTTTATTGTCGACACTATTAATATAAAAATTACATGAGTGATTAAGACTAAAATTTAAGGGTTTTTTAAAACTCATAAAAGAGTAGTAGATATCAAATTTTAGCTTTTTTACACCAAAAAAATTAAACAAACTCTTAAATCTTGTGGTTACAAACAATTAGTGAAAGAACCTACGCGGATCACACTAGACAGTGAAACTTTGGTTGACTATGCAGTGTCGAGTGATTTTAGTGTTAAACATGATGTGTTACATACACCAAAAATTACTGACCATAGTATTGTACACATTAAACTTAATGACTTTAAAATTAATAAAAAATTAGATGATACTTATAGCATTAGAAATATCGATAGTATTTGTGTAACTGAACAGTTACTTGCATGTAACTGGTAATATAATTTAGTAGAAGTTAATGCATATTACTCTAATCTGCATAGTAACATTGTGAATTCTATTAAAAACAGTACTAATATTTCTATTAAAACTGTTAGACACAATAATAGGTGGTTTAATAAAAATATTAAGAATGCTATCAAAGAAAGAGACATAGCGTATAAGCGTTTTCAGTTTTGTAAGAATATTGAAGATTGGAATATATTTAAACAAAAACGTAACTGTGTTACAGGTATTATTAAAAAAGAATAAAATTGATGTGAAGTGTGAATATTCACACATTTCAGGGTTTCGCAGGTATATAATAAGTGAAGGCGGTATGCTGAGTGTGTAGGACAAATTTTAGTTTGTAGTAATCACGGCAAAATGAACGATATTTTTAAAATAATTTATCGTCTCTTAATCATATAATAAGACTGGTTATTAAATTTACGCTCTTAAAAATTAAATACAACATTTGTCAAAATATAACTAGAATTTTGACAAAATAATTACAACATAATAAAAATGCAAAAAAAAAACAGAAAAAATTAAATTCGCTCCGTACTCGAACTCGAAACCCTTCGTTTTCCAGCTTCGACACCAGTGCTCTAACCCATTAAGCTATCGCACGCCTTGCATGTGAGTGTCTTACATTGGTATAACTTTTGTACTTTGTGAACCAAAAACCACAAAAAATGCGTTATTTTCCGAAAACATAACCTGATCAAAAATTCCTGTTGTACTATTTCGGTTCACATCAATATACATTACTTAGAATTTTTTTAGATTTTTAGTTTAAACCATCTGGGCTACAGGGTGTGGGACAAAATTTTTTTTGCACAATTTTGGCAAAAATCGCATCAAAATAATTTATTTTGCAAAAATAAAAAATTGATCGTTAATCCACGTACTAAGGGCTTTCATTTGATACCCTACTCAGAATTTAAAAAAAATATTTTTGTTTTCGATGAGCACATATTTGTTTATATTTTTAGGGGGGTATGTTTTTAAGATGTTTTAGTATTTTTCCTATGTGCGGGTCAATGAGTTGTATAAGCGTGCCAAATTTCAACTCTCTAGGTTTAGCCGTTTGGCTACAATTTTTACCGAACAGACAGACAGACAGACAGACAGACAGACAGACAGACGACAAAATGACGGTATAAGGGTTTTTTTGTCATACCTACAAAACCCTAAAAACAATTGTACTATATGCAAAAGATTGATTCTTGTAAAAAAAATTCTAAATTAATGTGGCAAACTTTAAAAAATATTACAACACCTGAGATTATCGAAGAAATTATAGAAGTTAAACTTAATAATTTAATATATACAGATTGCAACCAATTCTGTGATATGTTTAATAAATACTTTATTGATAGTATTGTTGATGTTAGAAATTCAATTTCAGATAATACAACTCATAATGTTCTAGATAATTTGAAAGAATTTAAGCACGCAGAATTTATTGACTTTACTGAAGTTACTATGTATGAATTAAAAAGTATCGTAATGTCTCAAAAGAATAAAAACAGTGTTGATGGCATAAATATCAAGTTTATTAAAGAGTACTTTCATTTAATCGGTTATCCTTTATTGGAATATATAAACATGTCATTAACTTCTGGGGTTTGTCCTGAAGAACTGAAATTATCAATTATAAGTCCAATACCTAAAATAAAAGGTTCAAAAAATATAGAGGATTTCAAACCGATAAATATGCTGCCAATGACTGAAAAGATCTTGGAAATGGTAGTATATAAGCAAATTATTGAATACCTAAATTGTAATGACATTCTTGTAAATGTTCAATCTGGTTTTCGTGCAAACCATTCATGTGAAACGGCGTTAAATTGTTTGCTTAATGAATGGAAATTGATGCTTGATGATAACAAATTTATCTGTGCTGTATTCTTAGATCTGAAGAGAGCTTTTGAGACGTTGGATAGGAAGATACTTATTAAAAAACTTGAAAATTACGGAGTCAAAGGCACTGCTCTGCAGTGGTTTCGAAGCTATCTGAGTGGTAGATACCAGTGTGTTAGGATGAATAATGTAACTTCAAAATCTGTGCCTATTGATATGGGTGTACCTCAAGGAAGTGTATTAGGCCCACTACTTTTCTTACTGTACATTAACGATCTTCCGAATGTTCTCAAAAATTGTAAAATTCATCTTTTCGCTGATGACACATTAATATATTTGGTTAATTCCGAAATATCTAATGTACCACAGTTGTTGAATAGTGACCTTGACCTGGTACAAATATGGATGAATAAAAACAAATTAAAACTTAATACCAGTAAATCTAAAGGGATGTTACTAGCTTCACCATCGCAACTTGATACGTTCAAGGAATATTGTCGCATGCATGAAATTAAAATAGGGCATACAGCATTAGATTTACTAGATGAAATTAAATACTTGGGGGTTATTATAGATCAAAAATTAAAATTTAGTAGTCGTGTTGAATATATTTCTAAAAAAATAGCAAAAAAGATTAATTACCTCTCTAGGATCTCGCATAACCTTTCGATGTGGAGCAAGTTAGTAATTTATAATACCATCATTTTGCCGCATTTTAATTATTGTTCAACAATATTGTTTATGTGTAACGCATCAGACATTGAAAAATTGCAAAAATTACAAAACAGACCTATGAGGATAATTTTAAAATGTAATAGGTACTGCTCAATAACGGTTATGTTAAACACTCTTCAGTGGCTTTGTGTAAAAAAATTTGTCACATTTAATGTATTAGTTTTCATTCATAAAATAATTTCTAATAAACTACCAACCTATTTATCAACATATTTACTATTTGTTAATGAAATACATAGTTATAGTACCAGGCAACACAGCAATCTTTGTGTTAAAAGGACGAATAAGAGTAAAACTTCGCTGTCGATATTTCATAAGTATTTCATATATATATATATATATATAATTTTACTGTAATAAAAATGCCCAAAGCTCTTAGTAGCCGTGCTCAAAGGATGGTTTTGTCTCTTATTAATTATTTTGAAAGATAATTAATTTGATTTTAGGAGAGCATTTTATTGTCGACACTATTAATATAAAAATTACATGAGTGATTAAGACTAAAATTTAAGGGTTTTTTAAAACTCATAAAAGAGTAGTAGATATCAAATTTTAGCTTGATCGTAGCAATAGTTTTCGAGATATTGGTCGAGTTAATTTTTAAAAACTGCAATGATACCTTAGTAAACTACCATTTCTTACAGAGCGATTGAGATCAAAATTGTAGGGTTTTTAAGACTCATAAAAGTGTATTAGATATCAAATTTTAGCTTGATCGTAGTAATAGTTTTCGAGATATTGGTAGAGTAGATTTTTAAAAATTGCAATGGTACCTTAGTAAACTACCATTTCTATAATAATAATAATAAATCATTTATTAATTAGCACGAAGCTATTACACATTCAGGAAATATTAGAAATAAAAAACATTTATAAAAATATTACATATAAAACAAATAACAAAAATTATATACTAAAAAATAACAAAATTGTACATAACGGTGATCTTATCAATTATTGATACATTTACCTATTGAACTATTAAATATTCTTTTAATTTACTTTTAAAATGATGCACTGATGGTGCGTTTTTAACAGTTATTGGTAGATCATTGTACATTATCAGACCCTTATGAAATATCGACAGCGAAGTTTTACTCTTATTCGTCCTTTTAACACAAAGATTGCTGTGTTGCCTGGTACTATAACTATGTATTTCATTAACAAATAGTAAATATGTTGATAAATAGGTTGGTAGTTTATTAGAAATTATTTTATGAATGAAAACTAATACATTAAATGTGACAAATTTTTTTACACAAAGCCACTGAAGAGTGTTTAACATAACCGTTATTGAGCAGTACCTATTACATTTTAAAATTATCCTCATAGGTCTGTTTTGTAATTTTTGCAATTTTTCAATGTCTGATGCGTTACACATAAACAATATTGTTGAACAATAATTAAAATGCGGCAAAATGATGGTATTATAAATTACTAACTTGCTCCACATCGAAAGGTTATGCGAGATCCTAGAGAGGTAATTAATCTTTTTTGCTATTTTTTTAGAAATATATTCAACACGACTACTAAATTTTAATTTTTGATCTATAATAACCCCCAAGTATTTAATTTCATCTAGTAAATCTAATGCTGTATGCCCTATTTTAATTTCATGCATGCGACAATATTCCTTGAACGTATCAAGTTGCGATGGTGAAGCTAGTAACATCCCTTTAGATTTACTGGTATTAAGTTTTAATTTGTTTTTATTCATCCATATTTGTACCAGGTCAAGGTCACTATTCAACAACTGTGGTACATTAGATATTTCGGAATTAACCAAATATATTAATGTGTCATCAGCGAAAAGATGAATTTTACAATTTTTGAGAACATTCGGAAGATCGTTAATGTACAGTAAGAAAAGTAGTGGGCCTAATACACTTCCTTGAGGTACACCCATATCAATAGGCACAGATTTTGAAGTTACATTATTCATCCTAACACACTGGTATCTACCACTCAGATAGCTTCGAAACCACTGCAGAGCAGTGCCTTTGACTCCGTAATTTTCAAGTTTTTTAATAAGTATCTTCCTATCCAACGTCTCAAAAGCTCTCTTCAGATCTAAGAATACAGCACAGATAAATTTGTTATCATCAAGCATCAATTTCCATTCATTAAGCAAACAATTTAACGCCGTTTCACATGAATGGTTTGCACGAAAACCAGATTGAACATTTACAAGAATGTCATTACAATTTAGGTATTCAATAATTTGCTTATATACTACCATTTCCAAGATCTTTTCAGTCATTGGCAGCATATTTATCGGTTTGAAATCCTCTATATTTTTTGAACCTTTTATTTTAGGTATTGGACTTATAATTGATAATTTCAGTTCTTCAGGACAAACCCCAGAAGTTAATGACATGTTTATATATTCCAATAAAGGATAACCGATTAAATGAAAGTACTCTTTAATAAACTTGATATTTATGCCATCAACACTGTTTTTATTCTTTTGAGACATTACGATACTTTTTAATTCATACATAGTAACTTCAGTAAAGTCAATAAATTCTGCGTGCTTAAATTCTTTCAAATTATCTAGAACATTATGAGTTGTATTATCTGAAATTGAATTTCTAACATCAACAATACTATCAATAAAGTATTTATTAAACATATCACAGAATTGGTTGCAATCTGTATATATTAAATTATTAAGTTTAACTTCTATAATTTCTTCGATAATCTCAGGTGTTGTAATATTTTTTAAAGTTTGCCACATTAATTTAGAATTTTTTTTACAAGAATCAATCTTTTGCATATAGTACAATTGTTTTTAGGGTTTTGTAGGTATGACAAAAAAACCCTTATACCGTCATTTTGTCGTCTGTCTGTCTGTCTGTCTGTCTGTCTGTCTGTCTGTTCGGTAAAAATTGTAGCCAAACGGCTAAACCTAGAGAGTTGAAATTTGGCACGCTTATACAACTCATTGACCCGCACATAGGAAAAATACTAAAACATCTTAAAAACATACCCCCCTAAAAATATAAACAAATATGTGCTCATCGAAAACAAAAATATTTTTTTTAAATTCTGAGTAGGGTATCAAATGAAAGCCCTTAGTACGTGGATTAACGATCAATTTTTTATTTTTGCAAAATAAATTATTTTGATGCGATTTTTGCCAAAATTGTGCAAAAAAAATTTTGTCCCACACCCTGTAGCCCAGATGGTTTAAACTAAAAATCTAAAAAAATTCTAAGTAATGTATATTGATGTGAACCGAAATAGTACAACAGGAATTTTTGATCAGGTTATGTTTTCGGAAAATAACGCATTTTTTGTGGTTTTTGGTTCACAAAGTACAAAAGTTATACCAATGTAAGACACTCACATGCAAGGCGTGCGATAGCTTAATGGGTTAGAGCACTGGTGTCGAAGCTGGAAAACGAAGGGTTTCGAGTTCGAGTACGGAGCGAATTTAATTTTTTCTGTTTTTTTTTTGCATTTTTATTATGTTGTAATTATTTTGTCAAAATTCTAGTTATATTTTGACAAATGTTGTATTTAATTTTTAAGAGCGTAAATTTAATAACCAGTCTTATTATATGATTAAGAGACGATAAATTATTTTAAAAATATCGTTCATTTTGCCGTGATTACTACAAACTAAAATTTGTCCTACACACTCAGCATACCGCCTTCACTTATTATATACCTGCGAAACCCTGAAATGTGTGAATATTCACACTTCACATCAATTTTATTCTTTTTTAATAATACCTGTAACACAGTTACGTTTTTGTTTAAATATATTCCAATCTTCAATATTCTTACAAAACTGAAAACGCTTATACGCTATGTCTCTTTCTTTGATAGCATTCTTAATATTTTTATTAAACCACCTATTATTGTGTCTAACAGTTTTAATAGAAATATTAGTACTGTTTTTAATAGAATTCACAATGTTACTATGCAGATTAGAGTAATATGCATTAACTTCTACTAAATTATATTACCAGTTACATGCAAGTAACTGTTCAGTTACACAAATACTATCGATATTTCTAATGCTATAAGTATCATCTAATTTTTTATTAATTTTAAAGTCATTAAGTTTAATGTGTACAATACTATGGTCAGTAATTTTTGGTGTATGTAACACATCATGTTTAACACTAAAATCACTCGACACTGCATAGTCAACCAAAGTTTCACTGTCTAGTGTGATCCGCGTAGGTTCTTTCACTAATTGTTTGTAACCACAAGATTTAAGAGTTTGTTTAATTTTTTTGGTGTAAAAATTATTATTGTCCAGCCAATCTATATTAAAGTCACCCACAATTATTATCGTTTTTCTGGCATTATGATTCCAAGTGAACCAGTCATCTAAGAATGCAAGAAAAGAAGCAGTACTGCTACTCGGCGATCGATATAGCGTAGAAAGAACGTAACATACGTTATTATAAACAAATTCAATTGTTATTATCCACCAACAAGGAGGTTCTTTAATTATGTCGCAAACTTTAAATTTGATTACCTTATTGACGAATATCAACACTCCTCCTGTGTGACGGCTTGATGAGTCACAACGCACAAGATAATAATCATCAACGAGTAGTTCAGACTGTTCCATTTCCTCTGTCGTTCTTGTTTCGGACAAGCATAACATGATTGGTTTCTCTTTGAACAAATATTGGTCGATTTCTTCTTTGTTGGCCAGATAACTCTGAGCATTAATTAATACTATGTTAGGTGACACTCTAAGTTGCTGTGGTTGCTAGGAGTACTTAATTTTACTTCTCTGCTTTTCGATTAAATTTTTAAAAACACTGCAGTTCCTATCTATGGCCGTATGATTGGTGTCCAGATTTAATTTCAAGTCTTTATTAGCCTTTATGCAGTTAATACAGGCAACATTTGTAGATTGGCATTCTGTATATTTATGATTTTTTCCACATGTACTACAGACAACTTGACTTTTACAATCATTTGATCGGTGACCAAAACCTAGACATTTGTAGCATCTAAAAATCTTAAATTCTTCGTAAACTGTACATCTATCCCACCCAATATTTACCTTACCGATGTTAATTAACTTGCTAAACGTAACTGCATCAACTTCGGCTACAATAGTGAATCTGTTTCTTCTCTCCCAAATATTTTTTACAACAATTTTAGATTCAGGTGTAATTGAATCATTTTGTTGCCTCATATATTCTATTATCTGTTCCTCAGACAGTTTTTCTGAAATACCGACAATTTTTACCAACGGATTTTTCATATCACTCACTTTGATATCGTATTTTTTTCCTAACTTTCTTGACGCCTCAAGCTCTAATTTTTGGACATCATTCTTATTTTGGAATTTCACAACAATGCCTCCATTTTTGACATTTCGGACTGATGTTACACCTACAGATAATTCCGATGGTTTGATTTTATCCAGAACTTCCTTTCTAGTGGCAGTTGAATTTTGTTCTTCTATCGGTCTGATTATTACAACTGGATTGTTGTGTGCAACCGCGTTAGCATAAGTCTTTCCTACAGATGTATTATTATGATCTGTAAAAAAAGCAGTGACCATATTTCTTAGCGCCTCAATTTCACTACTGTATACTTTAATAGCATCTTCAACGATTTTTTTAACCTCTCCAGACGACACGTAAGAATCTTCCATCATAATACATTTCTAACAGAGCGTTTTAGTCCAAAATTAAAGGGTTTTTTAAAACTCATAAAAAAATATTAGATATCAAATTTTAGCTTGATCGAAGCAATAGTTTTCGAGATATTGGTTGAGTTAATTTTTAAAAATTGCAATGGTACCTTAGTAAACTACCATTTCTAACAGAGCGTTTGAGTCCAAAATTTAAGGGTTTTTTAAAACTCATAAAAGAGTATTAGATATAAAATTTTAGCTTGATCGTAGCAATAGTTTTCGAGATATTGGAAGAGTTAATTTTTTAAAACTGCAATGGTACCTTAGTTAACTACCATTTCTTACAGAGCGATTCAGTCCAAACTTTAAGGGTTTTTTAAAACTCATAAAAGAGTAATAGATATCAAATATGATGGGTGATATTTCTATAACGTACTTTTATCTGTATATTGTGTTTGTATATTTTAAAAGGTTTTATAATTTGTAATGTAAGTGAACAAAAACAATATTTAATTTTGTATCTTGGTCGATAAACAAATATTATATATGATTAATAAAATATGTTCTATTTACATTTGTTACGTTCTTTTTTTTTTGTAATTTTAACCTACAGGTCTGTTACGTAGAACGGTTTATTATCATCAGATGCAAATGAAAAGTAATTTTAGCATACTCATGAAATTTACAGTTGCAGCTAGCGGCAATAAACTGTTTGACTGGAAATAATATTTGAATATTCATTATTCGAAACAAAATTGTATCTAACATCTGAAATTCGAAAATTTCTATTCGAATAATAAAAAATTTGACTCTTTATCATTGCTTTCCGATATCATTTAGTGAGTTCAGGAGGCAAGCTCGCAGCGTTCGAGAAAAGGTCTAAACGCGTTTATTCGAGCGGTCTGGAGTTAAACAGTGTGACTCAGAACACTCCGCGTTTGCTTGCCGAACCCGCTGTGTCAATGTGACACCAGGCGAAAAATTAAAGTAAATTTATAAAAAGTATTAAAAGAACACAATACATTTCTAAAAACAAATATTTCTGATGATTCTTATACACTGAATTTTATTTTTAAATACTTACTACATTACACAGTTAATATAATATAAACCAAAAATTTCGCGACAAATCGGTTAGAAAGAACTGCTGTGCATCATAATTTACATTAATTCCTTTCCTCCGTAGCAAATATAGGTTTTCAATATATTTTTAGAAGTTGTTCGATATAACCTAACTTTTTTTGACAGTTTACGAATTGGCAACAAGGTGAGTTTTTCAACTGTGACGTCATTTCAAAGTTACGGTAAATGGACTTTACCAATGTTTATAAAGAAGTTCGTACTTAAATTATTTGTATAAGAAGCACATATTAATACAATGGTAGATGAAAACAAATAAATATATTTGAATGTAAAACGATTCGCAGCAACCAGTCTTGAACCAATTTCGAAATGGACCCGATCTAAGCGGGCTACGACTATTTTTTGCGGTAGCGAAGCAGCGGGTTATCTGCTAGTATAAACATAAATACGTAAAACTATTAAAAATGTAAGAAATATTATAATATATTAGGATATATTAACATTTATTCCATATAACCCAATACAAATCTGGAATAAAAATGACAACTACAGTTCATTGGCCACACTGTTTTCGGTTTAAGTAAATGAACAATTATACCTTCAGCTGAAATTACTTTCTTTTTCTTATAGATGCCGAAAATAAATCGTTTTCCCGTCTTAAAAATTAATGAATAAATAATTCGGAATAATACTCATTATTTGTCCAGTTTTTAATAATGGGCGCAAAGTTCAGTGATTCAATTTGAATTGGATGAAGTTAGGCGTATGGCTGGAGAAGGAAGTCTGAGGTGTCGAGCAAGTTCCACATTAAGGTAATGATTTGTTTGCCAACACAGTTGGCAACGGGTACACTAGTATTTAATATTACCGAATATTATGTACTTCAGTGTGGACGCTGCATATAAAATGTTAAACTTTATGATTTTAAATAACATGTAATTCAGATTTGAACTTAGCAGTAAATATAATTTCTTGCACGCTGTTTCCCAAATTCTCTTTTGTTGGCTGTTTAAACCTATATTACCGATTCCACACACAATACAAATTCTCATCATTTTATACCACTTGCAATAGGTGGTACCATCACAGCTATGAACTACTGACAAAAAATATACAACAGAATGGCCACTGTACAAACCTGGCCATTGTACCAAACTCGCCCCTACTTGCGAAACATTGCATTTCCTGATTAACACACATAGAGTTCAAAATAGCTGAATAATGGATGAATTTTATTTACGCTATATTCTGTATAATGTAAATAGAAAGCAATAACAAGTATAATATTTAATTAAATTTATTTATATATTATATGATCAATAAAAATACATAAGATGCAAAAAATATTTATCCACGATTATGTAGATAATTACGTTGCTCGGCCTCTAACTCTGCGTCTGCGAGGCCCACGAGAGCCTCTTCCCCGAGCAGGTCTGCTTCGGCCAGCTGACGGTGTGTCTAATCTGGTACTCGAAGCAAACGAACTGAGATTAGAGGAATCATCGTCATCGTCAGAATCTTCTATAGCTAGTTCAACATTTTCACCAATATCGTATGTACGCACTACACTTTTTGGATTGTTCAACATGCGGATCAGCTAAAATGTCAAATAAGAAACATGAATATTAGACTTTCGTCAGGCGCAATAGTAAAATGAATGGGTTTGAGCGCAATGTATCTGGCATCTGCCATATAAGCTATTCAGATCAATTCTGTAAAAAGTTTCTATTGGTGTTTCTGATTTCTCGACATTTTTCATTTCTCGAGAAAAGAAAAACTAGACTTATTATCTCGAGAAAAATAATTATTAGAATATATATCTTTTTTAATGTTGAATATACTCTGGAGGATAAAAACATGTTAAAATTATAGTAAACTTTAAAGTACTAAAGTATTCATTTCAATAACATTAGCAACAAATAGCAACAAATGGATAACGGGACTTTAAAAATGATTATGAAAACGGTACGTAATTGCATAATAATTGAAAATACATATGTAGGTATAGAGACATTTTCAAAAAATTAAGAAATTAATAATAATAGTAATAACACAGCCCAACATCCATTTTGGTGCCTGCGATTTTTTAACTATTTCTAGGTAATTTTTGGGTGCAGAATCCAAAATAGTCGTCAGTTTTGGTCTATCAGATCTAGTTTTTGAGATACGCTATATTGACCTCTTTTAAAATCAAATCATCTTATTGTTTAACATTTCACGTTATTACTGTTACTATTTGTTCCAACTGCTAGTTAAAAACAAAAAATACAAAGTAAGGTATTTATTTCACAAAGTAGATAAATATATATTCATCATTTATCACTTAAAAATTTTCTTTGATACGATTTTCTAGCATGGAATTGCCCAGGACAGTCTTGCTGAAAAATCCAACAGGAGTAGGCCATCATGTGGCTATCTCATCTTCCTTGATATGGATCTTCCATAGTTTTAATGTCCTGAAAGAATCTTTCCCCCTTTCTTCACTAAAATCACCTAGGTTTTCTGGTAACCGATCTAAGTAGTTGTGGAGATAATGAACTTTTATGCTCATGTAACAACCGAGAATATTAAAGTTAGAAAGCATATTTTCCACTAATTCTATGTAATTCACTGCCTTATGTTTTCCAAGAATATTTTGAACAACTTGAAGAAATGAACCTCAAGCATTAGATTCAATCTCATTAGGTATTCAATTAGGTAAATTGTGGATCTTTAATAAGCTGTGCTAATCCCAAGAAATTTACGTGTGATGTAGTCAAAACAAAGTCCATCTCGATTTAAAACCTTCACAAATTGTTTCATCAGCCTCAACTTCATATACAAGGGTGAAAATATATTTTTCTCTCTCGCAACCAAAGATTCTTTGATTACGTTTTGCTTTTCTTGAATCATTACATTTCTTAAAGCCCAATTTCTGTTAACCCAGGGTTGATCTTTAGCTCTGCTGTCCCAAAGATATAAAAACAAGGATATTTTGTATATCCGCTTTACTTTCCAAGGAGGAAGTTTGGCATTTTTAGATAAAAAACTAAAATCAATTAGTTTATATCTCAAAAACTAGAGTTGCTACGAAAAAAAGCCAGGTATTTTTGGAATCAGCGCATCAAAAATATCCAAAATCAGTTCTTACTTTTCCGGCACCAAGACAAAAATTTCATTTTGTTGGACTGTGTAATTATTTTATTTAAATTGTAAATAATCTTTTAAATACAGACGATTCCGCTTAATTGGGCCACCGCTTAATTGGGGCAGCCGCTTATTTGGGCCAAATCTCAAAGAACAGAAACCAAACCAAAGAACTAACAGTAAATTTACATGTTTAATTGGGACAATATTCCGCTTAATTGGGACAGTAAATTTAAGATCACAGTACATATTATGTTACACATATTCTCAAGAAAAAATATGTACAAAGAATTTAATATTACAGCGTTATTTTATGCAGGAAGGAAATGAAGGGAGCCCTACATCCACACGAATACCTGTGCTGATTTTGTAGAAATGAAATGTTACAAAAACAAAAGACAGACTACACTTGACGCATTTTTGCATTGAATTAAATTGTATGTACCTATTTATTATTTTATTTTGGAATTTATTATTATTTTTTCTTAAAAGTTTATATTTTTTGGTTATATGTAATTTATAGTTTTGTCCAAGAGTTTATAAAGTAAAATTATTGAAAGAAATATATGCATTGTTTAATTTTATGTGAAATTCGCTTAATTGGAGCAGCCGCTTAATTGGTCCAAAATGCCTAAGTCCCGATGTGTCCCAATTAAGCGGAATCGACTGTAACAATTTTAAAATGAACAAAAAATTAAATGTATTTGATTAAAATAAATAATCAAATTAAAATAAAATGTTGTAATAATAAATACTAATTATCTAAATATTATAAATCGCTTCTTATCTGTTGCCACAGTTGCGTTGCGGGAGACAGAAGACAAATTTTATCAAAATTAAATTATAATCAGTGACTCAGTAAACATTACATATTTTTTAAAATAGTTTTTAAAAAGCACAATACGTTTAACGTGGCGTCGAGAAACATCTACATTTCTCGAGATTTTTTTTTTTATTTTTCTCGAGAACTGAGAAATGAGAATTATAACTTTTTCGCGAGAAAGAATTCTCGAGAAGAAACACTAGTTACACAAGAAAAACACACAAAATTAATATATATTTTTTTATAATCACTAAATTAGTTATCTTATACCCCGATTCACTATAACGCTCTTTTATCACCTACACACATCATCTCTCTCTTTCTCTTCCGTTCACGTTACATGAACCCTCCAGGCTATTAGTGTATTTAAATATAAAATAATTTTACTTACCTGAATAAATGTTTAATAACAACTTCCAACATTGAAGTTCTTATTATTTTTTTTTTTTTTTTGTCTAAAGACTCCACAATTAGTGTTGTAGGAATATCCATATTATAATATAACTTAAATGACTCATATATAATTACAAATTTTAAAAACTAATAAATTACTATATTATCATAATTTATTATTTATTATAATTTATCAAATTTATGAATGTGCGCCATCCGTTAATTACTCTAAAACAGTGGACATCACACAATTGAATCACATAATTAAAATCTCTTTTTATGATTCTTATTTTTGGAAATGATCATGCCTGGCGCGCGCGATGGTCTTGCAGCACGAACACGTCTCGGCGTACCGTAATTTACGAGGCGTTAGGAAAGGGGATTGCGGAGGGGTTGTGGGCAGGGTTGCATAAATTCAAGGGTTGTGAGGAGAGTTGCATAAATTCAGGGGTTGTGGGGAGAGTTGTATAAATTCAGGGGTTGTGGGGAGGGGGCAACAAATCTTCACTTCCTTGAGACCTGCCTAATGCGCACGACAGCCCCGACATCTGGTAGTGAATATTTTTCAAATTTCCCGCCGAAAACTACATGAGCCTATGACGTCAGGGTCCAAAGGTTGAAAGTGGCCTAGGACGATCCCTGTATATCTACTTATATGTAAAAAAATACAGGGCAGAAAACAACCTACCAGATTCTATAAAAAATTTGTCAATTAAATTATTCAAGTTCAAACTCAAAATAATACTTATTGAGAATTGTCCTTACAATTCGGACGAATTTTTCAATATTAATTTCAGTAATTACAGCTAACATGTAAGCTATTTTTGTCTACCTTAGTTAATTTTATATTATATAATGTTTTTCTTATCTGTCACATTTAATATTGTATTAACATTATTCAATGTTTGCAAATGGATTTATCACTTTTGTTCAATGAATTTATCATATGTGTACTGACAAATGTAAACGTCGTAAGATGTCTAGCATGAAATAAATATTATTATTATTATTATTATTATTATATGTTAAAATATGTCTTGCTGTTCTTACGTGAATCTTCTGCTGATAAACATGTAAAGAGAAAATGATTTGTTGGTGGATATCGTTCACAATCACAAGTATCGTGTAGAAGTAAAGTGTCAGGAAACAATAAAAAAAAAATAGCTTCCAATTCTATTAATATATGTTAATAACTCTAACTGAAATTGTACCGGTTCGTTATTTTATTTAATTAAGTATTCTATTTTTTTAAGTCCAGTAATTATTCAGAAATGATACTTTTATTTTAATAATATAATAACAGATAATTTTATTCCCTGATTTGTTTAAAATCATCAGAAACAAATTTTAATAGCCCATGAATAATTATGAGATGCAAAAAGGAATTCAACCAAAGACATTGACTTGTTTTGACACTGTTACAATCAGCAGCTACTAGGTTAAAAACAAAAACATATTGTCCTTGAGAATGCATTAATAAAAAGTATTTTCCAGAATACGAAATTATTTGCCAATTACAATATATAATAACATTCTTCTTCTTCTTCTTTGGACACCTGTCAGTCGAGTTATTTTTTGCTTCACTCCCATAAGTTCTTCATCTGAATATATTAAATGCCAGGTCCTTCAATGTATCCCTTATATCAATACTCAGGTATACACAGGTCTGCCCTGTGGCCGGTGGATGTTCTATTTTCATTTCCAGATTCTCTTTACCATTCTATCTTCCTTCACGTGTCATATTTACTGTAATCGTCTATCTCTCAATTCTTGTGTGATACCACAGTACCAAGTATACAGATATTTCACTCAATGTAATGAGAAAAATTTATAGAAAACAGTATAGCCATCTATTGTCCAATAACAAAACTAAATATACCACTCATACTTTTGTACGTTGTTTATGCATATTCAACAAAATATGTATAAAAATTAACAATACAACAAACCACAAAACATACGCAAGCACTTGTTGTTAAATTTTTCCCAGCTGTACTCCGCAGTCGCCTCGTCCACAGTCGAAACCGTTACAAATTTAAGATAAGGCATTGCTTAGTTTCATTATTTTTTATGGTGATAGACTTCAGGGTAGTTCTCGGAAATCTTAGTTCCTGCGGATTCTCTGTTTACATTTCATTTGAATGGAACTAAAGTTCGGCGCAATATTTTATTTTCAAAAAATATAAACAAAAATTATTATAATGAAGGTTTCATTGTCGATATTTATTATCTGTTTTATGTATTATGATTTCTTAAACACAGGGGCGGATTTATGATCTTGCCGATCCTAGGCTATAGTTACTCTGCCACCCTAGTTAATTTAATATTATTATGTATTTTACAATATTCGCCGCCCCAAAAATTTGCCGCCCTAGGCTTTAGCCTACTTAGTCTATGCGCAAATCCGCTCTTACTTAAACATATTAATACAACTTTTGCATTGAGGGGTCATATACGTATGTATATTATTATCAGGGATATTCGGTACAATATTAGAAATACGCCTCTCTTAGTTTATTCTACTGCTGTCGGTTCTCAGATACTCTAGCCCACTGCTTTCCTGCAACAAAGGGGAACAACTATCCTGAAGAAATTAGTGAACTACTAGCTGAAAAAAGAAAAGCAAAACCGAACTGAATGAGCTCACACAACAGCCGAGAAGAGAAATTAAAGAATTAAAAAAATATCAGTCAGTACCTTTCTGAGAGCATTACTAATGACAAGAATACTGATTATTCTCTCTGGAAGGCAACCAAATTAATTAAAACAGATTTCCCCAATTAGAAAAACTGATGGAAACTAGGCCAGAAACCATTAACAAAATGTTCAAACGTTTGCTGAACATCTCGAGGAACATTTTAATCCAGAATCACCAATTTGGTTTTCGAAAAAAACACTAGACAATTGAATAAGTACATAGAATAACCGATATACTGGAAAAATCATTAGAAGAGAAATGCTTGTTCCACAATCTTACTGGACGTAGCGCAAGCATTTGATAAGGTTTGGCATGAGGGGTGAAATTATATGTTGAGAAATACCCTTCACAATAATCTGCTATACTGGCATCATATTTTAAAGAAAGATTCTTTAGGATTAAGCAGGAAAATGACTACTCTCTACTTAAAGAAATTAAAATGGGTGTTCCTCCGGGAAGGGTGCTAGGACTAGGAAATAATATAAGTGCTGTATGCTATATCTAGCATATCGCTCCACAGCTGTTTCGAGTAACTCGCAGTCTTGCCATTGTATGTTTGGTGAGTGATCAAGTTTCTGCAGCATACGTGAGTGTTAGTAGGATGTACTGTTTCAAGATTATAGTTTTTAACTGCTGGGGTAAATGTTTGGATTTCAAAATATTATTTAACTTTCCATAAGTTGCTCAATTAAGCTTTATTGGTTTCTGTGACTTGTAGATCTTTTCTGAAGCTTACATGTTGACCTTAATAGATATATTCATCTACAACTACAACTTTGCCATAAATTCCGTATTGCCATAAATTGCGATTGGCCATGATTTTAGTTTTAAAGTTATTTATAGTAGAATCGATCACTGTATTATAATTTTAATTAATATTCTCAACGATCAGGCAACCATAGCTGTCCAAGTATTTAATATTACCAATACAAATAACATTCACAGAAGCAGGACCACCGAGTGAGTGTCAGTCCCGTGTACAAACATTAATAAAACCGACCTCTTTTAGAATCAACCCCAAATGCATCCCCTTTGTGCAAGCCTGTGTGAGGTGCACATCCTGCGACATTAGACAAGACGATACAATACAGGCGAAATTATTCACTAACACCTTGGAAGCTAATATGAACAGACAAGGAGACTTGCATTAGACAAGGAGATACAATATCGGGACCTCAGATTTGGAGGTTTATATTTTTATTTCTCCAAATGAAACTGCACATTTCATTCTAAACAACATTATTCGTATATTGCATTATCAACTCCTTGTAGTTTTAAGTTTTTTAGTTTTGGCATGGCAAGCAAAATTACCCGTAGCATTCAACCTATTCAGACGCACAATTGGGACGGAAGACTGTGGTGAATATCTGTCGAATCTACGTTTTACGGATGATATTGTTTTAATCTTCAATAATACTGAGGAACTTTATCGTTTGGTGAGTGATCTTAAAAAGGCCATAGACAGCATTGACTTAAAAAAGAAATCAGTGTCGCAACAAGGGTGGTGCGACAGGTGCCGCCGCACCAGGCGCCGGATTCATAGGGGCGCTGAATGGCCAAATTTAATTTTTTTATTATTATCTTTTATATTAATAAACTATAATCAACACAAATTTTATTTCATAATCGAAAGTTTCAAATGGCAGACAAGATCATTAATTGATGACTGTACAACTGCCACTGCAATGCAATTATTAGAAGTGATCCACACTTACAATTTAAAAGATGTGTACCCTAATATTGGCATTGCACTGCGCATATTCTTAACGCTCCCTGTAACTGTTGCTTCGAATTAACGCAGTTTTAGTAAATTAAAGTTAATAAAAAATTATTTGCGTTCTACAATTGTCCAAGAGCTTGTAAAATTTAGCTTTAATATCAATAGAAAATACTACAGCGCAGTCATTAAATTATGAAGACTTAATTAACGAATTTTCACAGTTAAAAGCCAGAAAAGTTCAATTTATTTAATTTTCCATTCCCTTAAAGTGATTATATAATATATTATTAAAATACCTAAATATTTATTAAATTATATTTTTATATATTTATTGTTAAAAAAATTAGTTTATAATATATATTTTTGTATGTTCCTTTACTGGTAATAAGATAGTTCCTTTATTAGGAGTAAGTGTTCCTTTTCTGGCGATTTTGTTATTTTTATGAATAAAGTTATGTTTTTTATTTTTCTAAGTTATTCTCTTATTTTCACTTGCATCAAAATAAAACAATAAGATTTTAAGGATTCTCTATAAAAAAATATGGTAAGTAAATATCTTAAATAACATTTTGGTGAAGAAAACAACGTAAGTAAATGTTTTAAACGTTCCCTCACTGATGCAATCACTCTACCATCAAATTTTAATAATTGCTTATGTAATTAGTGAGGGTGGGGGGGGGGCAAATAATTTTACGCACCAGGCGCCAATTTATGTTGTTGCGGCACTGAAAGAAATATCTCTAAAATGTATCTATATATGAGGGGCGCCGCACAAAGGTTAAGAAAATACAAAGTATAACAGACTTTTTTTGTTGTAAGGAAATTGTATGAAATTCTTATGCAACTTATTTTGATGTATGTTTAAAGGTTTTTGTAATTTACATCGATAAAGTTCCTGTTATGTAAATGTTTTAGTTCCTATCATACAAAAATAGTTATTGTTAGTTTCCTACAGAAAATAACCATATAATCTTAGGACATTTTTTTGTAGATCTAATTAAGGGCTACAAATTATTTAGATATACTTTTGCTATATATTTTATAAAAATAAGTTTATTGTCATAATTTAATGTTACATTTTATGATACATATATTTGCAATTTAGAGTCCCTGTTATTTTTATGTACAATTACCTCTTACAAACTAAAATTACCTAAATCTAATTTTTTGTTTTCGAAAAAAGATTGAACGTTTCTTAAAGCATAAAATTTTTAATAAAAACCCCTATTCATACTATATATTTTATAATTTTATAAGTCATTATGTGAATTTTATGGTGCTCTTATTTCTGATTTGCATCATATTATTTATCATTGCTCGTTCCATTTTAGTCTTATAGTTATGCAACAAAGCATATAACACTTAAAAAAATATAGATTTTCCACAAATGAAAAAATTTTTTAATCGCTGCGGTAATTTATGACATAAATTCTAACAAACACACAAACAAACTTAGTCTCTATATTATATTAGGACAGATTACAGATAAATACATTTCAATCATTTTACTAAAGAAAAAAAAAAGAAGATAAAACTTTTTGCACGAAAATGCCTTACATGTCAGCAGCGCCCCTGATTTGTATGTATATTTTCACGCATTATATCTAGGTAGGCAAATTAAATTAAAAAAATCGAAGTAGTTACTAGATAATTTTCAAAGAGGACCTAATTATATTTTGCTGAAAATCGTACAATATCGTATGTATTTTACAACACAAAACAAGGCCCTGATAATATAATAAATATTAGGTTCCTATAGCCTTGGTGCAGACAGCGGGAATGACGAACATTTTTCAGTAGGCGAATGAAAAATGAATTTGAAATTCAAATCAGAGGTGAAATATTTTATGAGTAATTTATGCCTGGTTTCTCCAAGGCAACATAAGCTGCGTCTTAGCCAAGCTTGCCTTAATTGAGTTTTTTTGGTGCACAGCAACAAAGGCTATTTGCGCCTAACGGAGCCCAACTAAATGACGATACATAATAAAAAAAAGAAATTAGACAGTGCCTTAATTGAAGGTAGAGCTTAGGTTTTGTTTCTGTTGCATCACTTCAATTTCAAGTCCGCCATAGCTAAGACACTTGGAAACGTCGCAATTTGTAGTAAATATTTTTGAAATATGTAATTATTTTGGCGGTAATTAAATAATACTAATAAAAAAAAAATATTTGTCAAGACGATATTTAATTGTTTTTATAAATATGCAGGCCCGACAAGAAGGGGAGCGGGGTAGCCGAGGAAAATTCCCGGGGCTCCGGGGTTTTTGGGGCCCGGGGCAGAGTCGTAGGAAGTGAGGACCTTTTTGTTTGCTCATCACTTGTTTTGGAAGTGAGGACCCCGGGGCCCGCAAAGATAGTTTCTCTGCGGAGCCCCAGAACTCCTCTTGGCGGCCCTGCATATATGCCAGTGGAATATTTATTGCATCTCGGCGAGATGATCTCGCGGTTGTGCTCATCATAAATTGAAAATTTTAAAATTAAATATAATAATCTACGAGTTAATTATTCTAACGAGGAGAAACTATTGTTGTCTAATCTTGTTTTAAAATACGACTGCAATGGCAAATAAAAATATACGCTGTTTGGGACGAAATATCTTTATTATTTAACATGGTTGTCTGGCCAGAATAAATAAAGTCTCCTATGCTTAATAAATGAGAGGGTTGAGATGAAAATCTCAACCCGTTGCATACATGGGCAATGTTAATAGTACCTGGTTCGTTGGGCTTATAAAATTATTTCTGGAAAAAAAGTTATTACAAATATTATGCTTAATTTCACATAGAATGTAGATAACTATTTTAAAGATAATAAAACTCTTATTAATTGTCGTGCAAATATTTAATTTCCTTTTCTATTTGTTCTAGTACAAAAAGGGTAGAAAAAGAATTTATCTATACAGATATATTCTTCACCGGTATAGTTCTCGAAATAATTAGTACTAGATAATATAAATATCTCGGTAAATTCTTGCTACACTATCTACAGTATCTCTTTTAATTGCACCAACACTATTTGCATTTTGTCTGTCCATATTTCAAAATGAAGAGTAATGCATTCGACGTATAAAATACATTACGTCAAATATCAGTTTTTAGCTTATAATCTGCATCTTAAACTTAAGGCCGGCTTGGCTTTTGTAGGTATTTTTTGATGGGTTTGACGTAGTCGAACGGTCTGAGCTCGACTTGAAATGTAAGGCAAATTTAAGTTCTAGGTGGAGCTTAAGTTTCCGTGGAGAAACAGGGTATCCTGGCAAGATATTCTACGAAAATATTCAGTTTGTTCACATTTAATTTTTATTTTTTCTACTAGCCACGTTTTTGACCAATATGCAGCAATAGGTTTTACCACTGAATAAGCTTATAGATGAAGAACTTGTACTTGTACACCAGGTACTTAGAATCAGAAGCGAGGAAGGCCAAAGATTTGATATATGTGTCAGTTGAATGAAGAACTAAAGGTAAAAAATTGGAAGACGGACGCTAAGAACAGAGCAGAACGAAAGAGAATCATTGAAAAGGCCAAACGATCAGTCGAGCCAGGATTGATTATGAAACTTATAAATAATACAATGTAATTTTTTTTAACTATTGCACTTCCGAAGGAAACAATTTCACCAAATATTTAATTTGACATACATTTTGTAAGAGGTGTTCTGAAAGTATATATAAATTGTTAGAGTGAAGGTCGCTACACATTTTGTAATTATTTGTATTCTTTTATGTTTAAGTAATTAATATGTTTAACTAAGAATCCAAGGCAACTTATATTAAACACGAGGTTTATAACATCCTTTTGCAATAGATGTTTCACAAAATTCATAAAAACTAACAAAATAAAAACATTTAATACAAAATAAAAATTAAATTATCGAATCAAAATAGTTTTATGTGTGTCTCCACACCTTAAAATTTGTTTTGAAATAACCTGAAAATGTATTTTTTGCTTTATTTGATATTGTTTGTAATACAACGCCTTTTCATTGTTTCTCATATCAGCTAGTACGCCTTTTTGTTATCAAACTAAAAAAAAAAACAAATCAATAAATAATAAAGAGTAGATATAAATTGTATAAATACAAAATTGTCTGTTCATCTGTTTTTAAAGAAAAAATATACATAAATATATAAAGCAATAAAAATAAACATTTAAAGACGTTGTATGACTGAGTCGACCCCAGCGCTGTCTGCACAATATCGGAAGATAAAAATCCGAAGGAGGTATCGAACCAGCGTCCCTGTGCTCCGTAGGCAACCTTCTTACCACTGTGCCACGGCAACTCATATAATTACATATATTATTATATGAACTATTTAATTAAAGAACAACAAATACATGCTAATTTTTAAAGGAATGCATACTCTTCTTACGTAATTGTATGTGTTGATCTGCAACAGGATACTTTACACAAGTGTTATTTTCTTTTTGTAAACTACTACGGAAAATACACATTAAATTGAGTGTAGTTTCAACAATTCGATTCCTTTTTTTTTGTTTTAATGTCGGTGACCATAGAAAATATTCTTTCAGCTTCACCATTGAAGTGTGGGAGTGACAAAATTAATGTTGACAACATGCCTACATTTTTAAACATAGGTTCATTTTTAAAAAATGGTATGAGAAAAAATCCCACATTTGGCCCTTATTTTCCCTTTTTCCCTCCAATGTTCAAATTTTACCGCAAAATGGGAAAATTCCCGTCAGTTGGCAACATTGGTCAGCTTCTAGCTTACCATAAAGCGTCTTCGCCGGAAAGTGGGGGATACATGAAGCGATTATAGAAGCTCTGGTGTGAGTCTCGCCCAGAGCTTAGCTATATGTCGCATCAACTTCGCAACAGTGTTGCCAACTTAGTAGATTTTCTACTAAATCTGGTAGAATGAGACGTGGATTTACAAACTTAAATTTTATTTTAGTAGACAGTAGAAAATTTGGTAGATTATATAATCTGTACCTGAATCGATTTTAGCAAAATTCTAAGTTTGTAAATTTGTACTAGTAGGTACTAGTTCCATTACAGTAAACTGAATATTTTGTCATGGTTTAGTTTAGTAATTGGCTACAAAATTAAAAGGAGATAGATTAGGTAGAAGTTGAACACATTTTTAGTCAAATGAATTTCATTTAAAAAAAATACTTTCATTGATAAACATTATTTTATCAATTAGGTCCAGATTATCTAGCGAGCTAAAGATTGTTATAATAATAACATTATTTATTACAATGCTCCTTTTTAGGGTTTTGTAGGTATGACCACCAAAAATCCCTTATAACGTCACTCATGTGTCTTTCTGTCTGTACGATAGAAATTGTAGCCAAACGGCTCAACATAGAAAATTGAAATTTGGCATGTTTATACAACTCTTTGACCCACATATAGGAAAAATACTGAGGGTTCAAAAAAACACATCCCGAGATAAATATAACAGTTCTGTATTTCATAAAAAAAATATATATTTTTTTTAAATATTGTGTGGCATACCAAATAAAAGCTCTTAATGCGTGGATCAATAAGCAAATTTTTATTTTTGAAAACTCATTTTTTTTAAAGGATTTTTGACAAAATTATGTCAAAAAACTGGTAACCAGCAAGTATATCGAAATCAAGTTTATCGAAAGCTAGTTTATCGAAAGCTAATTTATCGAAAGCTAATTTATCGAATGCTCAATTTGTCGAATGGCACGTTTATCGAAAATTGATTGTTGAATTATTTCGGTAGGAATTAATAATGAAAGAAATTTTAGTTTACATTTTAATTTATTATTGGGAAGGAAAATAAAGTGACATAGTGTTTGAATATAAATAGAGAAATTTATATTATAAGAAAACTTATAAAATAAAACAAATTAATTTTTAATTTTTAAGGTTTAATAAGACAGGTTATGGGCAATTGCACGCAAATAATTTTTATAAATTCATACACAATGATGTGCATTTTAATTGGGCTAATATGGGGGAAAATAAAGTACTATGCACCTAAAAATAAGGTAATTAGGTTAGGTTTAGTTAGTAAAAGTCTAAAACCGAGCGGAGCGAGTTACCCATCTTCTAGTTTAATGACAAAACACTATTTTAGGTTAGGTTAGTAAGGGTTTGGTTAGAAGAAGCCGAGCGAAGCGAACTACCCATCTTCTAGTTTAATGTCAAAACAAACTCACACTAACATAACAATGCCCCTGTTTAGAATCAACGTACATTGAACAAATCATGTGTAGTATGACGCGGAATGACACATGCGCAGTTGCGTAGGTACCTATTCCCTAGTTAGGTTAGGTTAGGTAGGTACCTATTCCCTAGTTAACCGAAAATTTATATAAATAAGAAAATTAGTTTTTATGAAATAATATAATATTAATAAGCATTTTCGATAAACGTGCCGAAAAACGTTTCGATAAATTTGCTTTCGATGAACTTGCTTTCGATAAATTTGCTTTCGATAAATTGATTTTCGATAAATTGACCTAGAATCTAAAAAACTTGGTCCCCCAATCTATCTGTCAGAGGGATTGATATAAAAATCTGAAAAAAAAAACTCCTTAATAAGCATTGATGGGATCCGGCATAGTTCAACAGGAATTTTTATAAAAAAATATATATATTTTTTTAAAATTATTGTGTGATATCGAAAGAAACCTCTCAGGACGTAGATTAAGGAACGAAAATTAGTTTGTTTAAATTCGTTTTTTTTTAACATGATTTTAGCGAAAAATGTGCTAAAAAGTTCTTGTCCTGCCCCTTTTACCCAAAAAGGTGAAACTAAAAATCCGAAAAAAATATAGGTAAATATATTGATCTCAGCCGGAAACGTCCGAGAGGAATTTTTGGTTCGATTGCGTTTTTGAAAAATATTGCAGTTTTTGTGTTTTTGACAAAATTTATTATTTTTTAATCAATGACGGCTAATAATATTATGGATTTTTTTAATTAGGATGTAAATGAAATACTTATAAATCAAATAACACATTGTTGATAGTGGGAAAAACGTTTCTGAAATTTAAAAAAATGAAGCCTTTTATCAATATATTTCTTATTAATCAGGTCTTCATTACCATATAATGAAGACTTGAATACGAAGCAAATGCAGAAAAAATGCTGTGATTATTGGAAAAATATTTAAATTGTTTTAAAAAATTACATGGAAGCTCTTGGTACTCAAATAATGAGTAAAAATGATTATCAAAAATCTGTTTATTTTTATGTGATTATAGAACAAATATTCCTAGATATCCAGTATTATGTTAGCTTCTTACACTTATTAAATACCTACAAAACCCTGAAATGTGCACACTTCACATCATTTTTTTCACACAACGAAGTTATCCACTTTATAGCTTCTAAAGCAGAAAACTGTGGATAGTTTTCGAGCTATGTTTGTGGCGAAAAAGTCTGGTTAAAAGGCAGTAATTGGTTAAGGAAAATAATATATTTCGGTCCAATCCCACGCGCTTGTTCAAACCAGATCTTCTTTTGTGCCACCTACAGTCGAAGAAACAGTGGTCTTCTGGCAAAATATATGTGTAAAGGATATCGTTCTTGAAGATACCCCAATCATTGCACAGTTCCAGAGATTCTGCGATCTTAATCAGCCTCTGGAAGTTTCTCCCACGACTTCTGCAGAAACCAATATACTCACTACTTCCAAGAGTTATGCGGTCCTAGAAGTTGATTTCATAAATAACTTCTGATACTGAGCATTTGTCTCGAATGTTCACGGAGTGCATACGGGAAACAACCAATTGAGTCTTGGCTTGTGGAAGGATGAATTGTGCTGATTCCCAAAAAGGGCTATCTAGGCTAGAAAACTATTGTCCTATTACCTGTTTTAACACGCTCTAGCTCTAGAAGATATGTGTAATTAATGTATAAGTGTACTTGATATATCAAGTAAATATTTTTTCCAACAGTAAAAATACAAACTTAAATAAATCTCGTAAACAGAAAAGTAAATTCGAGAATGTAATGTAAAAGTAGATGTACTAAAAAAATATGTAAAACATATAAAACGTTATCAACAAGAAATCACAAGGCTATTAATAACATAACATGATAATTGTGAAGTCTAAGATCCAGTGGCGTAGCAAGACCTTTGTGGGCCGGTGTGCTACTGGGATTAAGGAACCCCTCCTTACTCCTTGTATTATTTAAAATTTTAATGTTCTTTTGGCTCATTTTAAGTTCTAAATGTCATTTTAATTTTTTAAATTTGTCTGTTTGTGCCTTATTCGAAAAGATTTTTCAAATAAAAGTTGTTTTATTTTTATGATAATCAAAATTAATTAAAATGATTTTTTGTTAAAATGCAATCTGTATTTTCAAAATTAAGTGAAATGCCTAAAGAAACAACTTGCCAGGAAATATATACATATGTATGTACCTAATAATTATAATTTCTGTGCTCCATGATCTAATCGTCTTTTCCCTAGATTTAGAAATAGGAGGTCGCAAATTGTTCAATATATTTATTCTTTTTTTAAATGTAAAAAACGAAATGCAATACACACATTGAATGTTGGCTTAACTATACAATGCGCGACACAAGTCTGAACAAGTCTGAATTGTCCGTAGACAACGGTCTTTTACTTGATTTCATTTATTTCAACTCTTACCCTGATTGCGAACGGTTCCTATTGACATACATTTTATCAATTTGTATAATTTGTATTGTTAATATTTAGTTTAAAGTTTACCTGAAGCTTGAGTGCAATTGTTTTAAAAATACGTTAGAATTTTCATTTGTGCTAATTTATCATAAGGTAAGTTTAAAAATATATTTTTTTATGTATAATATAGTATATATAGTATATACTTATAAGGATAAATATGCCGAAACATCAGAGCGGGGCGGAGAAAAGAAAGAAAAAAGAAGAAGCGAAAGATTTATTTAATCCTATGAACGTATTTAATCCTGTGAACGGTATTTTTTCCTCTTCTTTGTCCTTTATTTATTACAAAAAAATTAAAATAAACAAATAAAAATGGTAAGTATTAATGAAAATAAGACCCCATTGGCACTCTGGCTCGTGGGCCCCTCGAGCTCATGGGCCCGTGTGCATCGCACTCCTTGCACACCCGGTTGCTACGCCCCTGCTAAGATCCAACTTATTAATATGATTGTATAAGTGAAAGCAATTTTTCAGATATTTACCTATTGATAAGTAGTGTATTATTTTATTATCATTGTTAAACATTGTCATTTTACCTGATATTTAGTAATTGTTAAACAATTAAAGTATGAAAGTTTAAAAGCACCAATTTACTTTCAGTATAAGAGGTAACCAACGATACATATGTCATGGGGATTATTAATATTTTTTTATTTTAATGGCAATTAGCCAGGACAATTCTTATTTGTGAAAAATTCCAAGCCTGAACGGGATTCGAACCCGAGACCTTAGCAACGCAGAGCAGACGTGTTACCACTACGCTACGCCGGTCGGCATGTCATGGGGATAAAAATAAGGGATTTGATCAGTACTGTGTTAGTAAATAGTAAACTAGGTCGGTCACAAAAAATATATTAATAACAATAATAATAAATAAATAAATCTACTGTTAGATTAGTATATCGATAGTAAAATTTTCTTTTAATATGTGATGAAAATCTTCTGAAACAGCCGCCTGAGACGACCGCCTCACCCCAAGCGCCAGCCCTGTGTGGTTCATGCTTGTCTAGCCACTAGTACTATGAACAACATTTATGGTCCTCGGTTAGGTTTGAGTTTGACACCGTGGAGGTTCAAATGTTGATCTCGAATTTAAGAATTTAGCACTCTGAACGAAACTTCAAATTTCATTTTAAAAAACGTTCGCGCAGCATTCTGAAATTCCTTGAAATTTATACTAATAATTTTAACTATAACTAATAATTTTGAAGATGAAATTTACAGCATAAATTTCGAATTGGCACAAAATCGCCCTTTACCAGTTAATATGTTTAATTTTACGATGTGTCTAGCCTCCCGGTGCCGGTATTCGTATTATTTTCGGCTTTTCGTTGACGTCATACTATACTGATAAAGTTACCGATAGGTATTTACAAAAATTATACAGGTTGATATGTACCATATACAAGTCGGTAATCAACCAACCTACAAGTACATGGGGAGAGTGGTGTAAATACGGACGTAGGGTAAAACCGGACACCGCCATTATGGCTAGTTGCCGTTAGCAAATCTAACGCTTTTTATTTACGTGTAACTATTGGTTGTGTCCAGTATGTAGCAATCATTCACGACGGCAGCTCACACACACAGTTAAAGGCAGGTCTCATATAAGATTATTACCAGATTTGATGTAATATTCGACTGCATATAGTTAAATGCTGTATCCCTAAAAATAGTAATAAAACTGAGGCCTCTTTTTCGCTGGTTTGCTATCACAGAACACAATATATTAAGAACGGACACTGGCAGCAAAAAAAATTAGCACGTTCCCTCTAGGAATATACCAATGAACTAAACAACAACAACCGCCAAATTTAAATTTTACTATCTGATTTACGTTCATAATTACCATTATTATTGTATTAAATATATTTTATTATTTATATTATCAAAAGTTTTACAATTAAAAAAGAACAATTTAATTCCTTATTTATATAACATATAAATAAGGAATTTAAATACATAAATCTAAATAAAAGGTGTAAGCTATTTATTTTTGAAACACAAAATTATACACAACATTAAATATTATTTTAAACACAACATTATAATTACTAATTACAAACACTGTATTAATAAAATTGGAGGCTATACCTGTTTTTTTATTTTTTCGGCCTCATATTTGGTTTCTACACATTTCAGATCATTATAAGACAATATCGGCAAAAAATCAATTTTTGCCCGTCTTCCCGAGATGTACAATGTATGTATCAAATACAGTATAAGATGACCAAAATTGGAAATAAAACTCTATTATTTTAACCATGTATTTGAAAATTAACAAGCTTAAATGCGTATTACTTCAACACCAACTGTCATGTGTTTGACAGCTAATGGCGGCTGATCGACAGCTAGACCACGAAGTTTCTGATCGTTTGAAGTCGGGTGTATTCGTATTTTATTTTGCACTATGTCACCATCTACCAATATACCAGAAAACTAAAACTCGAGCCAAGGTCATTACATACCAGTGGCACCCGGGTGTTTGCTATATCATTCAACATAATACAGCGTAATAATTTAGATTATGTACAAGGTCATATTTGTTTTTTTTTACACTTGTTGAAATTCTCCATTTGGGGTAATTGCGTACCTTTTTGTGCTTGTTACTGCGAACGTCCGCATTTTACAAGCGAACGAGATTGTAGAAGAAATCGACAATCCTACTAATCTAGGACTGCCATACGTCCCGGTACACCGGGACATGTCCCGGTTTTGAGGCTTGTGTCCCAGTGTCCCGGTCAAAGAGTCATTTGTCCCGGTCGATTTAAAATTTATGCATATTAAAAAATTATTTTTCGATAATATTGTACATATACATATATTGGTACATACTATATATAAATTATATAACAGATTCGAGGTCCGAAATGTTCCGGAGTAATGCCGAGTACCAGTCAGCTAGTCACTAGCTGACTGGTACTGACAGATGAGCGCAATTCGCTTTCTATTGACACCGTGAAAAGCATAATTCAATGTGTTTTAAATTATAAAATGTCATGCATTGAATTCTATAATTATATAAAAGGGGAAAAAGAACTGCTCCAAAAAACGAAAACATCGGAGAAGTATGATTGGGCAAAGAAGAGCGATGATAAAGAAGCCACCGAAGTCGGGGAAGGGGGAGAGTAAAGGCAAGAGAAGAATGGAATGTAAGGTTCTATTTGGTTTTATTAAATTGAATCGCCCATTAATTTATATTATATTATTTTAGATTTGATAAAGACGCATCCCCAAAAAAAAAACATCAAATTTTTCCAGTCGAACTGAGTGTTCCAAAATGATTCACCATTGATCCCAACGTTTTGCTCTTGGAATACCTATTATCAATCTCTACTTATATATATTTTTTTTTTGTCTAATTTTTTTTATTTTTTTAAAATATTGTGCAATTTTTTATAATAAAGGTATTAGTATGGATAAAAGTTTTTTTAAAGTTTTGGGGGGGGGGTCCCGGTCGGTAGTCCAACAATTATGGCAGCCCTATACTAATCAGAATATCTCCATTCCACTAAAAAATATAGTAAATGCCCCTGTTCTTAAAACTAAATTTATGAAACAGAAACTCGTTAGGATTGCGACGGTTCGCGCACTTCGACTCGTCGATCACTCAAGACCATATCGTATTGTTAATCATTTCTGGCGTAGTCAACTCAAGTGGACGTCCCGAACGATGTTCATCACTTGTGGATGTATGACCACGTTTAAACTCATCCACCCAATTGTAAACAGTTTTAAACGCAGGTGCAGATGAACTTCATCCAACTCGGCTTTCATTTCTTTCGGTGTTTTGCCTTTCAAATGAAAGTGTTTAATCACTGCACAAAACTCGTTTTTTTTCCGTTGTTCGAAAATAACAAAAAGTTGTTTGTTTCAATCGATTGTAAAAATGAAACCACGTGATGGATATGGCTGAAAATTTGACAGAAGTCTATTGACATATTGCACTTTTCAGAAATAAACTTGTTTTTGACACTACTAGCGATTTTGTAAGGACTTATTGACCACCCTCGTACATTAAATGTATAACTATTACAAGGATACCTTAACTTTAACGGTTTTGATGGGAATGTCTGCAAAAGCATTTAAAATTTCAAATTTCTATTTTTATACCTATAATTCAAATAAAACGAATAAATATTTCTAAAATAAACTCGACTTTTTTTATTAATCTTTAAATCCAATTTCGCTAAATAAATATGCTCTACCACGGACACTATAGAATACTTGTTAAAATTAATTAAATTATTATTAGACAGTAAAACCGGGATTTTTAAAGATACCGGCTGCCGTCATGATTTTCGTCATTGTGTGACGCCATCTTTGTATAACCGGGATTAATATCAATAGGGAAATAAATTTAAGATTGTAGCGCCGCGGTGTTCAGTTTTGTAACGTGGGTAGAGGGTCCTTAATGTTATTGTTACATAGCTGTGAAAGTGAAATTATAGGAATAAATATGTTTTACATTATTTTGTGAACCTGTTTTACTATTTTATCAACAAGTAAATTAATAAAAATGTTTATAAAGCAATATTTTTGCATGACACGTCTCTAAAAAAAATTAAAAACTATATTTTGTGAATGTTGTAGTTTATAGCGATAACATTTCCGTAGTGGATTATTTAAAATATCGGCATTTCAAGATTAGAGAGATTCTAAGTGGTGAACTTTTAATGACTTACTTCAAAGTAGAAGTCGTTGGAATTAGTCATACTGTTTAAATTTGTTTATGTCGATTTGTTTTTGCAAAGTCCAATAACATGGATAGATCTTATTGTTGTGTACCTATGTGCAAGTCAAGGAAAAACAGGAACACTGAATTATCGTTCCTGAGATTTCCACCTACAATGTTAAATTAATAACAAAACTTGGAATCGAGGAAGTTGTAAATTGTCGTAAAGCTAGGATTAGAAAAGAAAAATTTGGAAAAAAAGTGGGCCATTGGTTGAAAATTTGCTTACACTTCCTCTCCTTCATATACAACGCGTGAATTTTTAATTCCATGTATAAACTTGAAATAATCCACTATAAAATTTTTTATCACCATAACCTACAGCACAAAATATAGTTTTTAATTTTTTTTTAGAGACGTGTCATGCAAAGATATGGCTTTATAAACATTTGTATTATTTTACTTGTTGATAAAATAGTAGAAATATTGTAGAACATATTTATTCCTATAATTTCACTTTCACAGTTATGTAACAATAACATTAAGGACCCTCTAGACACGTTCCAAAATTTAACACCGCGGCGCTACGATCTTAAATTTATTTCCCTATACCGGCGCTGGGAGGCTAGACACAGCGTCCATTATAATACTTAATTGTAATTTGTAATGCCCGCTCCACACATTGGCCGAGTCGACGCGAAACAGCACGAATCCGAGCGTGTGGAGGCTTCGTTCGCCTTAGTGCGTGGTGTTTCGCTATGATGCGCTATCGCTCCCTATTCGCGACTGAAACTAACGTTGGCGGCGCTGCATACAACAGCTGATGGCGGACCAGAAGCGTATATGTCAGAAGTTTTTTCTTAATATTTATCTGTTCAAACAATATTTCGGCAAAAAAGCACTGTATTTAAGTCACTATATTTTAAAACACTTCTTAATTCACATAAACTGCAGCACAACACGCTACAAATATTATCCAAATATACGCTTCTGATTAATTTAGCCAGTCACCAGCAGATGTCTCACTGTTATTTGCAGTCGCGAATAATGTCGGTATTTATCAAAGGATACGAATGCCGAACGCGAGCGGCTATCCCGAACGACGAATGCTCCGTCCACACGCTCGTCATTGTTAATACAGTAATGCCGTAGAACTCTTGACAGAAACACGTTTCGCGCTGTAATTGAACAGATATTTTTAGGGTTTTGTAGGTATGGCCAAAAAACCCTTATACCGTCATTTTGTCGTCTGTCTGTCTTATACAACTCTTTGACCCGCACATAGGAAAAATAACATCTAAAAAACATATCCCCCTAAAAAAATCAATAGTCATCGAAAAAAAAAATATTTTTTTAAAATTCTGAGTAGGGTATCAAATGAAAGCCCTTAGTACGTGGAATAACTATCAAAATTTTATTTTAGCAAAATACATTATTTAGACGCAAGTTTTGCCAATTTCTTTTCAAAATTCTAAGTAATGTACATTTGTGTGAACCGGAATAGTACTACAGGAATTTTTGATTTTCAGATTGTTTTCTGAAAATAACTCTTTTTCAGCATGCTTTGATAGTGTAATGGCTAGTTTGCACGCGTTCAAATTTGCAAACTAAGGTTCGCTCCGCTCTCAAGGCAATTTTATTTTTTCAATTTTTTTTGCATTTTTTTTTTTTCTTTAAATGATTTTTTCAAAATTCTAGTTCTATTTGGCCAAATGTTGCATTTAATTTTTAAAAGCGTAAATTTAATAACCAGTGGAAATTGTTGAAATTGAATACATGAAATCAGAGGGGCAGGGTTATGACTTAAAACAACCAATGGAAGCCATAGGCGCAATTTTCAAAATCTTAAAGAACCTTGCTATATATACATGAAATGCCAAAACAAATTTAATGTAAAAATATATTTTAATTCGAATGACTAGTACCATTAATGGTATTAGGCATTCGAATTAAAATTTAAAAAAATATATTTTAACATTAAATTTGTTTTGGCATCCCAAATAATAATCATTCATAAATACCTGCGAAATCCTGAAATGTGTGAAAATTCACACTTCACATCAATTTTGTTATTCCTGTTATTAATTTGAATAAGTACAATGAGTGAGTGGGCGAACGATACGGTCTTGAAATTTTTGGATTGTTATATGGGATCCAAAAAACAGAGACCATAAAGATAGGAAGAAAGTGAATGATACATGGGTCCGCATCAGTTCAGTATATTAATAATTATAATATGTAAGAGCGCACAAAGCTGTTGCAGCTCCAAGTTCTACGTCTCCCGTATCGCGAGTCTTGGCGAGCGTGTGGACGGTGCGCTCGTATCGCTATCGTTCGCCGAGCGCTTTGTCCGAGCCGTGGACGAGCGTGTGGAGCTAGCATAAGATACGTGTGTGTTGATGTATTTTGTTTCAATAGAAATAGAGATAAGAGTGTCTGCGTGGAGTACGCCCCTGATATTCAGTGAACAGTATGTGATATTATTACTCACCAATATACACGGGTAAATTTAATATTATATTTAATTTCTCACTTATATTCGTCATTATAAATACTTGCATTATCACTAACACCTCTTCCATGATAAACTTCATCCGTTTATATTTATAAAAAAACTAACCTAAAAATCTCCTGTCTTTATTTCATGTCTTATTTTTTGTCTGTAACATCTAACGACATCTAATAGACAAAAATTGCAATAATCAATCTACCTGACAGATCTGCATTTGCAGATTTTGTCAAGTATCTCTCCTGACGGATTAAGTCAAGGCAAGACATGTAGAGTGCGTGCACGTCTGAGCATTCAAAAAATAAATCAAATATTTATATTTGAATTTAAAATCAAAATGGCTGCACTAAATACGTCATCAAAACCAACATTAACTCAGAACGTTTCAAACGACCAAAACAACCAACTACAAAATAGTATGAACTACGCAAAAGCAGCTAAAAATAAGGATTTACTCGCACGAAAAGAAGAAGGAATAGTAGTCAACCCAAACGAAGAAATCTACCTGGAAGAATATATGTATTTATTAGGAGATATAGTAGGCGCCCCCAACCTAGTACATGCGTACAAAAAAAAAATAAAAAACTATATATGTTCTTTAAAAAAAAGGAACATGTAGATACAATTATGGAACAACACAAACAAAACAAAATTACCATAAACAACCAAAAAGTCGACTTAAGAAGATACAGTACTCCTGCGATACGGTTAATTATTTCAAATGTTTGCCCTCTTCTTCCAAACGTAATTCTCGAACAAGAAATAGCAAACCTTGGCTTGAAAATGGTATCACCCATTAATTACTTACACGATGGATGCAAAAGAGACGACTACAAACATGTATTTACCTCACGTCGCCAAGTATACATAACTGAAGACGATGTACCAATCCCCCGCCGAGTGGAAATAGTGTATGATGGCACATCATACACTGTTTATATTGCTACGGACGTCCCCTGTTTCATCTGCAGACAGGGAGTCACTTCGCCGATAACTGCCCTCAAAATCAAAATAGAGTCGAACAACCACGAATTGAAAACATTGAACAAGATAATCCTGGAACAACTAGCGCAGAAAACAACCAACAACAAAACGAAAATACACAAATAAACAACATACAAGAAATTATACATATAAACAATTTAAATGAAATATCGACTGAAATCAATACTAGTGTCCCCACAGAAGAGAAAAATCAGGAACAAATTCCATCAAGTATTGGTCAGAAAAGACCACTCCAAGAAGCTAGTAGTAACGATTCCCTAAACAAAGATATCACTGGCAATGAACAAAAGGAAGCAAATGAAACAAGAAGAACCAAAAAATCTAAACCACTCACATAACGCTCACTTAGTCCAAAACTGACGCCTGATCAAAGCGAAGAAATTTTGAAACCCATAAAGTACCTATTTGCCAATAATGAATTTAAAATAACATATGAAACACTAAAAATCATCGTAGAAAATGTACAAGGCAGCAACGACCCCCTTTCCATAGTAAAAGAACATATAGACGATATAGATGAATTTCTCGAAATACTAAACAAACTGAAGAGTAGAGCCCCCCAAAAGAGCAAAGGATTAAAAAGCAGAATTACAAGACTCCAAACCAAAATTATGCAACAAATAGACGAAGAAGAAGATGACTAAAAATTTAATATGGCTATTATACAGTGGAACCCAAACGGATTTTATAAACGACTACCCGAGATTCAACAATTAATTAAACAAACAAAAGCACTCTATATCTGTATTCAAGAAACCCGTCTACAGCCCCAACAGTCAGTAAATTTACGCAATTTTACGGTTTTTAGAAGAGATCGGCAGAACACCAACATAGTTAGCGGAGGTGTTGCTATCTTCGTGGATAACTCAACATATGCAAAACAACTAAATATAAACTCAGATATAGAAGCTATAGCTATAACAACAATACCACCAAATCTTCAGAAAATACACTTTGTAGTATTTACCTACCCCCAAATGTTAATTTTTCACAACACCAAATAGACCACTTAATGCAACAACTCCCTCCTCCAGTGCTGCTTCTGGGGGACTCCAACAGCTACAACAGCCTATGGGGATCAACACACACTGATACTAGAGGACGTAAAATTGAAACAATAATAAATGACCATCGAGTATTACTCAATGATAATTCCCACACACACTTTTGTTCACGCACAGGAATTTTCTCAAACATAGACTTATCCATCTGCGAAGCAAGCTTAGCCGCTAGCTTGAATTGGGAAGTACTACCTCTATTATGGGGAGACGGACACTTCCCAATATTAATTACCCTACCAGCCAGCACGGATACTCCACCACGTACTCGCAAATGGAACCTCAAACAGGCTAACTGGGATAGTTTCCGCTCCATACTAAACTCTACAATAAGCAATATCGATAACACCGAAATAAATACAATAGTTTCAAATTTTACTGACCAAATCAAAAATGCTGCACTACAAGCGATAGGATACAAGAAAGAAACAAATTTCAATAGGAATACTCCATGGTGGAACAAGAACTGCAATGATGCTAACAAACAACTCAAACGTGCCCTCAACAAATATAAAAGAACCAGAGACCTGGACGACCTGATAAACCTGAAGAAAACAGCGAGCCATAGCCAGAATACATAGCTCTTCTATAAACCATACCACACCTGTTTCTCGAGTATGGGAAAAAATCAGAAAAATAAAAGGGAGAAAAACATACGGTGTCACAAAAACTATAATAAAAAACAACTCTTTTGTCACCTCTGGTAAAGAAATTGTGTAAGAAATAGCCAAAACATTTGAAAATAACTCAAGCACAGAAAACTATAGCCCGACTTTTCAAATACATAAAAACATCAGAGCGAACATAAATTTTACCATAGAAGATAATGAAAACGAAATTAACCAACCTTTCACTAGATTAGAATTAAAATCAGCCATAGAAAAATAAAAAATAAATAAATGCCCAGTACCAGATAACATAGTATCAGAAATAATAAAACAATTACCTAATAATGCAATAGACCATTTGCTTCAAATTTATAACAAAATATGGCAAACAAATCAATATCCCGAACTGTGGCGACAAGTAACCACCTTCCCAATCTTGAAACCAAATAAAAACAAAACTAGCACCGACCGCTACCGCCCGATAGCAGCTTCAAATAATCTTAGCAAGATCTTACAAATCATGGTTAACAGAAGATTAGTATGGTTCTTAGAATCGAGATGCGTCCTAATTCCAACACAAGCTGGGTTCCGTCGAGGCTATTCCACCACAGACAACATCTTGTGCTTAACCAATAACATATACAAAGCTTTCAAAAACCGTGATAAGGTCATAGCCGTTTTTCTTGATATCACAAAAGCATACGACATGACATGGCATCGCCACATACTTAACACCATAAAAGAACAGGGCCTTAATGGAAACATCCTGCATTTCATAAAAAATTTCATACAAGACCGAACGTTCCAAGTATACGCAAATGGACATACCTCAGAGGCAAGAGCCCAGATAAATGGCGTACCTTAAGGAGAGATACTTAGTGTGACTTTATTTCTATTAGCTATCAACAGCATTACAGAATCTCTACCCCGAACCGTTAAGTCATACCTGTATGCAGATGACCTAGTGATACTCTGTAGCGGAAAACAGCTGAAAACCATTAAGCATAATCTGCAGGACTCCATTAGCAAACTAGAAAAATGGTCGAACAAAACGGGCTTTCAATTTTCCCCTAGCAAAACTAAGGTGATCCGGTTTTCAAAAAAACAATTCAACTTTGTCAACCCAAAATTACTTCTCTACAATAATTCTATAGAATATGTCAACCAAATTAAATTTCTAGGAGTAATATTTGACAAAAAATTAGCTTGGAGGGACCATATCATATATTTAAAACAAGACTGCAACAAAAGATTAAACATACTAAAATCTCTAGGCCATTGTAAATGGGGAGCTCATCGAGACGTACTGATAAGAATTTATCAAGCACTTATCAGATCAAAATTAGATTATGAATGTATTGCGTTAATAAACGCAAAATACAGATGGACTATATAACTGGAACCTATTCAAAATGCTGCAATACGGATAGCAACGGGAGCCATGAGAACAAGTCCTATTAGCAGCCTACAATGCGAAGCCAACGAGCCGCCACTTGAACACCGACGAATACAACTATCACTAACCTACCTGACAAATCTCGCAAGTAAACCCAAATTACCAGCATTTCAAAGTATACTTGAAAATAACCAAAACGGGAAAGTAAGGACTCAAACGACTACGCCATTCGCCGCAAAACTTGGTGAACACGTTCAAGACCTCGAAATTAGATTTCCTATGATATGGACAGACAATATAATAAAATACCCACCCTGGCTCCTTAAATAACCTGTTTTCAATCTATCCCTCACAAAATACAACAAATCTAATACCAACCCAATCCTATACCGAAATTCATACAAATCCATAGTCGAGAAATACTCACCTTTCCATGCAGTATATACTGACGGGTCTAAAGTGGAAAACAAGACTGGCGCAGGAATTTTTCGTGTTTTTATTCAACGAAGAATCAAAATCAAAATATCATATACCCGATATCATGAGTATATTCTCTGCTGAAGCTTTTTGTCTTCTAAAGGCAACAGAAGAAATAAAAAACAGCAATGAAACCAGGGGCACATATATCATACACTGTGATTCACTCAGGGTAATTCAAACCGTCCAACAAGAACGTACCGCCAATCCAGTGGTTGCGAAAATCAAAGAGACGATGCATGAAGCTATTCACAACGGCAAGAAACTCATCCTTATGTGGATACCTTCACATATAGGAATCGAAGGTAATGAACAAGCTGACCATCTAGCTAAAGAAGCCATAAGTGAAGAAATCATGGACATACCCATACCAAGCTATGACCTAAAGAACTGCATCCGAAGAAAAGTGGAAAGTAGCATGGCAAAATAACCAAAATAACCACTTACACCAAATAAAAGATACTGTAGGTAAATGGTCCTCCCGCACTAACAGAAGAGAGCAAGTGATATTAACAAGATTGAGACTTGGGCACACCATGTACACCCACGTACATATATTCCAAGGAACCAACCCGCCACAATGCAGTACATGTAACACTCGCCTAACCGTAGAACACATCCTTCTAGATTGCCAAGAGTACCAACTACAGAGAGCAAATAATTCCCTACCAGCAACTCTAAAGGACCTGCTAGCCAATAACACCGATATAGAAGACAGAGTCATTCAATACCTTAAGGACATCAACATCAAATCAAAAATTTAACTTAAAATAACTCATTTGTACAAACATATGCATGTAAACCATTATGTAACATGGTGGCCAATAGCCCTAGTAGCTGAAGCAACCAATAATTATTTAAATAAAAAAATTAAAAAAAGTGTCTGCGTATGCGGAAGGCTTAGACATCAAGTCATTGATGTACATGGGATATTTTTAAATATTTTAAAGGAACTAACCTACAAAAATAATTTTTTGTAAAAGTTTATCGCTAAATAACTTATCTTACAATTTGTATATATTATAAAATTATTCATGTTTATAAATATTACCAAAGAGTTCACTAAATCAAATGAAAGATGAAAGATAAATTTAAACTTTACCGACTCCTAGATTCTGGCTCAACTAAATCGTCCCTTTATAATAAATATTCCTCACTGCAATATTTAGTTAAAGATTCATTTTTCGTATCTTCACGCGCTATTTATATTTTCTCAAATTGGGGTACATTGCCGGGGGTCTTTGGTAAGACGGTTACCTCCTTCGGATTTTTATCTTCCGATATTGTGCTCTAAGTTCTGGGGCCGACTCAACCTCAAGTATTTTAGCCTCAGAACTTTAGTGTACTCAGCCTCATGTATACGTAACATGATTATTCAGGGATAATAGGACCGATCGAAATGTCACACTGACCACGTAGCTTTTATGTCTATGATTGGCGGTCTAGAAACGGTGAACTTACATTTTCTCCCCATATACCACTCTCCTATGGATAGGTAATCTTCCTCTGTTTCAGTATTTGTTTAGTACTTCTGCTATCACCACAGTATAGTTTGTTTGCTCTCTAATCTATCTGTTGTTATAAATCAAGCATCGCTGTATCTATGGCTGTTTGTGTTACTTTTAACTTTTGATCCATAGGCGTGAATATTGAAAAACTCAGTAAAAAGAAATTATAATTATAGAATATTACATTTTATTGACATATATTTTATCATAATAATATTGTAACTAGGGAAGGGTTCTTCGATACATATTTTCATTATTTGAAACCGTGCCAAATAATAATTTGACATTTCAACATCCCCACTCAAACTTGAATATAGTTTTTAAATTTTAACCTTAGCATAATGCAATTTTTTTTATACCGATTAATTGAAAGTCCTTTTCTGCTACATTCTCATTTGACTGTACATGTTAAATTTAAATTTTCTTTTGAAAAAGTAGTTCTAAGTATTATTTTTGCAGAAGTCAATAGTTCCTCTATTATTGCAGTAAATCAAAATAGGTTGAGATTTGTCCATTGACATTAATTCATCTCTCAACTTTTTCAACCAAACACCTTCTTGAGCTGCTGCATACATCGATATATACTCTGTTATACATGATGATAGAGCCATACTGGACCATTCTAAAAAAGAAAAATATGCCCTGTTTTTTCATTACTGGCCCAATCAGCTTCTTAGAAAACTTGCATATTTGTACATCCATCCTTTGAAAATTCCAATTTTGCATCGAGGGTACTGCCTAGATATCTTAACATACGCTTCACTGCATTCCAGTGAGAACTCCGGAGAAGTCCGGTCACGTCCCTTGCACCGCCCTTCCACCGCCTCTTGATAAGAAATATTTTTTAAGTCTGGGTCATCGATAGTTTTATTTGTCAACACCTGTTTTTCATCTAAGGCCCAGTTGCACAGTAACCGCTTAAGTTTTTATCTAGGTTTAAGTTTTAGCTTAAGGTTTAGTTGTTGCACAGTTTCAGTTTTTGGTTTAAACTTAAGCTTAAGCAGGAAAACACTTAAGCGGTAGATTTGTTTGGTTTAAGCCAAAATAGACTGTCAAATAGGACAGGTTATGGTCATATTAAAATTGATCAGATTAATTTGATTGAATGAAAATGTTATATATTAATATATTAATACGTTTTCGCCGAATACTCGTCTATAAGCACCAGTATGATTATATTAATCAATGGGATGATGAAAAAATAGATTTCGATTAAATAGTAATATTAAGAAAATAAAGTTGAAATCCCATATTATATCAAATATCGCAATTTGTACCTTGCGTCATCAATATATTAAAATGCCTAATATTCAAATGGAACTTTATCGCACTGTTTTCTTGAGTTCTGGGAGCAATAGACTGAGTAATCTTAATCCAGATCTAGAAACAGATATTAATTTTATAAACGATGTTCCTAACACAAAAATAAATCAAAACAGAAGATATAATGACAATATTCGAGTTAGGAACAATAATAAATGTTTATTTTTCTAATTTATAATGTATAAATAATAAAATTGTTTATAAATGTAAATATTTTGTCTATGACCTGCCCGTAATTTAAAATTTATTAATTCTAAATCTTTCTCTGAGCATTCTGCCACTGAACCACCTCCAGTCACTTTCAGTGAATACTTATGGTCGGCATTTTTGTTTTCTTGTAGATTTTTAAGTTTTCTTTTATAGGTATATATTTTTTAACATTCTGCTTCTCTGTAAGAGTGAACGCTTACATTGTTAAATTCATCATGTATGTTCGTCTAAGGACATTTATTTTTCTTCCACAACATTTAGTTTCATTTTTTACACACAATAATATAATCATATTTTTTTAATAAATTTTATAGAAGATCAGCTCTAAGTTCGTTGTACATTTATTTTTACGTTTCGTTTACCGTATTTTCCATTGATGGCAAAATTTACATTTTTTGTATAATAAACTACTTGACAAGTGACATTGACAAATAACATTGACAGTTATGTTTATATTGAATTTCAAAATTTCCCCGCTAAATATTCATTTTCCATATTACCAACTTTGTGAATTTATCACTTCAGTTGGCTTAGCTACAGTCTGTTCCAAACGGTTAAGCGGAACTAGATTTTGCAATCTAGTTACTTTCATCGTTTAAATCGTGCTTTTTGGCCGTGTTGTTTGAGCTTTGTAAATCATACTTACAATAAATATTTTTTGGTGATTTTTTTCATCATTTTAAAATGTCATTATCTTTATATGTTAATTTTTTGTGTCTTTCTTATTACAAGTTTCCCAATCATTTATATTTTTGTCATTAAAATATATAAAAAAATAATTTAATTTTGACATATATACTTCGTTTCCATGGTTTCATTGTTGGAATTTTTAATTTTGACATTCCAACTTGAAAAATGAAATATCCCTAGCAAGGTCCCTTCTCGTGACAACCTAAAAGAACGAAATTCCCATTTAGTTCCGCCTAACCGTTTGAAACAGACTGTAAGTATTTTTTTATTTTTAACTATGCAACGTCTGGCGCTTAAGTATTTGGTTTAAGCTGAAGCTTAAGGTTTAGTTAAACTCATACTTAAGCAACTGGCCATAAAAGATTTACATACAGGATTAAATTCTCCCATGCCGAATCTTGACAGAGTTTCTTTTATATACGCTTTCTGATCAATCCAAATCTTACCAACCGATTTGTCGCGTGTACCAAGAACGTACTGAGCTTCACCCAAGTCCTTCATCTTGAAGTTCTTCATTAAATTTTCTCATTTTAGTTTTAAAATCGTTTGCTATTATGAGCAAATCATCGACATAAACATTGATTATTTTGATTCCCCCAAAATTATGATAAATGCTTTGGACTGCGTCATTTTTAATTTCTTCAAGGTTGCATTTAGTTTTTCATTCCATACTCGACTTGCTTGCTTTGATTCAGAAAAGGATTTCTTTAACTTGCATACCTTGTCATATTTTGAATATATTTCTGGCTGAACCATGTAAATATCTCATATTCTCCTTGAAAAAGGTTGTAACTGCGTCCAAATGATCAATATCCAAATTATATTTTACTGCTAGGGCTAGCAAATAACGTACTGAACTATAACAAGCAATGGAAGCAAACGTTTCTTGATAATCTACGCCCTTTCTTTGCTCGTATCATTTAATTACAAGTCTGACATTGTACCTTATCTTGTTTCATTGAGCATTTCTTTTTATTTTATAAACCCATTCTTGTTTCAACTTCCCCACGTCTTGTTTTCCATAAAAGAATTATATTCATCATCTATGGATTCTTTCCAATGTCTCCAATCGGCTCTCGTCTTTGCTTCATTCGGATCTTTTTTGGGTTTCACTGCCTGGATGAACTTCTCCGCCGAGAATCAGCAATAGATATGTTCAGATATGTTCATCTGTGTAGGAACATAGTCTTCTTCGCCTTCTAATTCTTCTTCTCTATTATCTGAATCTGTCGTATTAACATTTTCATTAGATAATGCTGGGGTTTATGTGCAACTACCTGAGCTGTGAAGTTTTTAACTTGATTTCCCCATTGGATCCGCATTATCAATACTCTGTGAACATATCAAAAAAAAAAATAAAAATCTTTATCATTAGATTGTACTTGCGCATTAAATCGTTGATCTTCAAAGAAAATCACATCTCGACTGATATCAACTCTTATAGTGATGGGATTACAAACTTGATATGCCTTCGATTCTTCACTGTACCCAACGAATATATATTCTCTTAATTTGCAATTCTATTTTCTTCGTTTCTGTTTAGGGATGTGAACAGAATATTTGCATTCAAACACATTTTTTTACCACAATTTTTCTGGTCGAACATCCATCAGTCGCGTGACACTGTGAACAATTTATTGTGTATATGGCTGCTGCAACTGCTTCCGCCCAAAAATCTTTTTCAAGTCCAGCATCAAATAGCATACACCTTGCGACACCATTTTGGTGAGGTGTATATGGTGCCCTAACTTGACGAAGGATCCCCAACTTGCATTAAAGCGTGAAATTGTTCATTGCAGTATTTACGGCCGCCATCTGTACGCAAAGCCTTGATGGTTTTTCCTCTTTTGATTTTCAACGAAGAATTTGAATTCTACAAACCTCTTGAAAGTCTCAGCCTTTGACTTAACAAAAAAATTCCTGGAGTAGTCATCGAGAAATATTAAAAAATAGAAAGCTCCACCTAAGGATTTGACTTCCATCGGACCCCAAGATCCGAATGCACAATCTTTAGTACTTCAGTTGCTCTTTGTCCAATGTCGCTAAATGGCAATCTACCTACTGTTTACCTGATAAACAAATTGAACATTGAACATATGTCATATCTTCAAAATTGACATCTGTCATACTGTCAAAATAATTTTTCTTCAGTTTAAATTGTTAAAATTAGTATTGTCAAAACACCTGTGCCATAGCATACAATCCTTTTTTAAACCTTTAACTAAAAAACTTGTTTCTTTCTTATTCAATTTAAAATAAACATACCATTTTCTTGTCTTGCAGTTACAACTAAATGTGAATTGTCATAAACCCTGCAACTACTGTAGTCAAATACTACCTTCTTGACAGCTTCCACCATTTGATAACAAATTAGCGCAGAGATCTGGCACAAATAACACATTATCAGCAGTGCGTTTTTCTACAGTATTATGCACTTTGACTTTTAAATTAATCTTGCCTACACCGGCAATCTTCATTGCGTTATTATTTGCTGCAGTCACCTCACTGACAAATTGCTAAATACTTTATTTGCCATATATGCAGACACACCAGAGTCAATGTATATATATTTTCATTATTTAAAAGCGCTGCAAATAATAATTTGACATTTCAACAGTAAATTTATGCACTCTTTTTTCAGACAGATACGGAGATTGCTTCTAAACACATTTATGAGTTTTCCAAAAACTGCGTCAACGTCCACATTTTCGCACTCAAAATCACCTTGCACAGATTCACTATTTTCACAACAGAAATTAGGAATTTCCTCAAAATCAAATGGTCGCCAAATAGCCATGTTGTTAATGTATGCACGCTATGAACGTTGAAAATTAACTAAGAAACAAGTATAAAAACCCCTAAAATTTAGAAACAATAGGATTATAAATTGGGAAAATATCCTTAATGGTTTTCAAGAAACTTCAATTGAACTAGTGTTACATCTATTCTATTTAAATTTAAAATTCTCTTCTTACCTCTTATATTCTTTTTACAGCACGAGTCTTATGATTACTGTCATAAACCTATTACGGCATTATAAAGCTTCTTAACAAGAGTGACCATTTCATTTTGGAAATACTATACAATTATTTATTTTTATTTGTTTTTAATTTTGATTAAGTTTCCTTTTATGGTGTTGAATTTCATAAATTCATGAAATTAGTCCTAAAAACACCTAAAAATCAACTGTCTAAAATTTGAATACTAAATAAACCTAATTTCGTACACATATTTAGGTACTTGTTATTTTATTGATAATTACATCTGAAAGATTTTTGCTATTTTGTTTTCATAAGAGAATTATTATAACATTTATTGGAGACGAGTTCTTTTTTTTACTGGGAACCAGTACCGGGCCAGAGACCGTAGGTTAGGAATCGCTAACTTATAGTCTATCTCAGAAAGAGCGATAGTAATAAATCTTTTTGTCAGGCAGTTACCAGTGGCGTGCACATTTTAAACCGGTTTAAATTGGTTTTGTGTATTTCTATATTACTATTTATCATTTTCTGGTTAATTTAGTAATTTTCTACTTGTTAATCTAATATAATCGCATTACTCATCAACTCTCTAGCTTCAGGTAAGGGACTTAATGGGAATTCTAAGCTACTTACTTAATTCCTTAAATATAAGCCTTATATATTAAGCTACGCCACAACTTAATGCTTTCTGATTGGTCGTTTGGAAGCGAGATAGCCATAGCAAGGGGGGGGGGGGGGGGGCAAGTTAAAAGGGTAAGTTAAAATACTAGTATTTATTTCAGTTATTTTCTAACTATTATAGAAATCAGTTACGAAAATGGCAACTTCGAGTTGCCATGGTTCGAGAATGTCAATGGTTTTGTAGACAATGGTTTACTAGTATTTGAATCGAAGCATACAGGGGATTATCACGAAGATATGAATGCAAATGTATTTGAAGAGTACTTCAAACAAATGTTATTCTTTATACCTCAAGGTGCTGTAATAGTTATGGATAATGCTAGTTATCATTCTAGAAGAGTGGAGAACTTGCCTACAACAGCATGGAGAAAAGGACACATTGCTAACTGGCTAACATCGAAGCATATACAATTCGAAACAATGGTTAAACAAGAACTATTAGCCATAGCGAATCTACATAAACAAAAATTCGTTAGATACATTGTTGATGAATTATGTGCCTCGCGTGGGGTTACTCTGCTTAGATTACCACCGTACCATTGCGAACTAAATCCGATAGAGCTAGTGTGGGCCCAAGTGAAAGGTAAAGTAGCACGTAACAACACAACTTTTAAGTTAAACGATGTTCGGAAACTTTTGATGCAATAACATTTTTCATACAAACATGATTATTGTTTTGAAATTTTAATAGTATTCCAACAAAGATTCAGTAAATCCCCAAACGCACGCCTGTGACCATATTTTTCTTCAAAATTTTAAGGTAAAATTTTTATGATCTATTGTGTTTAACCCTAGTTCGTATTCCCATATAAGATGTGCGGCACACTCGGTTGTTTCTTAACAATATTTCGTTTCGAACTATTCATATTTTGTGTGCCGCTCCTGTGTGAAAAAACAATAACTTTTTACAAATAATAAATTTTATTGCTATCGCTCTTGCTGGGATATACTATAGTAGATACCTACGAAATCCTGAAATGTGTGAAAATTCAAAGCAAACATCAATTTTTATTAGCAAATTAATCTAAAGATAACTGAAATAAAACTGTAAAGACATGTGCTAGCCACAAGCAATTTTCAGGTATAATGTGCAATGTATACTTATAAACCGGTACTTTGATAGTTCACGGAATTACGAAGCATACCGCAAAATGTGCAAATCGTGTTCAACAAAAGGAAATAGACTTCTAAGAACATTCTTCAACAAAAACAAAACTAAATTTTAAACACAAAAAATTAATAATTGATTAGTAACAACTCCTAATTTTTAGTTTTGGCTTCATTCTTAGGCTTTTATAGATATGACCAAAAACCCTAATGCCGTCACTCATGTGTTTGTCTGTTCGGTAGAAATTGTGACCACACGGCTAGACCTAGAAAGTTAAAATTTGGAATGTTTATACAATTCTTTGACCTTCATATAAGAAAACTATTGAGAGTTCATAAAAAAAACACACACACAATCGCGGGAAAATATAAACAAATATATATTCAACGAAAAAATAATGTTTTTCTTAAAATTTTGGGTGGGGTATCAAATGAAACCTCTTAATGCGTAGATATAAAAAAAAAATCTAAGTTTTTATGGGATTTTCGCCAAAAATGTGTCGTAACTTTTATCCCCCACTCTATTTCTCATAGGAACTGGTCTAAAAATCTACAACATTTCTCAGCAATGTACAGTGATAGGAACCGTAATAGTTCAACATGAATTTTTAATCTAATTATTTTTTCCAAAGTTCTCGATTTTTTTGCAACACCGTTCTAACAATATTTAACTGACTAACTGGAGAACTGGGTACCTGCCTTGACGCGCGCTTCTCTAGTCAGGGGTCTCAAACTCAAAATGTAAGATGGATACATAAGACTTTTTTTTTAAGTAAGTGAACCGCAAACTTTACTCTTTCAATTTTGTAAAATTTCGAAGAGAAAGGACAGAAATCTGTTTGTAGAGCTTAATGATTTTTTTTATTGATCTAGTAAAATTATAATGAAATATGTAATTTATTTCTTAGTTTGCCGAAATATTTGGCAACGTTAGCCCATGATTGGCCCGCATTCGTATCAACTGAAAAGCGCGAGTTTATGTCCCTAAATAACAAATTCTACGTTCTACGAGCGCTACCTTTTAAGTTTTTACAAAAACTAAGAAAAAAAATTTTTTTTTGGACAAACTGTTTTATTTCTTTTCAAAATATTCACCTTTGATATTTCCATACTTTTGCATGTGTTCAAACCAATTCTCAACACTTTTTCCACTCTGAAGTTATCTCAAAAACATGGTTTTCGAAGGTTTCTACAGCTTCTTGAAGTGATGTAAATCGCCGTCATCGCATTCTTTGTTGGACATTGGGGAACAAAAAATAAATGTTTTTCTCCTTCAAATAAATAACTGTTTGACGTGCAGTGTGGGAGCTTGCATTGTCATGATGAAGAATGATGCGACGTTTTTGGTTGTTTTTCCTGATTTTGTCGATGACTTCTGGCAAACAAATTGTTGTATGCCATCAGTATTAACCTCATCAGTTTTCTGATCCTCTAAAGGAATGGTTGCGACATGTCCAGTACAACCGAAGACACAAGCGCCCATTTTCTTAAAAGTGCTTCGTGAACGAACAACTTTTGTGGGTTTCGGTTCATCTTGGAAGACCCAAACAGTGGACTGTTGCTTAGTTTCCGGTTCATATGAATTAATACAAGTTTCGTCACCTGTAACGATGTTGTATACTGATTTCGCAGTGCATAGGTTCAATTTTTTTAGTATTCCCTTACACCAATCAACACGAGCATTTTTTTGAGCTTTGATCAAATTATGCGGAATCCATCAGGAACAGATCTTTTTCACAGCTAAATGTTTCTAGCAAAATCGAATGTATTGCAGTCTGCGATATGCCAAAGGATGTCTCTATCTCATGGTAAGTCACATGCTGATCTTCTTCAATCATTTTGGGCACAGCATCGATGTTTTTTTGAATCACAACCGACTTTGGTCGACCTTCACGAGATTCATCATTGACGGACGCACGACCACGACGAAATTCTGCAAACCAATTGTAAACAGTCTTTTCTGATGGTGCTTAATTATTAAAAGTTGAACGAAGCGAATCTATGCATTGTTGTTGAGTTAGGCCTTTACTGAAATCGTAAAAAATCATCCAACGAAAACCTTCACGAGTAATATCAATTTTTTCACAAACTTGATTTTTTAACGCTCACTGTCAACAAACTACTCGGTTAATTTATAAGCTGCAACTGATTTCACAATAACCAATGTCAAACTTTACGAATATAGTAATGACACATTTCAATATTGTCATCTAGTACAGCGTTTCACAACAGGGGGGCCGCGAAGGCTTCGTCGGGGGGCTGCGAATTCATACAAGATCGAAACATGAAAATATAATAAAAATGCACTTAATCTTGCAAGATATAAATTTTATTCATATTTATAAATCCAAGTATCTTATATTTATATTCATGTTAGGTTTTCTTATACGTTCATGCCGCTGTTTTCAGAATCCTCAGTCTGTTATGACGCTCTATAAAACGCTGTTTTATAGAGCGGTCGTTTGTAAAAACATAAAAGGTAACCCTCGTAACTTCTAACTTCTTGTTCCTACGGACAAAATAAAAGGGAGACAAGCTAATCAGAAGGCCAGATTTTTGACATCACTCACGTTACAATTGTGCAATACGAATTTGTTTGAGACAAGCCCGACTCAGTGCAAAGTAGAGATACATAATTATAAATTCAATTTGTACATAATATTATTTAATTTGTTGTTCCAACGCCATTAACTTTCTTGACAAATACTACCTTCGTTCCACAATAAGTGAGCAATTTCAATTTGTGTTGAAATTGCAGAATTCACTTTAAACCACTAGTAAATTTGTTCAGTTCATAATTGTACTTAATTAATGTGTAGTTGTATCAGAATAATTCATTAAAAATGTTTCCATTGTTGAAGTTCTTAAATTTTTTCAATAGCTCACTTATTTTGGAATTTTTAAATAGGTTTAAAAGCTCACTTATTGTGGAACGGAGGTAGTAGTATTTAACCCTACCCTCTGCCGCTGTAGATAAAGGCACGTGGTTATTTTTCAAAAGTTATCGAATTTTATTTATATTATTATATGCCTACAATTTGTTGTCACTTACTTCATACCTACTAAAACTGATATGTGTGAAAATTAACACTTCACTTTTTCATATATATATATATATATATATATATATATATATATTTTTTAAATTATTTTATGTATTCTGAAAAAAGCATTTAATAAAAATTTCTTGATGTTGTTATTGCTATATTTTATAATATCTAAATAAATTATTATTGTCCGAATTAGAAGGTAAACAACATAAATTATTATTTGTTTTCTATTTTTGAGATTTTAATGCTGTTTCAAATAAAACAAATATGTTTTAAATACATATGACGTGTGCAGAATTGTATTAATTTTAATTTACACTAATAAAAATACAAACAAAACACACAAATATTTAAAAAGTTAATATGACAATAACACTGACACAGGATAACAATATCAATAACATAACACATTAATAACTTAGAATAAGGACCCCGAATCTTTTTGCACCATAGAGTACATTTATGATTACCGTGACGGACATCATTTGTTAAGATTTAATAAATATTTCGCAAAAACCCTTATGTCGTCATTCATGTGTCTGTACGGTAAAAATTATGGCCAAAGGACTGGACCTAGTGAGTTGAAATTTGCCATGCTTATACTGTTCTTTGACCCGCATATACGAAAAATACAGAGACCAAAATAAAAAGAAATTGCGGTAAGAATACAAACAAATATGTATTAGAATATTTCTTTTTATTTTAATCTTAAGTGGGGTATCATGTGATCTTTGATCTGATTGCTCTTGCGTGAATAAAATAACAAAATTTTATTAAACAAAAGAAATAGTTTCTAGCGATTTACTCCAAAAAATTTTTTGATTTTGATTTGATTTTTTTTTGACCCACACTTGATTTCCGAGAGAGGTTGACTAAAAATCTGACAGCAAATTTTGATCCAACTATTATCTCGAAAAATATCATTATTCTTTCGAACGATTAAAGTTTTTCTATTTTAAAAAAAATACAGAGTGCTACAGGGAATTGTTTAATCATTGATTAACTTCTTTATTTAGAGAGATACGAAGGAGTTTAAATGAGGAAAGATGTAGTATTTTGCTCTACAAATAAGAATATTAAATTGGTAAAACTGGTAAAACTATTTATACCCTTATTCCGTACCAAATATGTTAAGTCTACGGCGGTGAAAACGTTCAAGGTCATTTTTTGTACTTATATCTTTCCACTTCTTCTTATGGACATCAGGGCACTATGGGTTTAAATCTAATATTAAAAAGTTATTAAGACTTGAGTAAACAAGTAAATCCCCAGTAAACCCAATGTTCCACAACCATCAATTTTATTAAGAAGAAATAAATATTAAAAATCAAAGCAATAACTTTTTTAATTAATCGTTTATTGATGATTATACTCATTTTTCAGCTGCATATCCATTAGAGTCTAAAGGAGAAGTCTTCCATTACTTTAAAATTTATGAAGCAATGGCTACCGCACATTTCAATTTAAAATTAAGCAGATTCAGATGTGACAATGGACGTGAATATATTTCTAGAGCAATGAAAGAATTCTTCGATAAAAAAGGTATAAGGTTTGAGTTTACTATTAGATATACACCGGAACAAAATGGGGTAGCAGAAAGGTTTAACAGGACAATTATAGAAAAAGCAAGATGTTTGATCTTAAACTCATCTTTGGAAAAGAATTTCTGGGTAGAAGCTGTTCTATGTGCTCTCTACATTACAAATAGATGTCCTACTTCTGCACTAAACGGGAAGATACCTGCAGCTCTCTGGTTCAATGAAAAACCGAATGTTAAAAAAATGAAGTTATTTGGATGTATTGCATTTCTACGAAAACCAAAAGAACTGATTTCTGGAAAATTTGAATCAAGATCAATACGATGTTACATGGTTGGGTATTGTACAAATGGTTATAAACTTTGGTGTCCGGAACAACAAAAAATTATATTTGGAAGAGACGTAATATTTGATGAAACAAAATTCACTTTTAACGGAACAAGTTCAGAAGATTGGCTCTGGAATGAAAAATCTGAGAAAGAAAATCATACTGAGGAAGAAAAACACGAAGATATTTCGGAAATAATTTTATCTTCAGCTGAAGAAGAAGAAAAAGAAGCAGAAGAACAAGAAACTCGGGAAGAAAATGAAGCACCACGTCGTAGTAAAAGGGAAACAAGAAAACCAAAATACTTGCAAGAATATGCAACGATTGCACTTCATGCTGAAAGTTACGTAGAAGATTTACCGAACTCCTTTAATGAAATATTTAATCGAGAAGATGAACCTGAATGGAAAAGTGCAGTTAAGGAGGAAATTAACGCTTTAGATAAGAATAAAACATGGGAAATGACCAAATTACCCCATGGAAAGAAAGCAATTAACTGCAAATGGGTTTTTAAAATAAAACGTGATCAGCTGGGAAATATTGAAAAATATAAGGCAAGACTGGTAGCTAAAGGGTGTTCGCAGCAAAAAGGCTACGATTATGAAGAAACTTATGCACCAGTTGCAAGGCTTACAACGTTTAGGATATTGTTATCAATAATACATAAAGAAAATCTTATTGCTCAACAATTAGACGTTAAAAATGCCTTTTTACATGGTTTCCTAAAGGAAGAAATTTACATGAAACCGCCACCAGGGTATGCTTGTCAACAAGATATGGTATGTAAATTAAAGAAATCTCTGTATGGCCTGAAACAAGCACCACGGGCATGGAATGAGACATTCGATAAATTTATACATCAAACTGGAATGCGTAGATCACAAGTTGACAAATGTTTATATTTTAAATATTCAGAAGGTAATAAAATTTATTTATTACTTTATGTGGATGATATAATTATTGCAGGAAATAACAAATTGGTAGTTCAGGAACTAAAATCAAAATTAATGAAGAATTTCGATATGAAAGATCTTGGTGAACTACATTCATTTTTGGGAATAAAAATTACGAGAAACAATGAAGAACGTTTTATTTCCTCGTCAAGTAACCTATTCTTTACAAAACTTAGCGTTAAATTTTCTGTATTTAATGTTTCCAAAGCCATAGTGATACATGTTTTTCATAAAGTATGTCAAATAGTTTTGTTGTTGAATAGTGTACAATTATTTTCCAATTTTTCTAATTAATAAAACTTGTTTATATTTCACTTCTTGGCGTTCACCCTTATTTTAAAATAATAACAGGTTACGGGCCCAGAGGTGATCAAAAAAAAAAGGTATTTTCTAATAATAATATTACCTACGTCAAATTAGTCGAAATGGCTGATGAAGTGGAGAAATATAGAATCCCACTTTTTGATGGAACCAATTTCGATAATTGGAAATTTAGAATGAAAACCTTACTGTATGAGATGGACTTAATTAGTTTCGTGGAAAAATCGGTGAGCGAAATGGTCCAAGTCTTGGAAACAGATACATTAGAAATAATAAGCCAGAAGGAACAAAAATTGGAAAATTTAACTAAACGTGACCGGAAGTGCAAGTCGCAAATTATTCAGCGTATAGCTGATAGTCATTTAGAGTATGCTAAAGATAAGAAAGATTCACATCATTTATGGAAGTCGCTATGCGAAGTTTTTCAAAGAAAAGGAATGGCCAGTCAACTTTTGATAAGGAAAAGTTTACTGACGATGAAATTTAATTTTTTAAATGATACACTTGCTAATCATTTTTGATAAAATGATTCGAAATTTACGCAGCAGACTTTCATTTTATTATTTTCATCACATAATGATTTGTAATTTAAGTTATCGAAAACCTTGTACTATTCAAAAAATCTATTACTTTTAAAATTTATATGGGACATCAAACAAAAGGTCTTAAAGCGTACATTATTATCAAACAACAATTTATTTATTACTTCACACAATTTGTCCTAGGCATCCAGCATTTGGGCCTTCTATTGGCCTCTTTCACTTACTAAATATCTATGAGCCCGAAATGTGTGATAATTCACTTTATCTTTTTTCCTTTGATTCCAACTGAAGTCCACCAAATACAAAGGAATTTTCTTGGAGTTAGTTGTACCTTTGTCATTTATGGTACTGCTAGTTAAGTAACTGGGTCATTTGTTAATAACAAAAACAAATGATAAGACCGCGCATCATTAGTTCAATCAGTTTTTCATGCAATCCCAGAATTCAATACTAAAAAGTTTCAGTTTTCCGGCGCGAAAGAAATGATGCAATAGTAAGGTTATGAACAACAAACGTTTGTTGTTGTTGTTCTATTTTTAAGTACACATATCTAAGATAATTCAAATAGTGTAAATGAATTGCAATCTGGTTGGGAGAGAAAAACTGAAAGTGAAGGTGGATTTATTGATGAATATAGGCCGGGTCAACCAAACAAGGGACACGGAGAGGCTCAGTGATTCTGTGAATTAAAAAAACAAAATAAGGGCCGACAGAATCCTAAAAGCGCGGGTCCATCGGCTTATCGACCCTAAATTCACTGGTTAAAAAAATAATCGCAGTCATAACTCCTACGACTGCGCGACTTCAAACAATACGAATTTCACCACAGTGTAAGTAAAAATTTATACTCGTAATTAGCTTTTACGAAATTATTAAAAATATTATGGCGTAGCAAATACATAAAGCATGAGGAACATTGATACGGTACTAGGTTAAACTGACAATTAGCAGAGCCTAAGCCAAACTGGATGATGGTACACTTATAGAGATGTATAGAGACTTAAAAAAACTAAACAATAAATATTTTAATACGCATAAAAATTAACAATGAAAATTTACAAGATTAAAACGATATTATCAAAGTTCGTTTCACTTTTATTTTATGTTATTGTAATCAATATATTTTGTAATTTATTTATCCATTTGCTTTTTTGTCAGACATCATATGAAGTTAATAAAACGTAACGAATATAAAAAATTGATTTGAAGTGTGAATTTTCAAAAATTTTAAGGTTTTTTAAGTGATAACTAATTGTGGGCACATAATAAAAATCTTAAATTTCGGTAACTTTTGAAAGAATAATCTATGTAGGTACTTCCATTTAGAGACTAAGCCGCATTCAGACCTCTTTAAATCAACACGTTGTAGTCTCTTCGTTGTTACGCTGTAAGTTATGTTTCTATGGAGAGTTTTAACGTTCTAAACACCGTTCACAGCTAATTAGAAATTATTGTGTTACGAATAGTCCGCCATCTGTGCGTTTACCAACCAACTATATAGCTCCGTAAAATTAATTCTATATATTATCGTTTTTATAATTCTGTAGTCTTAGATTTTAACTAACTAAACCTAACCTAATTACCTAAATTGATCATATTTACTGTCCGTCTTTGTAATTTTGAGCAAGATTTGTTAATGATGACAATATGTTAGGTTATGTAAAGGCATACGATAACTACGGTGTCACTGATAGAATGCGATAGCCAATGTGTTTATATGTCTGTCTCATTAAAACATCTCACTAGCTATAAGTTTAGAAAATTATTCATATTCCACAACGAACAACGTATTGAATTTAGAGGTCTGAAACGTTTCACGTCTTACCATATGACTAACTTCTAATGACAGTAAATAGTCTATAATCTACAGTGTATAAGCTATTGATTTAAAAGCTCTGAATACGGCTTTATACTTCAGAACCGTACTTGAAATGCGCTCGCATCAAGTCCTAGCTATAGCTATCCACTGCTCCAATCAGTCAGATATAGTATATTGACAGCACGGGTTTGCAAAAAAATCTATAACTTCCGGAATAATTATCAGATCAAAAATTTCTATGATACTATTCCAGTTTACAATAATGTGCATTTCTCAATTTATTTTCCAGATTTTTAGTGCTTTTGCCCGTGGGCAAAAGCACAAAAAAAAGTGAGGGACAAGCATATTTTTAAAACAGTTTTGGCTAAAATCGTTTTAAAATAAAGAAATTAAAAACTGCTTTTCGTTCCTCAATCTAAGTCTTAAGAATTTTCATTTGATATCACACAATACATTTTTTAAGTGAAATCACACGTTTTTTTTTAAAGTGATATCACTCAACACAAAATAATCGATATTTTTGGAAATAATAATCTAAACAAAAATTCCTATTGAACTATTGCGGTTCCCATTAATGTACAGTATTGAGATTTTTTTCAGATTTTTAGACCAACCCTTCTGGGAAATAGGGTCGGGGACAAAAGTTTTTATCTATCTATGTGTAGGGTGTTTCATTTGATACCCCAATCAAAATTTTAAAAAGATTTTTATTTTTGCGTTAAATGTATATTTTTCCCGCTATGGATTTTTTTGAAATCTATGGTTTTCCTATATGTAGGTCAAAGAGTTGTACACGCGTGCTAATTTTCTACTTTCTATGTGCAGCCGTTTGCTACAATTTCAACGGAACAGACAGACAGAGGACGTTATAATGGTTTTTTGGTAATAACTACAAAATCCTAAAAATGCCAGTTTTTTATGCTTCCAATAAAAGCAAAAGTTTATTGCACCAGGCAGAATTAATTAATTTCAATGAGGACCCATATTTTTACCGACCGCCAACATATATAAGGGAGGTATTCTGATCATACCGATTTCGAGATTCCGATGGATCTCCACGAATTGAGGTCCCTACATAACGTTTTGACTATTTTTAGCATGATGTCTGTCGGTCTGTCTGTCCGTCCGTCTGTCCATCTGTCCGTCCGCCTGTCTGTCTGTGAACACGTGTAGAGCAAATTCGGCTAAAAGGATTTTTATGAAACTTCATATTTAAGCTTCTGCCCTCAATGGCACGAGTTGATCAACTTTTGGTAAAAATCGGTTGACTAAAAAAGGGAATTTACTCGTGTCGATTTTAAGATTTTTGCGAATATTTAGCAACAGAAAAATATTTCGAGAAAGTTTATTTAACAAAAGTTGCTATAAATGCAATAACTAATAACTTTTATTTGAGATGTTTTTTGATGAAACGAAAAATGTCGAAAAAATTGTCGTAAATTTTTGTATCAAAAGTCTCAAATTTTCATACTTATATGTAACGTTTCCATGGTCATGATAAATAATATCTCTCTTAGAAAATATTAGGCCCAGTTATTTCTACTCTGCTGCTAGAATATATTTTATACAAGTACTTTATAATGGCGGTAGGTCCTGTGGTGGCCACAGCTGATTTTTTATTAATAATTTTGTTTCATAGCTAAGCACGTTAGTTTTATTAAATTATACAGTATATTTTAATAAAACTAACGTGCTTCATTCGATTTATTTTCACATTTAAGTACTTGTCACAAATCACAACGATCGAACTAAGCTACGGGACACCGGCCGTAATTCACTAATACATACAACACTAACCTTCGCCGCTGTTGCCGTTACTAGTAAATTTTTGCTACATATGTAGATAAGAACATTAGATATTGCATATGGCAACGCTGTATCTTGGGACACTCCGTGGAGTGTCCTTCCGAGCGTTGTTGTCTTGATTTAAATTTTTTAAATCTAACATTTATATGAAAAATCTTTGAATAAGAAATAATAAAAATAAAAATATGCAGATATATCTAGCTACTTTAATGCAATTTTAAAGAAGTATAAAGTATTAAATTTAGTTTTTTACTAAAAATTTTTAGGAGGCCACTGTTCCAGCGCCTCCCTGTCTCAGCCGCCACTGCATATATTGTTAAATACACACAACAATGAAGCCTAATTATTTGACGCAGATAAAAAGCACTGCAGTTATTCTGAACGAATTGACGTCACAATTGTGTTTTTTTTTTTTTTTTATTTTACTCTTTTACATATTTAATATTTATCACCAAAATTAAATAAAATAAAAATAAATTACAAGGTCTTATATCTAAACAACACTATATCTTTCGTCTGTTTATTTATTGATTATGACATTTTAATAGTTTTTGTCTTTATAAATATGTTAATTGTTAATAAATTAGTAAATAACAATATAGGTAAATATAATAAATAATAATATCAAAACTAATAAGTTTAAATATTAAACACTAAATGTACAGCGTTAATAATTCTAATGAGTAAATATTTATGAAATATACTAATTAAATATTTTGTGAATATAAATAAATAAATACAATACATTTTTGACTATGTACTGTACAAAATGTGTTGAATTTTATTGTTGTAATTTTAATATTTACGCACGTACATATATCTGTAGGTAAGTAAATAGGTAATGCAGTAAATACCTTCATCAACGCGAATTTCTGATCATCTTGAAGTTGTATAGAGGTCGGGGCCATCGCAAATATGTTCGAACTACAGACACTCACAAACTGACTGCTTGCTGCTTGTGAAAGGAAAGTTGAGTCAATGCTACCTGTTGTGGAGAGGATAAATAAGTGACCAATCATTTGTCTTCGTTTATCAACATTTGCGAAGCGACTATTTGCCGTATCGTATAAAATTAGTATGAAATTCTATTACATCACTTAGCATATCTTATTTTTTCCAAGTTTAACACTACGTATAATTAAAAGTAGTGGAATAATATGACAGTACTTTAATCAGCAACAGCCTTAGATTATTTTATATCAGATATTGAAGTTTAATACTTTTTTGACACTTTTGTGATACGATTATATTATTTTGTGATAAGATGACCAAAATATGTTTTCATTTGTTTCGAAAGACGCACCTTTTGTTTGTTCTTCTTAGTTTATTATTTATTTTTTAATGCTACTTTCTTAAATTGGAAAAACTTTAGCTATTTAAATGTACTTAGTCCTGCAATATTTCACTTTGACAATGTTGCCAGGTAATATTATTTTGTTGTAGGATAAGCTATAGGTACACCCAGCGCCGGATTTACGCACAGGCAAGCCTAGGTAGTTGACTAAGAGCGCAGACCAAAATGGGGCGCAATAGTTTCATAACTCTTAATTATTTATGCAGTGCGGGTAGAAGGTGAGATAATAGTTCTTGCCTAAAGGCGCAATAATAATTTTATCCAAAGGAGCAAATATGTGTAATATGTACTCCAATATGTCTAATATGGTCGCCCTTACACTCCCCGTACCCAACGCGCTATTAAATTGTAAGGTCCTTAACTTGGAGTTACCAGATCATAAAATTAAAAAACTAATGTAAAGTGTGAATTTTCACACATTTCACGGTTTTGTAGGTATTTAATAAGAGGAAGAAGACAATAGAATGCTGGATGTCTATGAACATATTCTATTGACATTTGATTTTTTAAACAAAATTTTAATTATTTGCGAAAATTTCGGCACAATAATATTTAAATTAACAAATTCCAACGATAATTTCTGCATTTGCTTCGTATTCAAATAATTAAATTAATAAGAAATATATATATAAATGGCTTAATTTTTTCACTTTTAGAAACTTATTTCCTCCTAGGGTTACCAACCGTCCTACTTTAGTAGGACATGTCCTACAATTTACCGCCTTGTCCTACGTCCTACCTACTATTAAAAAATGTCCTACTTTATAGTATTTTTACTTTTGAAGACGCCTTAAAGTTAAATGCCAATACAGTTAATGATAAGTGGTTCAATATTTTCAAAGTGTAAAACACAAGGAACAATTTTCCGAATTTTTAAAAATATGCCAGTTTATGTTAGCTATTCCAGCGCATAATGCTGTTGTGGAAAGAATTTTTCGTTTAATGGAAGCACAATGGTCAGACGAGCGAAATCGATTGTCAATTGATACAGTTAAAAATATAATGTTCGTGAAATTTAATTATAAAAATAAAATATGTTTAGAATTTTTCTATGATGACATTAAGGATAAAGCTTTATTAAAAAAGCAGATACATCTAAAAAATATGATTTTATTAAAAAAAATTGATGTGAAGTGTGAATTTTCACACATTTCAGGGTTTCGCAGGTATTTGGTATAAATGATGATTATTTGGGATGCCAAAACAAATTTTATGTCAAAATATTTTTTTATGAATTTTAATTCGAATGCCTAATACCATTATTTAAGTTTCTAAATATGTACAGTATTCTTTTTATATAGCAAGGTTCATGAAGATTTTTAAAATTGCGCCTATGGCTTCCATTGGTTGCTTAAATCATAAGCCCCGCCCTCTGATTTCGTTTACATTCAAACTAGAACTAATTATAATTTCAACACTTCCCACTGGTTATTAAATTTACGCTTTTAAAAATTAAATGCAACATTTACCAAAATATAAGTAGAATTTTGACAAAATAATTTAAACAAAATAAAAATGCAAAAAAAACAGAAAAATTAAAATTGACAGGATTCGAACTCTGGTTTGCAAATTGAACGATCGAAAAAATTCTACAAAGCAACGCCCAAACGCTTTACGCTGCGAGTGCTTGGTTGATTACTGTGTTACACAGCAGATTAAATATTTAACATATTTTAGTTAAAAACACAAAAAATGCGTTATTTTCCGAAAACATAATCTAATCAAAAATTCCTGTTGTACTATTCCGGTTCACACCAATGTACATTACTTAGAATTTTTTCAGATTTTTAGTTTAAACCATCTGGGCTACAGGGTGTGGGACAAAAATTTGTTTGCACAATTTTTGCTCAAAATCGCGTCAAAACAATTTATTTTGCAAAAATTAAATTTTGATCGTTAATCCACGTACTAAGGGCTTTCATTTGATACCCTACTCAGAATTTAAAAAAAATATTTTTTTTTTCGATGAGCACATATTTGTTTATATTTTTAGGGGGATATGTTTTTTAGATGTTTTAGTATTTTTCCTATGTGAGGGTCAAAGAGTTATATAAGCATGCCAAATTTCAACTCTCTAGGTTTAGCTGTTTGGCTACAATTTTTACCGAACAGACAGACAGACAGACAGACAGACAGACAGACGACAAAATGACGGTATAAGGGTTTTTTGGTCATACCTACAAAACCCTAAAAAAAGAAAATGTGAACGTCAACCAATAACCATATCTAATTATATGTTTTATTACCATATATATTTAAACTTGATTGTTGATTATTTATTGGTTGTTTTTTATTAATTATATATAAAGAAAATTTAAAAAAATGTCCTATTATTTATTTTATATTTTGATTTCTAAAATGTGATTTTGTTAAATATAAAGAAAGATGTGAACCAATAAATATATAATTAAATTTTCATATTAGTAGTATTACTTATTATTTATTGATTGTTTCTTGTTAATTACATGTTATTAAAAAATATATAAAAATGACCTATAATTTATTTTATAATTTAATTTAAAAAATTAAACCATAATTAATTAGGGTTGGATCCCATAATAAGGCCTTTTTTTATAATGAGGCCTTTTGAAAATTTGTTTGATAATATATAATCTATAATAAAATGTTTTTATAATATTATTAAACAAATTTTAAAAAAGGCCTCATTATGAAAAAATGTCTTATTATGAAAAAAAAGGTTTTGTTATGGGATTTGACCTTAATTAGGTACCTATATATTCCATAACATAATAAAACCTAAAAAAAAAAAACTGTCCTACTGTGTCCTACTAAACTACTATTTTTAGTAAAAATATCCTACTCTGTCACGAGAGACATTTGGTAACCCTATTTCCTTCTCCTTAGGATTTCAACCCATAGGTTGGTTTGCAGCATTTCTCCATGCTTCCCAGTTCTCAGTCTTTTTAGTTCACGTAAGTGTTGCAATTCATATCTTCCATTATCTGTTTCATGTACTCTAGCCTTGGTCTACCCCTACACAGGGGCGTGCGGTGATATCACAACAAGGGGAAGCAATTAAAAAAATTAATAAATAAATAAACCATATAATTCGTAATCTTACATATATATAAATTAAATCAATTCTTCTAGCCTGTGTTATAAAATTCCTGTGTTATTACTTTTCCTATAAATATCTCTTTATGTTTTTCAATTAAATTAATAAGTAATGAATTTTCTATGGATAATAATGCCAATTTAGGCAAACTTTCTTGTCCTATAGAATTTCTAATGTAGGTTGTAATCTTTTTAAGGCCGAAAATGATCTTTTACAGATACACTAGTAGTAGGTATAGTTATAATTAATGTACATAAGAAGACCAATTGCGGAAATAAAGAATTTGAATCTGTAAAATTAATAAATTCCATCAATTTACTAACATCTTTATTCATTAAATCCTCTGAATTATACATGCCTATCATTTCATTTCTCAACCTAGGGAAATCAAAATATTTACCATAAACAGATTTTAAATTTTCAAATGCATGTTCAGGAAATTGTTTTATATAAGTATTGAATTTCGCGGGACATATTAATTCTGAAAAACGTAAATTTGATAAATCCTTAAATCTATTATCTATCAGCATGATAATACTGTCTAATATTGGAAAAGTGTTCTATAACTTCCTTTGACATCTCCCACATTATCATTCCTAAGATGTATTTTTGTGGAGACATATTCCGACATTTCATTTGAATTATCCCAGTAATTCTCAAAATGATCACATTTGCAATTAATTGATATCTTAAATTCGTCTACTTTTAATAAACAATACTGAATATAGCTAGTTCTACTTTGCAGTATATTGTATAAAACATCCGGTAAGGCAAAAATATCAGGAAAAACAGTTAGAAGAAAGCAATAATCAAAATCACGCAACTATGTTAAAAACTATATAAATTCTTGTAATGCGATTGGTTAGAAGCAGTTTGAAAATTACATCTTTGAGCGCTTATTAGTTGGAAAGAGAAAGAAATTGGCGCGAAGTGTCGTGACTATTACAATACGAATATTTGAATATTTTTAGCAAATACATATTCAGTATAATTAAAGACAGAGCCGGCGGAAGCGGGCATGCAAGGTATACGGCACATGCGGGCTCCGCTGCTAGGGGGCGCTGACGTGAGACTCAAAAGGGGGCGCCAAATGCCAAATGAATGTAAAAGTAATTTAGTGAAATGTAATTTTAGAAGCGAGGACCTTTTTTTTCTTCACTTGAAATTTAGAAGTGAGGACCTTTTTTTTAGGTCTTCATTTGACATGCTCGAAAAAAGCTAGTTACGCCCTGCCTAGGGGCGCTCAATTAAATCTTGCCTACGGGCGCCACAGACCCTCGCGCCGGCTCTGATTAAAGAGAATTAATATGCGTAAACACCAATAATATTTTGTGTTAGTTTGTAATTTTTCGAAAATTCTAAAATACCAAAATTACTAAATATATTTTAATAAATGTGGACAAGGGAAGCAATGCTTCCCTTAAAAAGGTAAAATCTTATCAAAAAGGTTTTTGAATGATTTCCTTGAAATAACTATTGTTTTTTTTTCTTCGGAACTCGTTAAAATGAATTCCGGTCTTGGTGGTCTAATTTTTATATCATAGGTTCAATTATTTTTGGAAACCAGTTCTAAAATTGAAATCACGCTTTTTTCATTCTCATTCATTTTTAAAATTTATTTATTATTATTTTTTTTTTTTTCCAAAATTCGCCACTCACATAAAACACAATCACACATACTTAAGAAAATGTAGCGAGTAAATAATTATCAAATATACTAATAAAACACTATTTTAATAATGTAATTATTAAAACATCGAATGTAGGTACATAACCTTCTAATAACACAGAACTACAAACAAATGTCAAAATAAAGCACTTCGACTGATAATTAAAACTACGAACAAAATATGCAGAGCCGCAGTAAGGCGGGGGGCGGAGGGGCGATGGTCCCAGCGCACTAAGGAAAAGGGCGCTGACGGGCTTGCTAAGGGGCGCCATTGCGAAGATGAGGACCTTTTTGTTTTTGCTCGTCACTTGGATTTTGAAAGGTGAGGACCTTTTTTTTTGCTCATCACTTAAATTTTGAGATGTAAGAACCTTGTTTTTATTTATCAAGGGCGCCAAAACACGGCTCTGCCCCTAGCGCAAGTTTTCCTTACTGCGGCTCTGAAAATATGTTTTGACCCACTTGTAATAGCTGCTACAGGTTACATACTATTGCTCGACCTTCACCCCCGCTTGTATCCCGCATTAACACTCGTACAAAGATTTGAGACATTCGCTCTTTTGCACTGCTTGGCGTATGTCCATTCTAAAAACATTTGTTTTTGGAAGCGAAACGCGGTGCGATGCGAATTTAAGTTATAAACATTTCAATATAAATAAATATTAATTTAAAAAAGGGTAAAATGAAAATAATACATGTTACTATTATTATTTTTTATTAAAGATTTTCTTGTTTTTCAAAAGTAAATAATTGCCGCCACTGGTCCTTCGTGTCTTATAATATATCTAATCCAAACATTCTCACTGCTAACAATGTGTTATTATTTTTTATAAGTATTTCACTATACTACAAATGATTTATTCCTCTTTAATACCTTAAAAACAATAAGCTCAAGTAATTCAAACAATAGGTTGAATCATGGCGTATAATAGTAGGCGGAGTTTACTGAACACTACACTTCATGTGTGTAGTGTCAATTCTCAGTAATTTTCAACAATAAAAAAAATTCTAAATAACTGCTATCCGTTCCTTATCATCTTAACAACTTTCTTTCAATACCACACAACAAATTTAAAATATATATTTTTTTTTAACGACACAATAAACTCGATATATTTCGAAAAACTAATCGTATCAAAAATTCCTGTAGATCAATTCCGGGGACCATCATTGTACATTATTGAGATTTTTTTCAGATTTTTGAATCAGATCTTCTGTGAAAAGGGCTGGGGGACAGAAGTTTTTTGACAAATTTTTGGAGAAAATCCGATAAAAAAAGATTTTTCAAAAATAAAAATTTGCTTGTTTATCCCCTTATTAAGGGCTTTCATTTCATAGTCCACTCATAATTTAAAAAAACTTGACGAAGTTTGTAATCATCCGAGTCTAATATCGTGTCATTATATGTGAGCCAGATACAGTATTTTATCTACAACTATGTAATTTTATCATTAAAAAATAGTAATTATATTTTAAAAACACAGAAATTCTAAACTTTAGAATCTACGCCATCAAGATGGCTACCGAACCATTAGCTGATTGTAACGTTGTACGTTACAATCATGCAATGTTTAAAATATAATTATTTATTGTTTTATTTTTTCTAACTTATAAATAATATTCTAATTATAAATATGAGCTGTGTGAGGCGCTAATAGCCATCGTTACTGAGTTTAACTAACTAACTAAAACTTTCAGTGTAAAAAGACGCGTCACGTTTTTAAAAAGCGTGTAATATGAATAGCTTTATGTATTTACAGCTGCATGTGTATACAAAACAGCAAAATGTGCTAAAAAATCTTTAGTTCCACACCCACGGGCGCCAAGAGACGGCCCTGACCACGGTAAAACATTAATTATGGAGCACAGGTACCCGGGTTCGAGACCCCCTATCTCCTTCGGATTTTTATCTTCTGAAAATGTGCAGTCAGCTTTGGGGTCGACTCAGCCCCAAATATTTCACACTTAAAGTGAGTACCTGCTTATGCAGGGATATTAGAACCGGTCGAAACGTCACACTGAAAACGTGGTTTTCATATTATGGCCGGAGGTCTAGAAACGGAGAACTTACCTTCTCTGCCCCTAATACTCCTATCTAGTTGGGATCCTATTATTTTTATTTATTTTTTTCAGATAACACATACAAATCTGCGCATAGGTAGAAATTGTTCTTTATTTTTTCTGTAACATAATGTATTAGATATATTTACGTAACCTGTTCTTTGTTCGCACGGAAGTTACCGAGAGAAATGCCACAAAAGGGTCCAAAATACTTATAACTGATGACAGCTAAATACATAAACAAAGTGTGCAGTCAAATCGGGTCTAGGACCTGGACCTATAAACACTATAATTTTAATTATTATTACATATTACAATTACCGACAAAGAAGTTAATGAAATTATGCAAAAAATCACAAATTATAAAATTGGATAGTGATTTGTAAAAGAAATAAACCAGTCCTGGACCCTGCAGTCTGTCCTGGCCCCAGTAATTTGTACCAACTTCTCCCGTATCTCGACGCCCCTGCGTACACCCTATAACCCAGTGGTTTTAATCTAAAAATCTAAAAACATACTGAATAAGATACATTAATATGAGCCAGAATCAGTGTTATCAGATGTACGATATAAATCGTACTTGTACGATTATTTTTGAATATGTACGATGTATGATGTATGTTTTACGGCAGCCGTTCTTAACCAGGGGGTCCCGAAAAGACCTTAGGGGGGTCCCGAAATTAAAAGGAAAAAATTATTTTTTAAAATTACAATAAACTTAATTATTAAACAATAAATTATTAAGAACATTTAAAATATTTTAGGCTAGTTGGGGGGGTCCCGAATATAAAAAGGTTAAGACTCGGAACTGTTTCTACAGCTTCTATTCGTTCCATACCCTAAATAATCTTCAAATTGCAAAAAACGCTATTTTACAAAAAAAAAAAAAAAACAAAAACTACTTCTAAGCGGTAAGGAAAAATCAGTTTTAAAGGACCAAATTGTTTGTAATACAGTTATTTATTTAGCGTATGGCATACAAGTACAAAATTATGCGTTCATTTAATAACATACAGTAATATAACATATAATATTCTAAATATAAAATGTACAATAGTCAAATTCTTATATCTAGGGTTTCAAGACAATCTACTAGCTAATACAGTAATACTGTAATACAGTATAAAAGTAATTTTAAATTGTTTTGGAAAACATTATTATTCTAAGCGTTTAGCTTCCAGGTATCAGTAATCTTTTATTAATCTTGCTCAAATTTGATTTCATGCTGAAAATTTAAACATACTATCGTCAATTCTCTGCTATGAAAAGTATTGAATAGTAAGTAATTAGAAATTACTTAATTAGTAAGAAATAATTTCTGCCCGCCCCAATTAGCTCAGTTGATAAATAATTTCAGTAGTTAGTTGTTTCATTCACAGATAGCGCTGATGTAAATATTTCAAGTCATATTTATTAGTCAGTTTTTATCATTGAATAAAAAGACTAAAGGAAGGAGTATTACATGCTATTTGGAAAGAACAAGATGGTCTTTCAAAATGGCAGATAATAGTTTCCGGCTGTACAGCAGTGATGGGCGCGTAGAATACATGATGTAGACCAGTGTTTCTCAACTGAAAAAGTACCGCGGACCAGTAAAATATTTAATTTTCTACCGCGGGCCAGTCTAATATTTAATTTTTTATCGCGGACCCTTAAAAATAAACGTACTATTAAACAAATTATATATGTAAACTCTACATATATTTTAGTAATACAAATTAACTGAAAAATGAACAAAATGCACAGAAAATGAACAAAATATCACGAAAAATTAACAAAAAATCTCAAAAATAATTATTTATAAGCCTTTCGCGGACCACCAAAATTTTGCTACGGACCACCTGTTGAGTAAGACTGATGTAGACTAATGTAGATTTTATGCGTAAACATGTCAAGTAGAATATGCCTTTGTTTACGTGTCGAATGTAGAATGTAAACTGTACATGCGCAGTACGTTTAAATGTAATATTTGAAATAATAGAATGGTGATAGTTTAAGTAGTTTACTTTAATGTTTGTGTTTATTTCAATTTTATGTAGTTCTAATTACATATATTGTTTCCAAAAATGTTATCTCACAAATCGTATGTTGTTATGGACAATATAAATTACTTGGTTTCTGTCTGTATGAACTACTAAAGTAAAATTAAAATTAAAAGTTAGTAGTTGTTTTAATCAGGAAGCTGTCAAAAATATTAAATGAGTTCTTTACTTCCTCTTCTGCTTAAAACTGACGGTATTTTATTTTTTTATACGTTACATAACCCCATTTTTAGGGTTTTGTAGGTATGACCAAAAAACCCTTATACCGTCATTTTGTCGTCTGTCTGTCTGTCTGTTCGGTAAAAATTGTAGCCAAACGGCTAAACCTAGAGAGTTGAAAATTGGCATGCTTGTACAACTTTTTGACCCGCACATAGGAAAAATACTAAAACATCTAAAAACATATCCCCCTAAAAATATAAACAAATATGTGCTCATCGAAAAAAAAAATATTTTTTTAAAATTCTGAGTAGGGTATCAAATGAAAGCCCTTAATACGTGGATTAACGATCAAAATTTAATTTTTGCAAAATAAATTATTTTGAGGCGATTATTGCCAAAATTGTGCAAAAAAAATTTTGTCCCACACCCTGTAGCCCAGATGGTTTAAACAAAAAATGTGAAAAAATTCTAAGTAATGTATAATGGTGTGAACCGGAATAGTACAACAGGAATTTTTGATCAGATTATGTTTTCGGAAAATAACGCATTTTTTGTGTTTTTTGGTTGACGATGCATACATGTTATACTCTTATAACACACTAAGTTGATAAGCGTTTGGTGGTCTAGTGGCTCAGTTGCTCGACAACCACACAGGATCGTTATTCACTACACAGGTTCGTTCCTGGCTTGTGGAGTCAATTTTATTTTTTGTTTTTTTTTTCATATTTATTATGTTTAAATTAATTTGTTAAAATTCTAGTTATATTTTAGCACATTTTGAATTTAATTTTCAAGAGCGTAAATTTAATAACCAATTTCCAATTTCCAATTATATTTTCATTCTGTGTCATTTATACGAAGCCAGAGGGGCGGAGCGTATGATTTAAGACAACCAATGAAAGCCATAGGCCCAATTTTCAAAATCTTAATGAACCTTGTTATATAAAAAAAAATACTGCACTTATTTAGAAACCTAAATAATGATATTAGGTATTCGAATGAAAATTAACAAAAAAATATTTTAACATAAAATTTGTTTTTAAAGCTCTGAGATTAACAGACGATAAATTATTTTAAAAAGATCGTTCATTTTGCCGTGGTTACTACAAAGCAAAATTTGTCCTACACACTCAGCATGCCGCCTTCACTTATTATATACCTGCGAAACCCTGCAATGTGTGAAAATTCACACTTCACATCAATTTTTCATTATTCTACGCTAGATTCTACGTGTCTACACAGTCTACACTTCTCTACGCTGTCTACGGTAAATTTACACGTAGACGTAAAAAATTCAAGTTTACGCGTAGACACCCATCTCTGCTGTACAGTGGCGTTTATTTATTAAAATAATTGTTATCGGTAAAAAAAGAAAAAATACTAATTTTGATATTTTCAAAAGAAGCTAAACATATTCACTAAAACACTATTATACATCTGTAATTTATTATTTTAAAATTAATGATATACACAAGTAAATAAATACTTGCAGAACTTATAGCAGAAAATTATGATAGTACGCCATTGTCCATAAATACCGTGTATGCTGAGATTTATCAAAATCTCATTAATTCAATTACATAATTATTCACATTATAATACTTACTGTGAGTGAAAACTACTTCTTTTAGTCTTTGTATTTTACGTTTTTACTCGGCCGCAAACAGTGAAACCATTTTGACAAGATGCCAAATTTCAGGTTAAATTCGTAATTTTATATTAAATTATAAAATAACTAAAATCTATATTAGCCCTGTCTTTATGATTTATAAATTATGAATAAATTTTAAATTATCAAAATAAATGTTAATAATCCCTTTTTAATACGAAAACAACAAAATATTGGCAGCCATTGTGGTCGTTGGATTGCCGTAATTTACGTCAGATAAATTTGTATGTAAAAATTCACATAGCCTCCTTCCCTTAGTCTTTTTTTTTTTTTTTTTTTATTTATTATTTTATTGGCCATTAGTCTTCCTTAGTCTTTTTATTAAATAGTTTTTATGAAAGTCAGTCACAGCGGCGGCTCGTGATATGAAATCGCGGAGGTGCTGCAAGTTTCGAAATTTACAAACGCATCATAAATGCGTGTTTAATAAAATTTCGAAGTTGTCATCAAAATAAAAAAAAAAAAAAAAAAATTAAACATGAAAAAATATTGTTTATTATCCATAATTTATCATTTTGGTATACTCCAAAATTACTTAAAAATAAAATACATTTTTCTCCTCTTATTTCTAGCGAAAAGGTCAATAACATTTTCTTTAATGTCTGTGCGACTGTAGAGTAATTTTTTCTCAGATGAAATCATTACAAGTGCATTTAACCTATCCTCATTCATTTACACTACAAACTTAGCAAAGGAACTGCTTGATGTACAGTGCCCGATTACGTATGTCACTGCGAGTGTAAATGCTTGCGCGCGCATCAATATACGTCATATTGCTATATGCTATGACACTGTGAAAAACACAGTTCAGCTAGCTAGTTCTTCACTCTTCTTAGTACTGAAACTTGCAGAGGCGGTTCGCGAGCTGCTTGCAAAATGTATTTAATTTTTTTTTAATGCAAAATAAAGAGTATAAACAATTGTTGATGATAAAGTTAATTATTACAAGCAAATATGAATAAATGAATAAATATATTTACATATCAACAAACATAGGGGGTGCTGCAGTTCCGCAGTGCGTATACACGAGCCGCCCCTGGTTAGTCGTAAAATAAGCCTTTCCCGTATCAAAAAACTTTTATGCTATGATAAAAAACACTTTTATCCTGTAATAAACATTTATATAAAGAAATTAATTAGTTAAAATTTAATATAACTCTTTGATACTAAATTTTCAAAATACCTACAATTTAAATTATGTAATTACTAAATGTCGAATATTCTTACTTCTACGCATTTCGTTGTCTTTTATTGTATAGACTTTTATTCATAATTAATAAAAATTGTTTATTAAAAAGGTATAGGCTGTTTCAAACATTTAAGCGGAACTAACGGAAATTTTCATTTTTTTAAGTTGTCATGGGCTCTCCTTTTAAGGTTTAAAGTGGGCTTTTGCTAAACAAAATCATCAAAAGCTTCACTTAAAAGGTAAAAGTTACTAGAATTCAAAATCTAGTTCCGCTTAAACCAAAGAAATAGGTTATGTATAAATCAACTATTATATTTAGCTGATTTCTCGTTACCATTGTAAGTATTTGTTTTCTTTTTTGCATTACAACGTATTTAATTTTTATTTTATTTTAATGGCAACGGATTTTATTTTTATATTTCTTTTATTGCAAAAATGTCACATTTTTTCACATGTAAAGAATGTGTTTTTTATATAAAACACATTCTTTAAGCCAATAATTAGCAAATTGCCATAACCGCCAACATGAGTTGTTCATGTGAGGGATAGCATTTCTATTTACGGTTAGTCGCTTTTCAGATTTACTGAAAATCTAATATTGGTCCCCCATAGGCAGGGCTTCCGCAACCCGAGGGTGTAAGGGGTGCATAGCACCCGGGCGGAGGATTTTAGAGGTGGCATATTTTTATTTTTAGAGCTAAACATTCATTAATTGTAAGCACCGAAAGATGAGTGTTTGAAATGTTCGATAGTATTTCCAGTAAATGTACAGTACATTTTACTTACTTACTTACTTAATCGTTGAGCAAAATACTTAATGGCTTACTTAATGGCAAAAAATGCATATGAGTAAGCTATATGCGCAGTAGTCTCTATAGGGAGCTGTATAAACATTTATTATAGATGCAGCAGTCAAGTGCAGATCTAGAACTAAGGTTAGACTTGGTGAATGAGAAACTTTGTTAGTTCCAATGGCAGCCTAAACTACGCAAAAACTAGAAGCATTACTGCTGAAGAGCGTAATATTAATCAGTTAACAATACTCCGGCCAAGTACTGCAGTTCTGATTTCCTCCCAACGCCTTAGCCAAGTTTTGCCTTGGGTAAACGAGATTTAGAACTGAAAGAGTGCCATTAGCAGATATGCAACTCTTCTGACACTAAAATATTTCGTTGCATAAGCAGTCATAATATCTTCACTCATTTTCTTCATCTTCATGTAACAAGTCCTATGGCGACGGGTGCGTTGTTGTGGGACAGCTGCTTTGCTACTAGACTGTCCTAGCTGCAACCTGCGCATAGGCGACCGTAGGAGAGTGGTCGCTTCTTGACTACTTACGTATTTAGGGGTAGAAAGTCGGGGCTCGGCAGTACCCACGGTGAAAAAGTCGCCCCTTGAAAAAAAAAGTCGCCCCACGGTGAAAAAGTGCCTAAGCACACCGGTGATTTCTTCACTCCGAGGAGGAAGCTAGAAAAGGTATCTCAAACATCGCTCATCAATATATCGCTCACATATTTTGAAGTAGGATATCCACATCCTTCCCCTGTATTTGAAATGTGGTCGAAACGCAAAATCATATGTTCCAATGAACTTTGTAACCTGGACATACGAACCCTACTAGATAGAGTAAACCCTAATAGGCTAGAAAGAAGAACAACCCTTGTTGCAAGAGAACTGTTAAAGATTAGCCGAAACTGAGATCATTATGATCAAGTGGTTAGTAGATATACCTTTTTCTGATCTAGCAAGCTGTATGATCCAAAGCTATTGCAAAGAAACAGAGAATATCAGATGACAACAGGTAATATCAGATGCCACGGTAGTGTGGCAACTTGCCCTATTTGTGACAGACGGTTTACGGCCCAAATAGGCCTCTTTAGATGAAGACACAACAAATTGATGAAGGATTATTAATAACGTTTTTCAAACATATGACCCCTTAAATAAATATTTTTAACTCAAAATTGATTTTTAGATATTCCCTAAATCATTTCCAGGTCAATTCTATTTATTTATAGTCAAAAGTTAGTTGGTTAGTTAGTTAGTAAAATATTTTTTTTGGCCCACAGCAACAACAGCTATTTACGCCTTTATAGTCAGAAAAATCCTTTTCCCTTGGGGGAATCCTGTAACCACTAGAGGGTGCGTTCCAAGGTGGCGGATAAGGGACTGCCTCTCAGATATGAGTGGTACGAGGAGGATAAATACCTCTCGAGGACCAACAGGGTGTCACATGGCCAACGAGTGAGGGCGAATGAGTCAGTGATGAGACATGCGTCTGCTCACCAGGGGTGCGGCACGTCGACAGCTTCTGACACCAGAGGAGCGGCTGAGAGAGAGAGAGAGAAAAAAAAAAAAAAAAAAACGTTGGCAGCAGCTCTAAAATGCACCGACGACAGGATGGGGTGACAGACCGGTCGGTTAACTCCGTCGCAAGTCCGTTGCATATAGCTTTTCTCGAACTTGAGCAAGCGTTTGATCGAGTTCCGCATCAACTTATTAGTTGATGCGGAATCAAAGCAGATCAAAGAGTTGGCAGAAGATCTGCAGACGGGAATGGACTCGATTTCCCTTCGATAGGAGGCTTTCATGCCACCCAAAACACCAACTATCAGGACTACAAGCTTAACTTTATACCCGGGATACAGCTTTCTAAGCTCGGACAAGATGTCCATATACTTGGACCTCTTTCCTCCTCCTTGAGAGAGATATTCTTCTCAGCTGGACTTGAGAATTCGATCACAAACATCTGTTTGGTCTTGATATCCAGGAGGGTTATGTCCGGCTTAGTGGCTGTCAGTAACCTCGAGGAGTAATTCCAATAAATTCGGCACTTAGAATTTTCCACCACCGATTCTATGTCAGAAGGGACGTACGGTATAACCGGTATTTGGTCAATACCATAGGCATGTCTAAGATGATAGTAGAGCACGTGGAGAGCAGCATTATGTCGAGACACGTAGCTCGACGCTGCAAGAGATGGACAAGCAGACAGAATGTGCATTATCGTTTCAGAATGGTGGTGGCATAACCTACAGAGTGTGGACTCCGCTATTTGGAATATGCGGGCCCTGTATGCCAAAGTATTTATAACACCATCCTGACACGCAAACACAAAACCTTCTGTTTCCGATCTCAAACCAGCAGACTTAAGAAACGAGAACGTGAGTTCGGTGGACAACTCTAGACTTTTAATATGTTTGAAGAACACAGAGTGCATACTTTTACTCATGTGTTCTTTTGTCAACTTGTCTGTCTCGCCTCGTTTCACCGAACCGGTAACTCTGTTGTACTCCTCCCGAGAGGGTTGTACTCCAGCGTTTTCCCTGACGGGACTCAAGTCTGCCAGGTTAAATCTCGTTGCTGCTCTTCGCGCTGCCTGGTAAAGAAACGCCCCTTTGCCACTAAATTCGTGCTCACTAACGAATTTTAATAGTGGGTCCTGACTTCTGAGGATACTGTTAGCTGTAAACAGGACGAGTCGATCGTGCAAGCACTCCAGATTTAGTAATCCCCGACCCCCATTTTGACGAGGGAGGTAAATGCGCTGCACAGAAGATTTCGGGTGAAGACTTCGGTTGATGTTCATGATCTTTCTGGTTCTTCTGTCGAGATCCTTAAGATCATCAACATTCCATTTCATTACACCAAAAGTGTATGAAATTAATGGGACAGCAAGCATGTTTGTGGCAGCGATCTTGTTCTTGCCAGACAGACAGGATCTCCATATCTGCCTAAGTCGTGCCATATACTTGCTGCGAAAGGCGTGCTTAATAAGAGTGACATCTTGGACACCTCTCTCACTGATGCCTAAAAATGTGTAAGACCCTTCGGCATTAAGATGTCTTATAATGCTCCCATCAACCAATTGAACGTCTTCACCGTTGTCTAAACCTTTTCCACTGTGTATATGAAAAACAGCGCATTTTTCCAACCCGAATTGCATACCTATCGCGGCAGTGTACTCAGCAACAGTATCGAAGGCGGTCTGCAGATTCCTCGCGTGCGAGGCGTAAAGCTTCAAATCACCCATGTAAAAAAGATGGGTAATTTTGTGCTTACGCCTCGACGGGGGACCCGCCATGTAGCCACTGCCGCGCCTAAGCTCGATCGATAGAGGAAGAAGTGAGATGCAAAATAGTAGCGGGCTTAGGGAATCTCCCTGGAAAACCCCACGCTTGAAATATATCCACTCTGTCGATACTGCAGTTGATCCGCTTTGGACAACAAATTGCGTCTTCCAGAGGGACATAAGTTGCCCAATGCATCTCTCTATCTCCGGGTGGACTCGTAACATGCGCAATAATGTTAAAATGAGAGCGTGTGACGTAGTGTCATAAGCTTTTGCGTAGTCCACCCAAGCCATTGACAGGTTGCGTTTGAAATACGACGCGTCATGACAGACTGACCGGTCGATAATAAGGTTTTCTTTGCAACCTGCTTGGCCCCTCTTCGATCCCCTCTGTTCGTAGATGTCTGACCAAACAGAGGCAATGGAGCTCAGTACCCGCTCGTTTAATACGCTGGTGAAGATCTTATACAGCGTATTGAGACAAGTAATAGGTCTGTAGTTCTTCGGGTTGGTTAAATCACCTTTTTTGGGGATTAATACTGTACACCCCTCTGGTAACCAAGATGGTATTGGTATTTCTCCACGGATAAAAGAAGTAAAATTTCGTGCAAGATGGCCGTGCACGCTAGTGAATGACTTCCACCAGAAAGCAATAATACCATCAACTCCTGGTGCAGCGAAATTGCGCGCTTTCGAAATAGCACGTGTAACTTCTTCCGTGGTAACAGGGGGGCATGCCTGAGGATCTGTCAGGTGTTGTGAACAGAACATAAAGATTATTATTATTATTATTATTATTATTATTATTATTTTTCTTTTTTTTTTTTTATAAATAATCACGGACTTAGTCCGGGGCTTACAACCGTACGGACCAAAGTCAAGTACCGGCTGCTTTCCTAAATTGTTCCTCGTCTAGTCTAGTATGGTGTGGTGGTATGTTATATTAACGAGGGCGGAGATTGTAGCGTTTCTGCTTTTGTGTTGTGTCGGGTTGTTGTGTTTGTTCTTCTGAAGCTTCAGAAGTCGGTTTTCGGTTTCTGGTTTTGGGTTGTGTTGTTGTGTGTAGGTTTTGTGTGTATTGTGATGGTTGAACGTCTTGTTCCGTGTGGTTGGACTCTTGTGACTGCAGTTGTGTAGGTTGTGTATGTACCATTTGTTCTTCTTGTGCGGATATAGGGTGCTGCGATATGTGATCTATATTGTGTAGAGCTATTCTCGGTGGATGTTGTGTGAAAGGTGTAATGTCGTGTGCTATGTTTAGGAATTTTCTTACTATATGACATGTGTTTATGATTACGGCTTTTTGTGTCTGTATATATGTGTTTCTGTTTAAGTTTAGTATGTGTAAGCTATTATGTATTGTTTGTGGGATGACCCCCGTCGAACTGATAACTATAGGTACCGTGAAGACCTTCTCCATTTTCAGGAGAGTTTTCAGTTCAACAGCAAGGTCAGTGTATTTTCTATGTTTTTCGACGTGTGTGTTGTGTAAGTTGTGTGTATTGGGCACTGCTATATCGATAAGGTAGATGATTTTTTCCGTTTTGTCAATGAGGGTGATGTCTGGTCTGTTGTGATGTATTGTTTTGTCTGTAAGTAAAGTTCTATCCCAGTAAAGTCTGTGCGTGTCATTTTCTAATATTGTTGTTGGTGTGTACTTGTAGTATTGTGTGTCGTCTGTAGAGAGTTTGTGTTTTAATGCGAGTTTCTGGTGTATGATTTTTGCTACCTGATCGTGTCTGTGTTTATAGTCTGTGTTAGCGAGTTGTGAGCAGCTGGATGTTATGTGTTGTATCGTTTCTGACTCCCGCCCGCACTGTCTGCAGAAATCCCTTGTGAGTGTCGTGTCCTTTATAATGTATTTCCTGTAGTTTCGTGTGGCGATCACTTGATCCTGTATTGCCAGCATGAATCCCTCTGACTCCGGAAATATATTACATTTGACTAACCACGAATGTGTCGCCTTACGATCGACTAACGCATCGCTGATCTCGCTCGGGTACCTTCCATGGAGAGATTTTTGTTTCCATTGCTGGATGTTGTGTGTTATGTATGCTTGTTTGTCTGGTATATGTGTGTCGTGTTGGGCGCTCATGTTAAGTGGTGTGTATGACGTGTCTGCAAGTGCAATGGCTTTATGTAATGGTGATGTTTGTGTTTTATTGTGGAAGAACTCTCGGAGATTGTATATTTATTTGTCGTGTAGATGCTTTAAATCAATCAGGCCCCGTCCTCCGTCCTTTCGAGGAAGGTAAAGTCTGATCGAGGAAGCATGTGGGTGGTGTACTCTATATTCTGTAAGAATTGTTCGCGTTTTTGTCTGTAATTTCTGTAAATCAGTAGGTGTCCAACATATGACCCCGAAAGAATAGGTAAGTATGGGTGTAGCGTATGCGTTAATTGCCTTGATGGTATTCCTACCATCAAGACATGTTTTAAGTATAGCGTGCAGTCTGTGTGTATATTGTTTAGTAAGTGCTTGTTTAATTTGACTGTGGTGTATGTGTCGTGATTGTTGCAGGCCCAAGTACTTATAAGTCTCTCCCTCGTTCATGGGTTGAATGAAATCCCCACTATGGAGATCGAAACCTGAAAGTTCTAGCTGGCCTGCTGTGACATGTTGTGTTTTGCATTTGTCGATGCCGAACTCCATCCTGATATCTCTGGAGAAGATTTCAGTTAGCTGCAGTAGGTATGTGAGGTGTAGTTTTTTAGATGCATAATTTATTATTATTATTATTATTATTATTATTATTATTATTATTATTATTATTATTATTAAGATACAATCGACGATGACATGAGGGATGCCCATCTACGCCCGGAAGAAGCCTTTGATCGGCAAAAGTGACGGATCCCACACCAACGGGAAAACATTAAGAAGAAGAAGAAGAAGAGTCAGAACAGTCCTTTTATACCGTAATATGAATATCGGTAATGGCCATGTCAGATTCAGAGATAGCCCAACTGTCAATCTTTATTAAACAGTTTTTAAACATTTTTTAAAGAAAACCGCTAGAAAATTGTTTACAATGCTGCCCAAAAATTATTGCAAAGCAAAATTACTTTTTTTTCACTTACCAAATTTCAAAGTAAAAGTGTGAGGAGGTGATTCTGATGGGTTAAGAAAATTCAGAAATTTGACTGGATAGTGAATAGCATCTTGCTCATCTACAACCGTATCGACAAGCATGTAAGTACGGGAGAGAGATTCAAAGTTAGCCAAGATTACTTTCCCAGTAAACATTGTCGTAACTTTGGAACTACTGACACGATTTTTAAAATTCGTTCAATTCTGATTGTCACTTATAATTTCAAGAAAATTCGTTAAATATAAACAGAAAAGAAGAATTCTGTGATACCCGCGTGCACAAATATTGTTATATCTTTAGAAATACTGAACAGATTTTAAATATTCTTGTAATTCTGAAGTTTATAAATCGTGAACCAACCTTTCCGCTGATAAAACCTATGACGTTAATAATTTCAAGAAAATGCATTAAATATAAAGAAAACATGGATTTTGTTTAACCCGCGCGCACAAATTTCATAGAAATGGACCGTTTCTATAGAAATTTGATACAACGGAGCGTTATACAGTGATGACCGTTTATGAATATATTCTTAATAAAAATAAAGTACTATTCTGAATCTTTGATTCTATCTAAATTAAATAAAGGTAACAGAACTTGCGATAGGGGCCGTGTTTTGGCGACCTTGGCAAATAAAAACAAGGTTCTCACCTCTCAAAATTTAAGGGATGAGCAAAAAAAAGGTCCTCACCTCTCAAAATCCAAGTGACAAGCAAAAAAAAAGTCCTCACCTCTCAAAATCCAAGTGACAAGCAAAAAAAAGTCCTCACCTCTCAAAATCCAAGCGACGAGCAAAAAAAAATGGTCCTCACCTCCCAAAATCCAAGTAACGAGCAAAAAAAAGGTCCTCACCTCCCAAAATCTAAGTGATGAGCAAAACAAAAGGTCCTCGCCTTCGCAATGGCGCCCCTTAGTCAAGCCCGTCAGTGCCCTTTTCCTTAGTGCGCCCAGGGCCGTCGCCCCCTCCGCCCCCTCCCTTACTGCGGCCCTGACAGGTAATACGGTTAATTATTTAGCTAAAATTTTTTATGCACGGCAATAATAACTATTTGAAACACATCCCAACTATTTGGTTGACAATTTTTAGCGCACAGCATTGATGGCTATTTACGCTTAACACAGACCAGCTTTGAGACTCCCAACTATTTGTCTAGAACAGAGGTCAACTGGTTTACGTGGCCGGCTCCATTTAGTATTTTTTACTCTTACGTCGTGAGCCGTAACAAAATTTTTGGCGGGCCATATTTGCTCTTACAATTTCTATTTTTGACGATCTTAAGTTCTTGTTTACGCCGGTTAACACGTATTTACATCAGCATAATTAGTCCTAATTTGTTACAAGCTGGATAAAAAAAGGAAATATTATATTTTTTACTGATGGGCCGCATTAAATCGTGCGGCAGGCCACATTCGTCTCACGGGCTACCGTTTGCCGGCCCCTGGTTTAAAACATATATTAAGTTAAACCAGTGGCGAAGGGAAACGTCAGCTAGACTTGCCCTCCCATAAAAAAAAAAATTAATAATATTTAGATAAATCTTCAAAAATACATCAAATTATGTTCTATACAAATTTTTATTCAAGGCTTAGTTTACTAGTTAACAATTAATTATCATAACCATGGAAACATTACATATAAGTATGAAAAAATTGAGACTTGGAAAAATTATAAACAATTTTACAAAAATTTTTCGAAATTTTTAGGTTTATCAAAAAACGTCTCGAATAAAAGTTATTAGTTATTGCATTTATAGTAACTTTTGTTCAATAAATTTTTTCGAAATATTTTTCTGTTGCTAAATATTCGCAAAAATCTTAAAATCGACACGAGTAAACTCCCATTTCTAGTCAACCGATTTTCATAAAAAGTAATAGGGTTCTTCCCATTTAATAGGAGAATTTTTTAGTACCAGAACGAATTCTCGAAGTTGAACCGTTTTTGAGTTATCGTGTATACACACAGACACACACACACACACACACACACACGCATGCACGCACGCACGCACGCACGCACGCACGCACGCACGATTACAATACTTGCCCCTTATATATTAAGGTCGGGCAAGTAAAAATGATGTGGTGTGAATTTTCACACATTTCAGGGTTTTGTTGGTATTTAGCAAGTGTAAAAAGCAAACAGAAAGTCGAATGTCTAGAACAATTTTTTTTTTCTATAATCAAAATCAAGAGTTTTTTGATATATTTTATTTTGTAATATCTGCGTTTGCCTTTGGTGATTTTTTTGGTGTATATGGACTTTAACGCATCCATTATCCATGTGATCCTATACTGTGATAATATTATTGTAAATATACAACATAAAAATTTAAGATTCCTTATTTTTTAATTTGAGTATTACGAGCTATCATTTATTTTTACCGACCGCCAACATATATAAGGGAGGTATTGTGATCATACCGATTTTGACATTTCGAGGATCTCCATGGATCTCCACGTACATGGATCACATTACATGGATCTCCACGAATTGAGGTCCCTACATAACGTTTTGACTATTTTTAGCATGATGTCTGTCGGTCTGTCTGTCCGTCTGTCCGTCTGTCTGTCCGTCTGTCTGTCCGTCTGTCTGTCTGTCCGTCTGTCTGTCTGTCCGTCTGTCTGTCTGTCCGTCTGTGTACACGTGCAGAGCAAATTCGGCTGAAAAGGATTTTTATGAAACTTCATATTTAAGCTTCTTCCATCAATGGCACAAGTTGATCAACTTTTGGTAAAAATCGGTTGACTAAAAATGGGAGTTTACTCGTGTCGATTTTAAGATTTTTATGAATATTTCACAACAGACAAATATTTCGAAAAAATTTATTGAACAAAAGTTGCTATAAAAGCAATAATTAATAACTTTTAATTGAGACGTTTTTTGATAAAACGAAAAATTTTTGTAAAATTTTTCTCAATTTTTTCATACTTATATGAAACGTTTCCATGGTCATGATAAATAATATCTCTGTTAGAAAATATTAGGCCAAGTTATTTCTACTCTGCTGCTAGAATGTATTACTTTATGAAGTACTTTATGATGGCAGTCGGTCCTATGGTGACCACAGCTCATTTTTTAAAGCTAAGTTTAAATAATTTGCGAAAATAACGTCACAATAAAATTTAAATTAAAAAATCCCAGCAATTTAGTCTGGGATTTGCTTTGTACTAAGTCTTCATTAAATTATTTAGAAATATTTTGATAAATGGTTCTATTTTTTATAAATATATTACACCACTACATTGGATAGAACACATGATGAAGATGGAACAGGGCTGCGAAGGAAGATAGAATATCCATGATCTCATAAAAGAGGGAGCTATCGAGTAATCTATATATATAAAATCGTAACTAAGCTACCTACTCATAATCAACGCCCAGCCCAAACCACTGAACCTACAATCATGAAATTTGGTGAGTATATTCCCTCCATGACGTAAGCACCCACTAAGAACGGATTTTTCGAAACTCATCCTCTAAGTGGGTGAAAAGGGGGTAAAAAGGGGTAAAATGTGGCTTCACGGTTTCCTTAATATCTCTTAGGTCCAATAAGATATCGACTTGGTTTTTGCTTACAAAGATTACTCATGTAAATATTAAAAAACTTATTTCAGGATTTTGTTCTAATCGACCCCTAAAGGGGTGAATCTACAATCAGGGTGAATTATAGAACCCTTCGCATCTTCTGTGTTTATTGTGTTATAACATTCCTTTTTGGCATATAGGTGTCTTTTTAAAATATTTAGAAAGTGTTTTGACCGTTTTTTTAAATTTCACCCCTAAAGGGGTAAATTGGTATTTTTTATTCTATAGAATTTCGTCTAGACAAACAAACATAAAATTCGGGGAGTATATCCCTTTTATGACTTAAGAACCCCCTAAGAAATGATTTTTCGAAATTCGATCTCTCAGGGGTGAAAAGGGGTGAAATGTGTTTTCACGGATTCCTCAATATCTCACAGGTCCAATAATATATCGCCTTCATTTTTGCTTATAAATATTATCCATATATGTAAATGTTGAAAAACTTTTTTCAACATTTATATGGATTTCAAGATTTTGTCCTATTCATCCCCTAAAAGGGTGAATCTACAATCAAGGAGAATTATAGAACCTGACGTATTTCCTATGTTTGTTGAGTTATTAAATTCCTATTTGGCATATAGATGTCTTTTTAAAATATCTCGAAATGGTTTTGACAGTTTTCACCCCTAAAGGGGTAAAATGATATTTTTTATTTTATAGAAATCCCTTGGACATAGATACATGATATTCGCAAAGTATATTCCCTCCATGAGGTAAGCATACACTAAGACGGGATTTTTCGAAATTCAACCCCTAAGGGGTGAAATGTAATATTAATTATATTAATTAATTATAAGGATTCCTAAATATCTCTACGGACCAATAAGATATCGTCTTTGTTTTTACTTACAAAGATTACCCATATAAATGTTGAAAACTTATTTCAGGATTTTGTTCTAATCAACCCCTAAAGTGGTGAATTTCCGAACAGGGTTAATCATACAACCCATCATATTCCCTGTGTTTGTTGCGTTATAAAATTCCTTTTGGCATATAGGTGTCTTCAAAATATCTCGAAATGGTATTGACAGTTTTTAAAATTTCACCCTTAAGGGGTAAATGGGAATTTTGTATTCGATTGAACATCCCTTGGGCATAGTAAAATTCGTGAAGTATATTCCCTCCATGACGTAAACACCCACTAAGACGGGATTTTTTAAAATTCCACCCCTAAGAAGTGAAAAGGGGTGAAATGTGATTTCAAGGATTCCTCAATACCTCTTAGGACCAATAAGATATCGTCTTGGATTTTGCTTACAAAGATTACCCATACAAATGCCGAAAAACTTATTTCAGGATTTTGTCCGAATCAACCCCTATAGGGGTCTACAATCGGGGTGAATTATACAACCCTTCGTATTTCCTGTGTTTATTGAGTTATAACATTCCTTTTTGGCATATCGGTGTCTTTTTAAAATATCTCGAAATGGTTTTGACAGTTGGGACAATGGGAATTTTTTACTCGATAGAACGTCCTCTGGACATGAAATTCGTAAAGTATATTCCCTGTATGACGTAAGCACTCACTAAGACGGTGTTTTTCGAAATTTTACCCCTAAGGGCTGAAATGTGATATCAAGGATTCTTTAATATCTCTTAGTACCAATAAGATATCGACTTGGCTTTTGCTTATAAAGATTAACCATACAAATGCCGAAAATTTTATTTCTGGATTCTTTCATATTCAACCCCTAAAGAGGTAAATCTATAATTGGGGTGAATTATATAACCCGTCGTATTTCCTGTGTTTATTAAGTTATGACATTCATTTTTGGCACACCGGTGTCGTTTTCAAATATCTCGAGATAGTTTTGACAGTCTTTTAAAATTTCACCTCTAAATGTAAATGGGGGGGGGGGGTTAAATGGGTATTTATATTCGATAGATCTTCCCTTGGATATAGAGACATGATATTCGGGAAGTATATTCCTTCCGTGATGTAAGCACCCACTAAGAAGAGATTTTTCGCAATTCGAGCCCTATGGGGTGAAATGTGATTTGAAGGATTCCTCAATATACCTTAGGGCCAATGAGATATTCACTTGGTTTTTGATTACAAAGGTTACCCATACACATTTTTGAAACAATAATTCAGGATTTTTCCCTAATCAACCCCTAAAGTGGTGAATCTACATTTGAGGTGAATTATAGAAACCTTTGTATTTGAGTTATAACATTCCATTTTGGTACATGATTTTCTATTTAAAATATTTAAAAGGCGTTTTGAAAGTTTTTTAAATTTCATCCCTAAAGGGGTAAATTGGTATTTTTTTATTCGAAGAACGTCCCTTGACATAGAGATATGAAATTCAGGAAATATATTCCCTCCATGTCGCAAGCACCCGCTTATATGGAATTTTTCGTTATTCGGCCCCTAGGGGATGAAAAGTGATAAAATGTTTTCCCTCGGATTCTTCATTATCTCTTAGGTCCAATGGTATATTGATTTGGATTTTGCTTACAATGTTATCCGTGTATGTGTTTAAAAATTTAATTCAGGATTTGGCTCTAATCATCAAATCCCTAAATTATAGAACCCTTTGTAGCTTCTGTCTTTGTTGTACTATAACTATGTTGTACTTTTACGCATTTAGGTGTCATTTTAATATCATTAGTTTAAAGATCATTTCATTTTGACCGTTTTTTTTTTTATATTTCACCCCTAAATAGCATTTTTTATATTTCCCTAAATTTCATTGGTACATTGGTATTTTTTAGTAAACAATTGAAATTCAGGGACTATATTTCTTCCATGACGTAAGCATCCACTAAGAAGAGATTTCCCGAAATTCGACCCCTAAGGGGTGAAAACGGATTTCTTAATATCTCTTGATGAAATAACGACTTGCTTTTTACTTACTATGGTTACCCGTACGCATGTATAAAAATGTAATTTAGGATTTTGCTTCAATCAACACTTAATGGGGCGAATCTACATTACATCAGGGTGACTTATATAATGTTTCGTAACTTATTTGTTTGTTGAATTATAACATTCCTTTTTGGTATATAATTTTTTTTCTTCTAATATTTAGAAAGTCTTTTAAACGTTTTTTTTTTTATCTATGAAGGGGTAAATAGTTATATTTTTGATTAGATACATGGAATTCCGGGAACATATTCCTTCCATAACGTAAGCATCGAACCCTTTATAACTCCTGTGCTTCTGGAGTTATAACATTCCTTTCTGGTATATAGGTGACTTTTTAAAATCTTTCGATATTGTTCTGACAGTTTTTTAAATTTCATTCCTAAAGAATTTTTTATTAGATATAAAAAATTCCAAGAGTACATTTCTCGATATGACGTAAGAACCCACTAAGAAAGGATTTTTCGACCCCTATGGGGTGAAAAGGAGTAAAATTTTTTTTCAAGGATTCATCAATATCTCTTAGGACAGATCAGATATCGATTAGGTTTTTGCTTATAAAAGTTACCCGTGCACATGTTTAGAAACAAACTACGAAGTTTACACTAATGAGCCTCTAACGGGGTGAATCTACACCTGAGGAGAGAGTCAGCAATGTGATCTATAAAGAACCATGACTTATAATAATTGCACGATGATGGCAGACCGTCAATATACCGTAGCGAAGCGACGGGTACTCAGCTAGTAGTATATAAATTGCCAGGAAAAGCCCAACAAAACAAATTAAAGGTCTTGTGTGAATAGAACAAAAAAATGGCGATGCCTAAGAAGGCCAAGTTACGACGCATTATTTTTTCATAATTTATGATTGCAATATTCAATCATGAATCAGTAACTTTTTTTTGTTATTAAATACCATACAATTTTTATATTAGATATTTGAATAAAAATGTTCTGTAACAAAGTAAACAAATTCTCATTTGGATTTTTATATTTTTACTTAAAAATTGCAGCATTCAAATTAGTCGTCCGTAAATAAAAGTTCTAGTAAATCCAATTTTCCACATTTCTCTACGCCATCTAGTCGTTTAGGTGACTTCCATTGAATCATTGTTGGAATCTGCATAAGTCGTAGCCGATTATCTGTGCGAAATGGACATTTAAGGTCTTTCCAGCTAGAAACAAATTGCATTAGTATAATTTGTTATCTACTTGAAATTTCTAAGTGAGTAGAAATTAATAATGTTATTCTGAACACAACTGTTAGTTTAACATCGATGTAAATATCATCGCACATCTAACGTCGTCGTCGTCGTCGTCGTCGTCGTCGTCGTCGTCGTCGTCGTCGTCGTCGTCGTCGTCGTCGTCGTCGTCGACGTCGTCGTCGTCGACGTCGTCGTCGTCGTGTGTGTGTGTGTGTGTGTGTCAAATAAATAAATATATTAAAAATATATCAAATAAATTTTATTTGAGACGTTTTTTGATAAAACGAAAAATTTCGAAAATTTTTTGTAAAATTGTTTAAATTTTTTCCAAGTCTCAATTTTTTCATACTTATATGTAACGTTTCCATGGTCACAAATATTTTTAAAAAAAAATTTTAATTTAAATTTTTTTTTAAATTTTTTTTTAAATTTTTTTATGGGGTACAAGTCTAGCGGAGGTTTCCCTTCGCCACTGGTTACATTTTTAGCCGCAAATGTCAGAATTTTAGACCTTAACTGAAAAATGGCAATATATTTGTGATCTAAGGTTAAAAATATACAAGTATACCAATTTACCAAAAAATTCAACAAAAAAAATCTACTAAAATTTTGAAATTTTGGCCAATAAGTTTTTGACTCCAATTTTAACCAAAATAATACTATACTACTTACTTTTATAAGCTAATTTTGGGGTGAGGCTTATGAAAAAAATATAAAAATTCATGCTTTTCTAGTTTTAGAGTTGGTGCCGATTTGGTTCACTTTTTCCCCAATAATTCCAAAATTTTTGACCAAACTTCAAAATGGACCAATTTTCAAGGGTTTTGGATTACTGCCCATACAAAACTTAATAATTGGATTTTTTTTTTCTAGACTAAACAATCTGGGATAATTTTAAAAATTCAAACCGCAGATTTCTATCCCTAACCATTTTATAGGATATATCAAAATTTTCAAAAAAAATCAAATTTTTAAAAATTTTGTTTGTTTCAAAATATGGTTACAAGCCAATAAGGATCTCAAGATTTCAAAAAAAATTTAACCGCATTTTACAGGTCTTTATCTCAATTCGTTATTGAGATACATCCATGCGAAGATAAAAATTTCTATAAATCACGCCATATTAAAATTTGTCATAATTTTAAAATACGTTAAAGAATTAAGCCTCAAATTTTTTCTAGTCTAAATAAACTACGATGAATCCGAAAATTCCAACCTCAGGTAATTTTTTCTAACCGTTATTTGAGTCCTAATTTTTTTAATTCACAATTTTCACAAATAATGTAAATTATCCCATTAAAAAAAAAAATCGTAATCTCAAAACGCGTTAAACGATTAAAGCCCCAAATTTTTTCTATACTAAATAAACTTCGGGGATTTTTAGATGCCTATAAGCCAGTGATTACCAAAATTTTCGGTTCCCGGCGCCTTTAATGTATCAAAAATTTTCCGCGGTGCCCCAAGTAAAAACAGCTCAAGCTAAGGCAGTTGGAGGAATGTTGCAATAATTTCGCGGCGCCCCTGTAGCCCAGCTGCGGCGCACAGTTTGGGAATCGCTGGGCTACAGAATAGAATTTTAATAAAATTGGAAGCAGTACCTCCCCCCGATATGCTTGCAGAAAATTTACTATTTTAGATATAACTAAGTGTCCGGTTCATTTTGGGAATGTTGCGAATTGTAAAAGATGAAAGCGGGCCAAAAGGCGTCTGGTTTTCCTAGAATATGTCAAAAAATTTGCCTACTTATATCGGATCAATTGTGTTCAACAAATTACCGATTAGAATTATAAATATGAATAATGAAAACTTTAAATATTGTATCAAAAATTCCTTTAAATTCCCTTTGCTTGGAAGAGTACAGCGCTGTTAAAGTGAACAAGTTGTGTTCAGAATAACACGGTAAAAAAGAATTCGTAATGACCTTAGAAATGAGACATGATACACAGTTCAATTTCGAAAACACATTCTTAATTTCTACTCAGTTGATAAATATGACACGCAACTTACTATGGTCTATCCCCCACTTCAACATATATAAAATGAATTTTGTCGTTTCCAAATTTCAGGAGGGCTTCTTCAATTACTGGTTTTGCTGAAACAAATATATTTAAGAAACATATGTATATATATTTTATGAAATATATTCTAAAGCAGCGGTTCTTAACCTTTTTATACTCGGGGCCCAACTAGCCCAACTAACCCCAACTAACCTAAAATATTTTCTGGACCCCCCAAGAAATTTTTTAAATAATATTTTAAATGTTCTTAAAAAATTATTGTTGAATAATTAAGTTTATTGTAATTTTAAAAGCAAAAACTGGTAAAAAATAATTTTTTCTTTTAATTTCGGGACGCCCCGGTTAAGAACCGCTGCTCTAAAGTATTAACAAATTGTTGTTAAGTGCTGATATGATAACTGATAACATTAAATCATATCATATCATGTGTACCAAACAACATATATCATCTATCTATATTAATAAAATAGGAGGACCATTTTTTTTTTTCGAGCCTAAGGTATTTAAGGATCCGTGGAAATTTTTTTTACCCCTTTTCATCTTGTTAGGGATCGAATTTCGAAAAATACCTTCTTAGTAGGTCCTGGAAGCAATATACTCCCCGAATGTCATGTTTCTAGATATAGGGACCTTTCTGTCGAATAAAAAAGTACCAGTTTACTCCTTTAAGGGTGATATTTTGAAAAACATGATATTTTGAGAACCTTTATGAGTCAAAAAGAATTGTTATAATTCAATAAACGCAGGACATACAAAGAGTTTTATAATTCACCCTGAATCTAGATTTACCCCTTGATGAGTTGATTAGGGCAAAATCCTGAATTACGTTTTGTACATGTTTGGGTAACCTTTGTAAGCAAAAACTAAGTCTATATCTCATTGGGCCTAATGTTGAGTAATTCTTGAAAAAAACAACATTTCACCTATTTTCACCCACTTAGAAGTAGATTTTTTTTTTTTAGTCTTAATGAGTGCTTATATCATTGAAGGAATATTCCTTCCTCCTCGAATTTAATGTTTCTATGACCAGGGGATGCTCTATTGAATAAAAAATACCAATTTACAACTTTAATGGTGAAATTAAAAGAAAAAAAAAAACTCTAAAACTTTTTAACCATTTAAAAAGACACAAATATATCAAGAAGGAATGTTATAACTCAACAAACGCAGGAAATACGAATGGTTCTATAATTCACCTCAAATGAAGATTCACCTTTTTAGGGGTTGATTAGGGTAAAATCCTGAAATAAGTTTTTAAACATTTGTATAGGTAATCTTTGTAAGCAAAAACCAAGTCGATATCTCAAGGGTACTAAGATATTGAGGAATACGTGGAATCACATTTCAGCCTTTTTCAATCTCTTAGGGGTCGAAAATCCTATATTAGTGGGCGCTTGCGGCATGGAGGGAACAAATTTCCTGAATTTCGTGTCTCTGTCCAAGGACGTTCTATCGAAAAATGCCAATTAACTCCTTTAGGGATACCATTTTAGAAACTTTAGATGTGGATTAGGGTAAAATCCTGAATTTCCTTTTAAACATTTTTATGAGTAAGCTTTGTAAGCAAGAACCAAATCGATATATCTTTGGGCCTAAGAGATATTGAGGAATCCCTGAAATTACATTTCATCCCTTGGGATTCGAATGTTTACATCATGGAAGGAATATACTTCCCGAATTTCATGTCTCTATGTCCAAAAAATCTATAGAATATAAAATACCAATTTACCCCGTTAAGAGTGAGATTTAAAAAAATTGTCAAAACATTTTCTCACAAGATGTTGAAAAGACACTTATGTATGTGCTAAAAAGAATGTTATAACTTAACAAACATAGGAAATACAAAGGGTTCTATAATTCACCCCGAATGTAGATTCACCTCTCTAGGGGTTGATTAGGGCAAAATCCTGAATTATTTTTTAACCATATGTATGGGTAATCTTTGTAAGTAAAAACCAAGTCGATATCTTATTGGTCCTAAGAGATATTGTGGAAACCCTGAAATCACATTTCACTTAGAGATCGACTTTCGAAAAATCCCTTCTTACTGAGTGATTACATTATGGAAGGAATATACTTTGCGAATTTCATGTATCTGTGTTCGAGAGACGTTCTTTCGAATAAAAAATACTAATTTATCCCCTTTAGGGGTGATATTTTAAAAAACTGTTAAAACCATTTCGAAATATTTTAAAAAGACTCCCACGTGCCTAAATTGAATGTTATAATTCAACAAACACAGAAAATACGACGTGTAATATATTTCACCCTGATCGTAGATTAGGGGTAGATAGGGAATAAAATCATATTTCACCCCCTTATAGGTCAAATTTCGAAAAATCCCTCCTATAAATTGTTCTGGCACACAGCTGTCCCCTCCCATTTACAGTTTTAAAAATTCAAAACCATCATATTTTTATTCATATTTATAACGATAAAAAATGGTGCTCCCTTCAAATATTTCCTACAACCTAATTAATAAATAAAACTAAATATTAAGAGTCCTATCTCAAAACACAAATAACGTTTGCCCCCGCACTATTTCTACCATTGTTACAAAATTACGAGTCCCGTATCACTTGTTTGTTAACAATACACTGAAATTATATTTTCATTACTATTTATATGTACAATTTATAAAAAAGCACTTATAACAGAAAAACTGCTCAAATTTCAGCATACAAATCACAGCATAAACACAATGTTTTTAGTCTCTTATATTAGCGATTGATGTTCTACGCTGACGTCACGTAGCGACTAGATCATACAATACTTGTAAACTCCTTGGTTTCTTTAGTTTAAGACGAACTAAACGGTAGTTTCGTTTTTTATTGAGTTTTCACGGGAACCGAGCTTGCCTGGATTATTTCATGTTAGCAGAAAACATTTATGTAAAAATTCAGAATCCCCAAAAGGAAAACGAGTGCCAATTATTATAAAAAATAGAATATATCATAATTTTTTTAATTTTTGGAAGACAAACAAATTTAAGAAATGGGAAATTTGTATTAAGCAACTTAAAATATTCAATGCAAGTATCTTATATAATAATTCTCAATATCTGTCGTTTTCCTGTAGGTCCCTATCGTTTATATTCGAAACTCTTTCTATGTACTACGAGTTGAATATTTGAAGAATTACAAGTGGACCCCTTACGCTAAAATCTTTAAATATGTCACTTACTATTTATTTTACTTCAAAAATTTATATAATAAAATTTGGAAAAATGAAAAAAACGATTATTTTCTGTTCAGTAGTGCAGTTCTCAATAATATGAATATTTGGGGGGCTATGGTGTCGTTACCTATATTTAAACTTGAAATATATCACTTATTATCTTATCTAACTGTTATTTTAAATTATTTCAATTAATTGTTTTATTATAAAAAAAATCATCTTTTTTGTATATTTCCTTCAGGGGTCGCGGGCTGCAATAAATTGTTACCCGCTGACGGCCCATAGGCCACTAATGATTTACAATAGCTTAAACAAAATAGCCAAAACCCCGATACAATCGATAAAAGTTGCTAAATTTCAAAATCTAGTTGCGTTTAATCGCCTGGACCAGACTATATATTAACTTATATTTAAACAAACTAACAAATGGACGTTCACAAGTTGGATATTAAATAAGACGTCATGTAAAAAAAAAAAAAACAGACTAATTTAATTTTACATTTTACCTTCTCTGCAATCGCTGCACCAATTTTCACCATCGGGAAGTTTTGTACCGCTAAACAAAATATATACATCTATGTTCCTCTCATCGAAATCTTTCATAAAATTACAAAAATTTTCATAACCACTTATTTCGTAGCGGTTAATCATCTTGAAATAAATATAGATATTAAAGTACTGAAAGAAAATCGCAATATAAATTCTTAACTTTTAGATAAGCAATTTCTAATCTTACCTAAAATTTAAATATTTGTTCAGTGTTACCAATGATATAATAAATAATAGGTCTAAATAAAAAGCTAAACTTTTGAAATATCTCCCATAGTATTGACTTAAGAGCAAAAACGTATATGATAAAAATTGCTTAAAATAAGAACACAAATCTTTTTTGTTGTATATACTTTTCGATTCATTTAATATTTGGAGAGTTACGGGGTTACTGTTAAGTAAATGAGAAGTGAGATATTTGAACCGCATAGGTAACACTCCCCTTAGCCCCCAAATAATTTTCTTTTTAAAAACTGCATCGAATAGAAAAGAGTCCTTTTACTCATTTTTCTTATATGCATTTTTGCTGTTAAGCAAATGTTCAATGCGAGATCGACACCTCATAATTTTCGAAAATAAAATATTGCGCAGAATCTTTGGTCGCATTCAAATTAATGGTGAATGGAGAATCCGTAAAAACATAGATATCCGAGAACTGTACTCAAGCCCGAGTATCACACAAGAACTGAGAGGCAGACGATTACAGTGGGTAGGACACGTTGTCACGGGGGGGAACCCTCGGAGAAGTTCCGCAGGTATACCCGCAGGAGGACGAGGCAGCAGTAGTGCAAAACCGCCTCGGTGATGTCCTCACTCGTGCGCACTTTACCATAGACTAGCTCAGTTGCGGGTTCCGTCTATGCCGGTCGGTGTGAAGCACCGGCCAAAACTCAAGCGCTCTGAAAAAGAATTGGTGACGAAGGTATTTGTTGACATAAACACAAATATTGTTGAAAGGTATTTATTAAGAGAAAGTTTAAAGATTGAAACATGAAAATAAAAGAGCCAGGTAAACGGATTACCGGCGAGCAGGTAGTGAATGGTGACAAACATGAAAACAAAGTAATTCGAACAATGACAAATTTAATAGACAAAATAAATATTTAAATGAAATAGAAACAACAATGTGAAAATAGAAATGTACAAAACAAAAATATGAATGACAAGAATGAAAGATGCGATGGGGAATAGGAGAGTAAGGAAGAGTTAGAGAGCCGACGAGGCGATCGGCGTCAGCGTCATTCTTCGTGTGTATTGTCGTCGCGGCTTAGGCGTCTCGGCGCCAAACAGTTGCATGAAAGCGTCGGCAAGGCGGCGATTAGCAAGCGTCGCGGCGTCAGGCGTCGGCATGTTGGACGTCGGTATGGTTTGGACGGCGGGCGTCGATGTGGTTTGGACGGCGGGCTTCGATGTGGTTTGGACGACGGGCGTCGATGTGGTTTGGACGGCGGGCGTCGCTGTAGTTTGGACGGCAGGCGTCGTGGCGTTGAGCGTCGTGGCGTTGAGCGTCGGAGCGGCGGTCGTCTGTGAGCGTCGCGACGGCGGTTTTGAAATGTTACGTGATGTGAAGTTAAAAAAGTTAAATGAGTATAAGTTCTGGCGGTGAAAAATGATTCTAAGTTGAAAACACTGATTCTAAACTGACGTAAATGATTTTAAGTTTTTGCGATGATAAAATTTGCACTAAGTTATTTTTGACGATAACTTTTCTAAGTCGTAGCTTCGGGTTCTCGCAGGAAATAGCGAGATATTCGTTGTACTTCGTTGGTTTACGGCAGATATAGCAGGCGGCAAAAATAGCCAGAGAATTCGTAGAACGGCAGAGAAAAGCCAAAGATGAAACGGCAGAAAAGCCAGAGCATACTAAAGAATTGAGCTCTGCTCGCTTCTTTTAAATGATTTTCGAGGGTTGGTTTGGAAGGGGAATGAAGGCATAGTGGGAAGATTCGCTAGGGTAGTGGCAGCGGAATGCGTAGGCGTTTTCCGCGCATTCCGCGAGCTAACTCGCGAAATACGCGGAATTTGGTTGATTCGCGGGTCTCAATCGATGGCGCGGATCATGCGGAATCCAACGGTGTGCAGTAGTGTGGGGTGTGAAGCACCCTACACGAGGTACCGCCTGCAACAACGTTATGAGGATGAGGGAGGACAGAATGGTTGGGAAGATAGCGGAAGGAAGATTGAATACCCGTCGACCAGTGGGAAGACCTCGCAAGAGATGTAGAGATCAGCAAACCGAAGAACTAACAAGTATTGCTATACAGGGTATTTGACAAGACCTTGCAATGAATATATCAAGATGGAAGACTTATTTGAGTGAGGTCAAAAGTAAACCTGACTGATAGTGCCCAACGAAGAAGAAGAAGATTATTTTCTTTTTATCAAAAATGTGCATAAGGAAACATTTTTCTTCTCTTCAATGCAGTTCTTAGTAATAGAAGATTATTTAGAGGACAAGGGGAGTGTTTTTAATAAGATATATATTTGTGGGAGCTATGGAGTAGGGTGACCATTCGTCCCGCTTTCTGCGGGCCTGTCCCGCATTTTGATTGGGTGTCCCGCATTAAGATGCGTCCCGTAAAAGACCCGCATTCTAACATTTTGTCCCGTATTGCAACTTGTATTTGAGAAACTTTTTTTTTTGGCTCTTCACTTGGTTTGGGAGGTGAGGACCTTTTTTTGCTCTTCACTTGGATTTGGGAGGTGAGGACTTTTTTTTCTCTTTACTTGGATTTGGGAGGTGAGGACCTTTTTTTTGCTCTTCACTTGGATTTGGGATGTGAGGATCTTTTTTTTTGCTCTTCACTTGGATTTGGGAGGTGAGGACCTTTTTTTTGCTCTTCACTTATATGCCATTTTTTTGCTCCCTTATGGAGGGACCTACCGATAAACGAAATTTCTCACTTATTATTTATATACTTATTATATTTATATACTTATTATTTCTATATTTAACTAATGGGAATAAATTATATTATTATTATTATTATTATTATTATTTACATAGCAGTAAGAAGATATACAAAAGAGTGATTTAGAATAAAGAAACGATTATTTTCTGTTCTACTTGAAACTGAAATATTTCACTTATCATTTACATTTCAACAAAAATGTACATTACAAAAACCATACGAAGTACGGGTACGCCAGCTAGTTTAATAAATAGTTTGAACGCCCATATTTAAAACGGTTCCACCAAGCCCGTTTTAAAGAATATTATTTTTTTATAAAAAAAAGGCTTTTTAGGGTTTGTAGGTATGACCACCAAAAATCCTTCATAACGTCACGCAAGTGTGTGTCTTTCTGTCTGTACGGTAGCAACTGTATCCAAACGGCTGAACATAGAAAATAGAAATTTGGCACTCTTTGGCCCATATATAGAAAAATACTGAGAATTCAAAAAACACGTTGAGAGATAAATATAAAAAAATATGTATTTTATGAAAAAAAAAAAATGAACTTAATGCATGGATAAACAAGCAAATTTTTAATTTTGAAAAATCTTTTTTTTTTAATGGAATTTTCGACAAATATATGTCAAAAAACTTTTGTCCCCCACCCTATTTCCCAGAGGGGTTGATCTAAAATTCTGAAAAAATTCTCAATAATGTACATGGATGGCAACCGGAATAGTTCAACAGGAATTTTTGATCAGATAAGTTTTTCGTAAACATTTTTTTTGTGTCGATTAAAAAAAATAATTATTATTTTAAAATGTATTGTGTGGTATCAAAAGAAAGCTCTTAAAACTTAGAAGGAACAAAAAGTAGTTTTTAATTTTTTTTTATTTTAATACGATTTTTTCAAAAAATGTAACATAACCCCATTCACGCAAAGGGGTTAAACTAAAAATCTGAATAATGTACATTGATCTAAACCGGAAACATACGAGTGGAATTTTTGATCAGATTTCGTTTTTGAAAAATACTGCAGTTTTTCTGTTTTTGATAAAACAAATTATTATTTTTTTTAATTCATGGCTACATTGGCAAAATTGCTAAACAATGTGATGGATTTTTTTGTATTTATGGTTAAGGTGTATCTTTTTTTTAATTAAAAATATAACAAAATTTGAACAGCTGAGAACGAGTTCATGAGTGTGGAGCAGAGATGGGCGTCTACGCGTAAACTTGAATTTTTTACGTCTACGTGTAAATTTACCGTAGACAGCGTAGAGAAGTGTAGACTGTGTAGACACGTAGAATCTGGCGTAGAATAATGAAAAATGAGGTTATGTAACGTTTAAAAAATAAAATACCGTCAGTTTTAAATAGAAGAAGAAGTAAAGAACTCAAATTTAATATTTTTGACAGCTTCCTGATTAAAACAACTGCTAACTTTTACTTTTAATTTTACTTTTGTAGTTCATACAGACAGAAACCAAGTAATTTATGTTGTCCATAACAACATACGATTTGTGAGATAACATTTTTGGAAACAATATATGTAATTAGTACTACATAAAATTGAAATAAACATAAACATTAAAGTAAATTTAAACTATTACCATTCTATTATTTCAAATATTACATTTAAACGTACTGCGCATGTACAGTTTACATTCTACATTCGACACGTAAACAAAGGCATATTCTACTTGACATGTTTACGCGTAAAATCTACATTAGTCTACATCATGTATTCTACGCGCCCATCACTGGTGTGGAGTGTAGTCCACTATTATACGTTGTGAATCAACCTATTGTTTCAATTAATTTAGTTTTTGTTTTTAAGGTATCGACGAGGAATAAACCATTTACAATTATTTATTCTAATATGTAATGAAATACTTATAAAACAAATAACACATTGTTAATAGTAAGAATAACGTTTCTTAAATTGAAAAAAATGAAGCCATTTATCAATATATTTCTTATTAATTTAATGAAGCCTTGAATACGAAGCAAATACAGAAAAAAAAAACGCTTGCATTTTTTAATTTAAATTTTATTCTGAGGAAATTTTCGTATATATTTTTAATTTTGTTTAATAATCAAAAAACTATTGAATTTGATGTGATTATAAAACAAATATTCCTAGACATCTAGTATTATGTTGGCTTCTTACACTTGTTAAATACCTACAATATATGTACCTACCTGAAATGTGTGAAAATTTAAAAAATTGTTTTTTTTTTAAATTTAAATAAAGCACTCCGACCAGCTGGTCTTTTGTGATAATAAGCATATTACATTGTTACATAAATCATACATACCTTTTATTAAACATAATACCATATCTACATATATTAATAAAATTTGAGGCTATATCTGTTTTCTATTTTTTCGGCATCATATTTGATTGCTACACGTTTCGGATGATAAGATACACGATAAGATGATATCGGCAAAAAAAAACAAAATTTGTGTCTGTCTGTCTGTCCGAGATTCACGCAAAAAGGGCTAGACATATTTTCACGTACTTTGGTACGATGATAAAGTAAAGCCAAGATTCGAATATAGGCTATATGGCATCTCAAAATTTTCTTAATCTCAGAGTTTTGGGGTTAAAACTGTTTTCTAGAAAACTCAAAATTACTTCCTCATTATTGACTTAATAGAAAAATGTTTTTAACGAAAATTGTTTATAATTATAAAAATAAATCTTGTTGTTTAAATATTTTTTTAATTGGATGAATATTTGGGGAGTTAAGGGGGCACACCTGAAACTAAACTTTTAAATATATATATATATATATTGTGTCCTAGATCTCCTCGCTGGAGCATAGAGCCTTTACAAACTCGCGCCATCGGGGTCTGTGAAGAGCAAGCCTTTTCACCTGGCGCCAGGTAGTTCCGTGAGCATCAAGTTCTTTATATATTGTTCTCCTCCATGTGGATACAGGTCGGCCTCTACGACGGTTTCCCTGAGGGTTCCACTCTAGTGCCATTCTGGAGATGTCGTTTACTGCCTTCCGGAGGGTATGCCCAATCCAGTTCCACTTTCTTGCCTGAATTTCCAAGTGGATAGGTTTTTGTGCTGTCGATTCCCAAAGATGAGTATTGGGAATATGATCTGACCAAGTAATGCGAAAAATTCTGCGCAGACATCTGTTAATAAAAACTTGGAGTTTATGGGTAATTTCTTTAGTGACTTTCCAAGTTTCGCAGCCATACATCAGAACTGATTTTACATTGGTTTTAAATATGCGTATCTTAGTGTTACGAGAGATCTTATTGGATTTCCAGACTTCTTTCAACAAGCCGAAAGCTTGTTGAGCTTTAAGTATTCTGTTGTTCACGTCCCTTGTAGTTCCTCCATCTCTCGTTATTGCACTACCGAGGTAGCAGAATTCTTCTACATCTTCTAAGACTTCGCCGTTAATGTAAAATCTGTTGACGTTATTGGTACCAATCCGCATTACTTTGGTTTTCCCTATATTTATGCATAAGCCAACTAAATTTGCCAAAGTACTTATACTTTCAAGTTTGGCTTGCATATCTTCATAATTATGTGAAAGAAGGCATATATCGTCCGCATAGCTCAAATCTTCCAAACGGTTTTGGAAGTCCCACTGTATGCCTCTGTGTTCTGTGAGGGCATTACGAAGAACCCAGTCCAAAACGGTATTAAATAGTAGAGGAGATAGTAGGCAGCCTTGCTTAACTCCGCTTTTGACGGTACTACTTTTACTTCTCATCCCATTATGCACAACTTGCGAACTTGCTTCACGGATAGTTCTTTTATGAGGTTAATTATTTTAGTAGGGACCCCAACATAATCCAAGATATTCCAGAGTGCCTCTTGACTGACCCTGTCGAATGCTTGCTTAAAGTCTATGAAAACCAGATAGAGTGGTGCCTGCCACTCTACTGATTGTTCAATAATTATGCGCAATGTATTAATGTGGTCAATACAGGATCGGCCAGGGCGAAAACCAGCTTGCTCACGACGCATACGTTTCTCTAGTTTATCTGCAATTCTGTTGAGTAAGATTTTAGATAGAACTTTGGTTATAACATTAAGAAGTGTTATACCTCTCCAGTTACTGCACTCTTGTAAGTTGCCCTTTTTAGGTAGTTTAATAACTAACCCCTCTTTCCAGTTCTTTGGCATGGATTCGTTATTCCATACCAGTGCTATCATGGGATGTATTTTAGAAGCAAACAGTGAGCTATCGGCTTTAAATAGTTCGGCTGGGATGTTATCAGCGCCAGGAGATTTATTGTTCTTAAGCTGATCAATTGCTTCTTGTATTTCTGCTTGTCTGGGAGTTTCTGTGTTCATACGTAAGGTTCTATTTGGCGATCCTGGTAGAGTAACAGAGGGTATACTGTTGTCTAAAATAGCTCCAAAATGCTGCTCCCAACGGGCTGCAACCTCCGCCAATTCAGCCATTGAATCTACCCACCTTCTTTTATCTCTCCTAGCGGACCGCTGAACTTGTCTATGCTTGTTTTTGTATGACAGTGATAGAATTTCTTTTTCGGCCGTTAGTTTTGCTGTAAGCAATTTGCTTTTAATGGCTTTTCTCTCCTGTATCATACTCCATGTCTCATCGGAGATCCATTCTTTCCGTGAACCGGTTTTGAAACCTAGAGTTTTTTCAGCAGCGGTCAGGGTAGCATTGCTTATGCTGTTCCATGTAGCTGCAACTGCATTTAGATCATTGCAGTGTGGAATCTTATTAAGTGCATCCTCTATATCTTCTTGATATGCATTAAGACTTACTGGGTGTCTAAGTTTTTCTAAATTGAAATATTTGCGTGGTGAAGTCAGTGGCAGCTATTTAACTGAAGCTATTTTTAGTCGAATTTCTCCGATTACAAGATAATGGTCACAATGGTCAAGTAAGGAGCGGCGCCATTTTCTGTTTATGGTTATATGGTCAATTTGATTCTTGGTTCTACCGTCTGGAGACACCCATGTATGTTTGTGGACGTCTCTATGCGGGAAAACTGATCCACCGATTACCAACTCATGGGCTTGACAGAATTCGGTGAATAATTCACCATTGCTGTTCATGGTGCCTAGACCGCGCCTTCCCATAATATGTTCCATGCCTTCATTTCTGGTACCTATTTTGGCATTGAAGTCACCAATTACCATTTTTATATCTCCAGACCTGACTTTGCTCATGGTGTTATTGAGACTATCATAAAACTGGTCTTTTTCTTCTTGTAGTGAAGGATCAGTGGGAGCATAACATTGAATGATGGTGATATTACGGAATCGGGAGTGAAAACGAGCCAAAATTATTCGATCGGTAATAGCTTCCCAGTGTAACAGGCTCTTTTTAGCATTTTTCGAAAGCAAAAATCCGACTCCACTGGCTCTATCTTCGGATTCAGGTTTACCAGAGTATAACAGTGTATAGCCTTGAGAGTTTTTCCATTCACCTTGTCCAGGCCACCTGACCTCACTCACACCTAATATTTCAATTTTATAAAATGCCATTTCTTTTATAAGTTGGGCTACACGGGTTGGTTCAAGCAGTGTCCTTATATTCCATATGCCAATGCGTGTCCGTTTCTTAGCGCCAAAGGTCGTCAACGAGTTATCCGTCCGGTTTAAGTTTGCGTAGGTTTCGTTAATAAATAAAGGTTTCAGATGAGTGGGCTATGAACCCTCTGCATCCTAGACTGGTGGTGGGGCTGCCACCTTATGGCCACCAGACTGACCATATTGAAGAATAAGAGATAAAATATTGAATAAAAGATGTCCTACTTTGCATATTGCTAAGCGAATCAGGAGCTGAAGTACAACAGGTGGGTCAAGTGCGTCCCAATAGAAAAGTTTTAAAAGAGGTCCTTTATTATAGACTAAACAGCAAAATTATATATGACAAAAATTGTTTATATTAATAAAACAAATCTTTTTTGTTCTGTTCAATGCAGTTTTTAATAAGAAGATTATTTAGGGGGCTAAGGGGAGTGTCACCTATGAACTTGAAATATCTCACTTATCATTTACTTAACAGTAAAAATGCATGTAAGAAAAATTGCTAAGAATGAGCAAAAGGACTCTTATCTGTTCGATGCAGTTTTTAAAAAGAAACTTATTTAGGAGGTTACGGGGAGTGTTACCTATGCGTTTGAAATGTATATAAAAAAAGTAGTTTAGAATGAAGAAACGATTCTGTTCTGTTCAGCGTAGTTTTTTGTAATTTGAGGAGGGCTATGGGGACCGCTACCTACCTATACACATCAAACAGAGAAACGCAGATAGTGGCATTCCAAGAAGCATGACGTCCAGTGAGCAAAGGCTACAACAAATAGGGACATCTGTAAGCTAATTGAGTCTTACTTTGAGTCGGTCTACTCTAACGCTAATACCACTAGTATACCCAGAGCCGCAGTAAGGAAAACTTGCGCTAGGGGCAAAACTGTGTTTTGGCGCCCCTTGAGAAATAAATGTAAGAGAATTCCCAGTGAACAAAAAAAAAGGTCCTCACCTCCCAAATTTCAAGTGAAGAGCAAAAAAAAAGGTCCTCACTTTCGAAATGTGGCGCCCTTTTCCTTAGTGCGCTAAGGCCCCCCCCCCCCTTACTGCGGCTCTGAGTATACCTCGGTACATATACATGGCCCTATTTTATCTAACATTGAAATCAGTAATGAATGCTCCTGTCTTATGCTCCTTAAACTTTGTTGCTCAACACTTAGTCAACCCTTAACCACCTTGTTTCGCGTTTCATTGGAATCTGGAGTTTTCCCGTCTACCTGGAAAACTGCGTACATAACGCCTATATTTAAAACTGGATGTAGGACATATATAGATAATTACAGGCCTATATCTATCCTCTTTAACATCTCTAAAGTACTCGAGTCAATTATTACTGACCTAATTTTTTCTTGTTATAAAAATACAATAGTACATTAACGAAATGGATTCTACATGGGTCGTTCTACTGTGACCAATTTAGTATCTTTCACTTTCAAGGACTTCATCACATATTCCTTAGAAAATAGGAGCCATCTACACGGATTGTCGGAAAACATTTGACCGCATTAATCACGATATCGCTGGTGACCTGGCAATACCTCCTATCTACAATTTTTAAGCGAAAATAAATCCTTGGTTTGCATTGTAACCCACGTATTAGTGCACAAGTTGTGACAATACTTCTTAAACAAGAAAAATATTTAAGGTCTAAACTTCGTACAAAGCATTACCTTTTATCTTAAATTACGCAAAAACGGCTGACATAAAGCAGTTTTTTACCTCTCCTTTAAATTTCTATTTATGCAGATAGGAAGTATTGCCAGGTCACCCGCGATATACTCTTGGCCAAACTGACGTACGGCATTCAGTCGTCCCTGCTGTTGTGGTTAAGTTCGTACCTAAAAGATCGCACCCAAAGGATAAGAGTAAATAATTGCTTGTTTAAGATCATTAATGTACCGTCTAGTGCACCACAGGTCTCGCACTTGGGACCCATATTATTTTCCTTGTTTCAGTTATCTTTCAGTTATCAGTTATCTTTTATTCGCTGATGATCTGAAACTTTATTCAGCCATATGCAACTCGCCTGTCCACTTCCTTAACTTACAGAACGACTTAGATGTGGTGGCGGCGTGGTGCAGTACAAACTGTCCATTTCTTAATGAGGCTAACTGTCATTCTATATGTTTCTCCAAAAAACGAATATTTTATTTTTCCTACACGATCACCAGCAGCGTTTCTTTTGAGACGCATATTGACTGCATTTGTAGAAAGGCTACCCGGATGCTACGCTTCATTAAAAGGAATGCTTCTAATTTCACCAACCATGTTGCCATTAGATCATTGTACTCCGCACTCCGCACTAGTTAGGAGTTCGTATCAATCCACATATTATAACCTCATAGAACATGTACAGGACAGGTTTGTTCTATTTAAGTTCCTACTTTACAAATCGTACATCAATTATACTTTGCTATCTCGTGATCAACGGAGACAATTAGTCAGTATTGAGTCAATTCGAATGAGGCGGATATGGGCGGATTATGCCTACTTCATAAACTCATCAACGGAGTTATTCCTTTACCTGAACTTTTAGAAAGGAAACAAATAAGGGTATCTATTAGTTCCACGAGGACACATGATACCTTTACAGAATCCCGGCACTGGACCTGTTACGAAAGTGAAGTCATTATTGACAGGATTTGTCGTTTATATTATTCCATCTGTTGCAGTATTCATAACACGACAGATATTTTTTGCTCAACACTAGTCGGGTTCAAAAGAAGTATTTCTAACGCCCTTAGTCAGGATGAAATAATTTAATTTATTAATTATATTTAATTTTTTATTTTTCTTGTAAAATTATTATATGTGAATTTTTTTATTATGAAATTTTAAACTTTAAAAAATAAATAAATAATAAATAAACTAGAGGCTTTTTGGGGCAATTGCCCCAATCTAGATGTAATAATCAACTCACGAAAATCCCGTGAGTGAATAATGGCTCGGCAGTTAAATCCCAATTTTTTGGAAAGTTTGTCCTTGGGCTTCATTGATTGTCATAACAAAATAAACTCTCAGGAAAAGCTGGTTCCTAGTCTATGAGATTGATATATTTTGGCATGAAAACAATGCTACCTTTTCCAACACCCGTTATGACCTCTAACTTTACACATATTGTCATCAAGCTGTGTACCAAGATGCGAACACTATTGAGAACTGACACGCTCAGATACGCAGTCTGGTGGTCAAATATTGTACTAGGCGCTCTAGTACTGTTTGGACTTATTACATATATTCTAGTGTTGAATTTTTGTTAGAATGTCGATAGAAGTTGTGAAAAACTATAAAAGTAGAACAAATTGTAGTGTTTTTGGCTGTCATTCAAGACAGGACAAAGATAGGCATCTTAGTTTTATTCTTTTCTTAAGAAAAATGGAGGGAAAGTTAATATTAAGTCCAGATTGGAAAAGATTTGGTTATGGACAGGACGAAGGCATAAGAATATATTTTGAGTTAAAAAGTAATTGATACTATGCGAGTTTGTTCATTACATTTGTCGCAGAAAAACAAAACTGCACTAATATGCTTGTACCTGCAAGTTGCATATTTAACTTTTAGCTGCTTCTGTCCAACTAAAACTAATTTTATTGCATGAGGCAATAAACATAATTCACTTGTTTACAAACAGAATCCAAATATTGTAAATTCCGACACTCGGATGTACCACATAAAATTACGTGTCCAGCATTTAATACCTGCTCAACTACAAATTACACTTTAATAAATCTACTGAAATTAAACTTTAAATACTGTAATTTGAAGCCCACCTTCTGTTATACATCTCGAAACATGTGTAGCGCTTAAAAATTAAAAAATTTCAGAAATATTTACTCGCATTTTCATAAAATAAAAATGTACTGTGCTTAAATTAACTTGTTCGCTATTAGCATATTGACAGCTGAATACTAGACACGACAGCCATATTGCCTTGGAGCACAGCGCCGCCACCGGTAATGTCACTTCTCAATTTACTAAACCTGAATTCAAGTTCATATGAACTTGAAGACAGATATATATCTGATCAGCATAACAACAGCGCCAGCCTTCAAAGTGGTGGCAATCCAAAAGGAATAATCAAGTTTGGGTACTCCAAAGGTATGTCTAATTTTTCCGTTGGATCATAAGAAATTACCGAATCGACACTGCAGTATACTTTATATCTTGCGCAATTACATTTACAACTTAATTTAGCTTCCAGCAGGGCACGAAATATAAAATTTCACGTACCGAAATGCCACATTAAAAATGATTGTGCGACTAAAGTATACAACATTTAATTATGTTCAATAATGTCATGAACCGGAACGATATTTTCTATAATTTAAAGAAACCTATAATCGATAACCTGAAACTTATAAGTGGCAACTGGAAAGGGAATGTCGTGGCCTGAGCCAAAAACCGAACCGAAACCGAATCCCGGAACCTCACTGAAATTACAAAACCTTAACCGAAACTCTTATTCCTAATCTTAAAATTTTAAAAACCGCTATCGGAACCCATCGAAAAAATAAGGTTTCACGGAACACTTAGAATCCGTCGGCTAACATTCAATCGGCCCGCCCAAACTTTTTGACAATATCTTGTTACTTCCTAGAGACAGGGGCGTAGCAACCGGGGGTGCAAGGAGTGCGATGCACACGGGCCCATGAGCTCGAGGGGCCCACAAGCCAAAGTGCCAATGGGGCCTTATTTTCATTAATAGTTACCATTTTTATTTGTTTATTTTAATTTTTTTGTAATATTAATGGGCAAAGAAGAGGAAAAAATACCATTCATAGAATTAAATACATCTTTCGCTTCTTCTTTTTTCTTTCTTTTCGCCGCACCGCTCTGATGTTTCGGCATATTTATCCTTATAAGTATATACTATATTAGACATGTATTAAACATAAAAAAATATCTTTTTAAACTTACCTTATGATAAATTAGCACAAATGAAAATTCTAACGTATTTTTAAAACAATTGCACTCAAGCTTCAGGTAAACTTTAAACTAAATATTAACAATACAAATGATACAAATTGATAATATGTATGTCAATAGGAACCGTTCGCAATCAGGGTAAGAGTTGAAATAAATGAAATCAAGTAGAAGACCGTTGTCTACGGACAATTCAGACTTGCTCAGATTTGTCTCGCATATTGTATAGTTAAGCCAACATTCAATGTGTCTATTGCATTTCGTTTTTTACATTTAAAAAAAGAATTAATATATTGAACAATTTGCGACCTCCTATTTCTAAATCTAGGGAAAAGACGATTAGATCATGGAACACAGAAATTATAATTATTAGGTACATAGATATGTATATATATATGTGTGTGTATATATATATGTAAGTAATAAGGGATCTATTGTTTAAATAAAACTCAAGTTGTTCACAGACTATTTTATTCTAAGTATTCACTCTTACAACGTAAGAAAACATCTGATCTCTCTATCAAATTCTACGTGTGTTTTATAAAAACCAATTAGTGTAATGAGCAGTCATCATTATCGTTAATGAGTCGTTATCATTAGTGGCTCCAGATTACGGATTGCATCTTGATAACATTTTATGGTGACGTAACAGGGCTTCGTGGAAGGCTAGATGCTAACACGGCCGTCCTGCTACTGGCGTATCCTCACGTCCTTTCTGTAGACGAATATCTGGTAAATAATGATGTGGTAGATGACAACAGGGGATGATCATGTAGGCCTTAGAATAGTCTAACAGTCTTCAAAAAGATTTAAGGTCCAATATCATTGACCTTTCAAGGTCCCTGACCATTTAAGATCCCTGATCATTTAAGATCCACACCATTGACCATTTAAGATCCACACCATTGACCATTTAAGATCCACACCACATTCGAGGGCCCTCATTCAATCTACATACAGACCATGGTCTTAACCTACATGAACGGTACCTGACCGTTCAACTGCTCTTAACTGGCAGAGACGGTCCCTGACCATTCAACTGCTCTCAACTGGCAAGTTGGTCCCTGTCGTTCAACTGCCCTCAGCACGACCAGTGTGTCTTGCGGTACTCGACAAGCTATCAATTCTCAACTCAACTATCCATCAGTTTATTTCATTACAGATTGTCTACAGTACCCAACAAGCTCAGTGACTGCCGCTTCTTCATACTCAGAGCCTTCAAAAAGCAAAAACGACCAGTGTGTCTTGCGGTACTCAACAAGCTCAGTGACTGTCGCTGCTTCATACTCAGTGCCTTCACAAAGCAAAAACGACCAGTGTGTCTTGCGGTACTCAACAAGCTCAGTGACTGTCGCTGCTTCATACTCAGTGCCTTATCATTTTATGAAAGCAATAAAATGTCTCTTACCATTCTAGTTATTCTCAACATAATCAGTTACCTTCGTGCGGTTTAAGCGCTTCATAAATAGCGATCGTTCGCCCTTATACTCAAAACTTCATAAGGCCCTAGAAACTTGGCCCCAACTTGCCGCTACCGGTCAATTGTATGTCTTCTACTACTACTTTTTCTCCAATTTCATAACGGATAGCTTCCGCTCTCGAAGCGCCGCCCTTCATCTCCTAGTCTTTTCCAGGAACATGGTCTGCAGAACTCGAATGCTGTAAAAAGTCTTAGGGCTGTTGTTCTAAAAAATGAAACGTTTAATGTTGAGAAATCTCCTCCAACGGCACAACTCTGGCCGCAAGAGATCAAATATTAGACCAGTTTCTACTTTATTATCCCAGAAAGTGACTAATCTGCCAGTGGTAATCCAACCACCCTAAAAAGACAAAATACAACTGATAAACTAATACTTAGTATTGAAAGTTACCTGACTCATCAGATTTAAACATTTCGATGAGGTATTTCATATCACAGCTCACCACCCAACTGGCAGGCCACAGTCTTAATAGTTCCTTTGCTGCCTTACTGATGATCTTCGTACCAACTTTCATCAACTCGTATCGACCTTTATCTAAGCATTTAAGTACTTCATAGGGACCCAAAAACTCGTAATCTGTTTTTACTGATGTGCATTTTGAAATCCCTATATATCAGTACAAAATCTCCCAGCGAAAACTGTAAAGTATCTCGCCTTTTTCAGTTAGCGTTTTCAAAGCCACGATTATCTCTCATTGTTTTCTCAACTCTTTCGCGATAAAGTTGTCGATTCCGTAATGGTGTTAAATCCTACGACAAAACGTGCAAAAGAGCTTGAATCAAAGGGCTGGCATTATTTACTCCCAGGAACCGTTGCAAAGGTGTCGTACCAGTGTTTGTTTTTTTGTATTGTGATATTCAAGACCAATTGAATTTTCTATATACCGCTCGATCATACTGACATTTTTTTTTTATTTCTCTTCAGATCATTTCATTTTCTATTTCAGGTAAACTGCGACTTTGTCTGTTATCAAGCGCATTCTCAAAACAAGTAAAATTAAGTAGAATACTACGGTTCCCACTATTTTAGTCCTTGTTGGAGTTCTCCAAGGAGCAAAGAACAAATTTAATGAATTTACCTCCTGGCACCAATACCTGCAATAACTGTATCAAAAGATCTGCACAAGCAATGTGCATTAATTTTAAATTCTCTCTCTCTCTCTCTCTCTCTTTATATTGGCATTTTCATCAAATGTGTATCATTAGTACAGACTTAAGGCCAAGACATATTTGATACCTTACGAGACACCTTCGACACCTTTCGCTTGCCTATATTTGTCTGTGTATCCACAACCACCACATCAGTTACATACTCAACTTGGTACTCCTGTATTATTGAACCTGGAAGAACTAAAAATTTAACATTCATTAGATTTAAAACATTTATTTATTTTTTTTAATTTGTAACTCTGTAAAAGCTAGTTCTCTGAAATTTCAAAATGTTTTCTTTTTAGCATACTCACAATTATAATAACACTCTTTGAATAACCTTGTTAGTCTTTATGCAAAATTTCTAAATTATCAAGAACGAATTAGAAATAGCATACCTCATTATTCTCTTATTATTTGGTGCCAAATTTCCGTACCATCTTTCATTTATCCTTTATTTTAGCCTTGCAATGATATCGGAAAATTTATTTGCATCTTGTAGTGTAGTTCAGCCCTTACTATTACTAACGTACTTTATCCAAATTCATGCTAGAACATTTCAACTTCTACGCATCACTGTCAACAAACTACTCGGTCAATTTATAAGCTGCCACCGATTTCACAATAACAAATGTCAAATTTAACGAAGATAGCAATGACACACTTCAATCTTGCCATCTAGTGGTTGTATGTAAAAACATAAAAGGTAACTCTCGTATTTCACATTTCTAATATCAGTGATCTGCCGTTTGTCATTCTGAATGCAAATTTCTAATTCTTATCAAAGTTTAAACTCAATCATCAGAACTTAGGTTTCTAAACTCAAAACTCACATATCAAAATGGGATATCTTAAGTTTTAAAACTCTAATACAAATTTCAAATAATTGATCTCTAATTCAATTATCAATTTCAACTATCAAATTTCAATCCTGATGACTAATTTTTATCGTTCGTCTCGTTCGTTGTTTAACCTTTTCAGTAAGCATCGACTAATACGTGCCACATAATCAAACTAATAAAACTTCTCTTACCATTTTACTCATGTTCTAACCATTACCTTCATACAATTTGTCCATAAACAGATTACCGCTCGTCCTTTCTGACCATTTTTTTTTTGTTGTATTTCTACTTCATTACTGAAACTATTTTCCTGTATGTAAGTTGTCTGTCCCTAAATAAAACAACGCTTGTCCATTTTGATAATTTTCATCAATACATTTGCTATTTCGTCTTAACTGCACCTCAATCTGTTGTCAATCGTTAAGTATAAATTCCATTAGGAAATAGCTTTACCAGACGTAACTAGTTTGATAGCACGAATGGGTCATTCCATGTCAAGTGGTCTGATTTCAGAGAAGTGCCCTGCTCGACCATCACGGATTTCGATGAAATTTTGTATGGACATTCACACATGTCCCCAACGAACATTGGTAAAGTGTTACGTTCATCCATGCAATACTTGCTGAGATTTAGTAATTTGTTTGACCCCATACCGCAGCCTTCTATGGTATGACTCCGAGATTTCGGCAACTTTAAGACACAGTATCTCTGCCAATATTTTGTTGAGAGAAACAAAACTGTGCCAACTTATACAACTTTTTGCGCTCTATTAAACAAAATAATAAACAAATCTACATGAGCGATTCTCGTGAAGAAAATTTAGATCAAACTTGGCCTAAAAAATTTGCAACTCGAAAAAATTTTAAAGTTTGGCTTTTTATACCTCTGAAAGTAAAGGTACGATAAACGTGAAATTTTGCACATAATAACTTATCAATACAAGGTTAACGAATATAAAATTTCACACTACTAATATTTTTCATTAGTTCAGGAATTGAGTGTAAAGTTGATGATTTTTGTGAAAATGCTAAAAACAGGGTATATTTAGCCCACTTTTACAAAAATATACCTTCTGGAAACTGTTTTAAATTATTTTCATTAGAAAGAGCATGTTTTATTCCCCCTAAGAAAGTACGATTGGTTTTTCATCCCTGGTATATAAGGCCTTAGAAATAGGGACAAAGTTGAAAACGTTTCTATCACATGCTGCTATCGCAATATCGCATGCATTCCATTATTTTTCATCTTGTTTGTTTTATACAGGCATTATAAGTACCTAAATTGCGTTGATCCATGGTGACATTGTCACTACCAGTTCAGAAACTTGAACCAGTAACCCCATCGCCATAGGGTTCACGCCCGATAGCCGTGCAATACCAGCCACGGGTGGGTTTCTTGGTTGAGGAACCCAAGCCTCTAGTTTGGTTTCTTCGTTAAGGTTCCAAAGCCTTGTGTGGGTATCTGTCCGGTTCCCAAGCCAATGATTGGGCAGTTTATTCTAGCATCATTTTGTTCCAGAGAAATTTTTACAACATTGCCTACCCACCACTTATTGTCATAAATGCAGGCAACATAACAACCGGGAAATAGTTCAGCTAATTTTAAATTAGGATGGACAGAATTGGAAAGTTTGGCCACAAAGTTAACTGTGTCATTTGAAACTTTGCTGACAGAAATCGAATTCAAATCAACTGGCACAAACTGGTGATGATCTCTTGTGCCAGCTATTGTGGTGCTAGCTTTCCATCTTTCTTCTTGCATCATCCTGTTTTCTTGAATTTCTTCAGTCGGAACATATATATATTTAATTCCGTGAATGGTTTTGTCACAAAAGTTGAACAGATCTATTGGCGTCAGTATTTGATCGGTTAATGGTCGCTGCAGGCCGGTCAATTCGGGACTTTCCCGGTCAATTCGGGACTTTCCCGGCCAATTCGGGGCGTTTAGTCACCGACCGCCGCTGCTAACAGTACAGAATTCTATATCCAAAACATGTTGACGCGTTACAGCACTAACAAAATATTTAAAAAATGTCATCAGTGTAGAACCACCGCTAGCAGACTAACAGATTCATACAGCGTACAAAAATTAATTGTACACTTTAAACTTCAGCAGGAATGAAAGGAAAGTGACACAATGTAAAAAAATGCATATTGAAGTATATAACGTTTCGATGGCAATATCCTCAACTTTGTTCCTATTTCTAAAGCCTTATATACCAGGGATGAAAAACCAATCCTACTTTTTTAGGGGGTTTAAAATATGCTGTTTCTAATGAAAATAATTTAAAACAGTTTCCAGAAGGTATATTTTTGTAAAAGTGGGCTAAATATACCCTGTTTTTAGCATTTTCACAAAAATCATCAACTTTACACTCAATTCCTGAACTAATGAAAAATATTAGGAGTGTGAAATTTTATATTCGTTAACCTTGTATTGATAAGTTATTATGTGCAAAATTTCACGTTTATCGTACCTTTACTTTCAGAGGTATAAAAAGTCAAACTTGAAAATTTTTTCGAGTTGCAAATTTTTTAGGCCAAGTTTGATCCAAATTTTCTTCACGGGAATCGCTCATGAAGATTTGTTTATTATTTTGTTTAATAGAGCGCAAAAAGTTGTATAAGTTGGCAAAGTTTTGTTTCTCTCAACAAAATATTGCCAGAGATGCTGTGTCTCAAATTTGCCGAAATCTCGGAGTCATACCATAGAAGGCTGCGGTATGGGGTCAAACAAATTACTAAATCTCAGCAAGTATTGCATGGATGAACGTAAAACTTTACCAATGTTCGTTGAGGACATGTGTGTATGTCCATACAAAATTTCATCAAAATCCGTGATGGTCGAGCAGGGACCACTAGACCACTTGATATGGAATGACCCGAATAATACCTGAAAAATTATAGCCTGCAAAAGTGTTTCATCTGAAAACGTCGGAAAACGTTTTCAAACGTTTCGTTTTCCTTCCACGGTGGAAGTTCCACCAATGTGTTCCACCATAATCACTTATTATTTGCAATAATTGAAACGTATCACTTGCGTTTTTCACTTTCAAACTACTATCTTAGACAAACAATATTTTCATACCCATTTGTTTCATTTTTCCCATTCACAACCAGAAACGTTTTCGAACGTTCGCCTTCGCAAATTGATTAAATAAGTTTTTCATGAACAAAATTGCATGATTACCTTTGTAACTGTTCAAGCACACAAACTTAAATTCAATAATATCCGAAACAACGCAGACAGGTAATAATTTATCACATCACTATTTGTCACTTAATCATCAAATTAATAATTTAAACAAAACACTGCATAAATGCAACAAAGCAAGATCCCCAATAAAATAACAAAATATTATTAAGACGTGCATGAATCCCATTCACAAGCAGAAACGTTGACTCGATCCCACTTCTGATGTAAACAAATAAGGGATCTATTGTTTAAATAAAACTCAAGTTGTTCACAGACTATTTTATTCTAAGTATTCACTCTTACAACGTAAGAAAACATCTGATCTCTCTATCAAATTCTACGTGTGTTTTATAAAAACCAATTAGTGTAATGAGCAGTCATCATTATCGTTAATGAGTTGTTATCATTAGTGGCTCCAGATTACGGATTGCATCTTGATAACATTTTATGGTGACGTAACAGGGCTTCGTGGAAGGCTAGATGCTAACATATATATATATATATATATATATTCCATGATCTAATCGTCTTTTTCCTAGATTTAGAAATAGGAGGTCGCAAATTGTTCAATATATTAATTCTTTTTTTAAATGAAAAAAACGAAATGCAATTTTGCAATCTTAATGGCCAATACTGTATATATACATTGTACTGTATATATACTGTATATATATATATATATATATATATATATATATATATATATATACAGTTTGGCCATTAAGATTACAACTTTTAAAACTTTTCAATTTTTCAAATTTTAATAATAATAATGGAAAATAAATACTCTTAGTTCTATAATTTAATCATATTTTGTCTGTTGCATCAATCAATAGTCAAATAATCTGACTTACAGATTAATAATAAATTATTTCTTCATTTTTGCTTGGACAAAAATATTGCAACTATTTGAATTTCTTGTTATATGCAGGTTTTATCCATAAATAATATGTTGTGCACAAGTAATATTTCAGTTTATATTTGTCAATCATGAGTCGTAGTAAAACTGTTTCAAGTTAGAAATTAGAAACTTAATAATTTCTGGTTTTAAAGACGGGATGCTGCAAAATGTGATTTAACTAAATTTAAATGTTCATAAATCTACTGTGTCGCGAACTATAAAACGATTTCGAGAAGAAGGTACGTTTGAAGTTCCAAAAATTCCAGGTCGGCCACGAAAAACTACAAAACGAACTGATAAAAAAATTATTTATTTATCTACCAATAACCCCTTTCTGTCATCGGAGAAAATTTTGGGCCTTTTGCTACAAATGGATCAAGAAAACATCTCAACAAGAACTATTCGCAGAAGATTAGTTAGTGAGGGTCTTTTTAGTCGCCGTCCTGCTAAAAAACCACTTCTATCCAAAAAGAATATGAAGGCCCGATTAGAATTTGCTAAAAATCATATTGACTAGACTGTGGATCAATGGAAGAAAGTTATTTTTAGTGTTGAATATAAGTTCAATTTCTTTAAAAGTGATGGTGTAAGTTACGTTAGGAGGCCTGCTAATAAAAGATTAGCTCAAAAATACACCTTGCCAACAGTTAAACATGGCGGAGGTGGTGTGATAGTATGGGGCTGTTTCTCAGGATATGGTATGGGTCCTCTATACCACATTAAAGGAATAATGGATCGATTTAAATATAAAGACATCCTTCAGAATGTTATGGGACCTTATTCTGATGAGTTCATGCCTTTAAAACATATTTTTCAGCATGATAATGACCCAAAACATTCTTCGAAGTTGGTCAAACAATGGTTCGACGATTCATAAATTAACGTAATGACTTGGCCGTCACAGTCACCCGATTTAAATCCAATAGAAAATCTTTGGGAGATTGTCGACAGAAAGATTAGAAACAAAACGCATTCAAATATTGAGGATTTGTTTAAAGCTTTGCAGGGTGCGTGGTCTAATATTGATAACTAGCTGAGTACCCGTGCTTCGCTACGGTATATTGACGGTCTGCCATCATCGTGCAATTATTATAAGTCATGGTTCTTTATAGATCACATTGCTGACTCTCTCCTCAGGTGTAGATTCACCCCGTTAGAGGCTCATTAGTGTAAAATTCGTAGTTTGTTTCTAAACATGTGCACGGGTAACTTTTATAAGCAAAAACCTAATCGATATCTGATCTGTCCTAAGAGATATTGATGAATCCTTGAAAAAAAATTTTACTCCTTTTCACCCCATAGGGGTCGAAAAATCCTTTCTTAGTGGGTTCTTACGTCATATCGAGAAATGTACTCTTGGAATTTTTTATATCTAATAAAAAATTCTTTAGGAATGAAATTTAAAAAACTGTCAGAACAATATCGAAAGATTTTAAAAAGTCACCTATATACCAGAAAGGAATGTTATAACTCAAGAAGCACAGGAGTTATAAAGGGTTCGATGCTTACGTTATGGAAGGAATATGTTCCCGGAATTCCATGTATCTAATCAAAAATATAACTATTTACCCCTTCATAGATAAAAAAAAACGTTTAAAAGACTTTCTAAAGATTAGAAGAAAAAAAATTATATACCAAAAAGGAATGTTATAATTCAACAAACAAATAAGTTACGAAACATTATATAAGTCACCCTGATGTAATGTAGATTCGCCCCATTAAGTGTTGATTGAAGCAAAATCCTAAATTACATTTTTATACATGCGTACGGGTAACCATAGTAAGTAAAAAGCAAGTCGTTATTTCATCAAGAGATATTAAGAAATCCGTTTTCACCCCTTAGGGGTCGAATTTCGGGAAATCTCTTCTTAGTGGATGCTTACGTCATGGAAGAAATATAGTCCCTGAATTTCAATTGTTTACTAAAAAATACCAATGTACCAATGAAATTTAGGGAAATATAAAAAATGCTATTTAGGGGTGAAATATAAAAAAAAAAAAACGGTCAAAATGAAATGATCTTTAAACTAATGATATTAAAATGACACCTAAATGCGTAAAAGTACAACATAGTTATAGTACAACAAAGACAGAAGCTACAAAGGGTTCTATAATTTAGGGATTTGATGATTAGAGCCAAATCCTGAATTAAATTTTTAAACACATACACGGATAACATTGTAAGCAAAATCCAAATCAATATACCATTGGACCTAAGAGATAATGAAGAATCCGAGGGAAAACATTTTATCACTTTTCATCCCCTAGGGGCCGAACAACGAAAAATTCCATATAAGCGGGTGCTTGCGACATGGAGGGAATATATTTCCTGAATTTCATATCTCTATGTCAAGGGACGTTCTTCGAATAAAAAAATACCAATTTACCCCTTTAGGGATGAAATTTAAAAAACTTTCAAAACGCCTTTTAAATATTTTAAATAGAAAATCATGTACCAAAATGGAATGTTATAACTCAAATACAAAGGTTTCTATAATTCACCTCAAATGTAGATTCACCACTTTAGGGGTTGATTAGGGAAAAATCCTGAATTATTGTTTCAAAAATGTGTATGGGTAACCTTTGTAATCAAAAACCAAGTGAATATCTCATTGGCCCTAAGGTATATTGAGGAATCCTTCAAATCACATTTCACCCCATAGGGCTCGAATTGCGAAAAATCTCTTCTTAGTGGGTGCTTACATCACGGAAGGAATATACTTCCCGAATATCATGTCTCTATATCCAAGGGAAGATCTATCGAATATAAATACCCATTTAACCCCCCCCCCCATTTACATTTAGAGGTGAAATTTTAAAAGACTGTCAAAACTATCTCGAGATATTTGAAAACGACACCGGTGTGCCAAAAATGAATGTCATAACTTAATAAACACAGGAAATACGACGGGTTATATAATTCACCCCAATTATAGATTTACCTCTTTAGGGGTTGAATATGAAAGAATCCAGAAATAAAATTTTCGGCATTTGTATGGTTAATCTTTATAAGCAAAAGCCAAGTCGATATCTTATTGGTACTAAGAGATATTAAAGAATCCTTGATATCACATTTCAGCCCTTAGGGGTAAAATTTCGAAAAACACCGTCTTAGTGAGTACTTACGTCATACAGGGAATATAATTTACGAATTTCATGTCCAGAGGACGTTCTATCGAGTAAAAAATTCCCATTGTCCCAACTGTCAAAACCATTTCGAGATATTTTAAAAAGACACCGATATGCCAAAAAGGAATGTTATAACTCAATAAACACAGGAAATACGAAGGGTTGTATAATTCACCCCGATTGTAGACCCCTATAGGGGTTGATTCGGACAAAATCCTGAAATAAGTTTTTCGGCATTTGTATGGGTAATCTTTGTAAGCAAAATCCAAGACGATATCTTATTGGTCCTAAGAGGTATTGAGGAATCCTTGAAATCACATTTCACCCCTTTTCACTTCTTAGGGGTGGAATTTTAAAAAATCCCGTCTTAGTGGGTGTTTACGTCATGGAGGGAATATACTTCACGAATTTTACTATGCCCAAGGGATGTTCAATCGAATACAAAATTCCCATTTACCCCTTAAGGGTGAAATTTTAAAAACTGTCAATACCATTTCGAGATATTTTGAAGACACCTATATGCCAAAAGGAATTTTATAACGCAACAAACACAGGGAATATGATGGGTTGTATGATTAACCCTGTTCGGAAATTCACCACTTTAGGGGTTGATTAGAACAAAATCCTGAAATAAGTTTTCAACATTTATATGGGTAATCTTTGTAAGTAAAAACAAAGACGATATCTTATTGGTCCGTAGAGATATTTAGGAATCCTTATAATTAATTAATATAATTAATATTACATTTCACCCCTTAGGGGTTGAATTTCGAAAAATCCCGTCTTAGTGTATGCTTACCTCATGGAGGGAATATACTTTGCGAATATCATGTATCTATGTCCAAGGGATTTCTATAAAATAAAAAATATCATTTTACCCCTTTAGGGGTGAAAACTGTCAAAACCATTTCGAGATATTTTAAAAAGACATCTATATGCCAAATAGGAATTTAATAACTCAACAAACATAGGAAATACGTCAGGTTCTATAATTCTCCTTGATTGTAGATTCACCCTTTTAGGGGATGAATAGGACAAAATCTTGAAATCCATATAAATGTTGAAAAAAGTTTTTCAACATTTACATATATGGATAATATTTATAAGCAAAAATGAAGGCGATATATTATTGGACCTGTGAGATATTGAGGAATCCGTGAAAACACATTTCACCCCTTTTCACCCCTGAGAGATCGAATTTCGAAAAATCATTTCTTAGGGGGTTCTTAAGTCATAAAAGGGATATACTCCCCGAATTTTATGTTTGTTTGTCTAGACGAAATTCTATAGAATAAAAAATACCAATTTACCCCTTTAGGGGTGAAATTTAAAAAAACGGTCAAAACACTTTCTAAATATTTTAAAAAGACACCTATATGCCAAAAAGGAATGTTATAACACAATAAACACAGAAGATGCGAAGGGTTCTATAATTCACCCTGATTGTAGATTCACCCCTTTAGGGGTCGATTAGAACAAAATCCTGAAATAAGGTTTTTAATATTTACATGAGTAATCTTTGTAAGCAAAAACCAAGTCGATATCTTATTGGACCTAAGAGATATTAAGGAAACCGTGAAGCCACATTTTACCCCTTTTTACCCCCTTTTCACCCACTTAGAGGATGAGTTTCGAAAAATCCGTTCTTAGTGGGTGCTTACGTCATGGAGGGAATATACTCGCCAAATTTCATGATTGTAGGTTCAGTGGTTTGGGCTGGGCGTTGATTATGAGTAGGTAGCTTAGTTACGATTTTATATATATAGATGAAATGATTACGAAATTATTAGAATCAATGCCGAAAAGATGTCGGGAAGTTATAAATACTGGTGGTTACGATACAAAATATTAAAAATGATCTGTTAATAATAATTAATTTTCTTAATTAATAAAAAATAAGTTTTTTTTAAGAGTAGTTGCTATCTTTATGTCCAGGTAAAAATAATAAATACTATAAAAAAAAAATAGAATTTACTATTAAAATTTAATTTTTTGATATAATATATGTAGAGGATTGTTAAAGGTAAGAATTACATTTTTAAAAATTTAAAAATATTGAATAGAATAAAAATAAAAGAGAATTATCAAAAGTTGCTATCTTTATGGCCAATACTGTATATATATTTCCTGGCAAGTTGTTTCTTTAGGCATTTCACTATAATTTATTCATTTTGAAAATACAAATTGCATTTTAACAAAAAATCATTAAATTAATTTTGATTATCATAAAAATAAAACAACTTTTATCTGATTTTTTTTTTTTTTTTTCGAATAAGGCACTGACAGACATAAATTTAAAATGACATTTAGAACTTAAAATGAGCGAAAAGAACATTAAAATTTTAAATAATACAAGGAGTAAGGAAGGGCTCCTTAATCCCAGTGGCACACCGGCCCACAAAGGTCTTGCTACGCCACTGCATAGAGACTTTGTATTTTTTTCAATTCTATAACACACATTTATAAGAATGTTATTACTACGGTTAAGTTATAGTAACAATTACTGTGGTGATACTTTTTTCTGTGAACTTTGATTATGGTTAACAGGTGAGCAATTTTATTAATCTGAGCATATATATATATTTTTTAAATAAATATGAAAATCAATCAAAACAAATATGAACAAAGCATTTACCAGTTATTGTACAGTGGTCCCAAATAACTTGTTAAGCATGGGGATCTCGAGAACGGTACGAGATACGAGGTCGGTTATATTAGACCAGTGGTGCGCAAACTATTTTCATTTCCGACTCCCCATTTTGTGTAAAATTTTGTCGCGACCCCTGGATAGACAATAGACGTTTTTTTAATCGTCAACGTAGTTAAAGTGAAATTCTTTCTGGGATTTGCACTTACAGGGTGTTTTTAAAAGAGTTTAATACAGACAATTGTTTTCGTAAAAAAATATAGTTCTATTTTTATAAAGAATAAAATTTAACATCACTATTTTACTGGTACCTGATACTTATTGAATGTCATATAAATTTCTTCGAATTTGGCGACCTCGAAAAATTTTCTCGTGACCCCTTTGGGGGTCGGAACCCATGGTTTGCGCACCACTGTATTAGACCAAGGTTGCCGCATTAAGAGATAGGCGGCTCAAGACGGTATGCAGGCGATGCACCGCATCGGGGCGCCACGATCAAGGGGCGCCGAGTCGAAGAAAAAATGTATAGCCTGTTACAATATCAAAATAGCTGTAATTAAAATTTTTGTAATAAGTATTGTGACCTTTAATTAAATCTAGCAAAAACAGGTTATTGTACTGCGTGGCACTTCAGGCTTCTAGTAAAGGGGGGGGCAAAAAGGAAATGTAGAAAAAAACTACTTTTTTTACTGGGCGGCACTTCAGGCTTCAAGTAAAAGGGGAGTGCAAAAAGGATATTTGGAAAAAACTACTTTTTTTACTGGGCAGCACTTCAGGCTTCTAGCAAAAGGGGGCCCCATAAAATGAGATATTAGTAAACAAATGGAAAATTAAACTTACTACGACATTAGAAATCGTCGATAATACCTCTTTGTTTTAGCTACAAAAATATAGTAAAAAAAAGTTTCATTCTGTCTTTATAACGCTATGAGATATGCCCGTAATATTTCGGGTTTGCGCGTATGCACGTTGCTGGGTTAAAAGAGAAGAATTAAAAAATGGTCAAAACTTTTTAAGCCGTTAAATCACATTTTGAAAAAATGCAATTTTTATGTATTGATCTTTAAATAAAAGTCATTGACCTTAAGACTTTTAGTCAATAATTTTGTTCATACATTAAGATAGTTTCTCATATAAGTATGAGAAACTGACGAGCAAAAAAAAATCCAAAATTGGACAAATTACTTAAATTTTATAGCTTACCAATCATGCAATCATGTCATTGCATTAAAGTCTATTCCAAACGATTAGGCGGAACTAGATTTTCAAATCTAGTAATTTTTACAGATTGATTGAAGCTTTTGATCATTTTGTTCAAGAAAAGCCAACTTCAGAATACAAAGAAATAGATGATGACAGCTTACAAAAATGAAAATTCCAGTTAGTTCCGCCTAATCGTTGGAATAGCCTGTAGAAGTTTTATTAGTTTAAAAATTGCCACCACACTTTATTTTAAATATCACGCATATTTACAAAAATCTGAAAAATTCTAAGTAATGTACATTGGTGTGAATCGGAATAGTACAACAGGAATTTTTGATCAGATTATGTTTTCGGAAAATAACGCATTTTTTGTTTTTTTTTTTCTGTTGACGATTTACAAAAGTTATAGTTATGTAACACACTAGACTAGAAGACGTATCATGGTCTAATGGTTAGCATACTCGCTAGCTTCCCAGAACTCTAGGTTCACCCCCTGTCAGAGGAGACAATTTTATTTTATTTTTTTTCCATTTTTATTTTCTTTAAATTATTTTGTCAAAATATTAGTTATATTTTGGCAAATGTTGCATTTATTTTTTAAGAGCATAAATTTAATAACCAGTTCGAATGTTGGAATTGTATTTCCATTCTATGTGTCATGTATACGAAACCAAAGGGGCGGAGCATATGACAACCAATGGAAGCCATAGGCGCAATTTTCAAAATCTTAATGAACCTTGCTATATAAAAAAATACTGCACATATTTAGAAACCTAAATAATGGTATTAGGTATTCGAATTAAAATTAACAAAAAAATATTTTAACATAATTTGTTTTTAAAGCTCTAAGATTAACAGACGATAAACTATTTTAAAAATATCGTTCATTTTGCCGTGATTACTACAAAGCAAAATTTGTCCTACACACTCTTCACTTATTATATACCTGCGAAACCCTGAAATGTGTGAGAATTCACACTTCGCATCATTTTTACAAGACTAAATATTAAGTATTATATTAAAAATGGTAATTAAATTTGATTATTTTATTTTGTTTTATTTTATAATAGTTATCAAAAAAATTATTTAAAAAAAATATATGTGGGGGGGTGCCTAACCTAATTTTGCATAGGGGCGCCAGGTACCGGCCCTGTATAAGAGACCATTTTAACGATGTCTTTGTGCTCCTAAAAAAATACATAGGTTACTAGATGTGAACGAAAATGTAAATAATAATAATATATTTATTTAACAGCTCGAGAGCCGAAAGAAACCATTATTTAATTTTAATTTAATTTTTTTTCTAATTTTTGCTCATAACTTTCAAAATTATAATATTAAGTGATTTTGGTGAGCACTTTCTTGAGGCACTTTTTCATGGTGAATTTACAGAGGTTCTCAAACTTTTTAATCTCGTACCATTTTCAAGTTATTGGGGTCAATTTTAATTTTTCGTATGCGCCTATAGTAGGTTATGATAATTTTGAATAGAGTCTTTTTTACATTGCTATTCAATCATGTAAAAAAGTCCTGTTTTATTTTCGTAACTAATATTAAAAATAAAGAAAAACGTTTTTTGTCTATCAAAATAATCGCTGTATCATAGCTAGCTATGAAAACAAAAGTTTTTTTTTTTTTAATTTTTTTAATGGCCTTTGCTACTGTGGCAATTAGCCAGGACAATTTTTGTTTTGAGAAAATTTCCATGCCATAACCGGGATTTGAACCCGAGCCCCCATGGTTGGTAGTCAAATGAGCTGACCACTACGCCATAGCGACCGGCAACAAAAGTTAAAAATAGAGCTTATTGTATAATAGCAGTATATCCGCTGCTTCGCTACCGGAAAAAAGTAGTCGTAGGCCGCTTAGATGGGGCCTATTTGGAAATCGATTGAAGACAAGTTGCTGCGAATCATTTTACGTTCAAATATATTTATTTGTTTTAATCTACCATTATATTAATATGTGATTCTTATACAAAAAATTTAAGTAAGAACGACTTTGTAAACATTGGTAGTACAGACATTTTGTAACAACGTATAATTGTAACAATGTATAAAATTAGTATTGGGCTGGATACGGCCCGCGGCCCATATACTGGACATCAATGGTATATCTGTTTCTGATTATAGCCAAGGTATAAAAAAGAGAGCAAAGTGGCGAAATTAAATAAATTAATTCCTGTTAACACGCGCATAGTGGAGCGTACTGCAGCGAGGTTATATCGTTGTTATAGTCGAGCAAGGCGACGCGTTCAAACAATTTTGATTTCTCTGCTATCATCGTTGCTGAAATAGTTGTTTAAAATAGATATTGAGGCATTTACAAGTAGTTCTCATTTATAAGAGGTATTAGTGTAGGTTCCGATTGAAATTTGTCCATTTTTTACCAATTTATGTTGAATTTTTTCCAAAATATAATCAAACGTTGAAATACTCATGTGAAAATAAGAATGAAACTTTTCTGGATGTTTGCAGAGTTGCATATAGAAATGATGAAATTCACCATGTATATGTCTACTTTTATTTATTCTGTGAACATTGCACCTTCTAGTGTGTTTATTTTTATTTTTTTGTGAACTTTCTGCTCGATTTTAAACGCGTCACTATGTGTAGACACTCTTTTATAAGCGCGACATTCTTTCGCTGTTTTACTCTCCGCTTTCATCGCTGCTTTGCTCTATGCTTAACTATGTGCTTAGCCTAAGTGAGCTGCTGTTTGTCGGAGAACGTCGTTCTCACTGGTGGGGAGTGACCGACCACACACCACAAGCCCCGCTAGAACCTAGGAACTTAGCGTTACAAACACACAGAAATTAGGGCTATTATATATATAATTTTGAATATGTGTATCTTTTATAGTTTTTTATAACATGGGAGATTTTTCCGACTGTTTTCTAAATATTTCTTAATTGATCGGAAGCCTGGTGTCATACCGTGATGATTATAGATTAAAATATTTCCAGACTAATTTCCAATACGCTGTTGCAAACAGCATTAAAATCGGTTCAGCCGTTTTTGATCTTTAATACCTATAAAGATTTTAAAAAGACGCCTATGTGCCAAAAAGAAATGAAACACAGGCCATTCGAAGGGTTTTATAATTAACCTTGAGTCTAGATTTGCCGTTTATGGGTTGATCAGGGCAAAATACTGAACTAAGTTTTTGTACCTGTTTATGGGTAACCTTTGTAAGCAGAAACCAAGTCGATAACTCATTAGGCCTGAGATATTAAAGTATCCATGAAAGAAACATTTCACCACTTTAGGGGTCGAATTTCAAAAAATTCTGTCTTAATACGTGCTTACATCATGGAAGGAACATTCCTCCATGTATTTCATGTTTCTATGTCCAGGGGACGTTCTATTGAATAAGAAATACCAATTTAACCTTTTAGGGGTGAAAATTTAAAATAAAAAATGTCAATTTTCTAAAGATTTTAAAAAGACACCTATATGCCAAAACAGAATATTAAAACTCAACAAACATAGGAAATACGAAGGGTTCTATAATTCACTCCGAATGCATAATAAATTTACCACTTTAAGGGTTGATTAGAACAAAATCTTGAATTTAGTTCTTAAACATTTGTATGTGTAACCTTTGTAAACAAAAACTAAGTCGATATCGCATTGGTCCTAAGAGATATTGAGGAATACCTGGAATCACTTTTCACCCCTTAGGGGTCGAATTTCGAAAAATGCCTTCTTAGTGATTGTTGACGTCATGGAGGAAATACTTCCCGAATTTCATGTTTCTAGGTCTAGTGATTTGGGCTGGATGTTGATGTGTCAGGCAAGACATGTATTTATGTATATATGAAAAATATAAATGATATACCTATATATAGAAGAAGATTAAACAGAAAAGATTTGTTTATTTATGTTAAACAACTTTTGTTATACACATGTTTAATATTAAGTCAATAATAAATGAGATATTTCAAATTTATAAGTAGAGGTCCCTCTGTCCCCCTAAATATTCAAAAACTACACTAAACAGAAAATAATCGTTCTTCAGTCTTAACAAATTGTGTTTATAAATTGTTGATGTAAAGTAAATAACACCGGTCAACAGGAATTTTGAGTCTGGGTTCTGCATATCTGATTTTTATTTCTTCCACATTATTAATTAAAGAAAAAATAGTTTTCGGGTTACATCTTAACAATAAAGGTAAAATTAAAATATTCCTATGTATTGTCAATATTATTATTAGTAAAACATCTAATCAAAATAATTTTAATAAATTTTCTAAAATCCAAACCAATAAAATTAATGTGTATCAACAGAGATGTACTAAATTAAATAGCACGGGTAATGAAGAAGGTAACTCTGGACATTTAAAAGAAATTGAAGATACTGATGTAATTAGTACAAAATTCATATAGCCAAAATTCTAGTTCCACAAAATCACATTTTTTAGGAAACGAAAAACGAACTCGCAGCCATGTGACATAAATAATCAGACATAAAACTTTATTTTGAACATAATACCCTTTTCACACTAGATCTTTAAGACGATTGAACTTAAACTTCATCGATGTTTAATATCGGTTTGCTTTCACACTTGATGTTTAATTTGAAGAAGAAATCTCCATGTAAAGCTAGTATGTATTGCCAACATAATTTCATATCGTTTGAATTTATTCTGTCATTATTTTGTATATCGAGGTTAGAAGTTTATTTTTTATATTTATTTAAATAATAACGCAAATAATCTTCTCATAACCTCGATCATATATATCAGAGATGGGCGTCTACGCGTAAACTTGAATTTTTTACGTCTACGTGTAAATTTACCGTAGACAGCGTAGAGAAGTGTAGACTGTGTAGACACGTAGAATCTAGCGTAGAATAATGAAAAATGAGGTTATGTAACGTTTAAAAAAATAAAATACCGCCAGTTTTAAGCAGAAGAGGCAGTAAAGAACTCAAATTTAATATTTTTGACAGCTTTCTGATTAAAACAACTACTAACTTTTAATTTTAATTTTACTTTAGTAGAAATAACATTTTTGGAAACAATATATGTAATTAGAACTACATAAAATTGAAATAAACATAAACATTAAAGTAAACTATTTAAACTATTACCATTTTATTATTTCAAATATTAGATTTAAACGTACTGCGCATGTACAGTTTACATTCTACATTCGACACGTAAACAAAAGCATATTCTACTTGACATGTTTACGCGTAAAATCTACATTAGTCTACATCATGTATTCTACGCGCCCATCACTGATATATATATAAACTATATATATAAACTTGTTTATGTATATACAGAGATGGGCGTCTACGCGTAAACTTGAATTTTTTACGTCTACGTGTAAATTTACCGTAGACAGCGTAGAGAAGTGTAGACTGTGTAGACACGTAGAATCTGGCGTAGAATAATGAAAAATGAGGTTATGTAACGTTTAAAAAATAAAATACCGTCAGTTTTAAGTAGAAGAAGAAGTAAAGAACTCAAATTTAATATTTTTGACAGCTTCCTGATTAAAACAACTGCTAACTTTTAATTTTAATTTTACTTTTGTAGTTCATACAGACAGAAACCAAGTAATTTATGTTGTCCATAACAACATAGGATTTGTCAGATAACATTTTTGGAAACAATATATGTAATTAGTACTACATAAAATTGAAATAAACATAAACATTAAAGTAAATTTAAACTATTACCATTCTATTATTTCAAATATTACATTTAAACGTACTGCGCATGTACAGTTTACATTCTACATTCGACACGTAAACAAAGGCATATTCTACTTGACATGTTTTCGCGTAAAATCTACATTAGTCTACATCATGTATTCTACGCGCCCATCACTGGTCAAGAGTGCTACAAAAAAAAAAAAATTAAGTTGGGAACACTGAATTTTTGCCAACTGTAATGAGAAGTTACTAGTTACTAGAAGTTATCCCTATTACACGATAACAATGATGAAATTATTGATTTTATTATAATTTTAGTTCCATAAAATTCCAATATACAGTCTGTTCCAAACGGTTAAGCGGAACTAGATTTTGCAATCTAGTTACTTTCATCGTTTAAATCGTGCTTTTCGGCCGTTTTGTTTAAGCTTTGTAAATCATACTTACAATAAACATTTTTTGGTAGCTTTTTTCATCATTTTAAAATGTCATTTTCTTTATATGTTAATTTTTTGTGTCATTCTTATTACAAATTTCCCAATTATTTATATTTTTGTCATTAAAATATATAAAAAAAATAATTGACATTGACATATATCATTCGTTTCCATGGTTTCATTGTTGAAATTTTAAATTTTGACATTCCAACGTGAAAAATTAAATAACCCTAGCAAGGTCCCTTCTCGTGACAACCTAAAAGAACAAAATTCCCATTTAGTTCCGCCTAACCGTTTGAAACAGACTGTAGTACTCTTATAACACATATAATATCATTCCATTTCCTACAGTAGTACTACTATATTTTTACGATTACCTTCAAATAATAAATTTTAGTTCTACAGATTTTGCCTCTACAATGTTACCACTAGATAAAAATAAAATGTTTTTCCACTTTTTTTTTGTAATATTGTCGTAATGCACGCAAAATAGCGCGCACTACAAATTAAAATCTGTTTTTATTATACACTAATTGATAATTAAATACTTTAATTGAACATATAAGTAAGAACATATTGATCTATGAAATACGTTTCTATTATTGTAAAGCGAATAATACTTGGAATTTGAGAGAAAACAAATATATAGATTATTAATATAGTTTAAGAAAAACATTAAACTGAAGGAGATCAAAAGTGTTAGAGGCCAAGAATAAATACGCCAATAATAATTCGAAATAAATATCTCGAATATTAAAGACATTTAATTAAAACGCCTTACATAATAACTGATATTTTTAAATCTGATATATCAGTAGAATATAATTTTACTTACCTGTCTACGATACCTACGATAACCTGGTCTACGAGATATGCATGGAAATTTAGAACATTTAACTCTTTAACTGATTTATTTTTATACATTTTTGCAATGAATTTGTAATCAGTGATTCTTAAACTCTGGTCCGCGGGTAAAGGCCTTTAAGTGATTAAATTTGTTTTATATTGGAACTAGAAACTGTACAACTGCGGATTGGATGTACCTGAATGATATTAATTATAAAAAGGAAATTAGGAAATATGTAAATCCATTATATCTAAAATAACATACATACAGCGACTTGAAAAAGAGGATAGTCTCCATACAAATTATATTTAACCAGAACTGTAAAATAATGATTATTTTTGTAATCAACTATTTGTGGAAAACCATTACTCATATAACCGCAATCAGAAATTTTATTGAAATTACCTAAATAAACAGAATACAAAATTCTTGATACGATTAGAAATATTCAAAAAGTAATCAAATCTTTACAAAACTATGTTAAAATTTGGAATTTTTCATATTCTCAAAATATTTAGGTCTACGACCAACATCGCTCTTAATTTTCGCTTCCCTCGAAATAATAATAATAATAATAATAATAATAATAATAATAATAATCCCAACATCGTATCCGACTAAGGGAGTCACAAAATAAATATTAATAATAATATGTGTATATGCATAAAGACACAAATATAAACATATACACACATACACATATACATATAAAGGATGTTCTATAGTCTATAGAGTAGTTCTTCTTCTACGTTCATGGGCACGGAGATGACTTATAAGCCCAATCCTGGCCATAAAACATTTGCCACATATATCGCACTGAAACGCTCCTTCTCCCGTCGATATCCTGTTCTTCTTTGCAGCTGCTTTAGCCCTCACAGCCTGCTGGCGGCTTTGTTCGTATGCAGCAACTGCGTCTTGAATCGATTTTCTCCAACATTTGCGGTTAGTTGCTAGGGTTTCCCAGTTGTTATTCAGCAAGTTTGTACTTTTAAGGCTGTTTTTGAGAACATCCTTATACCGCTTTCGAGGAGCACCAATATTACGTTGACCTTCTTGCAGCTCACAATATAACATCTGTTTAGGTAATCTGTCATTGGACATACGTACAACGTGCCCAGTCCATCGCAGTTGATTTCTGAGTAACAGCGATTCGATACTGCAGGCCTGAGCTTCGTTCAGTACTCGTACATTATCTATATGATCTTGCCACTTGATACGCAAAATTGTTCGTAGGCATCTTTGATGGAATTTTTCCAATTGACGAATATGCCGTCGATATGAGGTCCATGTTTCTGATGCATATAGCAATGTAGGTATTATGACAGATTTATACACGCTCAGTTTAGTTTGCAAGCTCAGATCATGGTTTTACCAAACTCGTTTTCGTAGCATGCCATAAGCTCTAGCAGCAGCAGATATTCTGTTATTTATCTCCAAGTCCAGATTACCATCGCAGCAAAGTATAGAACCTAAATATTTAAAGGTCTTCGTGATCCTCAACACTTCGTCGCCAATAAAGAAATCTGGTATTGCATTACCATTAGTAGGTCTGGCCATGATTTCTGTTTTCGACAGACTAATCTTAAGTCCAAACCGTGTGCTTGAGGTAGCCAAGCGGGTTATTGCATCTTGCAGATCCTCAGGACTATTTGATACTAACGCACAATACTTTAGTTTAGATACAGCCTTGAAGCGAGATAGTCTGTGCAGACCGCCGTCTGTGCGATACCGGATATGGACCCCGCCGATATAGTCACAAAAGGCTATCTCTAGTACCGCTGCTAGGAAGATATTAAATAGACTAGGCGCAAGAACACATCCTTGTCTTGTGCCAATTGTAACACAGAAATCAGAGGAAAACTCTCCGTTCGAAGAGACACAAGCTTTCGTGTTACAGTGGAGTTCTCTCAACAGATGTAATATTTTCGGTGGGCAGCCATATTTTTTCAATACTTCCCATAGCATGTTTCGCGGCACTGTGTCGAATGCTTTGGAAAAGTCGACAAAGCACATATAGAGCGGTTGGTTTTGCTCTGTACATTTCTCTTGTAGCTGACGGAGCGAGAAGATCATATCGTTGCATCCTCTATTTTTTCTGAAACCAGCTTGAGACTCTGGATTGTGGTGTTCAGATATGGTGTTCAATCTGTCATTCAGGATATTTGAAAGAACTTTGCCTACTGATGACAGTAAAGATATCCCACGATAATTGTCGCAATTACTTTTACTACCTTTGCTTTTATATAGAGGCAGCACGATAGCATTTTTGAACTGTTGGGGTATTTCACCAGATTCCCAGATTTTTTGAATTAGATCTGTCAGCGTAATAGCTAGCGCACTTCCACCATATTTTACTATTTCAGCTGGTATGCCATCTGAACCAGGTGCTCTATTATTGTTCAGACGATCGATAGCAAATTCAACTTCGTAGAGTGTTGGCGTAGCATCCAGATCTTCCCATACATGGTACTGTGGGAGCAGTTCAGTGACGCTATCGTCTCGTGGGTACGACGTGTTCAGTAGCTCATTAAAATGTTCACGCCACCTATTGAGAAGATCATTCGGGGTGTACAATAACGTAGAGTTATCTTTACTTTTCAGAGGCATTGAGATTTTTCTCCGGGGACCGTAGATTTTCACAAGACTTTGATAGAAAGCTTTTAAGTTATTACTATCGGCAAACTGTTGGATCTCGTTTGCTTTATTTGTCCACCAATTGTTCTTTAATTTCCTTGTTCTAGTTCTTAGTTTCCTTCGATGCTCTAGCATGACAACTCTGTTACATGGTGTTTTATTCAAATGCCACTTCAATTCCGCAGATTTTCTGGTATCAACGAGAGTTTTGATTTCTGCGACGTTTTCATCAAACCAATCTTCATTTCTTTTCTTAACTTTGCCCAGAAATTTAGCAGAAGTATTGTATAATTCGGTTGATAAACGTAACCACTGCTGTTCCGGCGAACGGATATTTAAGTTGGTATCAGATATGCATTTCGAAATTTCTTCTACAAATTTCGTCCGTATTGAGCAATCCTTTAATATATCCGTGTTCATTCGCGGGCACATTGTTTTAGGTCTTTTGTCAACCCGTTTGAAATGAAGATTTAATTTGGATCTAACAAGTCTGTGATCTGTGTCGCAGATCGCGCCTCTCATAACTCTTGTTATTATTATGTCCTTGATATCAGAGTTCCTCGTAATAACGTAATCGATCATATGCCAGTGTTTGCTCCTTGGGTGCATCCATGTGTTTTTATATTTGTTGGGCAGCTGAAAGATGGTATTGGTTATCGTTAGTCCGTAGAACTGACAGAGTGTAAGAAGCATAAGGCCATTGCTATTACACTTTCCGGTGCCATGCTTGCCGATTACGTTGGTCCAATTTGCTGTGTCTCTGCCTACTCTAGCATTAAAATCACCAAGGAGTAGGAGTTTATCTGTTCGAGGAACTTTATCTAGGACATGCCTTAGGTCTGCGTAAAATTTTTCCTTACCCTCTTCCTCATGTTGCATCGTAGGAGCGTAGATGCTGATGAGTGACAGGTATTTACTAGCTTTTAAGCAAAACCGAGCTGTCATGATCCTATCTGTGACCCCCATTGGGGGCTTGTCCATAATAGGGAGTAGTGACGTACGGATAGCGAATCCAACGCCCGATTCTCTCTTCTCATGAACTTTACGTCCGGACCAGAAATAGGTGAAACCCCCCTTTATCTCAGTGAGCTCTCCAGATTCGGGGAAGCGTGTTTCGCTAATAGCAGCGATGTCTATGTTATATGTTTGCAGCTCGTTAGCAAGCATAGCTGTTCTTCTTTCCGGCTTGTTAGATGTTGGGTTGTCCTGGAGAGTCCGAATATTCCAGGTGCAAACTTTCATTTTAAAATGTGTTTCCTTGTTGCGACGACTTGAAAGATGTTTAGGCAGAATGTGGTTTTCCTGCTCCATTGTCTTAGAAATGGAAATATAGTGTGACTAATTGTGCTAGGATATATTTTAGTGCCAGGAGTATTGCACAGTTACCGATGGCACTATCTTGGTCTCTGAAGTTCTAATATTCGAGGCAAAACAAGGTTAAGACATCGAACGAACTCCAGGGATCGCAGCACTTGGCCGCAGTACTAAAATGCTTGGCAGTACGGCGCCCTTTACACCGCAGTGCAACTGGTGTTCGCATAGCATCAGCTACCGTTGGGAGTAGTGCTCCTCCTCCGCTAGCTGTATCCTAAGCTGATGTAAACCATATAGCCGCTCCACTGGAGGCAGACGCTATACGGGCTTACTTATGAAGATGCAGCTTGTGGATGCAGTCGTAATAAGTGAATATAATAACAAACATACATATATATACATACCCAAGCACATACACATACATATATACATATAGATATTTTTAAAATACGTAAAAAAATAAATAAATAAATAGTTAAAATGTAAATAAATAGATAAATAAATAAAATAATAAAAATTTGAGTTTAAAATATTTAAAAATTATTAGTTGATCAGATCAATAGCACATATCACCCACATAACCTGCATCACCTACAGGATTAAAGCTGGTTACTCCCCTACTGCAGTTCAGAAAGTAAATCACTGTAGGATTTAGCCGGTTACATAAATAATATGGTTGGTTATTGATAATTACTTTGAAATTTCCTTAATTAAATGAATGACAGCAATAACCGTTTTAGGGTCACTGATTTAAGTCATATTTGGAGTGCGTGCGCAACTCCGCCTTGCTGACACAATTTGGTTCGTGCTTGTATAAACAGCTGATTTGAAATATTTTAATAAAAAATGTGTTTTAATTTAATTATATTACTCAAAAAGTATCACTTACGGAATATAATATATAACGATAGATATGATGACTTGCACGACAAATTTTTAGATTTATATTCAACATTTAGCACATTAAATTATAATTTTTAAAAACATCTAGGTTCACTGACCTACACCCACACACAGCAGTTCGAAATAAAACATTCATATAAATAATAATCAATACACTTTATTATTCTAAAAAAACATAAACTTTTTCTTACATTAATCTTCACAAAATATTACAATGTAAAAATATATTTAACATACAAGTTTATTATTTGAAAACATTTATCGTACGTATATGCAGGGCATATACGTACGATAAATAATAAACCAGTTAGATAAAAAAAATAAATAAAACACTAAAAAATCTGACCAGAAAAAAAAAAATTAACTGTAGTTGTAGCCCTAATTCTTTTAATAATTATCATACAATTTGTTGATTTTTAAAAATTGTTGATGTGGTCATTTGCCAAAAGTAGAAACTAAATCGTTTTCTGTACCTGTTATCCCACTATTCATTTTAACAACCAGTATGGAAGTATTTCAATATTTTAAGAACTGATATGCTCGTACCGGTTGAATATTGTCACTGCATATATTTAAGTATTTATTAAAATATATATAGCTTAACACAATGGTATGCAAATTTTTGTGACACAATGTCATGACAATGTTTATTTAATAATTTAAAATAAAAATACGCCGTTAACCTGCCAAAATTAAGGTAAGCTTAGAATTGCAATAAGGCGTTTACGAAAACTCTACCGGTAGATACCGGGAACATCAACTATGTTCGAAAACAAGTTCGGTGAAGGTGTATAAGCATGTAGCTGTTTACCGACCAGTAGATTTCCTGGGGAAGATTTACTATGCCCCACTCAACATAACCTTATTCTAGCTAAACTATTCTAACATAACTAGTATTCTAGCTAAAGCCTAGCCTAACCTAACCTTTTTAAGGATTATTTAAGCCTTCTGTATAGAGGCAGCACATAAGTTTATGTTCAGTGGGGTACAGTAAAGATTGGCCGATGTACCATATCCACCAGTAGAGTTTTCGTAAACGCCTAGTGATTTGGTCAAGATAAACTTTAGGTATGCATATTTATATATAAAAAGATTGCTGTTTGGATAGCAGGATCACCAGACCTGTATCTTTTTCACTAGTTTATTGCACTGTCATTTATTATTTAATTATTAAAATTAATTTAGTTAACTACAACTTTCCATATATCTTTCCATTTGAATCCGGTCGCAGTAGCACTACAATTATTTTAAGTCCCAGCAAGAAAACCATTTTCACTGTACCCAGCACGTATTTTCTCGTTCTGATATTATAGTCCAGGCCTTTTAGTGTTACATCGGACAGTGTTTCTTTGTTCCTCATTTTTTATCACATTTGACCATCTTATATCAAGATTCATTGTAAGCAACGGTTTTGAAAAACTTCGCAAAAATAATCTGGAATACAGAAAAATATTTAAAAAGTTTCCCTCAGTAGTCAAAACTAGAGATGGGTCGTTCATGAACGAACCGGCTCACTGAGCCGGCTCAGTACACTGACCGAAGTGACACGGTTCACCAAATTGAAATGAGCCGGCTCACGGCGCACTGTATAGTTTCAAGTTTCAAGGATACGATTGGTCGGGCGATTGTGAACAGTGACCGGAGTGATTCGGATCTGGATCGATGTCATGTTGAACTTCGCGAGAACTTGGCTTGTAATGTATTATCATAAAGTGTATTTTGTCATCAATTTGTAGGGCAGTTTATTTGAAACTAATAGGGTTAGTCTGTATTTTCTTACAACCATACTATATAAAAATATTAAAAATATTGCCCAAATCCCAGATGTCCGATTTATAAGGGCAATAAACATCGCCATAAACTTAACACATCTGGTTTAAAATACAGTAGCTACATAAAGTGAATTGCTTGTTTCAAAAATGTTAGATAAGAGTCGGGGCTAGCGACGTTCTACCTACGACCGGACGACCGGCAACTGACTGACCTGTGTCTCGGGATCATGTTTAAAAGAACCGGCTCTAAGCAAGAGTCGGCTCTAAGCGACGTTCTACCTCTAAGCTCTAAGCGACGTTCTACCGAACGACCGACCGACCTGTGTCTCGGGATCATGTTTTCAAGAACCGGCTCTGAGCAAGAGTCGGTTCTAAGCGACGTTCTACCTACGACCGAACGACCGACCGACCTGCGTCTCGGGATCATGTTTACAGTTCATATATTGCAAGAATCGGCTCTAAGCAAGAGCCGGCTGTAAACGACGTTCTACCTACGACCGAACAACCGACCGACCTGTGTCTCGGGATCATATTTACAATTTATATATTGCAAGAACCGGCTCTAAGCGACTTTCTACCTACGAACTAACGACCGTCCTGTGTTTCGGAGACATGTTTACTTAACCGGATCACTGAGCCGGATCAATGAACCGGCTCAACAAACTGAACGACCTCCACTGATCCGGTTCCGCAAACTGAGCCGAAATTCCCATCTCTAGTCAAAACCAATATTTTTTAATAATAAATAGTTTAAATGTCATTTATAACATTTCAATTTATTATAATATCTACTTACATTAATTATTTAAATTAATAAATTGTTTTGTGAAAAACAATGCGAAATTTGTGCTACAGTCTGTTCCAAACGGTTAAGCGGAACTAAATTTTGCAATCTAGTTACTTTCATCGTTTAAATCATGCTTTTCAGCCGTTTTGTTTAAGCTTTGTAAATCATACTTGCAACAAACATTTTTTGGTTAAGGTTAATATCATTTTAAAATGTCATTTTCATTATATTTTGATTTTTTGTGTCATTCTTAATACAAATATCCCATGTATTTATTTTTTTGTCATTAAAATATGTACGAAAAATAATTTAATTTTGACATGTGTCATTCGTTTCCATGGTTTCATTGTTGGAATTTTAAATTTTGACATTCTTTTTTTTTTTTTTTTTGATGTGATTTATTTTTAATTTACAATCTACTTCATTGCGAGTATTAAGTAAATGAGATGAAAGTAGTCGGCATGTAAGGGAGACATCCAGTGACGTTTCTCCTTATATATCACTGTCTTCAGTGTTCCGGTAGGTCGTTTGGCCAAAGTCTCTTTAACCTTCTGTTGTCGAGGTCATTTATTAAATTACCCACAAGTTCATTTTCATGTCCAATGAGTCGGTCATGGTATTTGTTGGCAACTTTATGAATTTCTTCCGTGATGAAAGGGATTTTGAGGTCTTCATGGATCATTCTATTTGAGACGTACCAAGGTGCATTCACTAAAGCTCGAAGCGTTTTTGATTGGAATCGCTGTATTATTTTTAATCTGGTCGGCTTGGCACATCCCCATAATTGAAGTCCATACGACCATATGGGCTTGAGTATGGTCTTATAAAGCAAAATTTTATTTGAAACTGATAATTTTGATTTCCTACCAAGAAGCCAGTACATTTGGCGAAATTTTAGGTCTAACTGCTTACGTTTGGCTTGTATGTGTTTACTCCAGGTCAATCGTTGGTCCAAATGGAATCCAAGGTATTTCACTTCAGTTTTTATGGGAACTAGAATGTCATTGATTGTTACTTGTGGGCAAGTACTGAGTCTGGTTGTAAACGTGACTTGGACAGATTTAGACTGGTTTACTTTAGTTCTCCATTTATTGTACCAATCGTTTATAAGGTTTAAATGTCTTTGAAGATTTGCAGAAGCTTCGTTAGGATCATCCTTTCTTGATAGTAGAGCAACGTCATCAGCAAATGCAGCTATCATAGTGTCGTCTGTCTCAGGTATATCTGCAGTATACAGTAGGTAAAGGAATGGCCCAAGTACACTACTTTGGGGAACACCAGATGTTATGGGATAGTAAATTGATAGGGCATCATTATATTTAACTGAAAAGTTTCTATCTGTCAAGTAGGACTTAAAAAGAAAGTAATAATTGCTGGATATGTGATTTTTTAGTTTATAAAGCAGACCTGTATGCCACACTTTATCAAATGCTTGCGAAACGTCAAGAAATACGGCAGCACAATATTTCTTCTCTTCAAGGCTCTTGGCTATTTGATTTACTATTCTATGGGCTTGCTGAATCGTTGATAAATTTTTTCGAAATCCAAACTGATGATTGGGTAGAAGTGCGGTCATATCGAAATCTTTCTGAATCCGTTCAAGCAATAGTCTTTCAAAGACCTTACTTGGTATAGGTAATAGACTGATCGGTCTATAGGATGTTGGATCTTCCGAAGGTTTACCAGGCTTTTGGATCATTATTATTTCAGCATATTTCCAAATAATAGGGAAATATGATATACTTAACAGTAGTATAACAGAGCAGGTACGGGCTCATTACCCACGAAACCCTGAAATTTGCACAAATTCACATTTCGCAAACGTACGCGACCATCGCTGTGCGTCCCCCCGCCCCTCCCCCCGCCACCCCTCGGCCTCGCTCGTCCGATCACCGCGAGACTCGAGGTCAAAAAACAGGGTCCTTATCGGTCGCGGCGTCCGGCGCGTGCAGCGAACGAGTTCAAACTTGTTCGGGGTCAAAACCGGGTCATCGCAATTTTTGCTGACGCAATATGTTTTTCTGTTCGAGGTCAAAACCGGGTCATGACAATTTTTGCTGACGCAATATGTTTTTCGATCGGTGTAAACATGTTTACGAACGGGTATTGATAAGATAAGGTTTATTTATGTCCTCAAAAATTTGATTTTTGTACGCAGATTCAAGGTTTTTTAACTTATCGTTTCGTATATATAAACTACATTCACAATAAACGTGAAATGACGTCACACTTGGTTTATTTAAGTACCAACGTTATGATATGTTTTAATCAACATCAATCCATAACTCAGTTAGTACATTTATTTATTTTATGTTGGTAATTTTGTACAATGTTGTCGGTTTTAAATTGGATAGTTCAATCGTTATTTTGACGTCAGGTTGACGTTTAGTGAGAAATTAAGTGAGGTTATATTTTATACTTTTTAAATATATTTGTAATTTAAAAGTAAAAATGCCCAAAGCTCTTAGTAGCCGTGCTCAAAGGATGGTTTTGTCTCTTATTAATTATTTTGAAAGAGAGCGAGACAATGGTGGACCTTTAATGGATGTGAAATGTGTCAGAGATGTGAGTAAATATAAAATTTAGTTTATATCTATGGTCTTTTCACTTGAATATATTTCTACAAATAATTGTTAATTAACTTTTTAGAGTTGCAGCTGCTTTATATGTCAGTATTTCTAAAGTAAATAAGATGGTATTACAACAAGCGAGAAATGAAACTGTCAGTAGCCCGAAAAAGAATCGAACACATACTAAATCTGTTGTAGAATTAGACAATTTTACAACAGTTGGGATACGTAATGTAATTTATGAGATGTACCGTAATAGTAAGGATACAACATCTCTACTTGAGGCCTCTTAATAAATTAATTTGATTTTAGGGGAGCATGTTACTGTCGACACTATTAATATAAAATTACATGAAAGGAGACTGTATGATGGTGGAAAGACTTCCCTTTGGAAGATTTTAAGAAATATAGGTTTTAAATATAAAAAGGACGATCCAAGACGTGGTCTAATTCGTGGAACCTTCCCAAATCGTTCAATCAATATCAAATTTTAGCTTGATTGTAGCAACAGTTTTCGAGATATTGGTCGAGTAAATTTTTAAAAATTGCAGTGGTACCTTAGTAAACTACCATTTCTAACAGAGCGATTGAAACCAAAATTTAAGTGTTTTTTAAAACTCATAAAAGAGTTGTAGATATCAAATTTTAGCTTAATCGTACCGACAGTTTTCAAGATATTGGTCGAGTAAATTTTTAAAAATTGCAATGGTACCTTAGTAAACTACCATTTCTAACAGAGCGATTGAAACCAAAATTTAAATGTTTTTTAAAACTCATAAAAGAGTTGTAGATATCAAATTTTAGCTTGATTGTAGCAATGGTTTTTGAGATATTGGTAGAATAAATTTTAAAAAATTGCAATGGTACCTTAGTAAACTACTATTTCTAACAGAGCGTTTGAGTCCAAAATTTAAGGGTTTTTAAAAACTCATAAGAGTATTAGATATCAAATATGATGGGTGATATTTCTATTACGTACTTTTATCTGTATATTGTGTTTGTATATTTTAAAAGGTTTTATAATTTGTAATGTAAGTGAACAAAAACAATATTTAATTTTGTATCTTGGTCGATACACTAATATTATATATGATTAATAAAATATATTCTATTTACATTTGTTACGTTCTTTTTTTTTGTAATTTTAACCTACAGGTCTGTTACGTAGAACGGTTTATTATCATCGAAAAATAATTTTAGCATACTCATGAAATTTACACTTGCAGCTAGTGGCAATAAACTGTTCGACTGGAAATAATATTTGAATATTCATTATTCGAAACAAAATTGTATCTAACATCTGAAATTCAAAAATTTCTATCCGAATAATAAAAAATTTGACTCTTTATCATTGCTTTCCGATATCATTTAGTGAGTGTAGAAAGTAAGCTCGGAGCGTTCGAGAAAAGGTCTAAACACGTTTATTTGAGCGGTCTGGAGTTAAAAAGTGTGACTCGTAACACTCCGCGTTTGCTTCCCGAACCCGCTGTGTCAATGTGACACCAGACGAAAAAATAAAGTAAATTGTATTAAAAGAACACGACACATTTCTAAAAACAAATATTTCTGATGATTCTTATACACTGAAATTTATTTATTGTTTTAAAAATACTACATTACACACTTAATATAATATAAACCATAAATTTCGCGACAAATCGGTTAGAAAGAACTGCTGTGCATCATAATTTACATTAATTCTTTTCCTCCATAGGAAATATTGGTTTTCAATATATTTTTACAAGTTGTTCTATATAACCTAACTTTTTTTGACACTTTACGAATTGGCAACAAGGTGAGTTTTTCAACTGTGACGTCATTTCAGAGTTACGGTAAATGGAGTTTATAGAGCGGAATTTCAGAAGTTGTATCACAGTGACGACAGCATCATAGTTATACTGCAGTATAATGGCGGGAATACCTACAACTTTGGTCGTAATATCGAAGGATGAGGCGAAACTTCCCTTGCCTATGTTAGTTGTGGTGGTGAAGCATTTATTCAGGTGAGTTATTTTATTTATTTATTTTTCATAATTTTTACATGTATTTATATTTTTTAAAGATTTGGTTTGACTAACGTGATAGTCCAAGGAGATCGGGTGATTGTAAGTCTGACGTACTCACCGAAGAGCAGCACCCTGGCCGCCAAGTTCGGTAACCTGCCGGTCGCCTACTTTAGGACCGCGCTCGAAACCGCTGAGGAGTTCGCGTTGCTCGAGCGAGCTTGTCAAAGGTTCGCCTTCCAGCTGAAGGATGATGAAGAGGGCAACTCGCGACGCCCATCGGTGAAGGAGTTACCGCCACCATCCGTATCAGCGGGGACACCGGCGGCGGCAGCGGCAACTGCAGCATCTGACTTGGATGAAGAGGCCTTGCCATTTAAACGCGTGAAAAAATTGTTAGCAGCATCCGACTCAGATGAAGAGGCCCCATCACATAAACGTGCAAAAAAAATTTTATGAAAAGGAAACCAAATATATTATGTAAAATGTTGTGTTTAATATCTACTTTCCCTTCACCCCCTCCTTACCCTCATAATAGTCCGTAACAGAGAATATAATAATAGTTCAACTGTAATATTTGATATTTATCAACTAATCCCCCTCAAGTGAACACATATTATCATGAAATTCATTGTTGATCTTCAAGGATTTTATACAAATACATTTATTTTAAAAGAAATAACTATTCTGTCCTCGGGTGAAGGCAGTGAAAAAACTAAAATCGGTCATTTTATACTGAAACCTCCTTTTAAATGGCGTTCATTAGACAGCGAGTACAAAAAACGAGCGGGCTGGCTTTATTCTCACCATCACGGTTTGAGGTGGTCCGATGGATTCGTGGATTATGAAGAATTTATTAAAAATCATTTACCAAATTTATTAAAATCAGCAACGGTGATTTATGTGAAGGGTGATCAAAAGATGAAATTTTTATCATCTCTGAATCTTAAAGCGATCATTGTGGATGTACCCGAACAACCATCACTGAAAGAGTGTGTGAGTAAAACACGATGTTTCCATCATAATACCGATGATAAAATATGTTCCACAGATAATGCATACAAAATTGCGAATATTTTAAAATATAATAATAATAAATGAAATGTGATGTGTAATAATAATAATAAATAATGGCGGGGGGGGGGGGGTGATATAAAAATTATTTTTAAAATTTGATAAACTCACTTCCACTTCTGTATATATTGGTTAACAAAAGAATTTTGCATACAATTCATTTAAAGTTCTTGTTCGGTGAGAAAGATGAACGCTCGCGTGAATTTGCTGAATAAAATAAACACACATATTTGCAACATAAAAAAACTTAAAGAAGACATAAATCAGTATGAAAACATATGTAAAATAACAACAGCTATGAAGAAGTTAGATATTCACAAGGATGGAAGAAAGAAAAGTTCAATTTAATGAAGTCGTTCGGGTGCATCATCTCATAGTGTGGGGGTATGCGGCCCGATCGGTGAGACGAGGGTGTTGGGAGCAGCATGCACGTGATCGAGAACGGTTCCAGCGTAGAATAATTGAATTTAACGAAAAATTTAAATATGTTTTAGAAAAAAAAGAAATGTATCCGACTGAATAATTTCAGATGTTTTATTGTAATAAGTTAGTTATGTAATTGAATAATATAATGAATGTATAGAATGGTCGGGGGATATATGGAAATAATTAAAACACATTTATTTTTTAGAATATTATTTATTGTTTGTACATTGTAATAATACATTAATAAAACATATATATGATTAAAATTGGTGTTTTTCTTTCTTCATATCCACATCCCACAGACATGAAGTATAATCATGGTTCGGCTGTTCAACAACGATCTTTTTACACCAGACATCATTCGAAGCGTCGGAGTGTTCGTCACAATTTCTAACCGGATATCCTTCCTTTTTAAATCCTTCATATTCCACAGGGTCAAGATGTTGACCTCGGTGGAATTCTTCCGACGCGAACATCCAGCAACCATCGGCGTAGTATTTTTTTACATCTGCACCGCAGGTGATGGTGAAATCCACCCAACGATCGTCGTCAAAGTATTTAATAATCTGACCGTGATCAACCATCTTTCACAGAAGTAGTAGTAGTTTTTGAATGAGCTCCGGTTAAACAATCTCCTTTTATTTATCCAATTGTATTTCTTATCTAACCCCACCCTCACACCTGTTAGTTTACCATAAGTCGAATCAAGTTTTATTTATGAATTATTTAATAATATTATTATTTCTACATATAATTTTTTAGGATATTGACCAACAGAGTCACCGCAATAAAATCGTATTTTATCATTTTCCACAATTTCATTATTATTATTTTTTAATAAAGGTGTTTCATTATTTATATTTGCGATGAACTTTAAGTTCCTACCGCTGTAGGAAATTCGTATTATTTTCCCGCTAAATGGCGATGTATAATATTCATCATTCGGACTATTTAAAACTTCATAAACATCCACATTTAATTTTAGTTGTAAATTAACTAACACATAATTATGTATTTTCTTTAAATTATCATTCATTTTAATAAATAGTTGATTCATTGTTTTTTCCAAATTTTCTTTGTTTTCCCCCGTTTTCTCATCAATTATTTTACACAACTCTCGTAGTAAATATGCCTGTGTTTTCTCACGCGTTTTTATACATTCATCGGCAGCAATGTCGGGTATAATTTTTACTATATTATCTACTTTACGCGTTAAATTTTCAATGTTAGTTTCCATTTTACCACCGATTAAATCAAATTCATTTTTTAACTCGTGTGTCACCGAGTCCGCATACTTTTTTATGCACGCATCATTTTCATCCTGCGGATCGGCGACGTTCACCAGTCGTCTGAGGTTAAAATTTAAATTCCCATCTCTGGTACGATTGAATCCTGTATTTACTACAGGTCCGCGAACATTTGCTGAAGAATATAGCTCATCCGAATAATGTCCGAACTTGTTGATGCTCATTTTGAAATTGCGAGAGTTCGTCCTTTGCACGGGTATTTAAAGTAATATAATGTTAATGTTATTATTATGTATAACACAAGAAATATCATAATAGTTATCTTAGAATAAATATATATTATCACGGATTTTTGTAATGACTCATAGGTTTTTACATCGCGAAGCGTTGATATCCACTCATTCGTAGGCATCCAGTGACTGTTATCATGTAATATATAACGAATTTTATACCGGATAAATGCATCATCCGAATTTTCATCGATATTTATTCGGCAAAACTGATAGTAATTTTCCATTAAAGACCATCTCTGCGGATAAGATTCGTTCATTGTTTTATCATAATCTATTGTAATCACGCACTGATCAGTCCCCTGCGGTTTTGTAATATACAAAGTGGCGTAATTTAAAACATTTGTTAATAAAATAAAGTTCACGACACCGATCGCGCTATACATAGTGTATGTTTGGAGTGCGACACAGAATTGAAAATTTCACAACTCGTGATGAGTTATATAAGGGTAAGGAGGGGGTGAAGGGAAAGTAGAAATTAAACACAACATTTTACATAACATTATTTATTAATATTAATTAAAAATATTTACATTAATTTGCTGTTTACGTTAGTCGATAACAATAAAATGGAATATGGTTCCACGGGCCGTGTCTTCGTTTTTCTGAAACCGCACTTCGCAGAATTGTTGCGATGATTCTCCATACGTCGCAAAATGAGCGTGTGCTATATTACCATCAACTTCGGAGCGAGAGGAAGCTGTACCATCACACACGATCCTATCACCGGAGTCATAATAATTACGATATTTTCGTTGTCGTTTTAGTTGTCTATAGGTGGTGAGAATTAAGCGTGTTGGTTTATCATCGGTGTACTCATCCAGTAAAAGTGTCGCTTTACTTTCCGGATTCAATATGTACAAATCACCACCTTCATTACCCCAAGAACGGAGAGAATTGTCCCCCGGATGTAGAACAAAATTTATATCATAATCGTTATAACAGGGATATTCTTTTTGGAGGTTCAACAAACATGAATGTTTCGATGTTAAGTTCAGTTTGAAACGAACTTGATCCGTGTTACGACCGGTGAAAACCTTGCTGGGTATGTACCATTTTACTATATCACCATCAACTTTAAATGTTAAATTAATATGTAAATGGTAAAGATCCACCAATTCTACTCGCGCAAAAATATCATTACCGAGCGAAACATAATTTTCAGATGGTGGTTGTGGACGCATTTTGACGAAGATATGTGTTGGGCGAGGTGTTAACGGTTAATGTTCCACATCTCTATGCAAACTCTTTTTATATTTAATTTTTTTCCATCATGGTGGGGAGTACAACTGGAAATCGTTATCACTGTGGGACTCAAGGTCAAAACTGGGTAATCCCCTTATCAGTTGTGATGTCCAGCGCGTGCAGACACGTCCAAGGTCGCACGAACAGGTTCTAACAAGTTCAAACATGTCGTAGTCGTCTATTAATTTTGAATTACATCTGATTTATCAACCCAAGAATTGAAAGATTTATCGAAACCCAACCATTTAACGTACACCTTAGACCCCTTAGTGCGCAATATCTTTTCAACTAGATAAATATCGGGGTATGCGGTCTTTTGTAACTCGTACTCGTAAAACCCGCCTGAAATAGGGTTATTTTGAAAATCTTGTAGTTTATAAGTAACCGGATTTGTGTGTTGAATTTTATCAATTTTAAATATTTCAGTGGACCAGTTGGGTTCATAACCTTTTTCAAATAAGTGCTTTATTTTACTTATTCGTACATAATCTCCAACTTTAAGTTTAGCTTTACCGCTAATTTTAATATTACTGTACACCGTTTGTAATAAAAGTTTCTCATTTTTATGCGTAACTTCGACCGGTTTCATACCGATAGTTCTGTGTCATTTATTATTGTATTGTTCGACCAATTTCGATAAAATCTTCAACCAAATATGTGAGCCTTGGTGGCTAAATCTTCGCCACATAGAATTCTTAAGCGTTCTGTTGAACCTTTCACAAACGGAGGCCTTAAGATTACTGAACGAGGAATAATGATTGACGTTATACCGTTTCATTAATTCTTTAAATTTTGAATTATAAAATTCTTTACCGTTATCTGTTTGTAAATTTTTCGGGACACGACCTTGCTCGAAAACTTTTGAAAGAGCAAGCGATATATTTTCGGCAGATTTTGATTTTACCGGTACCACCCAAGCATATTTGGAAAAAACATCTATAATTGTTAATAAATATTTGTAACCCTTATTATGTCGAGCGTGAGGAATCATTTCAACGAGATCGCTTTGCCATAAGTCATCAATACCTTTAGTTATCACACGTCTTCGCGGGTAATTTCTACGAGCCGATCTGTGTAACTCGTTTACGATTTTTAATTTACTCATTATACACAGACGAATTAAAACGTTCTGTTTTTAAAAATTTGGAATTTCGCTTATATAAGTATCATCATATAATTACTCCTCCTCCTCCTCCTCCTCTTCCTCTTTGATCTCGATTATACCTTCTTCATACAACTCCTCTTCTATCGCTAAAATTTCGTTATTATGATTTGAATGACCGGCATTTTTAGATGCGATTAACAACTTTAATCTGTCTACGATTTCGTTTATATCATTCCAATACCAATATATGCAATTATAATCATTATCGTTTACAGTTAACTGAGGGTTTTGAGTAAGACCTAATCCTGTACCAGATCGCTGTCTTGTTTTCAAAGCAGTCATCGCCGGTTTAATAATTTCTCTATACTTTCTACCACCGTTTCCGTTTAACTGACCATCCGCACGATACCCCCTTCTATGCGCGTTTGTTTTTACAACAATGTCAATGTAGGATTCCACATCTTCTGGAGTATAATGTAAAGGACTTCTCTTAAATAATAATTCATATAATCCCCTCGTGCCCTCGTACCATTTATCGTTGACGGATATATCATTATGTTTAATTGTAATTATTGTATTACCGACCACCCAATTACCGTCGGAATCCCTATGAATTCCATACACCGTATTTTTTTCTTTATCGTCCGCCGTTATGAAGAAGTGAAAATATTCCGCAGCTCTGTCACCTAGTAAATTACTAAGTTCAGCACGCGTCTCCTCGGTTCTAAGCGATTCACGTACAGGTCTAAAAACATCCTCCTCATCTTTACCTCGAGCTTCGGCAATAATTCGGTGTTCAGAAATGATGTTCTCGGTGTTTTGAAGGTTCGTGATCCTACCGCTTCACCTTCCCCCTCATCATCCCCATCCACACCCGGGTATAATTTTTTAGGTTTTATAAGAGGTGTCACCACTGACGATCGCGGTGTGGTTTTAACAATGTTTTCAAACTTTAATTTCTTTAAGGAGTGAGTTATGGGTCTAAAGGTTTCCTCAAGATTTTTCTCGGTTTCAGTTCGCCCCCGCTTCAGACTGTTATATTTCAGACGAATAGCATTACTCACATCTATTATTCGTCTGAGAGTATCATCATCTGTTGTTTTCACACCCATCCGTTTCTACGTGTCACCTTATACAGGTTTGTTTAATGAATGCGATATAACAACACCCGTATATATATATATATATATATAGCAGTCAGGTAGACCTGTTCTCGACCTATATTACCTGTCTGTTCGACCTATTCAACCTGTTCAACCCGTTCGACCTGTCTGTTTGACCTGTTCAACCTGTCTGTTCGACCTGTTAGACCTGTCCGTTCGACCTGTTGGACCTGTTTAACCTGTCGGTTTGACCTGTTTTTCTTATGTTAGAATATTATGAAAACCTTTTCGATACCGCCCTTTTAGTATATCGCTGTCCTTATCGATCACGACGAATCCATATTTATCCCGCCAACAATCAGAACAAAATTCTTTAAATTTTATGAACGTCATATCGGTATTCACGTGATCTTTATATATATGATGTAAATTCATATCGTCCTGCTTGAAAATGACAATCAAATTCACATTGTCCCGTATTCAATGCTTAGGTATACGAGCGTAGGTTTGACATAAATAAAAACAATCTATAAAATAATGACGCCCCCGACTAAAAAATTCCTGAATACACATCTGTTTGTCACAAGCTATATCGTCAAACAGAAACACCGAGTTTGACCTTGAATCTTGAGGTTTCACGATATCAGCGTTATCAGTAAACGTAAAGTAACCCATGCCTTTTACACGAGAAACGCACTCTTCTAGAAATTTATATTTCGGTTGATTAAGTGACTTAGAATAAATATAAATATTTTCGAATCGTAATCCGTTTTTATCTGATAATAAACTCAACATCACATTAGTTTTACCGCAATTTGACGGACCACAAATTATGCATCTGATGGTATTTGGTAATAAATCTCCATGTCTTCTACAGACGTTACCACCACCACCACCACAGCTGTTATCCATCATATCAAAATTTTTTACATGCAGACTGCTTTTGTGCTTCGTGAAGTGCATCTTAACAAATAATGAGGGGTATATATGTGTAGATTTCCTATTTATATATCATTCACTTTTCATCACCTGATGATTACGCATCATAGCGGCTCCGGTTTACTTAATTCCGCGATAAATTCTCTACCGTTTGAATTGCATTTACCCGGATATCAATATTGCGGACCTGGTACTAAACTTCAGAAACGATTATTACGAGGTGATCCCGGGATAAACCCTTTAGACTCCGCGTGTAAGGATCACGACATAGCTTATTCTCAGAATAAGGAATTAAAAGAAAGACACGAAGCGGATAAAGTGTTGCAGCAGAAGGCTTGGCTAAGAGTTATATCAAAAGACGCTTCCATAGGTGAAAAAGCAGCGGCGTTGGCGGTGGTGTGTGCTATGAAAGCGAAAACAAAACTCGGTATGGGGCATAAGAAAAGAAAACCGAAAACGAAGAAAACGAAAAAACGATCGAGAACTTTAAAAACAGGTGGCGTTCTACCATTTCTACCGGCGCTGTTACCGCTGATAGGGAAAGCGTTATTGGCAGGTGTGGCCAGCGGAGCCGCATCCTACGGAACGAAAAAGGCGTTGGGTGGCGGTCTGTATCTGGGTCCGTATCCTCATAAACGCGGTGGTAAATTACAGCGGAAAAATAAAAAAAAAAAAAAAAAAAAAATAATAAAACATTAATTTTACCCAATCGAGCATTAACAAATCACGATCTGCACATTTATGCTGTAAATATACCGAATTTTAGAGGTGTGTTTATGCGTAATGCTTTACCGAAAAAACCTAAAACTGACGAATGCGCCATTATAAATCTAGACAATGCGGATGGCCCCGGCACTCACTGGGTGGCTTACAAGAAATTCGGTTATTATGTTGAGTATTACGATAGTTTCGGAAAATTACCACCACCGCTTGAACTGATTAATTATTTTGGTGAGCGGGCTAAAATAACCTATAATTACAACGCTGATCAAGATTATAATTCGATAAAATGTGGTCATTTATGTCTTAAATTTCTACATAAATAAATGAACATCTTAGATTTTACATCATTATTAACGAACATGTCGGGCGATAGCACAAACACATTTACACTGACCGGTAAATCACATGAACTTAGTTCTGATTTTTTCCCGCCACTAGATCTGACTGATGGTGATTATGTCTTCGGATTAATAAATTTCTATACATATAATTCAATACCTAATATCGATGTGGGTAATAATAAATTCTATTATGATGGTGATAAAGTAATAACTTTACCGGTGGGCGCTTATGAGATAGAAGGCATTAATAATTATTTACGGCTCGAGCTCGGTGATCCGAATGCCAAACATATATTTGAACATAACCAAACCCCATCCACATCCGTGATTAAAAAAGAAAACTTCTTAACTCTATACGCTAACAACACCACATTTAAATGCGAGCTGCTCAGTAACTGCGAGATTGATTTTACCAAGGATGATTGCATCGGGGATATGTTGGGATTTTCAAAAAGAATATTAGAACCTAATAAAGTTCACGAATCAGATTTTCCTGTGGACATAGTAAAGGTTAACTCGATACAAATCGAGTGTAATATTGTAACGGGTGCATATAGAAACAACGAGTTAGTGCACACTATCCATGAATTCTACCCCACTGTTCCGGCGGGGTATAAAATAATAGAGACACCACGAAACGTTATTTATTTACCTGTGAACGTCCGAACTGTGAACAACTTAACTCTCCGAATTTGTGACCAGAACGGATATCTGATAAATTTCGAAAACGAAATAATCACAGTTAGATTACATCTAAGAAAGTTATAATGGGTATTGATTTTAATACTTCCCTAACAAAAAAAAAAACCTATACCTATAAATAACACGTCTGACAAATATAAATTCAATCTCCCTCCAACAAGACCTGCGTTAACACCTGAAAATATTCAGTTTCTTTTATCTCAAGGTTACAAATTAAAGAAACAACAATGAGTGAAATACTAAACGTGAGCGGTAAAGTAAGCTTTAACAATGCCGTCAGACGTGAAGAGTGGCATACGTATGATCCATATTCATCTACGAGATATGAAAACAGTGACGAGATAAGAATACCGATTCACCATCAAGATATCTGCACAACACCGTACGATAGTTTCATTGTTATAGAGGGTAGATTTACTAAACCTGATGAAACCGCTTTAACAGCACCGGTCGATGTGAAATTAGCGACAAATGGGTTCGCGTTTCTGTTTGATGAAATTCGCTATGAATTATTCGGTATTGAAATCGATAAGGTTAAAAATGTAGGTATTACAAGTACAATGAAAGGTTATATTTCGATTAAATCAAACGAGGTATCTAACTATGAAACCGCCGGTTGGATTAATGCAAAACTCGTGCACGCCACTGAAGATTTCACCGTATCAATACCGCTAAAATTACTGCTCGGTTTTGCCGAAGACTACAATCGAATCATTTTAAATGCTAAACAAGAACTCATACTCGTCCGTTCTAGAAACGATAAAAATGTGTATATAAACGATGTAGAATTTAAAATAAATATATTTAAGATACAATGGCGAATTAAACATATTTATCCTAGCGATGAGGAAAAATTAAATTTGTTGAATATTATTAACAATGGCGGGGTGTTACAGGCGCCATATAGAGGTTGGGACCTTTACGAGTACCCCGTATTACCAACCGCTTCAAAACAAATTTGGGCCATAAAATCATCGAGCCGGTTAGAGACACCCAGATATAATAGTAATACTCGGATTTCAGAGCGATGTTAAAAATAAAACCAATACGGATTCTGGTAAATTTAACCATTGCAATCTGACAAATGTTAAACTCCACCTTAATTCAGAATGCTTTCCGTACGATAATCTAAATATAAATTTTGGAAAAAATCAGTATGCCGTATTGTATGAAATGTACACACAGTTTCAAAAGTCCTACTATAATCAACAGACCAGCCCCCTGTTAAATTGGGCTAATTTCAAGGATGTTTGTTTAATAGTAATCGATTGTTCTAAACAGAACGAAAAAATCAAATCCGGTCCTGTTGATATCCGATTAGAATTTGAAGCCACCGAAAATTTCCCCGCTCAAACAACGGCTTACTGTCTAATATTACATGATAAAATTACTGATTATTCACCCTTAACCGGTATCGTAAATTTGTTATAATAATAAACACTTATGGAAAATTAGTTAGTCTTCTTCAGGATGTTGGGGTTACTGCTGTTTATTTTTCTTCTTCCGTGTTATAACCTTATACAAGCGTCAGAATTTGAAGAAATTCTAACCCATCTACACACATACGGCTATTTTAACTTTAGCGACGAGTTAAATTTCGAAGCGATCGATGAAACAAATGGTAAATACAGAAATGCGTTAAAATATTTTCAAAAACAACACAACTTGTCCATTGATGATACGTCCAATTTAGAAACATTGAATTTAATGAGAAAGCGGAGATGTGGTAATTCCGATACCTTAAACTATGTTATCGGTCATAATAAATGGATGAATAAAATCGTATTTTGGGAAATATATCGAACCTCTAATACTCGAGCTATCAACCTGGTGCAGAGAGCATTCGATATTTGGTCGAAGCATGCCGATATTACATTTATGAGAAAAAATGTTCGACCTGATATATTAATCAGTTTCGGAAAGAAACGTCATTTCACTTCTAAAACATACGCATATTGCGTCAATTCTTTTGACGGTCCCGGCGGTACATTGGCACACGCCAACCTACCCAACGTAAATCAAACCCCTGTAGAAATACATATTGATTCAGATGAAAATTGGGACTATAATTTGGACACATCATTGGATAATTTTACAAATTTCTTTGAAATGATGGTACATGAAATTGGGCACTCACTCGGAATCCATCATTCAAACAACTTTTTCTCCATTATGTACCCCTATTATTTTTCAAAAATGTTTAACAACCTCACGGCTGTGGATTTAGAAGAGGATGACAAACATGCTATTCAATCCTTATACGGCCCTCCTCTAGAAACAACAACGACAACAACAACAACAACAACAACAGCCAAAGAACAACCCCCAGGAGCAGCAGCAGCAGGAGCAACTTCACCCAACATTTGTGATTTAAATAATGAATTAAATACATTCTTAATAATAAATGAACATCTGTACATATTTCATGCGGATTGGGTGTGGCAGAAAAATCTAGCTGATAATAATTTAAATCATAAACCAACACGAATTACCGACTGGCTACCATTTTTATTAAATTTTGATAAAATATCAGCTGTCTATCAGAGACCTAACGGTAATATTATACTCGTTACCGGTAATATAATATACAACGTTAAATTCCCATCTTTTCAACTTGAAAACCGTGTAGTAAACTTTAATTCGATGAAAAACATTACGAGTGCGTTTAATTCATATACGGGGCGCACGTACTTTTTCTATAATGATGTGTATTGCTCGGAAATCGATGAATGTAATATGTATGTTAAGGATAACGCATACGTTTATAAAATGTTCCCCGAAATACCACCGGGTGTTAATGGAGGCTTCCGATATACGGATGGCTTATTAGAACTGTTGATGAAGCCGAAAGATGGCGGAAACACATAAACAAAATTATAATAATAGTTCAGAAATGTATCGAGAACCAAATCACGGTGTTCATGTGTAAAGATGAGAATTTAGCCAAATTGCAAGGCAATTTAACTATTTTAAATTTTTTCCGCGAGAAGCTGAAGAATATCAAAACGAGTTCGACAAAAACCGGAGCGGGACTATCGACACGGAGGAGGAGGAAGCAAAATTTGGTTTGGGAAGACATCAAATCCGTGTTCAATAATCGAATAAAAACCGGTGCCATAATAAACAAAGGAGGGTTTAAAGATCCGAGAACATTTCTCGAAAAATCCAAAAGGATTTTCACGAATAAAATTAAAGCCAGCCTGAAGAAATCGATTTTAAAAGTGAACGTGATATTTAGTGGGGAATTTGTGTTACCATCAACCGGTAGGATAGAAATAAAAACATTTAACACGAGCAATAAAATTATCGATAACGCCACCGATATCAACGTGTGGTATAATGAAAACGTGAAAGAAAATATATTGCGTGATCTGGAGGAGTTCCAGGAACGTGACTCCGGATGGTCGTTGCATGAGATAATGCATTTAAACGTGAACATAAACAATTATTCACCCATCACCATACGTGGATATATTGATTTACCGGGTGATGTGAAGAGGAAACAAGCCGTAATAAATATGAAGAACCGTGATGAATATTGTTTCTTGTGGGCTGTTATGTCCGCACTGTATCCGGCAGATAAGAATTCAGATCGTGTGACGTCATACCCACATTTCAATACATCATTAAATTATTGCGGAATTCAGTTCCCGATTCGAATTAAGGACATACCGAAATTTGAAGAGATGAATAAATTATCGATAAACGTGTACACGCTTTAAAAAGTTGGTAAGAATAAACATGAAGTCGCCCCCGTTAAATTGAGTAAAAAAACTGACGTGAAAACCATACATCTTTTAATGATGTACTCTAATGTGGAAGATGAAGAAGAAGAAGAAGAAGAAGAAAAAATGGAAGAGGGGGATATCGTCGAGAATATTAGAGCACCGCAAAATTACCACTTCATGTGGATTAAGAATTTATCAAGATTACTCTCCGCACAGATTTCCAAATCACGCCATAAAGCATATCTGTGCGATAGATGTTTGAATCACTTCATAACCGAGACTTCGCTGCAAAAACATTTATTAAATTGTCGTGTCACGAATCCGTGCACGCGAATTGAACTGCCCGACGAGACGCATAAAATTTTAAAATTTAAAAATTTCAGCAATAAAGAGAAAGTACCTTTCGTTTTGTATGCGGACATCGAGGCCATTCTCGAAAAAATTGATGACAAAAGTGGGAAAAATACAATTAACACGCATAAACATATTCCGTCGAGTGTGGGATATTACATGAAGTGTTCTTATGATGGTTCGTTATCCGGTTACCGATTTAATCGCGGTAAAGATTGCATAAATTGGTTCACGGATCAACTTAGTAACATCGCCACGCAAGTTGATGAAATAATGCGCAACGCTTTGCCGATGAAACTGACACGCGAGGAACAAAACCGGTTCATGAACGCTACAATTTGTCATATATGCCACCAAAATTTTCACGCGAACGACGTCAGGGTCAGGGACCATGACCACCTGACCTCTAATTACCGTGGCGCAGCACATCAATCATGCAACCTGAAGTATCACGCCAGTCGCACCGTACAAATTGTTAACATCGAAATACATCAGGTGAGATTCGGGTTCGTCGGGATTGTAATATTCACCCATATATTTATTATTGGCTTTCCCATATCTGTTCGAACACTGACACACCGCCTCGGATCCCTTTTTCCAAAAACAAAACTTTATCAACGTCGGTCACACGATACCTGTAGTTTTCCATAACTTGTCCGGGTACGATGCACATCACATCATTAAAAATATAGCTAAAGGGATACCGGGATCTGTTTCATTACTACCGATAAATAAAGAACGGTACATATCCTTCACTAAATCCGCGTTGAATACAAAAGTGAAATTCAGATTTATCGATTCGTTTCGTTTTATGGCGAGCAGTCTTGATAAATTATCATCCTATCTGAAAGATCCGGAGATGCCGATCACCAGATCCCATTGCGCATCCGCAACCGAGTTCAAATTATTAACGAGAAAAGGTGTGTTCCCGTACGAGTACATCGATTCGTGGGAAAAACTCGATGAGGTACAATTACCCCCGCAAACCGCATTCTTCAGTTCCCTCCGAAATGAAAGTATAAGTGAAGAAGACTATTCGCACGCTCGAGAAGTTTGGAATACGTTCAACGTGCGGACATTGGGTGACTACAACGACCTCTACTTGAAGACAGATGTGTTATTATTAGCGGATGTCTTTGAGGCTTTTCGGGGTACCTGTTTACAAACGTACCCGGTCTTTCTTTCGACGCGATGTTAAAGTGTACCGAAATTGAGCTCGAGTTATTGACCGACGTTGATAAAGTTTTGTTTTTGGAAAAAGGGATCCGAGGCGGTGTGTCAGTGTTCGAACAGATATGGGAAAGCCAATAATAAATATATGGGTGAATATTACAATCCCGACGAACCCGAATCTCACCTGATGTATTTCGATGTTAACAATTTGTACGGTGCGGCTATGGGGATGAATTTACCATTTGCGCAATTTGAGTGGGTGGCGGAAATGGACTTTTATAAAATCGATTTATTAAATTTATCTGGTGAAGCCGATACCGGTTATATTTTCGAGGTGGATCTAGAATACCCCGTAGAATTGCATAGAATGCATAAAGATCTACCTTTATGCCCTGAACATTTTACACCCCCCACCTCAAAGACTGCAAAATTAATTCCGAATTTATATGATAAAAAAAAATATGTTATACACTATCAAAATTTACAACAATGTGTACAATTCGGAATGAAAATAATGAAAATACACCGCGTGCTCAAATTTCAACAAAGTCCCTGGTTAAAGAAATATATAGATTTAAACACATCGTTGAGAAAAGTAGCCAAAAATGAATTCGAAAAAATTTTTTTTAAGTTGATGAACAATTCCGTGTTCGGGAAGACGATGGAGAACGTTTGTAAACATTCAAATGTGAAATTAGTTACAAAATGGGGGGGGGGGCGTTACGGAGCCAAATCATACATATCACAACCTAATTTTCACAGCTGCACCATACTTGATGAAGACATTATACTGATTGAAATGAATAAAAATATGGTGATATTCAATAAACCTATTTATGTCGGGTTCTCAATACTCGATCTTTCTAAAACTTTCATTTATGATTTCCATTACAACTATGTTAAAGCAACGGTCGGTGATAATGCTAAATTACTTTACACAGATACAGATAGCCTCATATATAATTTTTTAAATTTTGATGTTTACCAAATGATAAAACGTGATATAAGTAAATTCGACACATCAGATTATCCCAAGGATAACGTATTCGGCATGCCTCAGGTTAACAAAAAAATAGGTTTGATGAAGGACGAGTGCGCCGGTCAGATTATGACAGATTTTATAGGATTACGATCAAAAATGTACAGTTACAAGGTGTTGAATGCGAAAACGGGTAAACGGGCGAAGGGTATCACGCAAGCCGCTTTAAAAACTATAAACTTTGAAGATTATTACGATTGTTTATTTCAAAACATTACACTTATCAGAAAACAAAGCATTATAAAATCTATACGGCACGATGTATACACAATTAAACAAAAAAAACTTGCGCTTAGTCCACATGATGACAAAAGGGTTGTAAATTATTTATACACCGACACGATACCGTGGGGTTATAAGGATAGGATTAAGTAGGAATAAAATAAGTATTAGATAAATTTTCAACTTATGTGTTTTTAAAATACAATGTTATACTCTGTGTTTTAAATAAAGATAATGTAATTTAATCTCATGTTGATTTATTTTTAGAATTCCCGACTCCCAGTTGATTAATCACAGTTAATTGTTTTAAAAACAAAAGTTGGTCATTCATCATGTCAATATATATTTGAATTATAGTTGATTTATTAGTTAATATTAATAATAATTAAATTTTTTTTATGGAGGGGGCGGTGATGCTGGGGGGGAACAGATGTGTTGAACCTGATCATTTCTGTAAAAATAGAATATAAAAAATAATTTAAAACCCTCAAAAAAGGTTAAAACAATAATTTAATACTCACTCAGTGTTCACACAACGGGGGCATACGTCTGTGGGGATTGCCAACACCAAGGAATCCCCACAAACATCACAACGGTAGTCGGCCGCAGTAGCTCTTACTTCATCTGTTGGAAATAATATATTTTTTATATATAATTATTTATAACTTCATATATTGCTTTTTTTCTTACGCGTCACAGGGTTCACCGTCATATGCCGGCTGTACGTCATAGCGACGTAGCCGACCTCCTCTTCTAAAAACCGATCAATACATAGCGCGCAAACTCGGCGGTAAGTTCCAACGTCAACGCAATTCACCTCTTTGTACGCGTACAAAAAACATACGCTTTTGCTGGAACTATCCAACCGACTTATGCTGCTATGGTATTGTCGGTGATTGTCCGAGTCCGACTCTAAACCCTCATCGTCAATTTCAACAATGTCTTCTTCTGCCTCACTTCCACTCCTCCAACTATCACTATCACTATCACTATCACTAATACTGATCACGTCACCGTTTTCTTCGACTTCGACATTATTCATCTTCGTAATATATTAAAATGGACGCACAGCGATGGTCGCGTACGTTTGCGAAATGTGAATTTGTGCAAATTTCAGGGTTTCGTGGGTAATGAGCCCGTACCTGCTCTGTTATACTACTCTTAACATTCGATTGTATATAACTGTTAAGAGGATAACGGCTTTCCGAGGTAAGTTTTTTAGGATTTGACCTGTTATTAGATCATACCCTGGTGCTTTACGTGAATTTAATTTATTCAGTTCTTTTTTAACTTCTGATGGAGAAAACGATTTGATAGGCAATGACATTTGACAAGGTATATTGAGAAATGAATCAATTTCATTGTCTATATATCCTGGCACAGCTTCTATGGGTTTGAAAACTTCTGATAGATGCGCAGCAAAAATATCTGCCTTTTCTTTATTCGATCTTGCCCAGTCTCCATTTTGTTTCCGCAATGGAGGTACACGGGTTTGCGGCCTTTTAAATTTTTTGGTTGCCTTCCACAAAGTATAATCGTTCGCAGACAGATTATTTATATATTCTTCGAACGTTGAGTTTTGAGAATCCCTTAGCGACGTATTTAGTTGCCGACTTAGTCTATTGTAATGATGTTGATCTATGGGGTTACGTGTTCTCTGCCATACTCTTCTAGCCCGCCGTTTTTCACTTATGAGCTCTCGAATATGTAAAGGGATAGTTTTGGTGATAGGAATTTCTGAATTGTTGACAGGTGTGGCTTGCCAAGCTGCTTTTTGGATTAGCTTAGTAAGATACTGGGCTGCTGCATCCAAGTCTTCTGGTTCTTTCAAACGTAATTTAAGATCTATATTGTTTTCAATATACTTTTGAAATGCTGTCCAATTGGTATTTTTTGAGGTCAACCTTGGACGATCTGATTTGTTTAATATTGTGTTACTCATAGATAAAATGACTGGTGTATGGTCAGACGATAAGTCAAAGCTGGATTCTACAAGAAAGTTATTTGTGGATATGCCATGAGTAACAAAGAAATCTAAAAGGTCTGGAAGCTTTCTTCTATCTGTTGGCCAATACGTGGGTACGCCATTGGTAACAGAACTACAGTTATTGGCATTTATGGCGACCAATAGATTTCTGCCTTTTGTAGTGATGAGTCTGGAGCCCCAGTGGGTATGCTTAGCATTCCAATCGCCTCCTATGATGAACTTGTTTCCAAGAGTTTGAAATAAATTTGTATAGACATCTGAGGTAATTTTATGACGAGGTGGACAGTAAATGGCACTTACATTAAAATGCCATGGAAGAGCATTTATTTCGACACTTGCAGCTTGAATTTCGTTGGTTTGGTACTGGGACAGTTCGTTATGGGGTATAGTATTTCTAATAATGATGGAAGCTCCTCCATGAGCGGTGCCGTCTGGGTGAATGGTATTATAAACAGAATATTGTGGAATGAGGAACATTGTTCGATCAGTAAAATGCGACTCTGATATAAGCAAAATATCTATTTTATTTATGATTAAGAAGGTTATGATTTCCTGTTTATGATTAATGAGTCCGTTGGCATTCCATGTTGCTATTCTAATAATTTTAGCCATTATTTATTTAATTTCCCAATGACAGTTGTAAGCAAGTTTAATATCATGCTATTTTGACTCATTAGTTGAGAGAACATAGATTTGAACTCATTGAGGAAAACTATTAATTGCTCACCTATACCTGGTGTCTGCTCAACACTGCTGCCCTTCTGCAATACTTGCGCATAAGTTGGTCTTTGGCCTTGACTATAGGTTTTGTGAGGTTCTGAGTTTGGGGGTGAAGGTGAAGGTGCATTTGGCTGCCACTGGTTGGTAGGCTGTTGTTGAATATGGTGGGTTGTTGTTACCGTTTTGTTTCTTGTTGCAACTAAGTCTTTGTAGACAGTGCAACCTTTATAATTAGCTGTATGATCATCTCCGCATAAAGCACATTTGGCTGCTGTTTCTTTTGGTTTCTTGCAGAGTTTTGTGTCATGTTTTCCACCGCACTTTACACAGTTAAAGGGTTTCATGCAGTACGTTTTTGAATGACCATAGGCTTGGCACCTCGTACACTGTATTATGTCACGACTTTTTCTTGGTGGTTCAACTATAATTTTGGTGTTGCATATATATTGTAGTTCAAAAATGTTTTTATTGTTTTTTTCTGGTTCCAAGTCCACAAAAAATAGTGGAAGTGGTTCTTTCGTTTTTCGACGTTCAATGTTCATTACATTACGAACCTTATGACCTGCTTTTTCTATTTCTTGTTTAATATCTGCTAGTGGCATAGAATGGTGAAGATTTCTAATTACTATTCTGTATGCGCGATCCCCTTTAATTTGGTACGTGTGATGAACTATACTTTCATCTCTCAGATGCCTCACTAGTTTCCTGAATGTATCTATGGTGTGGGCGAAGATTAAAACCGTTTCATTTGGTAGAGATTTGGTAGAGTAGTTTTCTTTCTTTGTTACTTTAGCTAGGTTGTCTGTCATACCTTTGTAGTTTTCAACTCCATAAATATATATAGGTGGTGGTGTAGATGGTTTAGGCGGTTCCGAGTGAGTTTCGTTGTTATTACTTTGCGTTTGTTCATTATCTTCATTAGGAGTCAATGGGCTGTACCTATTTTCTAATTTCAGCTGGATACCGGCATCTCGTCTTGAGTATTGTAGTTGTTGGTCAATTTTGCGTTTCTTTACGACTTGCCATGTATGTCTATTATCCGCGTATACATCTTCATCTACATCTAAGTTTTCAGTGTTGATGCTACTTGTTTGGCTGTTAGCTAGCGTACTTTGTTCTGTATTTTGATTGGTTAATGTAAAGTAAGTTTGTGTGTTGCACTGACTAGGCATAACAGCCTGATGAGTTTCATTAATTACTTGTTGCTGATTTGCTGGTACCGATGCAGACTGTTGAAAGTAAACGGGATTTTGAGGATTTAATGAGGTAGAATTATACCCAAAAACTGGGTTTTGTTGTGATTGTCCGGGGAACATAGTTCCCCGTGAGTTAATTTGCGTCTATTATCGCACACAGACAATGCGAACTTATGGAAAAAAAAAAAAGTATAAGTACGTCACTGGCGCGTATTGCGAATAGAATTTGTGTCCACACTGATGCTAGCGCGCACTGAAAAATACGTTCACACACTTTAGAATGGTTAAATATGATCGTATAAAAATCTGGCACAATTATTTTTCACAGTTTCATGTACATTTTTGTCACAATTTTAACAAATTTTTGAAGCTGTCAGCTGTCATTATTTAATCACGTGACTATAAATTTTGACATTCCAACGTAAAAAATTAAATAACCCAAGCAAGGTCCCTTTTCGTGACAACCTAAAAGAACTAAATTCCCATTTAGTTCCGCCTAACCGTTTGTATTACCTACAAAATTCCACACCAGAAGCTAGGAAGATGAGAAATGAATACAGAATTTTTTATAGACTGATGTTACAGTCTTGTAAAATCCAGGCTAATTGCAATTACATCTCTAATTCTAACAACACGCCTAGAGCTGTGTGGGATGTAATAAACAAAAATAGACCCTCAAAAAAGCATATTTCATGTCTCAAATCACCAAACGAAATTAACATTTTTTTTATTAATATCCCACAAAAAATAATTACAAATTTATCAGCAACCAACACAGACCCAATACAAATAGTAAATTCAGTTAAACATAATTTTAATGCACCCCCTTTTAACTTCCAAGCGATAACGCACAATTAAATACGAGATGCCATAAAGTCAATAAAAAACTCTAATAAAGATGCCTACGAGTTAAGCATGGTCTTTGTAAAAAAAGTTACAGATGTAATCATAGATCCCCTTTGCACACTTTTTAACCAATGTCTAAATTTTAATATGTTTCCATCTGTCTTAAAATTAACAAAAACAATCCCTATTCATAAAGGAAAAGATAGGGATGATTTAAACAACTACAGGCCCATATCCCTTACACCAGTTATCTCGAAAATTTTTGAGAAATTTTTTATTCACGCAGTTATTGGAACATTTCGAGATTAACAAATTATTAAATAATAATCAGTTTGGTTTTAGAGCTGGGAGGTCTACAAGTACTGCAATTTTAGAATTCGTCCAATTCATAACAAACGGGTTTGACAAGGGACATCATAGCATTGCAACGTTCTTTGATTTATCAAAGGCATTTGACTGCTTGCCTCATGATATTTTAATTAAAAAATTAAAATTCTATAACATATGTAAGTATGAACAGCTCCAACTTCCTACAATCATATTTAACAAACAGGAAACAGTATGTATTATCTAATGAAGTTACATCTGAGGAACTCACTATCAAATGCGGTGTACCTCAAGGGTCTATTCTTGGGCTTCTGCTATTTTTAATTTACGTCAATGATCTACCTCTTTTTCTAGATAAAGCAAAAACCATTCTTTATACAGATGATACATCTTTGCTAACACAGTCCATAAAGTTTCATGAACTTACTGATAATGTCAATCGGACTATAAAATCTGCAGAAGATTGGTATACAGCCAACGCACTAAGCCTTAATAATTCTAAAACTAAACAGCTTTGTTTTTCAATGAAACTCCCTCTATCTAACGATACTGTTAAATTTCTTGGAGTAATCATAAGTCCAAATCTTAATTGGGAAAAACATGTAGAAGAAATGGCTAATAACTTGTGTAGACCATCTACTGCATAAGAAATTTAAAAAATAACGTTACTCGAGATATTCTAATGACAGCATACTACGCCCTATTTCAGTCAAGAATGACATATGCATAAGGCAGCAGTCTGACTGATCGAGCGCCGTCGTGTAACGTAGCGCAGAGTCGTGTAGTGTCATTTAAAAATTTAAAAGCTGGTCTGACTGATCAAGTACTGTCGAGTATTATCGATCATTCAGTGTCAAGTAAATTTGTTTCTCACTTGTCAAATAGTGCATATTCCAACCTAAAATAATACTATCAAACAGTTAATACTAATTAGCGAGTCCATTTTATTCTATATTGTAATTTTGTTTTTTTTTTGACGTTCCAACTGTCAAATAATATATGGTTATGAACTGTATATGCTTAAATGCGCATGTGCTATTGCGTCGAGCGTCGTGTGAAATTCAAACCGGTTTGAAATACAAACAACTTGATGCTACTTGACAGCAAACGATGGGTCAGTGCGACTCATGCCCTTAGTTAACGTGTGTTTGAAATTTGCTCGACAGCAAACGATCGACAGCACTCGATCAGTCAGACCGCGGCCTTACTGGCATGGGGTCATTCTCCACATGCGGCAAGAATATTTAGGCTGCAAAGGCGTGTTGTTAGAATTATTGGTGACATAGCATACAGGCAAGACTGTAAAAACATTTTTATAAATTTGAACATATTGACACTACCCTCACTTTATATATTATATTGTTTAACCCACGTTCATTCTAATATAGCTGACCAAACACTTCAAATGGATGTACACAATTACCATACAAGGGGTAAAGATTTGATAAGACCTGGATATGTGAGACTCGTGTCATCACGATACTCACTTAATTATTATGCGACACGTTTCTACAATGTTCTTCCCCAATCTGTCAAATCTTTGCCCACAAATAAATTTAATTCTGTAATAAAGAAAACGCTAAAAGAAAAGGAATTTTACAATTTCGAAGAATATTGGAATTGTGATTTTACATCCATTGGTCCCAATAATTAATAAGTTAATCTAATGACAGTAGCGCAGCCAAGGGGGGGGACGGTCCTGGGCCCCTCCCAGGACCAGCAGGTTACACGGCGCTGCTCGGGGAGTTGAAGATAAATTTGTTAACCACAACCAGTGGCACAGCCAAGGGGGAGCCGACGGGCCTGGGTCTCTCCCAGGACCAGCAGATTACACGCCGCTGCTCGGAGAGTTGAAGATAAAATTTGTTAACCACAACAGTAGTTAATTTTTAAATTACTTCATTGTAAACAATATTGGCACTTTTTATTTATTTTATTTTATTTTTTTCGTATAAATAAACATTTTTTAAGATTGCCTACTCTTGATAAAGGGATATAATTATTGTTCAAGTGAAAATACATCACTTTCCAAATATGCTCCAACGAATTATATGAAGGGGAGCGTTGATCCTTTTCCCCCCTGACCCATCGACTAAAACATTCGCCCAGTCAAATGATAAAACTGTTTTAAACAACTAATTACTCGATTCAGATAAGATAAAGTGGAAATCTGACTTCGGTATAACCTTCACACGAGTCTGTTCGTTCGATATAATTTGTGGCCAAACGGCTGATTTAGAGAACTGAACATAAGTAAGAAAAATATTGAGACTTCAAAAATATATCCCGCGAAAATATAAATAAATATGTATTTATCGAAGAAAAAATCAAGTGAAAGTTTTTGATACATGGATTAACAATTACATTTTTTTATCAACAAATAATGGAATTATTATTTGATATAAACATCAATATCCAACAGCAGGGGTGTCGAACTGATTTGGGTCGCAGTCTATTTTACATACAAAATGATAAGCAGTGACGAAACTTTAAATATCCCGAAGGGTTTCTTGACATTTTTCTATAAACAGAAAAGGGGAAGAGAGTATATTTTACATTTTTAAATATATTTTTCCCCTAAATAAGCTCAAGTGATTTTGATTACCGCTTCAGGAGCCACAAAAAATGAGGTTGAGGGCCGTATGCACCCGCGTGCCCTCGAAATTTGATTCGGCCCTCCCCAAGACAAAATCCTGGCTGCGCCACTGTCTAATGATAAATGTACACTTGTATCATTCTTTCAATGTAATATGTGTTTCTATTTTTGACGTATGTAAGAAATGTATACATTTTATTAACATTAATAAATCATTATTATTATTATTATTATTATACCTGGCCAGTGATAGGGAATTTTAAGATGGTTGGATTTTTGATGGGATGCATTCCCATCAGAAATCCAACCATTCTCTTGTTTTGATAAATTCGCCGCAAATATAGTAGGATGAGTCTACCTCGTGTTTACAACTTTTTGACGCCATTTTTGGATCTGCCGCCACACAAAATGCGTTGTATCGCTGCAATGCGCATGCGCATACCGACTATGAACCGCGTAAGTGAAATGCCACTTGCTTTCCACCTGTGTCATCGGTATACCAAAATTTCGAACCCCGCCAAAACCATATGGCGGTTATCTGATGAGTGTAGCACACAATCTCCGCCAGGAGCCAGTAGTGTTGGACACCCCCTCGCCACCCACCACCACCGAATACTCCACACACTGAAATTTTAAATCTTATCTATTTAACATTTAATGTTCTGTGCTTTCCACCCGCTCGTCCTCACCCTTACTTAATATAACGCGCTTCGCCTTATATGGTCATAAAAATAAATAAATATATATTGATCGTTGTAAAATGTACAAAAGCAAAGTTTTTCAAAAATAAACGAAGGTTTTAGTTATTTTTCGATATAAAGAATCAGAAAATAGTCATTAAAATAAAGACTCAAAAAAATATATATATTTTTTTTGTTGACATTTGTAATAAGTGAGATATTTCCAGTACCTATTTTTGTTTTAGCAACCACCTGCCCTAGCTTCTAAACCAATTTAAAAAATTATAGGACAACATATATTTGCTTTTTTTAATTTTAAACAGTTTTTCTCATGGGCTTTTTTGCTGTTAAGTCAATAGTAAATGAGATATTTCAAGTTTAGTTTTAGGTTGTCCCTTCGTAACTTCCGTAATAGCCACCCAATTGATAAAAAAAAAAAATCATTAAACAAAAAATATTTGTTTTCATACCATAAGCAATTTTTCTGTTAAGTCTACGTCTTAAGTTTTTGAAATGGTCGCTTAATGTGGCAACTTGGTCTAATTTAAACGATCTCTTATCACTTTCCGTTCTCGAGATCCCAATGCTTAACAAATTATTTATCATATACAGGATGTCCGTATATGATAAAAAATACGTAGAGAAAACATTTTTGATTCACGGTAAGTTCATCGAAAATAAATTCATCGAAAATCAATTCATCGAAAATCAATTCATCGAATATCAATTCATCGAAAATCAATTCATCGAAAATCAATTCATCGAAAATCAATTCATCGAATGATCAATTCATCGAATGATCAATTCATCGAATGATCAATTCATCGAAAAAAAATATTTTGTAAATATTTGAGAGGAATGCCGAGGGGATCGGAAAGCTAAAAAAGCAGTGGTCAATAAAAGTTGACAGACTACACTTATTAAATAACTATCATACTTGGTCTATTAATAATTTTTAAATTTTCCATTCAGAAAATACGCCAGGTAAAAGATACCTGTTGGATTATTTTGAAATCGAACAGGGCTCCTTAGATCAGAAAAACCCGGTTAATGGGATCATAAATGTACTTAATACACCCATTCTTAAAGGATTATAAAAATGGTATTTCCCCATCTGTTAAGTCTTAAGGGTTTTGTGTTATGTACATAGTTTTACTATTCATATTTACTATACCACACATGATTTGTTCAATGTACGGTGATTCTAAACAGGTGGCATTGTTATGTTAGTGTGAGTTTGTTTTGTCATTAAACTAGATGATGGGTAGCTCGCTTCGCTCGGCTTCTTCTAACCAAACCCTTACCAACCTAACCTAACCTAAGATAGTGTTTTGACATTAAACTAGAAGCTGGGTAGCTCGCTTCGCTCGGCTTCTTCTAACAAAACCCTTACTAACCTAACCTAACCTAAAATAGTGCTTTGTCCTTAAACTAGAAGATGGGTAACTCGCTCCGCTCGGTTTTAGACTTTTACTAACTAAACCTAACCTAATTACCTTGTTTTTAGGCGCATAGTACTTTATTTTCCCCCATATTAGCCCAATGAAAATGCGTATCATTGTGTATGAATTTATAAAAATTATTTGCGTGCAATGGCCCATAACCTGTCTTATTAAACCTTAAAAACAAAACATTTATTTCTTTTATTATATAAGTTTTCTTATTATATTTCTTTAATTATATTCAAACACTATGTCACTTTATTTACCTTTTTTTAATCCATATAAAAAAATTTACGCAATTATTTCTTAGTCTGTCTACTTTTATTAACCACTGCTCTTTTGACTTTCCGATCCCCTCGGAATTCCTCTCAAATATTTACAAAATATTTTTTTTCGATGAATTGATCATTCGATGAATTGATTTTCGATGAATTGATTTTCGATGAATTGATTTTCGATGAATTGATTTTCGATGAATTGATATTCGATGAATTGATTTTCGATGAACTCGTCGGTTACCGTATAGAAGATGTATTCAACAAAAGCCGTATGAGGTACGCGGGTATATCAGGTAATTTATATTTTCCTTTGCCGGTTTTGTTTCATAATTTGTGTTTCGTGTGAGTATTTTATGATGCTATGTTATTGTATTTTGTGCAGTGTGTATTGTATTTTATATATTCTAATATTAATGGTTGGTTTATAGATGACATAATAGAAATAAGACACAGTACACAAGATAAGAAATAAGAAGGCGTTAATATAGGACGTAACATCTACATATAAATTAGTTCGTTTGTGTGTATCTATGTACGCATGTATATTTGTTCCCTCAAATCTAAAGAATGGCTACACCAATTAAAAAAAATAAATACACCAGCTTGTTTATGACTTCGTTTATAGTCAAATGTATGACTCTCAGATAGAGATAGGTCGTTTGTGAACGAACCGGCTCAGTACACTGACCGAAGTGACATGGTTCACCAAATTGAAATGAGCCGGCTTACGGCTCACTGCATAGTTTTAGGTTTCAAAGATAAGATTGATCGGGCGATTGTGAGCAGTAACCGAAGTGATCCTGATCTGGATCGATATCATATTGAACTTCGCGAGAACTCGGCTTGTAATGTATTATCATAAAGTGTATTTTGCCATCAATTATTAGGGTAGTCTATTTGAAACTAATAGGCTTAGTCTGTACTTTCTTACAACCATACTATATAAAAATATTGCCCAAATCACAAATTTCAGATTTATAAGGGCAATCAATAAACATCACCATAAACTTAACACATCTGGTTTAAAATACAGTAGGTACATAAATATGTAACACATTTTTAAATAAACGGCGAAGAAGAAGATGTAGAGTCTGTTCTCTGAATCGCCAACGACAGACACGGGCATTATTTTATTTTATTCAATTTTATTAAAAACTAGCAGTATACCCGCTGCTTCGCTACCGAAAAAGAAGTCGGAGCCGGACCCCGGACCCATGGCAGAATCGGATTAAGACTGGCTTCGTACGGATTGTTTTTGGAAGATTCAAATATATTTATTTGTTTTAATCTACTATTGTATTGATATGTGCTCAGAGCTGTAGCAATGTTTTTGGCTCCCTTGCCAAAAAAGTAAATTGAATCAATTTACCTGCCCAAATCCAAGTGATGAGCAAAAAAAAGGTCCTCCCTCTCTAAATTAGAATGATGAACAAAAAAAGGTCCTCACTCCCTAACTTCAAGTGATAAGCAAAAAAAGAGGTCCTCACTTTCTAAATCCGAGTGATGAGCGAAAAAAAAAAGATCCTCACTCACTAAATCCGAGTGATAAGCAAATAAAAAAAATCCACACTCCCTAAATTCGAGTGGTGAGCAAAAATACACAATGGCGCCCCTCATCATGCCACGCGCCCGTCGTCAAACCTCGCGCCCCTGGCAAATGCCCCGATGCTAACCCGTTGCTACGGCTCTGTTTGTGCTTCTTACACAAATAATGTAAGTAAGGGCTTGTTTGTAAACATTGATTGTACAGTCATTTGGTAACAACACGTATACATAAGTGTCCCGTTGTTCTGTTCTAACCTAGGAAAATGCTACAAACAGTTGACTATGTGAGAATCACTCATCGCCCAAGGCGGCGCTGGTCACGTGAAGTATTTTATCTTGTACCTGATGAAGTTATTTGTTATGATATTTATTATAATTATTCCGTGATTACTCCTGATCTATAAATCGTACCTATATAGGTCAGAGCACTTTTTTGCACCGTTAATAAATGCTCTTGCCACCGAAGAAAGTTTTATTCGTATAGTTTTAGGGGCTACGCAAATGTTCAACAGCAAATTTAATGTTATAATTGTCGTCGAAAAATGAAAAAAAAGTCTGGGATGTTTATTCTCGGGAACATTTTTGTAGCAATATTAAACCCTAAAAGTCCTGCATATTGAATATGTATATCTTTTATAGTTTCACCGTCAGAGCATTTTAATGTGATTAATGTAAAATTCTAAATTACATTTTTGTACATGTGTATGGGTAACCTCTATCAGCAAAAACCAAGTCTATATCTCTCATTGGGCTTAAAAGATATTCAGTGAAAAAGCCTTTTGCAGGGGTGAAATTATTTAAAAAAGAAATTATTTAACTCAATAAGTTTCTAAAGATTTTAAAAAGACACTTATATGCCAAAACGGAATGTTATCTCAATAAACATAGGAAATGCGAAGTGTTCTACAATTGACTCCAAATGTAGATTTAAGGGTTGTTTAGGGCAGAATCCTGAATTTCGTTCATAAATATTTGTAACCTTTATAAGCAAAAACTAAGTCGAGATCTTATTGGTTCCAAGATATATTGAGGAATCCTTGAAATTATATTTCACTCCCTTAGGGGTCGAATTTCAAAAAATCTCTTGTTTGTGGGTGCTTACATCATGGACAGAATATGCTTTCCGAATTTCATAACTATGTCCAAACGACGTTTTATAGAATAAAAAAAACAATTTATTCCTTTCGGGGTGCAGTTAAAAAATATGTTAAAAAGAGATTTATTTTAAGTTTTTAAGTTAACAGTTTTAATCCCGAAACACACCCTTAGAATGAGAATTTTGAGATGCTATATGGCCTCTGTTCGAATCCTGGTTTTACTCTGTTATCATACTAAATTTGGTTAAAATATGTCAAACTGTTTAGAAAAGAGTCGTCAAAAGCAAATATAAATAAACCAAAGTAATAAAGTTCATAAATATCGGCAAAAATAAAAAAATATAATATAGATGTTATCTCGTTCTACATAGACTAATCATAGTTTTGCTAAATAACTGAATATCAGTGCTGTTTACCCACAATATTTAAGCCGAACATTTCCGATGCCGCCCGAAGAGCCACTACCTGAATATAGTCATCCAATCAACTATTGAACGAAAATTCTTATCCCCTCACTGCATATATAATAGAAATTCCAATTATAACGTATATTACGGCCAGACTCCAGCGTTATATAGTTGGCATACGCCAGCGTCCGCTCAGCTCTCTGATCGGTCGCTAAAAACCTAAATGGGGAAAAATATGAATTCCGTAACCACTGTGAAGTGACTCCAGCGGCTATCAGCTGTCCAGGGCAAGGTAGAAGGCCGCCAGCCCAGTCTAGAGGTAGATGTGACTATGCAGGGTGGTCCTTTAATTATCCATACCTATGTGCGGCCTAAAATTTATACGGCGCCAGTCACTTCGCTTCTATTGCCCTAAATTCTGGAAGAAAAATAAAACCCCAGGGGAAGGAATAGAGTTCTCTTAATAGAAACACCAAAATTCTCAATAACTAAATTTATTAACAAAAAAAATCAGTAACTAACAAATAGCAATAACAAAATAAATAATATCCGCTAAACGAATATTCAATACGCAAAATCTTTAAACAAAATAAATTATTCACTAAATGAATACTCAATACGCAAAATCTATAAACAAAATAAATTATTCACTAAATGAATACTCGATACGCAAAATCTATAAACAAAATAAATTATTCACTAAATGAATACTCAATACGCAAAATCTATAACCAAAATATTAAGAATTACAAGATCAATGACCAGTTGAATATTCCCTTTTTAGTTCGGAGTACGACAGAGTTAATACACAAAAATAAATTATTTAATCTACGAGCAAAATATCTAAGTTAAATCCAAAATTTTAGAAACTAAGTACTCACGAACGGCCAAAGGAATAGAAACAACTGAATCTTTAACCGGTAATTAATTACAATTTAAACTGACAAACTGAATTACTTGTAATACGGTATAAATACCCAGTAACATGTGATTGGATTACTTATGCTACAACTGCCCTAGGGCTGCGTGAACTTTTGCACAGGAATTATACTACAGTGATTAATTACGTTGAAAAATGGTAACGGTATTCCGGTTGGCAATACCGTTAGGAAAAATCCGGAAGAGTTTTAGAATCGGGAAGCCAGCGCTTATTCGAAACCGCGATTTAAATTTTTACTACAATTCTCTCGCCTTAAAACTATTGAAATCCCAATCCGTCTATTGGCAACGAAGTCGCGTTGATTCAAGAATCCATCGTTGTCAAGAGACTGACTCCACATATCCCCTTTTACTCTTAAAAACCCGTGATACGTCAACAAAAAAATCTCCGCGAGATGCCCAAAAAAATTTGACGAACCACCCTACCCACTGACTCGACTGAAATGATCAAAATTTAAAAAAATATCGAGAACAAAAAAAAATTAAGGAAGACTGGTCAAAAAAAAAAATAAATAAAAAAAAAAACAATGCTTGTGGCCGAGGTTCTGCCCGATTGAAGTTAACGTTAATTCCTCCCCATATAATACAAACCCGATCCTTGATAACGTGAACAGCAAGTAACACGAATACTTGACCAGTAAGTATTCAAAGTAAGGAGTAACCTGCGTGTTTGAAAGCTAATTCACAACCTCCAGTTATCAAGGAAAGATACTTTACGGACAGACTGAATTTACATTACGCGGCAACAATTTAAAATGAGCGATTCGTGAACCAAAAATTATTGTACCTCCAAAAATATTACGGTGACGACACAGTCCACCCGTACACGCAACAGCGTACTCAATAAATCCAAAACTATCTCAATAACTCAAAAATATCTCAAGATACAACAAAACTTGAGAAACCTCAATGCATTTCAGCTAATAATACAGTACAAATAATAACACACACTTAATAATCATGGCCATAACTCATAAGGGTGTACCAGACGCAGCTCTACACTATTAACGTTAAGAATCACAAAAAAACATCCCCAAACGGGAATTCCAATACGTTAACAGGGCAGAGTCGCTTCTGTTACAAAATTTCAAAACATTTCCAAAGTATACTCAGCTGAAACACAGTAATTCTCGCAACACCCTGTAGCAACAGGTCTCAATTGATACAATAATTTTCACGCTACATCTTCCACGGATCGCTCCAAAATCGGCTCTTCAACCCTTACACGTGGGGGACAGTATAATCTCGAAAGCAGGATCCTCGCTCGAGAAAGAATACTCAATTTAGGCCCTTCCATGTTGCCACTAGATTTACAAAATACAAAGAAATACTTTACATTAGAACACTGGTTATTCAAAACTGATTAGCGGGTAATACTGTATAAAAGAAACATACCTCGGTGTTTTAGTGGCTAAACGTCGTAATTCAATTGCCATCTAGGGGTAGAAAACTCCTAATTCCGACGTAAGTCGCGTTTTGCATTTCCAAAACATGATGTACCACGTGCCTTTTCCGCTTAGCGAATCCACAGGTAAACAGCATTATCTTCATAATAATTTCACAAAAACTTGTGGAATAAAATTTGGCACGTGTTACTGAGTCTCCACCCCTTAGGGAACCTCTATACTTCTTGAATTACGACATTGAAGAGACAAAATGGCATTTAACATTCCATTATATATGCCCCCCCTTCACCACTATAACTGTCTAATAGACACTAGACTCACGTGGGCAAAACCACGTGACTCAGACTGTTATCAAAAATGACAACATTCTTCCTTATCGGCGTTAAAAATCACGAATGTCAACATTGGATTTTTTTACAAGTGTAAGTATGTTCCTTATATACGTAATACACGCTAATAGTCTGTAATTTCCAGGTTCTAATGAAGTATTCATACTCCAAAATGCAAAAGAATGTGATTACTCCCATGTGTCAAAATGACATAACCTAAAAGTTTTTGACAGAATACGAGAATTCAGATGTTAATTTATATTTCTGTAGCAAGAACGGCTACTTTAAAGTAGGTTGTCAGGAGGCTAGTCAGTTGGTTTCGCAAAAATACACAATACTGTATCCTTTAATGAGAATAGCATAAGTTTTTGTACGTTAAGGTAGGTTACGTTAAGGTAGTTTTATAAGCAGTGTTGTCAGCTAGAATAGGCCGTAACAACTCCCCCTTTGCTTAAAAAGAGACGCGGGTCCCTAAAGACCCCGTATCTTTCACAATCCGCATTCATGTACACGACTCATTCACTCAAATTGCTAACCTTAACTATTTACATTCTAACTATATATACAACTTATATAGTGGAACCCGCGGAACGATTAAGGGTTGATGATGTCGACAGGGAAGGGACGGGTATTATCGCCAACCGGCAAGGTAACCATGGAGGTGATAATATTGCCAACACGGCAAGGAGGGGGTAGGTTGGACCTCGCCCAAACTGCGGACAAGCTACAGGAGCTACTGGCAGCCGGCGCCCTACAAAAAGATAGGTTTGGTTCCACTATTTCCTAACCTAATCTGCTAACTATATACACTGCTAATCTGCTAAATTCTAACTAGATCCTAACATGTAAACTGCTAATTCTTTCATGCCTATATACACATTCATCACGAAGAAAGCCTACGCCTGAAAATCCACTGACAACGTAGCACACGTCCTAACTGCCTACACTCACTTCTACGTACTTAACTTCAACTCAAAAATACAAAGCGTTATTCACAAACGCACTAATAACTGCAATTCTAACTTGCTATCTCAAATATCTCACCCAAAAAAATACGGGATTTCTCAAAACGACAACCAACTGACATGTCCGCTACGACAATTCCTACTTAACTCAAAAATGGTCTGACAAACGCATTAACAACAGTGAATTTCTCTATATTCACCTTACTAGATCTGATTCGGTCCTGACCTGTGTACTCTAGGTCACGTCCAAAATATTTCCTAACCAGGAATCAAATATTGTACAACAAAAATCGCGGAGCAAGTCTACTGTTCTTCTCCAATACTCTAAACCGTTGAGTGATTCTCCTGGATAAACCAGCTCGGTACATAATACCGTAAATATGAGTAAACTAATTTTCCGCTAAGCGAATCCCGTGTGAATCTCAATGGTTCGCCCTAAACTGGCTCACCAATACAAATGTCTCTACCAGACACTGAACCCATTTGACAACCGAGTCACTCGGCTTGTCACCAATATAATTCAACATAACCAATGTTGCAATTACAATTCTACCAACAATTGTTGCCATACAATGCAACACAAAATTTTCACAGGGATATACATTAGAGTCCTCTCACTCAATGTTACTACAACTCAGACACAGTAACTTACTCACTCTTACAACAAAAAAACTATTTAGCTCATCAACTGAGACTAACTCAAAATCTAAACAATGTGTACAATATGTCGTCCAAATACCTAACAGATCATAGCAATATAAACGACGAATAACATAGCGAAAGTAATCCAATCAACTTTTCAAATAAATAAATTAAATTTCATATTACGAGAACTCTTTAGGGTTGGGTTTAGGAACAAAAGGAATACAACCAATCAATATAAGACCCATATTTTCCTATTACACAAAAAAATCCAAACAGCTCCAAACTGAAATAAAAATATGGTCTTCTCAAAAACAGCCCCTCTCATCTCGGGCATCCAAATACGTGATTCCTTCTCAGCAAACGCCTAAACCCACAAACCTCAAGTCAGAATATGTAACGTCCTTTTCGGCAAAGGCCCGAAATACATAACGTTCCTTAACAAATCGAGCCCCACGTTGGGCGCCAGAAATATATAACGTATATTACGGCCAGACTCCAGCGTTATATAGTTGGCATACGCCAGCGTCCGCTCAGCTCTCTGATCGGTCGCTAAAAACCTAAATGGGGAAAAATATGAATTCCGTAACCACTGTGAAGTGACTCCAGCGGCTATCAGCTGTCCAGGGCAAGGTAGAAGGCCGCCAGCCCAGTCTAGAGGTAGATGTGACTATGCAGGGTGGTCCTTTAATTATCCATACCTATGTGCGGCCTAAAATTTATACGGCGCCAGTCACTTCGCTTCTATTGCCCTAAATTCTGGAAGAAAAATAAAACCCCAGGGGAAGGAATAGAGTTCTCTTAATAGAAACACCAAAATTCTCAATAACTAAATTTATTAACAAAAAAAATCAGTAACTAACAAATAGCAATAACAAAATAAATAATATCCGCTAAACGAATATTCAATACGCAAAATCTTTAAACAAAATAAATTATTCACTAAATGAATACTCAATACGCAAAATCTATAAACAAAATAAATTATTCACTAAATGAATACTCGATACGCAAAATCTATAAACAAAATAAATTATTCACTAAATGAATACTCAATACGCAAAATCTATAACCAAAATATTAAGAATTACAAGATCAATGACCAGTTGAATATTCCCTTTTTAGTTCGGAGTACGACAGAGTTAATACACAAAAATAAATTATTTAATCTACGAGCAAAATATCTAAGTTAAATCCAAAATTTTAGAAACTAAGTACTCACGAACGGCCAAAGGAATAGAAACAACTGAATCTTTAACCGGTAATTAATTACAATTTAAACTGACAAACTGAATTACTTGTAATACGGTATAAATACCCAGTAACATGTGATTGGATTACTTATGCTACAACTGCCCTAGGGCTGCGTGAACTTTTGCACAGGAATTATACTACAGTGATTAATTACGTTGAAAAATGGTAACGGTATTCCGGTTGGCAATACCGTTAGGAAAAATCCGGAAGAGTTTTAGAATCGGGAAGCCAGCGCTTATTCGAAACCCCGATTTAAATTTTTACTACAATTCTCTCGCCTTAAAACTATTGAAATCCCAATCCGTCTATTGGCAACGAAGTCGCGTTGATTCAAGAATCCATCGTTGTCAAGAGACTGACTCCACATATCCCCTTTTACTCTTAAAAACCCGTGATACGTCAACAAAAAAATCTCCGCGAGATGCCCAAAAAAATTTGACGAACCACCCTACCCACTGACTCGACTGAAATGATCAAAATTTAAAAAAATATCGAGAACAAAAAAAAATTAAGGAAGACTGGTCAAAAAAAAAATAAATAAAAAAAAAACAATGCTTGTGGCCGAGGTTCTGCCCGATTGAAGTTAACGTTAATTCCTCCCCATATAATACAAACCCGATCCTTGATAACGTGAACAGCAAGTAACACGAATACTTGACCAGTAAGTATTCAAAGTAAGGAGTAACCTGCGTGTTTGAAAGCTAATTCACAACCTCCAGTTATCAAGGAAAGATACTTTACGGACAGACTGAATTTACATTACGCGGCAACAATTTAAAATGAGCGATTCGTGAACCAAAAATTATTGTACCTCCAAAAATATTACGGTGACGACACAGTCCACCCGTACACGCAACAGCGTACTCAATAAATCCAAAACTATCTCAATAACTCAAAAATATCTCAAGATACAACAAAACTTGAGAAACCTCAATGCATTTCAGCTAATAATACAGTACAAATAATAACACACACTTAATAATCATGGCCATAACTCATAAGGGTGTACCAGACGCAGCTCTACACTATTAACGTTAAGAATCACAAAAAAACCTCCCCAAACGGGAATTCCAATACGTTAACAGGGCAGAGTCGCTTCTGTTACAAAATTTCAAAACATTTCCAAAGTATACTCAGCTGAAACACAGTAATTCTCGCAACACCCTGTAGCAACAGGTCTCAATTGATACAATAATTTTCACGCTACATCTTCCACGGATCGCTCCAAAATCGGCTCTTCAACCCTTACACGTGGGGGACAGTATAATCTCGAAAGCAGGATCCTCGCTCGAGAAAGAATACTCAATTTAGGCCCTTCCATGTTGCCACTAGATTTACAAAATACAAAGAAATACTTTACATTAGAACACTGGTTATTCAAAACTGATTAGCGGGTAATACTGTATAAAAGAAACATACCTCGGTGTTTTAGTGGCTAAACGTCGTAATTCCATTGCCATCTAGGGGTAGAAAACTCCTAATTCCGACGTAAGTCGCGTTTTGCATTTCCAAAACATGATGTACCACGTGCCTTTTCCGCTTAGCGAATCCACAGGTAAACAGCATTATCTTCATAATAATTTCACAAAAACTTGTGGAATAAAATTTGGCACGTGTTACTGAGTCTCCACCCCTTAGGGAACCTCTATACTTCTTGAATTACGACATTGAAGAGACAAAATGGCATTTAACATTCCATTATATATGCCCCCCCTTCACCACTATAACTGTCTAATAGACACTAGACTCACGTGGGCAAAACCACGTGACTCAGACTGTTATCAAAAATGACAACATTCTTCCTTATCGGCGTTAAAAATCACGAATGTCAACATTGGATTTTTTTACAAGTGTAAGTATGTTCCTTATATACGTAATACACGCTAATAGTCTGTAATTTCCAGGTTCTAATGAAGTATTCATACTCCAAAATGCAAAAGAATGTGATTACTCCCATGTGTCAAAATGACATAACCTAAAAGTTTTTGACAGAATACGAGAATTCAGATGTTAATTTATATTTCTGTAGCAAGAACGGCTACTTTAAAGTAGGTTGTCAGGAGGCTAGTCAGTTGGTTTCGCAAAAATACACAATACTGTATCCTTTAATGAGAATAGCATAAGTTTTTGTACGTTAAGGTAGGTTACGTTAAGGTAGTTTTATAAGCAGTGTTGTCAGCTAGAATAGGCCGTAACACAATGGTCCAATATAATTAAAAACAAAATAGTTAATTTCTCGTTTCTGGTACGACTTTTTTGAGATTTTCGATTTTTCTAGTTATGATGGCATTTCCCATCTGTATGCAAAATTTCAACTCGATAGTATATTTGGAAGTGGGTTAGAATTTCCGGACATAGCCACAAATATTCATTTTTATATATAAAGATTATATATAAATATAATGACCCCGAACTCCACCCTTATGATAAAAAACAAACACAATCTATTCTCTCAGTTCTACTCACGCATCTGTTGATCTAAACTAGGAATGACGAGAACTAGAAATTTATGAAACCGGGTACCCGCAACAATTACCCGGATATTACCCACTACCCGTTAATTACCCACAACCAAATAATTACCCGCTACCCGATAATTACCCGTTACCCGTTAATTACCCGCTACCTGTTAATATATAAAAATAAAAAGAAACTATAGCAAAATTTATGTGAAGTATGAATTTTCACACATTTCAGGGTTTTGTAGGTATTTAATAAGTATAAGAAGCCAACGGAATGCTGGATGTCTAAAAATAATTTTTTGATAAATATTTAATGAATATTTTTATTCGTTATTTGAGTACTAAGAGCTTGCTTTTAATGTTTTTAGATTAAATTCAAATAATAAGTCATAATTTAGCCATTAATTAAAAAAATAATTAATTGCTCTCGTACGTTTCCTGCTCAGATCATGCCGTACCTATATCATGTACATTACCTATATTTATTCAGTTTTTGGCCAAAATTGTGTTAAAAGAATCTTAAGAGCTTCCTTTCGATACCACGCAATATTTTTTTTCAATTACGCAAACCCCAACATCAACCCCTCTGGGAGATAAGGTGTGGGACAAAAGTTTGTTGTGGGACAAATGTGGTTTTTGAACTCTTAGTATTTTTCCTATTTGGGTCAAAGAGTTATACAAGCATACCAAATTTCAATTTTCTATATTAAGCCGTTCAGCTACAATTTCTACCGTACAGACAGACAGACACATGAGTGACTTTATAAGGGTTTTTTGATGGTCATCAGTGGCGGCTCGTGGAAGATATTTGTGGGAGGGCTGAAAAAAATTATAATAAAAAATAAGTACGAGTTGAAAAAAACTGCATTTTTATTGACATATCACATTTATTTAAACATATTTCAGCTTCATATAAATTCCGTAATTAAATTTTCGGTGATAATTATTTAAACGACTTTGTGACACTTGACAAATATTTAAATCTGGAGTTAACCGTCCCAAAGATTTAATTTAAGTTTTTTCTTGAAACTCCAGTCGTGCAAAATTGATATTTTGCAAATACATCACTGAATTTTTTGCTTCGTTCATTTCTTTAAAGGTGTAATTAAAATTAAATATAGTGGTTAACTACAAAAATCTTACCTTTTAAAATTTGTTAAACATAATAAGACAATTATAATTAAAATACGTAGTGCGGACTGCAATGTTCGCAGGCCACGATAAACATATCACAAAAACATATATCAGGCGTTCCCCCACCTATTCCCGGCCTGCACAGACTGCAGTCCTGTCTTGGCATTCACATCGATTCATAAATACACACATACAGAGCACATCTCGAGGTACCTACAATGCAAAAATAAATATGCTATGAACGAACAAAATACGTTTTTGTATAATAATTGTATAGTAATGTAATAGCTATAATAAATTTAAAATGTTTTCATTTTGGTGGGAGCTCTGCAGCACTGCAGCCCTTATGGGCGAGCCGCCACTGATGGTCATACCTACAAAACCCTAAAAATAAGCAAAGGTGCATTATGGAATAGCAGTGATGGGCGCGTAAGTTACATGCTGTAAGTTACCTCATTGTTGACGCGTAAACAATTGATGTAAAGTAAACACAAAAACTCTTGTAAGCAATGTAAACAATGTAAACAATGATTTAGACATGCGCACTTGTTTTGAATTACAGAACCTCATTTTCAATACATTTTTATAAATAATAAAATTTTAATGAAACGATTTTAAATGAAAAAGTAAGTATATAAAATTAGGACAAGCCAATATACATATTAATAAAAATCGAATTTGCATCATTATACAGGTGTTACATACAAATTAGTAAATATGAATATGAAAAATAAAAAACTTTTTTCTTTAAAAAATTCAGTCTAATTTTTTTAATAACAAAATACATTAAATTTCACCTTTAAGAAAATCAGCCTATATTTTTTAATAACGAAAAGATTCATTGCAAATTTTGCATAACGCCCTATATTTTCTTTCATTTTCTTTAAATAAAACAAAACCTAGTTCTTCAGAACTATTCCTTCGGTTTCTTCCCACCATTTTTTAAATAAATTTATTGTTTTGAACTAAATATACTTGTTCATTAACTCTCTATTATTAGTATTAAATAACTAAAACTAACCTCATTATTTGACAGTTTACAAAGTTTACATTGTTTACATTGTTGACAAGTTTACCAATTGTTTACATAAGTTTACACGTAAACGTAAACAATTAAAGTTTACGTGTAAACGCCCATCACTGTGGAATAGGCATACTTAATTCCTACTACTGTAACCGAGAACCAGTGATGGGCGCGTAAGTTACATGATGTAAGTTACCTCATTGTTGACGCGTAAACAATGGATGTAAAGTAAACACAAAAACTCTTGTAAACAACGTAAACAATGTAAACAACGTAAACAATGTAAACAACGTAACAATGTAAACAATGATTTAGACATGCGCACTTGTTTTGAATTACAGAACCTCATTATCAATATATTTTTATAAATAATGAAATTTTAATGAAACTATTTTAAATGAAAAAGTAAGTATATAAAATTAGGACAAGCCAATATACATATTAATAAAAATCAAATTTGCATCATTATACTGGTGTTACATACAAATTAGTAAATATGAATATGAAAAATTTAAAAAAAATTTCTTTAAAAAATTCAGTCTAATTTTTTTAATAACAAAATACATTAAATTTCACCTTTAAGAAAATCAGCCTATATTTTTTAATAACGAAAAGATTCATTGCAAATTTTGCATAACGCCCTATATTTTCTCTCATTTTCTTTAATTAAAACAAAACCTAGTTCTTCAGAACTATTCCTTCGGTTTCTTCCCACCATTTCTTTAATAAATTTATTGTTTTGAACTGACTATACTTGTTCATTAACTCTCTATTATTCGTATGAAATAACTAAAACTAACCTCATTATTTGACAGTTTACAAAGTTTACATTGTTTACATTGTTGACAAGTTTACTAATTGTTTACATAAGTTTACACGTAAACGTAAACAATTAAAGTTTACGTGTAAACGCCCATCACTGCCGAGAACAAAATAGTCACAGATAAATAAATGCTCAAAGTACCTCACACAATTACCCGTTAATTATACGCTACCCGTTAATTATCCTCTACCCGCTAAATACCCGATACCCGTTAGTTAACGGGTAATGGGTAGATAACGGGTAGCGGGTATTCAAATTCAGAACCGGGTACAACCTTAACGGGTCGGGTAGCGGGTACCCGGGTAACCGTCATCATTCCTAATCTAAACCCATAGAGATATACAGAGATCCAGTGGCGTACGCAGAAAAATATTTCGGTGAGTAGGTATGGGGACGATTGGCATCCAAATATGGGTGGGACGATTGGCATCCGTTTTTAAGAAAATTTCTGAAAATCCTTATGGGATTTAACATGGGTGTATAGGATAAAAAGTGTTGCGTCCGGTAGGGATCGATCCTTGGTTTCGTCAGTGCTTCTCAACCGCGCCGTCACTGCGAAACCCACGCTTACTGCCGTGCGTTTCGCCAGTGGTTTTCAACCGCGCCGTCACTGCGAAACCCTCGCTTACTGCCGTGCGTTTCGCCAGTGGTTCTCAACCATCCGACCATCGCGAAACATCACGTTTTGACCATTGGTGGTTATCAACCAAACCAGAACGCGAAACAAACCTACCAGTGCGTTTCAACCGTCGCGGAACCCACGCTAGTTGCTGTGCGTTCAACCGGTGCGTACCGTCCTACACGTACCCCGGCCATCACGCGCAAGTATCTCGCCGCCCCCAGATATCATCGCCGCCGCCCCTCAGCCGCCCCCAGCATCAAGAGTCACACGCGTGACACAATCCCACGACGCGTCAATCGTAAGTCCACCGCCAACATCAGCCGACCGCCTCCAAGATCGTCGACTGCCGCCCCCACTCATCAAAGCCGTATTCGGGCTCGTTTTATAGAGCTTTTCGGACCCGATACGCCACCGTCAACCCCTCAACATCACGCCGCCCCTCTATATTTTCGCCGCCCCCAACCCCCCGGAAAATCCAGAGAGGAACAAGAGCAACGCGATAACCCGCACGCTACACCACCTTTGTGGATTTCAACCCTGTTACTAAGAATTACCAGTTGTAGTCTGTTCTAAACTGATTTCACACGACAAACTGTTACTAGGAATTAAGCTATTATGAATATTTTATTTCACAATAAAGTAAAACCGATCGACTTCGCCCTGAATGTAAAATATATTTAGTTTAGTAAAATATATTATGTAAATATGTTAAATATAGTTATAAATAAAAGGAAGTTTATTGAGTTTTATCCGGAAAAAATTTTATGTATACTTACATGTATGGTTTAATTATTTTCATATATTATAAAGTTTTGAATTCACTTTTAGATATAATAAGATATAAAATAATATGTATATATATATATATATATATATATATATATATATATATATATATATATATATATATATATATATACATGTATTAAACGTTTTCAGTAAACCATCAAGTAACAAATAAACAAGGATAAATACATTAAATTATCAAGTAACGAATAAACCCCTGTTTATTGGTGACTTGATGGTTTACTGAAAACGTTTAACATGTATAGTTTTATACATAGATATAAAATGATAGTTCACTTCCACCCAGGGGCGTACAAGAAAACACCTTATAATTAAACATTAAAATAGTTTTATTAAATATAAGTACTGGTGTTAATACATTGTTTCTGTTGATCATCATCATCATCATCATCATCATCATCAGGTAGAGAGAGAGAGAGAGAGAGAGAGAGAGAGAGAGAGAGAGAGAGATCGTTTTTCTTTCTGTTGATCATTCCTAAATATAATATATTTTGAATATTTATTATTTTAACAAAAATGTACTCACATAAATTGTTGATATTTATAGAATCATCCTATAAAGAACACCGTTTATATTTACTTCTTGTTCCGTCTCATACATCCTCATATAGAATCTTTCCCCCGTATCTATATCACTTACAACTCTATATTGAATACCTGCTATCGTTTCTACTCCTTCTTCTTGTTCCATCTCATAAAATTCATAGTCAGGATCGTTATACGGTAGATCTAAGTAATGCATTAACCATTCGTCATACACCTCATCGAGATCTCTATTGTCCGAAAAGTAATAGTTAATACCACTGTGATCTGTAAATACTGTCTCTGTAGCCCTCGATAGATCTAGATCTGTAAACACAATCTCTGCAGCCGTTGGTAAATCTAGATATTCTAGAACCCTTTCGTCATTCGACATTTTGTCAATATAAAAATGAATTCATAGTTGTTCAATATGTATATTCACACATGTATTTATAACAGAACTGAAACAAATATGATGTATACGCTACATATCACATCAAACCGGATGAAGTCCTGATTACACATTCAGTGGTATTACACTATGAATTCCGTTTTATAATAAATATATTATTTCAAAATGTTCTAAAATAAACATTAAATAATAATAGTTTAATTCCTAACGCAAACCATTGACTGATTGTCATACTTTGTTACTACGCAACCCACAATACATGTAGAGGTTTCAAATCGGTTTGAGCACTAGGAATGCATACACCAAATACTCGATAAGTATCACCAACAATGTATAAAATATAAGGTTATAAACAATACCCGAACTCGTTTGTGGATTTCAACCCTGTTACTAAGAATTACCAGTTGTAGTCTGTTCTAAACTGATTTCGCACGACAAACTGTTACTAGGAATTAAGCTATTATGAATATTTTATTTCACAATAAAGTAAAACCGATCGACTTCGCCCTGACAAGGAAAACGACTAGATTAATCTAGAGGAGAGTTATTACTGTATATATTTTGGTGGTATATTATCATGTTTGTGTGGTTTTACAATAACAAACTCTATGGTCATTTTTATCATATTATATGTTTTGGTGGTACATTATCATATTTAGAATATGCGGATAAGAATTTTTGACGATATATAAGGATTTTCAAGAAGGTAATATACTAATGTCAAACATTATGTTACACATTGACGATATAGAAGAGTTGGTAGAGATACTAAAAGATTTGAAATACCCGGTATGTATAAAAGTTATCTCATAACATTATATCCTTTTTCACGTTATAAACAGGTTAGAACAGATAGATTATCAGGTAAGAACAGGTTATAACGGGTATGAACAGGTTAATACAGCTATAGTAACAGATAATAACAGGTTAAAACAGCTATGTTAACAGTTATAAACAGGTTAGAACAGATAGATTATCAGGTATGAACAGGTTATAACGGGTATGAACAGGTTAATACAGCTATAGTAACAGATAATAACAGGTTAAAACAGCTATGTTAACAGGTATAAACAGGTTAGAACTGATAGATTAACAGGTATTGACAGGTTATAAACATTTAAGAAACGCTAAAATTGAATTTTATAATAATAAACAAAAGTAATATTTTGTAAAATGATATTATTTTTAAAGAGATTTTTGAAAGATATAGAGGATTTCTGTGGTTTAGATAAAAAGAGAATAACAATAATATAAGTTATCACTAATGATACATTTAAGGTTTTTGAAAAATGATAAAAATGTATTAAAAACATATTTTTTCATTTCTCTTCTTTGTATTCCATGTTAATATCAGTTATAACTATTGATACATTGTATTTTGTGGTTTTTGAAAAAAAAAAGATAAAATATATATTAAAAACATATTTTTTTCATTCCCCCTCTTTGTATTTCATGTAACATATAAAAAGCGATGTTACTTGATGGTTTACTGAAAACGTTTAATACATGTATATATATATATATATATATATATATTTTACCTGCAAAAACCGTTTGGGGACCGCTGACGGTAGTCCACCGCCCGCCTACCCAGAATGCATAGAGAGTGAACGCGTCTGGCATGGCGTTGACCGATACGTACGATATATCTTACTGTGTATAGTGAAATGTTAATTTATTAGTGTTTTGTTAATTAAATCATTAGTTAGTAATGTGTTGTGTGTGATTGCTCGATCCTTTTCCATCCTTATGACCAACGTAAGCTTCATAGCTTACATTTCAGAAGTGGGATGTGAATAACAAAAATCAAGATTTGTTTACGTCGCCATTACGCTGTTACGAGAATTAAAATCTAAAGTAAAATTGAACATTTTAGTGGAAAGCAGCTACTTCGAGGTAAGAGAATTTGTTACCACACCTCCTGTGACGTATTAAGTCTCCTGGCCACCGCACACCGCGGCCAACGAAGGACTTTTGAGTTCGCTACATTCATTACGACCTTAAAGAACACGAGTGCGCCTAAGACAGTATGCAATACCTACGCGCGGGAGTGAGTGTGATTGCCGTGCGTAAACGACGTGACGTAATCGGTCAGTGCAACGAGATCCAGAGGTTCTCAAACGAAACGCGTATGAATAAATGAATGCGTGCTATAATTGACAGTAAAACGTATCGCAACGAACTTTAAAGCGATAACGAACAGTGAAAAACATTTTGCGGTGTGTAAACGAAAATTTACGTAACGAAGTAAGCCGAAATACATTATAAACTATATTGCAACGATAATACGAAGACGGAACGTATCGCAACGGTGTGAAGTGATAAAACGCGTCGCTAAAAATCGGTGTAATATTAAACGAGCGTGTATTTTAACGGGCTAAGATACAAACGGTTACGGCAGAACGAGTACACGATACAGTACAAAATGTCGAACAAGAACGTGAATTTAAACGAGCCACCAGCAAACGACGAGCCATCTGCAGATAGTTGTCCGTCTGCAGATAACGAACTGTCCGTAGATAACGAACCATTTGCGGATAACGAACCACAACGAGATGTACCAATTCCGTTGGCGACATCAACGAGGTTAAACCAAGAAACACGGAGGTCGCGCGAGCAGGATAATTTCTTGTGGGAGCGAGACTTACTGGAACGCGAACGAGCTCTGTTGGCAAGAGAACGCGAACTTTTGCAGCAAGAAACGAATGCATTCCAAACGCAACGAAACGAAACTCAACGTAACGAAACGCAATACTATCGAACCGACGTAAACGATAATTCGATACCAGAATTCGACCCCGGTTCGAAAACGTCGATGACAGCGATACAGTGGGTAAAGCGGATAGAAAATATGGCAAATATATTCCACTGGGACAAAAATATGCTTTTGTATAAGGCCATTGGAAAATTACGAAACGCCGCCAAATATTGGTTTGAAGGTCTGAAAGGAGACTTGAATGATTGGGAAGATTTCAAGTTACAGCTGGTAGCCGGATTCCCAACCGTGGTAGACGACGCAGACGTTCATTACGAATTGTCTGCAAAACGCAAGAATAATGAACAAAGTTACGAAAACTTTGTATACGAAATGAAGGCCATAGCCTCAAAAGGTACTATAACAGACCAGGCATTAATAAAATACATAATTCATGGAATAACAGATCGAGAACTTACGAAAATACTATCCGTACAAATGTTGACGTCCGTACAGGATCTGTTAATGCGAGTTAAGGTGTACGAGACCACTTTCAATACAAAAAGTGAAAACACCACGAAACCCGGTACGAGCAAATATAGCAAAACAACTAAAGATACGCCATCTGTAATAAAATGCTATAATTGCAACGAAGTAGGACATAAATCGTTTGATTGTCCGAAGCCGCAACGAAAAATGAGATGTAGAGCATGTAACCGTGTGGGTCATGTGGAAGCAAACTGTCAAACGAAACCCAAACATGACCGGAAGGAAAGTGAGGAAAAGAGAAGAGTCCATCGCATCCAAGGAACCAAATGCGAATTGGTTGACGAATATCATAAGGAAATAATGATAGACGGAAAGACGCTAGTTGCTTTCATTGATCTTGGAAGTGATGTAGTCACAATGAAACATGCGACGGCAAGAAGGCTACATATCGAATATCTGCCTTGCACAACAAAATTAAGAGGCTTTGGAAACGGGGGATGTTATACTCTCGGCAAACGAACACTCTTGATCGAATTAGACGAAACGAAAATTGAAGTTAATGTTCTCATAGTTCCAGACGATTCCCAGGAACAGGACGTCATTGTGGGCAGAAGCGCTCTGGACCAAGACGGTGTCAAAATAACGAAACAAGCAAACGAGCTACGCATTGAACGAGAAATACGAGTAACGAATCAAGAGAAAGAAATTTTGACAAGTAGTGATGATGACGATACAGAGACTGAAACTCACGAAATAGAAGACAAGTATCCAAGAGATGAAACAGTTGACTCTATTTCGATAGAAGAGGTCAAACTGGATGGTTTCGTAGACGAAAAAACGAAAGAAGAACTGTTGCGAACTCTGAATGAATACAGGGACTGTTTCGCAAGAGATCTCACGGAAGTAGGAACAACTGATCTGGTTGAAATGGAAATAGAGCTGACGTCACGAGAGCCGATTCAATATCGCCCATACCGATTGCCGTACGCGAAAAGAGAAACGATGGAGAATATGATTGATGACCTACGAGAGGCGGGGATCATTCGAGAATCCAAGTCCGAATACAGCAGTCCCGCCCTCTTGGTATCAAAACACACCGGAGGAGATCGATTATGCATAGATTATCGAAAATTAAATTCGATTACAAAAAAGGAGAGAGTCCCAGCTCCCATTATAGACGAACAGCTAGATCAGCTGTCTGGAAACGAATACTATACGATCCTAGATTTCTCAAGTGGTTATTATCAAATACCCATAGCGGAGAAGTCAAAACATTTGACAGCTTTCGTAACGACAAAAGGTAAATATGAATTCAACAAAATGCCCTTCGGGTTAACAAATGCTCCTAGGGTGTTCTTGAAATTAATGAAGGAGGTCGAGAAGAAGCTTGGACCAGGTATTTTACAATACTACATGGATGATGTCATTATTCCAAGTACGACCCTCAGAGAAGGCTTGCGAAAACTAAGGTTATTCCTGAGGATTCTGAAAGATTTGGGACTTACATTAAAGTTGACGAAATGTGAATTCCTAAAAAGGAAAGTGGAATTCCTCGGATTTGAAATATCCAAAAACGGTGTGGTACCCGGAACCAAAACCACAAACGCGATCAGGGACTTCAAGAGACCCGAAAACGTGAAGGAGATACGCCAATTTGTTGGGCTCACAAATTTCTTCAGGAAGTTTATAGAGAAATACGCTCATAGTCAGCCCATTAACTCAACTCACGAGGAAGAATGAAGAATTCCGCTGGGAAGCCGCTCAAGAAGAGGCATTCCAGGTTTTGAAAAAGAAACTGCAAGAGAAGCCAGTATTGGCCCTCTACGAACCAACGGCACAATTTCAAGTGCATACGGATGCAAGCAGCCTAGGACTTGCTGGAGTCCTTCTACAGAAAGTTGAAGACAAACCGTGGCAGCCTATCAGCTACTACAGTAGGCAAACGACGTCGATCGAGTCTCGATATCACAGTTTTGAGCTGGAAGCTCTAGCCGTGGTAGAAGCTTTGGAACGCTTTCGAATCTACGTGTTAGGTCGAAGATTCCAAGTTATGACTGACTGTGCTTCTCTGAGAACGCTGACTCAGAAGAGAGATCTTTCGCCACGAATAAGCCGATGGTGGTTAAAGTTGCAAGAATTTGATTTCGAAGTTATTCATCGAGCGAATGAGAAAATGCAACACGTAGACGCTCTTAATCGCTCTCCGGCAGAATCAAGTCGCGAAATAGAAGTAGCAGACTTACGAATCTTATCCGTCGGGATAACGGAGCAAGACTGGCTCACGACAATGCAATTGAACGACCCCAAATTGAGAAATATATGCAATGTTCTAGGAAGAACGCCCAAAGACAACGAAGAAAGACAAATACATCACGACTATAAAGTCGAGGATGGTCGACTGTATAGGAACGTGAGCAACAAGAAAAAGTGGGTAGTACCAGGAGGTGCGACAGTTCAAATAATAAAGGGTGCTCACGATGACATGGGACACTACGGTTTAGAAAAGACGATCCAATGCTTGGAGAAATCATTCTGGTTTCCCCGGATGAGAAAACGAGTCAAACGTTATATTGACTCGTGTGTCTCATGTGCGTATCATAAACAACCAGGTGGACGAAAGGAGGGCGAACTACATAACATTGAGCGTGTGCCCATTCCGTTCCACACTGTGAACGCTGACCATTTAGGACCTTTCCCTGACAGTGTCAAGAATAATGCGCATGTATTGGTCATCGTGGACAACTTCACGAAGTACGTATTTCTGGCAGCTGTTAAGACCACGAAGTCTGAAGCGACACGAAAAGTCTTTGAGAATTTTATTGAAATCTTCGGGTGCCCTACGAGGATAATTACTGATAGAGGCACCGCCTTTACTGGCAAACCGTTTGAAGACTTTTGTAAAGAAAACGACATAGTCCACATAAGAAACGCAACGGCATGTCCACGAGCTAACGGACAGGTCGAGCGATTAAACCGAGTAATCCGAACTTCTATTGCTACTATTAGCAAAGACGACAGACATTGGGACAAGGATATAAAGAAAGTCCAGTTTGGCATAAATAGTATGCAAAACCAGACAACAAAACGTAGCCCCAACGAGTTATTGTTTGCATACCATCCCCGTAACATACTGCAAAACAAAGTCCTACTAGCTTTGGAAGATGGGATGAAGTCTGAAATAGACATACACAAAGCGCGACAAGAAGCGTTAGATAGAATTAAAGAAAATCAGGAAAAGCAAAAGATAAGGTTTGACCGAAAACGTAAGAAACCTACAACCTACGAAGAGGGAGACTTGGTTCTCATACGAAGAGAAGCCACTGCAACGGGACATCCCAAAAAGTTGGCCCCGCTGTACAAGGGTCCATACTTAATAGAGAAGGTTCTTCCGAACGATCGATATCAACTCGGAGACGTCCCGGGTGCGCAGCGTACTCAACGAACATTCCAGTCGGTGTTCTCTTCGGACGCACTCAAACCTTGGTGCTGTCTACCTGACGACGAGGACGAAGCAGATGCTGGTGACGAAGAAGAAGATGCCGAAGATATAATAAATAATTATTAGTTTCAGATGCCAGAGCCCTTGGAGGAGCCGAGGACGACTCCTGTGGTAGCTAGGCCGAATGTTACCTGCAAAAACCGTTTGGGGACCGCTGACGGTAGTCCACCGCCCGCCTACCCAGAATGCATAGAGAGTGAACGCGTCTGGCATGGCGTTGACCGATACGATATATCTTACTGTGTATAGTGAAATGTTAATTTATTAGTGTTTTGTTAATTAAATCATTAGTTAGTAATGTGTTGTGTGTGATTGCTCGATCCTCTTCCATCCTTATGACCAACGTAAGCTTCATAGCTTACATATATATATACAATATGTATCGCTTAACCTCCAAACTAGGAAGTATTCGCGACTGCAAATAACAGTGAGACGTCTGGTGGTGACTAGCTAAATTAAACAGAAGCGTATATTTGGATAATATTTGTAGCGTGTTGTGCTGCAGTTTATGTGAATTAAGAAGTATTTTAAAATATAGTGACTTAAATACAGTGCATTTTTGCCGAAATATTGTTTGAACAGATAAATATTAAGAAAAAACTTCTGACATATACGCTTCTCGTGCGCCATTAGCTGTTGTATGCAGCGCCGCCAACGTTAGTTTCAGTCGCGAATACTGAGAGAAATAGGATTCTTGGTAAGTACAAATTATATTATTTTAATTTATTTGATAATTAATTTTAAAATTATTGTTTGATATTATTATTTAAAATTATTGTTCAAAACTATTTAAAATTATCGTTTTAAAACTGTTTAAAATTGTTGTTTAAAAACTATTTAAAATAAAAATACTATTTAAATTTTTATAATAACGTTATTATAAATTTTTTTATTTATTTGATAATTAAAACATATTTTAAAAATTTTTATGATATCGTTAGAGGTGTATTGTTTACTAATTTTACACTGTTTTAGGCAGACGATAGGTATGCTTTAGTTATTTATCCAGATAAACAACCATGGAACGTAGATAGACATTACCCACATGTCTACACCCCACAGATGGGTCATATGTATATAGATATGAAGAACAGTCGTGTTGGGGTGATGGTGCACGTATACATACCGTAAGTATTTTTAAATATTTGAGATCATATTATTTTTATGTAATTTTGTATTCAAAACTGATTTTTGCTCGTCGTTACTAATGTTATGTTTTTATTTCATAGAGAGTGGTCATATTTACATAATCGCGCCCCCACATCGATAACTCCCGACAACCAGCAATCACCAGGCTCTTACCACCCCAGACCTCTAGCTGTAGTACACCCAGGTACCACCAATCAGCAACCAACTGGCTCTCACACCCCCACGCCTGTTACTACCGCCGACACCCCTAATCAACAACCATCTCACTCTCCCCGACCCCCATCATCAGTGAGATCGATAATAATATCAGGTAGTGAGAGTGAGACGGATGATGATTAAGAAGATCATCTAGATACATATGACCCATCTGTGGGGTGTAGACATACGGGTAATGTCTATCTACGTTCCGTGGTTGTTTATTTGGATAAATAAAGTAAAGGTTGTCAGTTATAATAATAATAAAGATATTTTTATATATCCATATGTTTCATTTATACCTGTTATCGTTTCCTTTTTGTTTTATATATTTATTTATTCTTATTATATTAAAACAAACTCTCTTTTATTAAATATTTTAAATATGTTAATATTTATTTATCAAATCTATAGTTAAAAAGATATATTAAATTGGGTGTGACATTAAAAATTTTAGAAAACTGTTATAAATTTAAAACTCCTGTTTTAACATGTATCTTAATAAAAATATAAACCTACTCACCATGTTTTAACACCGAAATATCCAAACTAGATCGAACAAACCTGTTTATAATATCATAAGAAACAAATCATGTTAGATCTTAGTGATAACAATATAGCACTTTTAACATTAATAATAAATATAACTTCACCCCCGACTCAACTATAACTCCGAAAATAGTTTTACCGTTCATTATAAAACGTACAAACATATTTAATATAACGTAAGAAAAATGTAAGCTCGTTTTATAATTAACAATATAAAAATGAATTCATAGTTGTTCAATATGTATATTCACACACGTATTTATAACAGAACTGAAACAAATATGATGTATACGCTACATATCACATCAAACCTGATGAAGTCCTGATTACACATTCAGTGGTATTACACTATGAATTCCGTTTTATAATAAATATATTATTTCAAAATGTTCTAAAATAAACATTAAATAATAATAGCTTAATTCCTAACGCAAACCATTGACTGATTGTCATACTTTGTTACTACGCAACCCACAATACATGTAGAGGTTTCAAATCGGTTTGAGCACTAGGAATGCATACACCAAATACTCGATAAGTATCACCAACAATGCATAAAATATAAGGTTATAAACAATACCCGAACTCGTTTGTGGATTTCAACCCCTGTTACTAAGAATTACCAGTTGTAGTCTGTTCTAAACTGATTTCGCACGACAAACTGTTACTAGGAATTAAGCTATTATGAATATTTTATTTCACAATAAAGTAAAACCGATCGACTTCGCCCTGACAAGGAAAACGACTAGATTAATCTAGAGGAGAGTTATTACTGTATATATTTTGGTGGTATATTATCATGTTTGTGTGGTTTTACAATAACAAACTCTATGGTCATTTTTATCATATTATATGTTTTGGTGGTACATTATCATATTTAGAATATGCGGATAAGAATTTTTGACGATATATAAGGATTTTCAAGAAGGTAATATACTAATGTCAAACATTATGTTACACATTGACGATATAGAAGAGTTGGTAGAGATACTAAAAGATTTGAAATACCCGGTATGTATAAAAGTTTTCTCATAACATTATATCCTTTTTCACGTTATAAACAGGTTAGAACAGATAGATTATCAGGTAAGAACAGGTTATAACGGGTATGAACAGGTTAATACAGCTATAGTAACAAATAATAACAGGTTAAAACAGCTATGTTAACAGTTATAAACAGGTTAGAACAGATAGATTATCAGGTATGAACAGGTTATAACGGGTATGAACAGGTTAATACAGCTATAGTAACAGATAATAACAGGTTAAAACAGCTATGTTAACAGGTATAAACAGGTTAGAACTGATAGATTAACAGGTATTGACAGGTTAAACAGCTAAAACTAATGCAACTGATGAGGATTTGTTAATCAGTCTACAGTAAAAATGATACTGAATGTATAAATCAATTTGCATCGTATTTTATAAACTCATCAAAACCTTTTCGGTAACGTCCCTTATCATTATCTTTATCGATAACAATAAAACCATATCTATTTTTCCAGCATTCATTGCATAGGATTTTAAATTGTTTAAAACTCATGTCATTATTAACCCCTTGATCTAAGAACACATGTCGTAAATTTAGTTCATCTGTTTTAAATAAGATAATAAAATCCTATGCAACGAATGCTGGAAAAATAGATATGGTTTTATTGTTATCGATAAAGATAATGATAAGGGACGTTACCGAAAAGGTTTTGATGAGTTTATAAAATACGATGCAAATTGATTTATACATTCAGTATCATTTTTACTGTAGACTGATTAACAAATCCTCATCAGTTGCATTAGTTTTAGCTGTTTAACCTGTCAATACCTGTTAATCTATCAGTTCTAACCTGTTTATACCTGTTAACATAGCTGTTTTAACCTGTTATTATCTGTTACTATAGCTGTATTAACCTGTTCATACCCGTTATAACCTGTTCATACCTGATAATCTATCTGTTCTAACCTGTTTATAACTGTTAACATAGCTGTTTTAACCTGTTATTATTTGTTACTATAGCTGTATTAACCTGTTCATACCCGTTATAACCTGTTCTTACCTGATAATCTATCTGTTCTAACCTGTCAAATTAAATATGACATCCATTTCCAAAATTTACAACAACGTTTGGCTTTGTTTTGAAAAAAAAAAAATCATCATGGTATTCATATGGTTAAAATACAACGATTTGAATACAGATATGAGAAAAGTAGCCAAGAACGAGTTTGAGAAAAATTCTTCAAATTAAATATGTCATCCATTTCCAAAATTTACAACAACGTTTGGCTTTGTTTTGAAAAAAAAAATCATCATGGTATTCTTATGGTTAAAATACAACGATTTGAATACAGATATGAGAAAAGTAGCCAAGAACGAGTTTGAGAAAAATTCTTCAAATTGAATATGACATCCATTTTCAAAATTTACAACAACGTTTGGCTCTGTTTTGAAAAAAAAAAAATTCATCAGGGTATTCATATGGTTAAAATACAACGATTTGAATACAGATATGAGAAAAGTAGCCAAGAACTAGTTTGAAAAACAGAATGATCTTAGCATAAATGTTTACGGTTTGGACCAGAGAAATGAGAAAATTCATAGGGTTATTGAATTCAGGCAAGTAGTGTGGTTAAAAAAGTACATCGACCTGAATACAGGTATGAGAAAAAGAGCGACTTTGAAAAACTACCGTCAAGTAAATCGCCGGCGACTGAACACGTCGATTGCCGACCAGCGGGCGGAACATCTTAATTAGTCTTGTCTTCGAGGTGTCAATATCTAGAACAATATGTGAATTTTATTCCAATTTGTTGTCATGTGTGTGGGTAGAATTTTAAATTACTACTCTGGATGAGTATAAAATAAGTAAAACTTTTGGAAATGATCAAAGAAAATTTTAAACTTTAAATCTAGATTAAACATAGAAGAAACTTGTAATAATCGTATGTAATCAAGAATTAAAATAAAAGTTATTGATACTTGTAATTTACATAATTAATACGTTACAGGTTGTGTAAATATGAAAAATTTCCTCAAGACAATTGTTTTCACACTAGTCAGGATCTTAAAAGTTTGATTTAGTTATTCGGAAAAACATATTTTCCCCGATTTCTACAAATTGTGGAGATTATGACCGCAATAATTTATTTAAGGTTTTAAGTTATGCGGAGAGATGTATTTTTCTATGTAGGATGATAAATTAAATACACTATCTGTTACATTTCCTGTAGACTATTTTTATCGTTTGTATATTTATAAATTGATGTAATGAGGAATCATCTCTTATCAATATGTGGTTTATCTTACAAAGGATATAGTTTTGCAAAATTTAGACAACAGGAAAATTATAAGTTTTAATGAAAACAGTCATGTATAAATCGTTAAAGTAAATATAATATTAAAATAACTCAAGCTGAATAACCGTAAGGAACCGATCCATCATTTATTTTTCGTCTCTTACTGAATGTGTTTTTGAATGTTTTTGTTTCGGTTCTAGTAACAACCTCATGATCTTCGGTGCGGCGGATATTACGTGATATGATTGTAACGGGTTCCATATCTTCTAAGACCATTTGTTTCAATATTTCAAAGTTGATAACATCTTCAGTACTATAGTTTAAGGTTATACCTAAAAAGTATTATTATTAATATTTATTGTTAAAACTAGTTATATAATTTACCTTTAACTTTATATTTTGCTGGTTTCAACATGTTTTCTCTGGTTGAAAAAGCTTTATAACCATAAACTTTTGGAGCTATAGATACAAACTCCGTAATATAACTTCCTTCTCCATATTCATCAGCGAGTTCACAGGTCATATCGCCAAGAAACGAGCCTATTGATGGTTCATATTCACCCTTCCGTGATAAAAAAATAATACTATCTGTATCGCAATAGAAGGCTCGTTCCTCTAACCGTTCAAGGTATGTGTATAATTTAAGTCGGGCCTGAGCTGTGACGTAGGCAGCGATAACACAGTTGACAGTAGGTAGTAAATCTGCAGATTCAGCCTTATGCTCCCAGTTTGCTATTATTGTTTGATCGTTAATCTCCTGAATATAGTTGACGTTTATACTAGGATTTGATAATTTGTCATATAACTCGGCAGGTTGTTTTAAGATTGATGTTTTCGGTTGATTCTCTCGCTGACCAAACTTGCCCCAAAAAGAATTTAAGGCTAATTTTGCAAAAGCTCTGAGACCTGAATTTTTTTCTATTTTATCATATTCTAACGAGACATCCTCCCTTTCATGATATTCGTTTATATACTCTCTCCGATCTTCTTCTGTGACACAATCGTTAGGCCAGCCAGATGCCTCCTGCTTAATTTTAAGAAATGTATTTACATACTCCGCAAACAATCCATATTCTGTTTTGTAATCCCATATCTCATATATCTCTAAGATTTTATATCCTTTTTCCAAAGCTTTTACTAGTTCGCAGGAAACCCAGGTACCGGTTAACGCTCGTTCTTCTAAGGTATGAACACATTCATCCTGATGAAAACGCTCTGCGCAACTCCAACATAGAGTAAATATTAGTTTTTCATTTAATTTAACCGGTAATACGGGGTGGTATAACTTTTGCGGTGGTAAAACTCGACACTTTACCAAACCATCCACATTATCCAGATTGTTAGGACACTCATCACCAACATAGATTTTAGGGTGTCCTGTAGGATATTTACCGTATTTGTTTACATATGGATAAAGAGAGCATATGTCCAGATATTTTATTTTCTCTTCAGAGGTGCATTTATGATACAGTTTTATAGACTCAGTTCTACCGCCGAAAAATGCATCTCTAGGTTCTAGAGATGTATATCGTAGGAGAGGGTGTGTTTCTAAATATTTTAAATCAGATTCAGATTTCATCCGTTTTCTCCACTCACATTCCCACATCTCTATAACTTCGTAACCTATATTTTGTAATTTTCTAGTTTTACTTCTGGTTCGCTCGAGACGGTTATTTAGTGTATCGCTAGAATCTTCATATAGAGGGTCGTTACGTTGTGATGTTTGACATAACTCATGACCGTGGTAATAACAACCATGGAATTCAAATATCTGTCTTGTTTCTTCACAATATCCATCAACTTTCAAAAGTGTGTTAGGTATTATCACCTCCTTCCCTCGAGCAGCATGTTTTATTAAAATTTGTCGACTTTTTTCTTCATGTATTAACCATTGGATGGAGATTTTCGAATGTGTATCGGTGAATCTATACCCCCCTCGAGGTAAAACACCTATCTTATCTGGAGTTAGAAAGTTCCTTCGATATAGAAGATTACAGGCTGAGGCTATAGTTATAGCCTCTGTGAAGGGGCACACATTAACCTGTTTTATAAACATATCTCTAAATTTTAAACATGCTCTTTTCAATATTTCTACATCAGAAATACAATAATCAATCATTTCTTTTTTTAGATTAAAAATATAATTTGTTTTCTTCATCTCGTTATACCATTCCAGAAACACCCTCCGATCATCCGATATCATGGTGTCTGCACCATAATATACTGTATCAGGTAGAGGTCCAACATAATTTTGATTAGCAGTATTGTTAAATAAATGGGGGAAGTAACCTTTTCTCACCCCATCAATGCTGAATGCTTTTGGTAAATTTGCCAAAGCCATAGGCATGTAATTGAGCGAATCAATAAATCGTACGTTTACAATTTCCATCATGAGGATCTTTGATCCACGCATAATAAGCTCGGGTTGAAGGTCTGTTTTTTCAAGTATGTATTTCAATATAAACTGAGCGTTAAAAGCTTGAGAGTTGTGAGCTATACAAACTATTTTCTTGAAAGTATTTCGTTTTTCCAACAGATAATTCATAAAAGTCTCAATAATAGTATCGGCCAACATAACTGTACGCATCCCACACTTGACACAGTGAGGACTTTCCGTACATTCATCACATTGAGTCATATATACACACAGATTTGGTTCGTGTATGACAGTATCCCCTGACATAATTTTCTCCTGTTTCGTTTCAAAATCGTAAAAAACAAGTTGAATGTTTTTCAGATCAGGATTCTTATTATTAACGGGTATGTGACATAAATGATCTGCAGCCATAAAGTTTTTACAGATTTTACAAAATATTTCTCCACATACATGTAAGTGTTTCCTATCTTTAGTATTATAGATAGCGAAACATTCTTTACATCGTTTTATAAGATCGCATAGATTCTGTGTTTTCGATGAATGCGCTTTATGGTTGTCAAAACATGTAGAACTTTTGAAGATACGGTTACAGTCATTACAGATTTTCTCTTTAATATAGGTGCATACAGGTGTTTGTTGACAACAGGGACAACTTATTCCACATCTATGTCTATTTTTATTGTTGTAGGGTATGTGACATACCTTACAGTAATAACCGGTTGCAAAAGCAGCCGTCAGAGATGTTATGATGTTATAGTGTCCCTTATGATGTATTAGATTAATCTCCATAGGTGCATCAGGTCCCTCAAATATCACATCTCTACCAGAACTACCGTATGCATATACTGTTATTTTATATTGATTCAGATGGTTTTGTAAAATTTTTAGATGTTCTACACCTAAGACATCTTTAGGTACACCTATGTTTATTTCAGATAAGAGTTTTAAAAGCGCTTTTGTCTGTTTGCCACCTTTGTCTTTTTGGAAATTTTGTAAGTGACAATCATTAGAGATGTGGGCTATAGCGACAACAACAGCTCTCAGAAGACATAAATTATCTTTATTTTCAATGGTTATTATACCTCTACGAGCTTTACATTCCGTCTCAAAAGTATTATAATATCTTTTTTTTTTTTCTCTTACCCTGTCCAGCAGGTATCTTGACGTGTGTAGCTGTTATTCGAAATTTGTCGGTGGATAACCCTTCTGAGTTGCTCTGGAATACGTCGCTCAATACCTTCCAAACATCTTCAAAAGTAACATTTTCAGCTGTCTTGAAAGCCATCCAGCCGGGGTTCTTCTCCTTGAAATTTTCAGAGTTGAAAGTGAATCCTATTTTGTATTGAGGGTCAACTTCTTCAGTCACTCTACATACGACTTGATTTATAGCTTCTTTCACCCATAGTAATGGCTCAACATCCTGGGGCACATCTTTTATTTTAAAAACAAGTTTTCGACTAGTTAAATTAAACCGACGCACTCGAGAACGCGACTCGGAAACAATTTCAAACTTAGACATGTTGAAAAGACACTAGCTCACAGAAGCGGATGGCCACGCATTCGTATTTATATGACTCTTTTACCCCCACTCTTTTTGAAATAATATGTTTTACTTAAAATGAAGGAATATTCCATTTGTACCTATAAAATTATTTCCCACAAAAATTTTGAAAAACAACTGACCACAAAATTTTTATCAAAAATATTTTGAATAACAACTTACCACATTTTAAACTTCTAGAAGAAATACCCCCCTCGTATTTTACAAAAGTTCTAGAAGAAATATTTCCACACGTGTGTGTACGACGTAGGTTAGTTCGTTTTAGCAGCCGTATCGTCGATTTAAAAAGTATTTCTATTTTACATTTCATGTTTCATATTGTATTAACCTTTACAATTTTTCAGATATTATGTCTTCTAGCTGGAAACTTGCGCAGTTTCAAGCAGAATTAGAATGTGAAGCTCGCAAATTTGTGCTTGATATTCAGAGTATGAGTGGAGGCGATTTGTTCGATGGTTGGCTATATACCCGATGTTTTCGTTGTAATAGTGTTTATGAATTCAGCAACAGCGGTTACTACATCAATATATAAGAACTCTGTATATCGTCGCTGGACCGATGAAAATAAGAGTTTTGCTATACGGCGTTTGAACGCTGGTAAACCCTTGGCTATTGTTTCAATCTGCAATGCGTGTAAAATCTAATTGGTTTTAAGCTTGTTTTACATATGTTAGTATCTTTAGTTGTATATGACCGTAATACATGGTTTAAGGTCTGAGGGTGTAATCATTTTGGTGAACACAAGATTTTATATGTCACTTCAAATAAAATTAAATCAGTCATATACATTTATCTATAAAAACAAACGATTTTATCATTTCGAAGATGTTATAGTCCATCGATTATACCATACTGTTATGAATATGTTAGTAAACATTAATATAGTTTTAATTGTCATTAAAATATTTATTAACGAACTCAAAATATGTAAACACATGTAATATAGTTGTAATAAAACAATCACTGATTATACCATACTGTAATTAATATGTTAGTAAACATTAATATAGTTTTAATTGTCATTAAAATATTTATTAACGAACTCAAAATATGTAAACACATGTAATATAATTGAAATAAAACAATCAGTAAAATAAACGTTTTAAGTCACTTCCGCCCTACTCACAAGAAACGGTGCGGTTATTTAAATATTTTTTGTGATTAAAACAACCTTAATTATCATTAAAACATTTATTAGCGAGCTCAAAATATGTAAACACATGTAATAAATGTTTTATTTTTAACACAGGGCAGATATTTCTCTTCCGACTTGCCTGAAAAATTTATTTAATAAAATGTTCGTGTACATAGGCGTACAAGGAAAAATTCTCTATAATTTATTTAAAACAAGTTTAGCTTTGAACGTGAATAAAAACAAACAAATAATTGAAATATTTTTATTTAATATAAAACAATATATTTACACATAAAAACATATACATAGTTATTAATTATGAGATCATTTTCGAGCACAGCTGAGTATTCAATAATTAACACATATTATTCACTAAATTCACAATTGGTTGGTAGTAAATGTATGATGTGGGCGGGTACAAAATTTCGTATGTCGTTCAGATGCTCTTGAAGATTCAATTTCTTAATTTTTTCGATGAATTTCGTAAGATTGATGGATTTTTCTATGAATTCGTTGCATGTTTCACAGGCTGTTTCATATTTAGTTTTCAGCGATTCTATGCGTTCATACATAGCTTGTTCATGGATGTGATTTAATTCAATCACGCAGTTCCATTGTAAATCGGAAAACTTATCCTGCATCACATATATTGCCGCCTCTAAACTGTCGGCTGTTTTATACGTCTGGTAACACATCCACATTTTGATGGATTATCTTCTCACCGGAGCTGTTATACACTAGTGTCGTCGAATATTATGTTTCAAATCTTCGATATGATTGTTAAATTGAACTAACTCACATCGTTCTCGTATGTGGGGCGAAAAATATTTCTTCTAGAACTTTTTCGTGACAAGATAAAATGTTGATAATATTTTTGTGGTTAATTGTTTTTCAAACCTTGTTTGTTAGATATGAATAAGCTATAAATACAACAGAACATTTGTTTTGTATGTCATATATATGTTAGCATCTAGCCTTCCACGAAGCCCTGTTACGTCACCATAAAATGTTATCAAGATGCAATCCGTAATCTGGACCCACTAATGATAACGACTCATTAACGATAATAATGACGGCTCATTACACTAATTGGTTTTTATAAAACACACGTAGAATTTGATAGAGAGATCAGATGTTGTCTTACGTTGTAAGAGTGAATACTTAGAATAAAATAGTCTGTGAACAACTTGAGTTTTATTTAAACAATAAATCCCTTATTTGTTTACATATATTTATAAATTAACTCAATCCTTAACACTTACAAAATGTCGAATGACGAAAGGGTTCTAGAATATCTAGATTTACCAACGGCTGCAGAGATTGTGTTTACAGATCTAGATCTATCGAGGGCTACAGAGACAGTATTTACAGATCACAGTGGTATTAACTATTACTTTTCGGACAATAGAGATCTCGATGAGGTGTATGACGAATGGTTAATGCATTACTTAGATCTACCGTATAACGATCCTGACTATGAATTTTATGAGATGGAACAAGAAGAAGGAGTAGAAACGATAGCAGGTATTCAATATAGAGTTGTTAGTGATATAGATACGGGGGAAAGATTCTATATGAGGATGTATGAGACGGAACAAGAAGTAAATATAAACGGTGTTCTTTATAGGATGATTCTATAAATATCAACAATTTATGTGAGTACATTTTTGTTAAAATAATAAATATTCAAAATATATTATATTTAGGAATGATCAACAGAAAGAAAAACGATCTCTCTCTCTCTCTCTCTCTCTACCTGATGATGATGATGATGATGATGATGATCAACAGAAACAATGTATTAACACCAGTACTTATATTTAATAAAACTATTTTAATGTTTAATTATAATGTGTTTTCTTGTACGCCCCTGGGTGGAAGTGAACTATCATTTTATATCTATGTATAAAACTATACATGTTAAACGTTTTCAGTAAACCATCAAGTCACCAATAAACAATTTATTTAAGGGTTTATTCGTTACTTGATAATTTAATGTATTTATCCTTGTTTATTTGTTACTTGATGGTTTACTGAAAACGTTTAATACATGTATATATATATATATATATATATATATATATATATACATATTATTTTATATCTTATTATATCTAAAAGTGAATTCAAAACTTTATAATATATGAAAATAATTAAACCATACATGTAAGTATACATAAAATTTTATACCGGATAAAACTCAATAAACTTCCTTTTATTTATAACTATATTTAACATATTTACATAATATATTTTACTAAACTAAATATATTTTACATTCAGGGCGAAGTCGATCGGTTTTACTTTATTGTGAAATAAAATATTCATAATAGCTTAATTCCTAGTAACAGTTTGTCGTGTGAAATCAGTTTAGAACAGACTACAACTGGTAATTCTTAGTAACAGGGTTGAAATCCACAAAGGTGGTGTAGCGTGCGGGTTATCGCGTTGCTCTTGTTCCTCTCTGGATTTTCCGGGGGGTTGGGGGCGGCGAAAATATAGAGGGGCGGCGTGATGTTGAGGGGTTGACGGTGGCGTATCGGGTCCGAAAAGCTCTATAAAACGAGCCCGAATACGGCTTTGATGAGTGGGGGCGGCAGTCGATGATCTTGGAGGCGGTCGGCTGATGTTGGCGGTGGACTTACGATTGACGCGTCGTGGGATTGTGTCACGCGTGTGACTCTTGATGCTGGGGGCGGCTGAGGGGCGGCGGCGATGATATCTGGGGGCGGAGAGATACTTGCGCGTGATGGCCGGGGTACGTGTAGGACGGTACGCACCGGTTGAACGCACAGCAACTAGCGTGGGTTCCGCGACGGTTGAAACGCACTGGTAGGTTTGTTTCGCGTTCTGGTTTGGTTGAAAACCACCAATGGTCAAAACGTGATGTTTCGCGATGGTCGGATGGTTGAGAACCACTGGCGAAACGCACGGCAGTAAGCGAGGGTTTCGCAGTGACGGCGCGGTTGAAAACCACTGGCGAAACGCACGGCAGTAAGCGTGGGTTTCGCAGTGACGGCGCGGTTGAGAAGCACTGACGAAACCAAGGATCGATCCCTACCGGACGCAACACTTTTTATCCTATACACCCATGTTAAATCCCATAAGGATTTTCAGAAATTTTCTTAAAAACGGATGCCAATCGTCCCACCCATATTTGGATGCCAATCGTCCCCATACCTACTTCGGTGGGGAGGGGATTTTTCACAACATTTATACGTATTGAAAATGGCGCAGTTTAGAAATGCGATAATTATAATTTTAGTACTTTTCAAATTGGGTGGGGGAGGGGTATTTATCAATTTAAAAATTGTTGTGGCTCCCAGATATTCACGGAGAAAATTTAAAAATTTTATATAAAACTAAGTGTCTGGTCCATTTTGGGACTATTTCGAATTGTGAAAGATGGAAGCGGACCAAACGGCTATTTGCGCCCCGATTTTTATCTTTTCAAAATCCATTATTTAAAAAAATGTACCCCCACTAAATATATCCTGGTACCCGCTGCCCTCTCTCCTCAAATTTTGAAAGCTAGCGCCGCTATAGCTGGGAATTAATGGGTTAAGGAACAAAAAGTAGTTTTTTTTTTATTTCTTTATTTTAACACGATTTTCGCCAAAACTGTATTGGGAGCTAATTTAATAATCTGAAAAATTTTTGAGAAATGTACATACATTCAAGTGAACCAGAATAGTACAACAGGAATGTTGGTCTGATACTGGTTTGGAAAGTTTTAAATATTTTATCTACTGGAGAATTGAGCAGCTGTCATAATGCGCGCGCATTCCGAAATAAAGTTGCGGGGGGACACCGTAAAGCTAAACTTTTGAAATATCTCCCTTCTTGTGGACTTAACAGCAAAAATTTGTATAACAAAAATTGTTTATAAAGGTGCCTTTCCATTGCTCGCGAGAGTAATTCTCGATAGCTACTCTCACTGGAGAGTTGATTTCCATAGAATTTACTATCTAGAGCACCCAGCGAGCTTCTCGCCAAGAAGGCTCTCGCGACAACTATCAAACCTGTATCCACTTGATTAGTTGTGGAGAGGAGTCAAGACGTCGTCGCACTATAGACAGGTCACAGCAGCTGTAATAATTCTAATTATTTCTAAAAAAAAAGAAAAAAATTGAATAAAAAAATCTGCTGGATTAAGTCATGGATTGATAGAAGAAATGTTTTTGGTGCCTCCAATAATTTCTGAAAATCAAAAGTGAAATGCAGCACCTATTTTTAATAATAAAGTTGAATTGATTAACATTATTTAAAAAAAATTGAGTAAAATTTGGGGGGCCAGGAAATATTTTTTTATCGTTTACATATGAAAATACAAGTAATGACCTAAAAAAAAAAGATCCTCACTTCTAAAATATATTTTTTTCCAAGCATTTCTAGGGGGGGGCAACTGGGGACCAGAGCAACTTTAGGGGGGTCCGGGCCCCCCGGACCCCCGCTAGCGCCGCCACTGGTTATTACCTTTATATTTGGGGTATGAACCTTAAAGCTTAGTTAGCTTATTTTTTTATTAATTACATTTTAGTGATGTACAAAGATTTTTGATACTTTAATTCTATTAAATGAAATTATTAAAATAATTTAATAAGTTAATTTTAGGCTCTAATTAATTATTTGGGGTAATTAATTATTAATAAAGGAAAAAATGTACATAATTTATTCTATCAAAATAATTCTTGTAATCAGGCACATCATTTTTTAAACTTTATTTTAATTGAATTAAATTTAAATTAATTAATTATTTTAATAAAATTTCAAAATATGGTTAATAGGTTAGTAATTTTCTAAATTTGGGGGTATAAAATTTCCTACAAAACATTATGTTTTTACTTGCCCGACCTTAATATATACGGAGCAAGTATTGTAATCGCGAAAATTTTCGATGTCGAGATTTTGACTGATAACCACGTTTCATGGTCCAGGGAATCCAAAAAACCTATTTTCGAAGTGCCGTCCGTATGTGTGTGTATAGTGTATACACGATAACTCAAGAACGGTTCAACTTAAAGAGTTTGTTCTGGTACTAAAAAATTCTCCTATTAATTGGGAAAAAGCCTTTTTTTATGGGAGGGCAAATCTAGCGGAGGTCTCCTTTCGCCACTGGTTTTATTCTGTCACGGCAATCGACACATTTCACGTTATACAAAATTTCACAAGCTGATTAATTTATTTCTTTCATTCGGTGACCAATTTTGTACATTTTGTAAACATACAGCTCTCGATAGCTCTCTTAGAAATCGAACACAGTTCGTATTTGGCGAGCTACTATCTGAGAGGGTATGGAGCACGTGTCGACTAGCGAGCACGTTGAAAGAAGTAAGCTCTCAGAGAGTAACTCGTTGCTTTCCGCGAGGTACTCTCAGAGGTGTGTCCATTGGCGAATAACTACTATCGAGAGGTTCTCGCCACTATAGTCGACGAGCACCTTAATAATAAAACTAAGATTTCAAGATTTTATTTTAAGGTGTCCGCCCGAAATATTTTCGTCTAAATGAAAAATGCACACAAGGAAAAATTTTTCTTATAAACAATTTTTGTCATATTCGATTACTGTTGGGCCAATAATAAGGGAGATATTTCAAGATTTTAGTTTTAAGGTTTTTAGGTAAGGTACTGTAGCTCCCCAAATATTCATCCAACTGAAAAAAAAGCATAGAACAAATAACAGTTTTTGTTATATAGATTTTTCACGTAAGTCAATAATAAGAAAGATAAATAAAATAAAATAAATAATAGGATCCCAACACCTAGATAAGCGCATGAGGAGCAGAGAAGGTAAGTTCTCCGTCTCGAGACCACCGGCCATAGATATGACGGCCACATGTTCAGTGTGTCGTTTCGTCCTATCCTATTATCCCTGTATAAACAGGTTTTAATACTTAAACTCATTTAAGCTTTGTTTTTTTGTTAGAAAAGAATTAAAAAATAATTTTTTTTTTTCATTAAATAATTAATCTAATTTATTATTTATATATAATTAAGTTGTTATATATGAAATTTATTAATAAAAAATATAAATTTGTCTAAAAATTCAATTCTGTGTGGTATATTTTGAAGCATGGTACAGCACACAATGCAACATTGCAGGCTGAGCAATAACTTCGGGTTTCCTTTCTCTTCTTTTTCCCTTTATCATCTCTTTGTTTACAGCAAACTGCACACAATCTTGTGGGATTATCTTTTTTTTTCGGTGGGGGAATATATTCGGGGAAATTTCTTTCTGAAAATTTCAAAGGTCCTGGTTCTTTTGATCGGTCGGGTTTCCTAACATTTGAAGAATGGGATTCCTCAATCAATTTCTCAATTAGACCTAATCTAAATTCTAAATGATCTAATTTTCCATGATTTTTATTATATAGGACCAATGCGTTAAAAACACAAATATCCAACAGATGGAAAAATATTTTCTTATAATATGTTTTTCCTCGTTTTCTTGTCATTTTTGCAAGTATAGTATGCCCGAACTGAGCTCGGGTCTGAGCGTTAAGGGGTTAAGTATTAAATATTTGAGGCTGAGTCGACCCTAGAGTTAACTGCACAATTTCGAAAGATAAAAATCCGAAAAAGGTGGGGGATCGCGAATCCTTCCGGCTCCTCTAATAAGAAAGATATTTTAAGTTTTTCAGCAAACAATGAAACACTCCCTTAGAACGAAAATTTTTAAATGCTCTATAGCCATTGTCTAAATCTTGGTTTTACTCCAAAACGTGAAAATATTTAATCGGACCTACAGAAATTGATTTTTTTGCAAATATCGTTCTATAATCATCTGAAACGTATAAAAACCTAATATAAGGCTCAAAAGAAAAGTTAAAAACATATACAGCCTCCAATTTTATTAAGTCTGCTAAACCATTTTATCAAGAAAATTATGAGTTTTTATAGAACTTGGGAAATAAAAGAAACAAAAAGTTTATCCAGTTCCTAATTAAATAAAATTAAAAACAATTTTTTTATCTAGAAAAGAATTTCGCAATTTTAATAGAATAATTGCATTTTGAAATTGGCAAGGATTTTGAATGAAATAATTAAACTTAAGATAAAAGTAAAAATATTAAAGTCTGTTGGTTTAGGCGGAACTAGATTTTCAATTCTAGATACTTTTACCGATTGATTGAAGCTTTTGATCATTTTATTCAGGAAAAGCCAACTTCAATACATAAAAAAATAGCTAGTGACAAACTTACAAAAGAAAATTCCGGTTAGTTCCGCCTAATCGTTTGGAATAGACTGTAGTATATAACAATTCCATTGACCGTAATAAAACCTGAAAGATGGTTTCCAACTTTAAAAAGAGTGAAATCTTATGTAAGAAATAATATGAACCAAAACCGATTAACAGAACTTTCTATGAATTCAAATGAAATATATATATATATATATATATATATATATATATATATATATATATATATATATATATATATATATATTTGTATTTATGGTTATTCCGTTCCAATAATGTAATTATGAATGTTTTTGGGAATAGCGGTGGAGAAAAGTAAACTCAAATTTTACTATTACCCGATATTTCGGTCTAATTTTTTAGACCTTTTTCAAGGGCTGGAAAATTTATTAAATCAATAAATATAAATTACAGACAAAAATGTTTAGACTTACAGTAAATACTAGGAGTCTCCTCTGATGTACATTAATAAAATAATTGAACAAATAGTTTTAAAATTAAACATTAAAATAAATAAATATCACATAAATCACAGTCTAAAATCGTTATCACAGCTCATAAAAAATTTTATTTAAAATTTAAGTAAAGGGGTTCTAATTGGTAGATTAAAGGGATTAGTACGTGTCTCTTCTTCGTTTAGTTTAAAATATGGCGGGATTGCTTCATGGGTGTTTTTTCATGGTCGGTAATGTGTAACGAAATATCGGATACTAGTAAAATTTGAGTTTACTTTTCTCCACCGCTATTCCCAAAAACATTCATAATTACATTAATTATATATATATATACGAAGGAAAGTTCTTGACGAAATTAATATGGGTATTAAATAAAATTCTTATGTCATACTCGTCATATATTTATTAAAACAATTTTTATCGAGACGTTTCGATTGGTAATCCAATCATCCTCAGTCTAAAAATAAGGATACACATTGAAATATAACAAAATTGAAATTATTAGTCTTGTATTAAAGAATATTTGTGATGAAAAAATGTAGAAGTAAACTGAAATAACTAGAAAACTAACAATGAAACCAAAATATGAAAAACAAAACCAAGATGGCGCGAACACCATTTTGTATTACGTACGGTTAATAATATAAGTGCTAAACACGTAAACTGAAAAACATTTAAATTAAAACAAAATGGTCAAACAATATTCTTTAATACAGTCATAATTAGCAACAAAAGGAAGTGTTCTTAACAAAGATAGCTTACCCAATATTATTGTCAAATTCATAAATTAATGTATTTCCACATTAAAATGTGTGGATCGGACAGGAACGGTTAATCATAGTCTAGCCGAACGGTCTGTCCTATACTGGTAGACAGATCGACGTCACAGACATATGATAAGGTGAGGAAACTACTTGTGACAGGTAGGTATCGAAACAGCTGTTTATTATGTGAAAAGTTTAAAATATGAATTATTAAGACCGACGGTATCTGTTTTTTTATTTACGCATTTATCTTTAGAAGTGTGTATGTGCAGCATCTCTGATATCATTCTTTTTTGGAAATGTCCTTCTTTATCCAAAATTTGAACATTTTCATAATCAAATATATGACCCGTTTTATTAGAGTGTACCGCGAGAGCTGTGCTGTTAGGTTTTAATCTTACGTCACTTTTATGTTGGTAAATACGTTTTTTTAAAAAAACGTATTTAAAAAAGAAACGTCTCGATAAAAATTGTTTTAATAAATATATGACGAGTATGACATAAGAATTTTATTATATATATATATATATATATATATATATATATATATATATATATATATATATATATATATATATATATATATATATATATATATATATATATATATCTGACTCATTTTGTAATACGTAACTAACAAGGAAAGTTCATTTTTTATGTTGTATACTGACAATAAATTTATAATATTATCATAGTATTGGTTCACACGGATACGCCAAAGTCTGTTTACACCACAACAGTCACCAATGTAACCAGATCTATAGTCCGTTCAAAGGTGTGTATGCAGTACAAGACATATGGAGTAGTTCTTTTTCATACTCTCTAATGGGTTTATACAATGACGCTATCCTTTTCTTGCTTGTCGACGTTGCCAGCTCTAAAACGCGCTGATCTGTGAAGACGTAGTATTCTACAAATGGTCATTTGTTTTGTTATTTTGTGTTATTTTGAATTTTATAAGAGTTGATTTTTGTAAATCATACGAGTTTTTCATATTATTATAATTAACACATTTGACACTTTTAGAACATTTGGCAACACCGCTCCCATTTGCCATAAGAGCAATACTGTATTCTCACCTTTGAACGGACTATAGTTTCGTATTAGAAATTGAGACGGATTATAAATAAATTGCAAATTTTCATCAAAATGTTATAGAAAAGTTTTGACGAGGCAAAACTGGAAGAATGTATTTCTTTCTCAAATAACAATTTTTATAAAGCCGATTTTTTTCATTTTTGGTTATTTCTTTAGTGACTAGATTAGAAACAATTTATTTGTTGTAGCATCCCAACTTAAAAATGTCATCGGCAGCCAATGTAACGGACAAAATTAATTTACAATATGACCTATTAATTTATTTATTTTGTCTATTTACATAACTTGGAGTTGTATTCATATAATCTTTACATAGTGTAACATATTCTGGTTTATCCCTAAACTTAACTAGATCGGTTTCAATTTTCTTTCGTTGATACTCTTTAATAAACTGAAAGCAATGCTTCATAGTCGCTCCAACATATAATGTATGCATTGAAATCTTTACTCCATCAAGTCTATTAACAAATGGAATAGCACTAGCTACAAATCTATGGGGACCAAATCTGACTCTTAATAAAGCAATCCGAGTGTATTCGTTACAATATTTTGCTTGAAATCCGGAATGAACTGATGCACAACCAAAGTCCCCATGAAGTTGTTCAACTTTATTAAGAACTGAGCGTGATACTGCTGCCCCATTTGTTCTTAAAGTAGCTATATGTGATTTGCGGTGGTTTTCATCAGGATTTATTTCCACAACAATGTATCTGTCAAAAAAGTTAGGTTAAGAGATTTGTACAAATATCAATTTAATTTTTCGTTCCATTTATGTAAATATCTTTACCTGTTCTTAAATCGTACCATTGTAAAAAGGAGAAATAGTGGATAAACAGATTATTATCCTCAATACAAATATATATTTTGTTATTTCACACAAAATTCCAACTTGCTGTCATCTATTTTCTGTACATCCATATACACTGTACTGTCATCCTATTTCTTTTTTGTTTAATTGCTCAATTGTTTTTTTAGTTAATCTTTGTTCAAATAATTTTCACATTTATTATTCGACAATTATCCATTTATGATTTAAACATGTACATCGACGCATGCGTTGGTAATAATTCTGATTTAAAAGAGACCACATTAATTATATTTCTGTTTTTGATAACACAGTTCATAAACCCACGGACAAACATTTTATTTACACGAGGTTATCATTTTAAGGTCGTTGAAGTAAAGTTAACTACTTTCGCTTATATTTGTTATGCAGTTCCACTAAAAAAGTCTTTCATTGTTATTTAACTATCATAAAAATCGTGTAAATGTCTACAGAAGAAGAAATTTATTTTATTGGGGTTGATGTGGGCACTGGTAGTGTACGAGCGGCTTTAGTAAATAATACTGGCAAAATATTAAAGATATCAACAAGTCCTATTAAAATTTGGAATCCACAAACTGATTATTATGAGCAATCTTCAGATGACATTTGGCTTACTTGTTGTAAAACTATTAAGGTAAATATTTTGTATAAATATTAGTTTGGAGTTAATTGTATTTTTTCAGGAAATATGCCAAAATGTTGAGCCAGATAAAATTAAAGGAATCGGATTTGATGCCACCTGTTCTTTGGTTGTTCTTGATTCCAGTGGCGCCGCTGTAACTATTAGCCCAACTGGTAAATTATTTTTAATATTTGCTTTTTCACTTTTTAAATACATTACATAAACCAATTCTCTCCAAGTATTTAAAAACACAATGTAAAATTTATGAATAAAATTGTCTACGTGAATGAGTTTACAAGCAGATAAGGTTAGCTCCACAGAATATCTAGTTAGCTCTGTCGATTTGTATGATAATTGTCGCTAAGTGCGGCGGGTAAACGAACTGGCCGCCATATTGGTGTACGTTCAACTTTTGAGATTTACCAACTTATATGAAAAATATGAATATATTTTAAAGTTTCACACTAATGATGGGTTGCTAACGTAAGAGTTTTCTCTAACTCAAGTTAAAATCATGTGTTTTTGTATGCTACAACATACAAAAACAAATGATTTTAACTTGAGTTAGGGATAATTCTTATTTTTGCAACCGGCCATAAGTAAGGTAAAATATGTGTCAAATATGAAAGCCAGTATACGTTAATAAGAAATGTTTCTGGAATTGATAATTATAACCACAATGGAGAAAGATGTAAGTAAATTATAGTTTATTTCATGCAAGAATATGGTAACCAGCCGCATTTCCTGAATACTACTTGTTGACTACCAGGTGCGGACTGGCAACATATATCGGTCCGGGTAGGTTCTTAAAGCCCCCTACACTAAAATAAATGTATTAATATTTATAACTATAGACTGTTTCTTTGGTTTAAGCGGAACTAGATTTTGCAATCTAATAATTTTCAACGTTTGAATGAAACTTTTGATCATTTTTTTTAGCAAAAGCCGTTTTCAATCGGTACAAAGTGAGCTCGTGACAACTTAAGAAAATTAAAATTCCATTTAGTCCCGCTTAAACGTTTGGAATGTATGTATTTGGTATGTAAGCCTGTATGTATTTTGAGAACGGATGAAAATTTTTTCATAAAAAATCTTTTTTTTTTATGTATTACAGTTTTACATTTATACTTAAATTAAATAAAACTACAAAGGAAAGCAAGAAAATCAAAATTTATATCATAATTTACCCGTGCAGATAAGATTTTATTCCTGGTATATATTTTTGATGTTAAGTAAATAATAAGTGAGATACTTCGTTTACAGGTAGCTCTCCCCATATAGCTCCCCAAATTAATTCATTTTTGGTACTAAGTAAACAAAAAAAATGATGTGATGTGTGAATTTCCACACAATTCAGGGTTTCTTAATCACTATATTTCAATCTAAAGTCTGGTTTTCGACGCAAGTCACAATGAAACGAATTGTTATAACAATGTATTTATTTATTGCGTGCGTCGTCTATTAATTTTTGTAAATTATAATAGTGGAATTGAAAATAAAATACACTTTTTGTACCAGTGGAAAAATAAAATAAATAATAATTTTTCCAGAATCCCAAAAAATGCTGCTGCTCTGATGACAAGGTTCAGAGAATGGCACGATCTGGGAACAAAAAAGCTCTAGTATTTTGATTTAAAATTCACAATTGCAACATAAGCATAAATAAAGTCGGGCGGCTTTTCGCACTCCAAATAAATAAAAAACTTTAAATATATATTTTTACTATTTACTTAGTTGTTTTAACATGTGATCCGAAATGCCACCTTTCTGAAAGTAGGCTAGAGGCGACCGCCTCATCGCGCCTTACCCCCAAGCGCTGACCCTCACTCTGATAAACAGTATATAGTCAAAGAAACAATTATCAGTTCACATTTTAACACTTTAATATATTGTATATAAAAATTTATTTGTGTTATTAGGAAACAATGAACAAAATATTATCATGTGGATGGACCACAGAGCAGAAACTGAAGCGAACCAAATTAATAAAAGTAATAGTTCAGTTCTTCAATATGTTGGAGGTAAAATTTCCCTGGAAATGGAGATTCCTAAACTGATGTGGCTCAAAAAACATATGAAAAATCAATGTTGGGATAAGGTTGACTTATTTTTTGACTTACCCGACTTTCTAACATGGAAAGCAACAAAATCCGAGTCTAGGTAAATATTATTAATATTGTAAATAGTATTAAAAGTTAATAAATCATTATAGTTATAATAGACATGTTGTCACACATTTATATATGTGTGAATTATTGACGAGTAAATTGTTAATGATCTAAATTTTCTTCTTAAATCGTCAGTCAATACTGTCAGGAAAAATAAAAATACGGTTACATTTGGTACGTTTCGCGTTAATTAAGTTAACGCATCTTTAGCGTAAAATAATTGATGCACAATGTGTAATTTCATCCTTAAAAAATGTTTGCCCTAAAAAATAATTTTTAGGTTATTATGCATGTTATAGAATTAATTAGACGTTTCAGTATAGTGTTATTCTACATTAAATTTTTGGGGGCAAAACATTATAAATGTAAGTTTTGATTAACATTTCATAAATTAAGTAAAGCAGTTCAGAAATTAAATTCAGGAATTCAATTCATGATTTATACCAGCACACAACAAGTTGGCAATCACGCGCTGTCGCGGAATACCCGTAACTCATTTTCAGTTGGACTCAGGGGCCTAGTCAGAATTTTTTATTAAGAGGAATTGAGAAATTTTTTATGAAAATGTACTTTTTTATAAAATAAAAGTAGTTTAGTTTAGTTTAGTTTATATTTGTATTTTCCATATACAGACATTACAAAAGAGTACAATATACAATAGTGCAACACTATATATGAAAATCATGTCATACAGAAATTTAATTTATAAATCATAAACATTAATCATATTATACAATATTACAGAAATACAAAAAAATATAAAAATATAAAAAAATAAAAAATACTACACAGTGTTGTAGTCAGCAATATTATAGATGGTATTTTGTAATAGGTGGCGTTTTACTTGAAATTTGAAACTTTGCATATTTTCGACCTTTTTAAGGTTCTCAGGAAGTGACTTAAAGTATTTACAGCAGTTAAAGTATGCTCCTTTTTGGTAACCAGATGTATTATGAGCCTGTGGAACAAGTAGATTTCTGTTTCTTGTATCGTGAGAGTGATTGTCGCTTAACGGGAATAAATTTCTATTTTTATACACCAGAATGACAAGGGAGAGGATATATTCTGCAGGGACTGTCAATATGTTCAGATTTTTGAAAGATTCTCTACAAGAGTCTCTGAAATTTAGTGAATCTAGGATTCGTATTGCAGATTTTTGTAACGAAAACTCTATTCCATCCAGCTGATTGACCCCAATGAATAATGCCATATTTGAGATGCGAATGGAAACAAGAGTAATATAGATTTTTTAAGACTCTTTTGCTGCACTGCATTTTTAGAGATTTTAATGCATATAAACAGGAGCATAACCTTTGGCAGAGTTTATCTATATGAGTAGTCCACTTTATGTTTGAGTCTATGTAGAGTCCAAGTTATTTTGTATCTTTGGAGAAATTTATATTTTCACCGTCGTATGTTAGAAAATAACTTGATATTGTTTTGTTATGTGATGTTTTAAAGGTAATGCAAATACAGATATAACATTTTATTATTGGAATTATATTAAAAAAATAATAATAATAAATAAAAAAGTAACGTATTTTTATGCTGAAAATTATTTAGTGAAGAAAACATTTTTATTTTATAAACATGTTATGCATTTACCAACTGTTTGAAATTTTATTATACAATAGAAGGTTTTTGTCATTCTCGCCTATTCCGAATGGTAGGCAAAAAATATTTGTTTACTAAATATATAATGAATATCGTATTCCAAATTCCTTAAAACTATTGTATACAACGATTTTAAATATTGTAAATTATTTATTATTTAATTCGATTGGTTACTTTTTGCACAGCAATAAATAAAATGTTTGTATTTTTAAATGTATATAAGTAATTAATAATTTGTATATTTAAATGTATATAAATTTTTATGTTATAATAATTAAATTGCATAACTGTTGCTAAAATCTTACTAAATAAAAAAAGAAACGTAACGAACTCTAAAACCGAGGTTCCAATGTTTTGTTGTTGAACCGTACCCCTACCATACTATAGTAAGAAAATATAGCTACTGAAACCGACCTCAGAACTGATTCCTTCAATAATTTTCGAGGTTTTTCGGTTCTGCATATAAGTATAAATTTACAGAAACACAGAACCCGTAGTTTTCGGATTTTGATTAACGTAATAAAATGAACGTAATAGACTTTTTCGTTTTATTTTAGTTGCACACCCCTTCTTTAGTTTCTTAACTGCACCCCCTAGCTAAATTTGTGTTTGCGCTACTGCAAGTCACCAGTAGTGTACCTTAAAATGAACACCCCCCCCCTTCCTCGCGCAATGTTAACTCCGCAAATATACATAAAGTTTAATAACTTGGGCCCCAAAACTTCTCCCAGCCCCCGCACTTCGTGGGCACCTACGGAGCCTTAGCTACGACGCTTCTCCTAACCACAAATATTTGAAAAATATATATTTTAGTAGAATGTATATGTAAATTAAACTGAATAAAACTGAATAATTATATTATTTTAGATCATTATGTTCCTTAGTTTGCAAATGGTCATACGAAATTCTTTCTGATGGCAAAGGTGCATGGAATTCCAACTTCTTCAAAGAAATAGGGCTAGAAGATCTTTTAGAAAACGATTTCAGAAAAATTGGAAATAATATATTATCACCAGGAACTCCATGTGGATATGGATTAACCCCGGAAGTTGCCAGCGAATTGGGCTTATTACCAGGTACTCCAGTAGGTACATCGTTAATTGATGCGCATGCTGGAGGACTTGGCATGATAGGCGTATCGGCGGATAACATTCCTAAATATTTTAACTCAAGATTAGGTATGTTTTATAATCTAATAAATAATTCTTTATTAATTTATGTTAAACCTTCTAATTTCAATGTAAAACAAGAATATGATATTCAGTTACCAAATTTTCAGGTACGAGCATAAACCATCGGAGTTTTTAACAGGGCCTGTAATTTAAAACCAACACTTTTAAAGTGCTTGTTTTGCCGGTCGGCATAGTGTAGTGATAACCACGTGCCTTGCGTTGCGAAGGTCTCGGGTTCAAGTCCTGTTCAACCATAGCATTTTCATTACGAAAAATTATAATTGTCCTGGCTAATTGCTTTAGTAACAAATAAATTGTTTATTTTTTTCTGAGTTACGGATTGGCATAAGTCTGATTAAATATTAAATTGCCACTGTCGTTATATCTTCGGTTAGCTGATCTCTCCATCTCATGTGAGGTTTTCCCACTGATCGACGGGTGTTCAATTCTTCTTTCCATATCTTCTTTACCATTCTAACCTTCATCCTCATAAATAATGTGTAAGTAATAATGAATAATAATAATCATAATAATAATCATCTTCATCTGGTTTGCCCCAGTACATTTCGAGCCCAGCCAGATTCTCGTTGAGTAAGTTCTCAAAATATTCTTTCCATCGCCGCAGCACTTCTGTCGAATTTGTGAAAAAGTTGTTGCAGAATCTCTTACAGTTTTAATCGTTGTTCAGTGGTTTCTTGTAACATACTTTATTTTACGGTACATGCTTTGATTCTGATTACTCTGATTTTCATTTTCGACTCTTCTATTTTATTATTTAGATATTTTTTTCTTTTCATTTCTCAGCATTTTATTTGTCCATCTCCCCTGTTCACATAATCTAATTTAATTTTAATGGATCTTGCATAATGCTTGGTAATCTTTTTCCTTTCTACGAGGTTTATCTTTTATGTTTTTACAAACAACCACTAGATGGCAATATTGAAATGTGCCATTACTGTATTCGTAAAATTTGACATTTGTTATTGTGAAATCAGTGGCAGCTTATAAAATTGACCGAGTAGTTTGTTGACAGTGAGCGTTTAAAAAAACAAGTTGTGAAAAAATGGATATTACTCGTGAAGGTTTTCGTTGGATGATTTTTTACGATTTTAGTAAAGGCCTAACTCAACAACAATACATAGATTCGCTTCGTTCAACTTTTGGTAATGAAGAACCATTAGAAAAGACTGTTTACAATTGGTTTGTAGAATTTCGCCGTGGTCGTGCGTCCGTCAGTGATGAATCTCGTGAAGGTCGACCAAAACCAGTTATGATTCAAAAAATCATCGATGCTGTGCGTAAAATGATTGAAGAAGATCGGATGTGACTTACCGTGAGATGGAGGCATCCTTTGGCATATCGTAGACTGCAATATACTCGATTTTGCATGAACATTTAGCTGTGAAAAAGATCTGTTCCCAGTGGATTCTGCATAATTTGACCGAAGCTCAAAAAAAGGGTCGTGTTGATTGGTGTAAGGGAATGCTGAAAAAATTCAACTTAGGCACTGCAAAATCCGTATACAACATCGTTACAGGTGACGCAACTTGGGTTTATTCATAAGAACCAGAAACTAAGCAACAATCTACCGTTTGGGTCTTCCAAGATGAACTGAAACCTAAAAAATTGTTCGTTCACGAAGCACTTCCAAGAAAATGATCGCTTGTTTTTTCGGTTGTACTGGACATGTCTGGAATGGTATACAAGAATTTGTTTGCCAGAAGTCATTGACAAAATCATAAAAAACAACAAACATCGCATCATTCTTCATCATGACAATGCAAGCTCCCACACAGCTCGTCAAACAGTTCATTATTTGAAGGAGAAAAACACCAAATTAATGTCTCATTCCCCGTATTCACCTGGTTTTTTCCCTAACGACTTTTTTTTGTTCCCGAATATCAAACAAAAAATGCGTGGACAGCGATTTTCATTACCTCAAGAAGCTATTGAAGCCTTCCAAAGCCATGTTTTTGAGTTATCAACTTCAGAGTGAAAAAAATGTTTCGAGAATTAGTTTGAACGCATGCAAAAATGTATAAATCTTAAAGGCGAATATTTTGAAAAGCAATAAAACAGTTTGTTCCAAAAACAAATTTTTCTTTCTTAGTTTTTGTACAAGCTTAAAAGGTAGCCCTCGTATTACCGACTGCTGACAAACCTCATTAAACCATACTTTCTTTTTATTCTTTCTGCGCTTCACTGTTTATTTTATTACGCTTTTAATACTGTACAAAATTTCGTTGAATGAGATTGTCAGTGTTTCAAATGTGTTGGATAGTATAATTTGAAACTGGCTTTGCGTTTCTTCACTCTGAAGTTTATTTAAATCCCATCCTCTTTACTTTTTACTGCAGTCTTTGTATAATGGTGTATATGACCATAGTAATCGAATTCACATTCATCATCATCATCATCATCTTCATCATCACGGTGCTACAGCTCTTTGTGGACCTTGGCGTCCTTTAAAAGAACCTTCTAGCTCGTTCTGTCTTTTGCCATCTGTTTCCAGTTTCGTATTATTAATTTTTTTAGAACTTTTGTGACCTCAGCCTTGGCCTTCCGACACTTCTTCGTCCAAGAGGTGTTTGTATGTATAGCAGTTTGATCTCAGCAGTCTCATCATATTTTTCGACATGTCCAATTCATCTTAGCCTGTTAAGTTTGATGCAGTATTCGGAATGAAAGACGTTCACCTCCCAATTTTAACAATTCTGCAGGTATATTACCTGTGCCAGGCGCATTGTTGTTTTTAAATTTCTTTATCACCCTTTCTACATCATGAGTCGTTGGTTCATCGGCCATATTCAGACTCTGCGAGTAGCCAGTTGAGTGATTGCTATTACTACTTGTATTCACCTCATCTCCATACAGTGTAAATCTGAGAAGTGTTCTGCCCATCTTTTAAGCTCATCCTTTGCTCCAGTAAATTTTAGAGTTCGCATAGTTTAAAGATTTTTCTATAGTTTTCATTTCCTCTTGAAACCACTCTTTCTTTGCCCCCTTTAGGTTTTCTGGACTCGACTCGACTGGACTCGGACTTGTCGAATATTTGGGTAATTACTCGGACTCGGGACTCGGGACTCGACTCTAATACTCGACGAGTCCACGTTTTTAAAATGAAGTAAAAACCAATAAATTCAAAAGGTGCTTTCTAGAAATGTTTTGATAAATTTATAGATTTATGTTTTATTTATTGTTTTGAATTATTTTTTTGTTCTATATACCTACGCGTATCTTGTTTTGCTTTTAACCATTTTTTTATTTTTCTTTTTATAATTTTCTCTTGTATAAAATGAAATTTAAGTGATATCTTTAAAATGATACTTCAAATGATAATGTAAATGCCAAGGGGGGGGGGCGACGGACCTGGGCCCCTCCCAGGACCACAGATTACACGGCGCTGCTCGGAGAGTTCAAGATAAAATTTGTTAACCACAACAGAAGTTAATTTTTCAATTACTTCATTGTAAACAATATTAGCATTTTTTTTTTTCGTATAAATAAACATTTTTTTAAGATTGCCTACTCTTGATAAAGTGACATAATTATTGTTCAAGTGAAAATACATCACTTTCCAAATATGCTCCAACGAATTATATGAAGGGGAGCGTTGATCCTTTTCCCCCCTGACACATCGACTAAAATATTCGCCCAGTCAAATGATAAGACTGTTTTAAACAGCTGATTACTCGATTCAGATAAGATAAAGTGGAAATCTGACTTCAGTATAACCTTCAGAATGTAATTTAAAAATGACACCTCAAACGTGAAATAGAGTAGAAATGGTACAAATATAATAAAGAGAGTAGTTTTGGAGACAATCGCGCTCTTAAAAATCGGTATTTGGTTTTATTTTGTAGATAAATGTGAATATCAATATCTTCTTAGGTATTTTTGAAATTATGATGTTTTACACACAAAAAGGACTGATATAAGTTATACTGAACAATAGTGGCGTATTCAGGGGGGGCGGGCACAAGCCTCCTCTGAAGGTCCAATGAAATGAAAATTTAACAAATTTATCATAATCGTACAGCAAAATAACTTATGTATTTTACAATAATAATAAGCTATATTTTATTATGATTAGTGTTGAAATTAACAGAAAATGCATGTTTTCGTAGGTTTAATCAAGAAATCCTTATTCCGTCACATGAGTCGTTCGGTACAAATTGTGACCAAGCGGCTGATTTAGAGAACTGAACATAAGTAAGAGAAATATTGAGACTTCAAAAATATATCCCGCGAAAAATATAAATAAATATGTATTTATCGAAGAAAAAATCAAGTGAAAGTTTTTGATACATGGATTAACAATTACATTTTTTTATCAACAAATAATGGAATTATTATTTGATATAAACATCAATATCCAACAGCAGGGGTGTCGAACTGATTTGGGTCGCAGTCTATTTTACATACAAAATGATAAGCAGTGACGGAACTTTAAATATCCCGAAGGATTTCTTGACATTTTTTTTATAAACAGAAAAGGGGAAGAGAGTATATTTTACATTTTTAAATATATTTTCCCCTAAATAAGCTCAAATTATTTTGATTACCGCTTCAGGGGCTACAAAAAATGAGGTTGAGGGCCGTATGCGGCCCGCGTGCCCTCGAAATTTGATTCGGCCCTCCCCAAGACAAAATCCTGGCTGCGCCACTGGTAAATGCTAGGACTCGGACTCGCCGAGTTCTAAAAACTCGAGTTTCAAGAAACCCTAGCCCCCTTATCACCCGTTTTCTCTTGTCTTCCTTTTTGCTTACACTCATATGCGTGAGCTCGGTTCTTTTCTTCTGTGGCTTTTTTGCAGTCATTGTTGGAGCAATTGTTTCACGTGCTTTTCTTGTGAAAGCAACGACACTTGCAGCTGTACTTTTACCAGTTTCAGTACATCTACCCCATTTTTAGGGTTTTGTAGGTATGACCAAAAACCCTTATACCGTCATTTTGTCGTCTGTCTGTCTGTCTGTTCGGTAAAAATTGTAGCCAAACGGCTAAACCTAGAGAGTTGAAATTTGGCATGCTTATACAACTCTTTGACCCGCACATAGGAAAAATACTAAAACATCTAAAAAACATATCCCCCTAAAAATATAAACAAATATATGCTCATGAAAAAAAAATATATTTTTTTACAATTCTGTGTAGGGTATCAAATGAAAGCCCTTGGTACGTAGATTAACGATCAAAATTTTATTTTTGCAAAATAAATTATTTTCAGGCGATTTTTGCCAAAATTGTGCAAAAAAAATTTTGTCCCACACCCTGTAGCCCAGATGGTTTAAACTAAAAATCTGAAAAAGTTCTCAGTAATGTACATTGATGTGAACCGGAATAGTACAACAGGAATTTTTTATCAGATTATGTTTTCGGAAAATAACGCATTTTTTGTGTTTTTAAGTAAAATATGTAATATATTTAATCCGCTATTTAACATAGTAAACGAGTGATCTGTATAGCACAGTGGTAGCGTTGTAGCTCAGTGAGTTGAAACTACTGTAAGAAACTGTGTTCGAATCCCGTTAATTTTTATTTTTTCAGTTTTTTTTTTGCATTTTTGTTTTGTTTAAATTATTTTGTCAAAATTCTAGTTATATTTTGGTAAATGTTGCATTTAATTTTTAAAAGCGTAAATTTAATAACCAGTGGGAAGTGTTGAAATTATAATTTAATTCTATATTTGAAGGTATCAGAGGGCGAGGCTTATGATTTAAGCAACCAATGGAAACCATAGGCGCAATTTTCAAAATCTTAAAGAACCTTGCTATATAAAAAAAAAATACTGCACATATTTAGAAATTTAAATAATGGTATTAGGCATTCGAATTAAAATTCATAAAAAATATTTTGACATAAAATTTGTTTTGGCATCCCAAATAATCATCACACAGTTAATAATTACCTGCGAAACCCTGAAATGTGTGAAAATTCACACTTCTCATCAATTTTTTTCAAATAGCAACAAGTGTTTTTAGCAAATTTTAGAGAAAAATGTACATAGGTAAATTTTGGTATTTAAATAAAACTTAATAATCAGTTTTATGTAAAAAAAGCGTTTATTAGATTTAAAAGCCAGAATTAGAGCAGAGGTACGAAGAATTAGATCATTAGAAAATGTACCAAGCAACTTTTGTCCAAAATATTATTTTCTATATACAATAATAAAAAAAAAGTTATGTTGATTGTCTCAACACAATCTCGATCATGGACAATTGTCTTAATAATAATAACATAGAGTGAGATAAAATGCTTCAAAATATCACATGTGTATACAGACAACCGAAGATAAACGAGGACTGCGTAGTCAGAACACAATCGCATGTTTCTCCGAAAGTAACGGAAGATTTAGTGTTCACGCGGATATTGCGGATAAGCGGATATAACATTTTATCCGCATCCGCATGGTTTAAATGATAATTTATCCGCATCCGCAGAAAAGTTGCGGATACCCGCGGATTTGCAGGGCTCTACTCATTTGACTACTAAGATCTTCCATTGAATTATTTTCCATTTAAAAAGTGCCAGCGATTTTTTTGCTATTTTCTATGTGTCCAAATCTTCATTAAATTAACAAGAATTATATTGATAAATGTCTCATTTTTTCAATTTCAGTTATTTCTGAAAGTAAGTATTTCAATACTATAAATGATTTATTCCTCTTCGATACCTTAAAAACTTAAATCAAAATAATTCAAACAATAGGTCGAATCGAGATGCATAATAATGGGCGGAGCTGATACAACATGAACGCTACACAAGTTACATTACATAACGTAGTGTAATTTCGAAAAAAAAATCGATTCTCAACTATTAAAATTATTTATAATAATTTTAATTTCAAAAGAAGAACTACCTTATTTTAAACTTAATTGAAATTAACCTTGATTGAAATTTTAAAAATCTACGTTTTATTCCTTAATCTACGTTTTAAGGCGGCGCACAACCCTATAGTTCTCAATAGTTTCTTATACAAAACTAATAACCGGAAATAAAATTAATAACAATCTATATATCAAAATTTGCAGCGAATTTTTTTCTATCTAATAAGATATTTTTAATTGTACAAAAAATTGTTATGTAATTGTAAATAAGCAAATTGCGTTATAGACGCCATCTTGTAAACCAATCGACGCATATTTGCGTACGATGTGACAAGTTGTAGCTAAAGCTTCATTCTACAAATATGTTTCTAGGTATTATGCTCTATTGTGAAAACTACTTATAGTTATTGTACTTGGTAGACTATTTTTGCCGCCACCTTGAATCTGCCACGGTTTTCAAAATAAGTGTTACGGGTAAAAATTATTTAATTCTCGTAAAGAATACGTGTATCAAGTGGCATTCCATTATCATCAAGTATAATATTTTTCGACTAAGGTTCTAAACTATAAGTAATCAAGTCGAAAAAAATGTTGACGTATTATTTGGACATTTCTACACAAAACTATATAAATATAAAAGTTATTCAAAACCCACAAATAGATTTAAAAAATTACAGAACATTATCGCTCATGTCTATTTTTAAGTTATTGAGCGATAATATTTTTACAATAAATGTTTCTACAATTAAAAATATCCTATTAGATAGATAAAAATTCTGTGCAAAATTTGATGTATAGATTGATACTAATTTTATTTCAGATTGTTAGTTTTGTATAAGAAACTAGTAACCTCTGGGGGTTATACGTAGCCTTAAGAGCTTTCTTCTTATACCACATAATATTTTTACCGACCGCCAACATATATAAGGGAGGTATTGTGATCATACCGATTTTGACATTTTGAGATTTCGATGGATCTCCACGAATTGAGGTCCCTACATAACGTTTTGACTATTTTTAGCATGATGTCTGTCGGTCTGTCTGTCCGTCTATCTGTCTATCTGTCTGTCTGTGTACACGTGCAGAGCGAATTCGGCTAAAAGGATTTTTATGAAACTTCATATTTAAGCTTTTGACGTTAATGGCACGAGTTGATCAACTTTTGGTAAAAATCGGTTGACTAGAAATGGGAGTTTACTCGTGTCGATTTTAATATTTTTGCGAATATTTCATAACAGGTAAATATTTCGAAAAAAATTATTTAACAAAAATTGCTATAAAAGCAATAACTAACAACTTTTATTTGAGATATTTTTAGATAAAACGAAAAATTTTTGAAAACTTTTTCGAAATTTTTATTTAATCTATTTTTTCATACTTATATGTAATGTACATATGTAACGTTTCCATGATCATGATAAATAATATCTCTGTTAGAAAATATTAAGCCAAGTTATTTCTACTCTGCTGCTAGAATGTATTTTATACAAGTACTTTGTGATGGCGGTCGGTCCTGTGGTGGCCACAACTGATTTTTTAACTCCTATAGTTTTCCCAATGTTTCATTTGAAATTCCAATCAAAATAAAAAAAAAAACATTTTTCTATTAAATACATATTTTTTTATATTTATCTCGCGATGTGTTTTTTTGAATTCTCTATATTTTTCCTATACGTGGAACAAAGAGTTGTACAAGCATGCCAAATTTCAACTTTCTATGTTCAGCCATTTGGCTACAATTATTACTGTATAGACACATGAGTGACGTTATAAGGGTTTTTTGGTACCTACAAAACCCTAAACAGGCAGACATGTTTTTATGAATATCGTCTAACAATAACTGGAAACGAAATATGAAGACAAAAAATATTTATAGACTTTTATACAGATTTTTTTGTGGATATTTTCTTATGATCATGTAAAAAGTATGGAATCGAAGATTGAGGAGGAAAATATAAAATAATAAAAAAAAGAAAAAAAAATACTCTAAAAAATTTATGTTTTCAGGATTAATTTGTGGCACTTCTACATGCCATATGGCTGTTAGTTTGACTCCTAACTTTGTTAATGGTGTTTGGGGGCCATATTTTAGTGCAATGGTACCCGGGATGTGGCTGAACGAGGGTGGACAAAGTGCCACTGGTAAATTAGTGGACCATATTATTGAATCTCATCCTGCATTTAAAACTATCGAAGAAGATCTAAATGGCAAGTATGTATGCTTTATTGTACCAGGTGTCCCATTTAACAGTGAATGCATGGGGATCTCGAAAACATATACATATTCGAGATACATATCAAAAATGCCATAGGTTCCATAAGAAAAAATTAGTTAGCACTAATAACTAAGAAACGGGCAGTGAAAAAAAGATACTACACCCGTGGAAAGTAATCAGAAATTTGTCTAATGAAAGTTTTGTTTAAAATCTTTTATGATTTTCAATAAATAAGTTATTAAATTTGCATAATTAATTTGTTTTGCTTATGTATAGTGTGTATTTTATCAAAACAAATGAAGTGCAATTCAAATGCATTATAGTCTATTCCAAACGTTTAAGCGGAACTAGATTTTGAAATCTATACTCTATTTCAAATTAGAAAAGAGTAGATAGCGCTGTAAACCGAGTACGATTTACACAGGACAAATACAGTATAGCGGGAAATTTAAAATAAGTTACAACTAGGGCATGGGCGTAGTAACAGGGTTAGCAAGTGATTTTTTTAATATAAAAAAGGAATTGGTTAACAAGATATTGAAATAAACAAGGCAGATAATACACTTAAGTTATTTATACGACATAAATTCAGTAAAATGGGAACAAAAGAGTAAATAAAGCAATAAAACAAATAATATATCTTCAGAGTTAATTAAAAATATATGTATATATGAAGGTCTAAATATTATATCAATATAAGCAGTTCACTTTTGTAAGAACAAACTATGGTCTATTTCAAATTAGAATGAAGTAGATAGCGCTGCGAACCGAGTACGATTTACAATAATTTAAAATAAGTTACAACTAGGGCATGGGCGTAGTAACTGGGTTAGCAAGTGATTTTATTTTAATATAAAAAAGGTTAATAAGGTATTGAAATAAACAAGGCAGATAATACACTTACGGTATTTATACGACATAAACTCAGTTTAATGGGAAATTTGAAAAAACTAAAAAAAATATTAATTTTAAACAATTATGTACTATACATAAAAAGATAGATTTGGCAAAAATAATTTAAATAAAGCAATAAAACAAACAATATATCTTCAGAGATAAAATTTCTTATTTAAATATTTATTGTAAATAAAAATTAAAAATATATGTATATATGAAGGTCTAAAAATTATATCAATAACTTCTTCATTGGGCACTATCAGCAGGGCTGTCTCTTGGCCTCACATTAGTCCTCTGTCTTGATCTGTTAATTGTCAAGTGTCAAAAAATATTTATGTCAGATAATCTAAAAAATACATAACTGCGTAAAAACAAATTACATGGAGAATTTTCTTCATAAAATCTACGCCAAAAATATAAATAAAAGTCTAAATATATAAATATAACAAAATATACGAAAAAATTTAAATAATATATACACTACCGCTCAAAAGTTTGGAAGCAGTCGAGTTTTTGTTAAAAAAACATAGAGAAAAAATAATTTCAAACCTTTATTCACAATATAATTAACAATTACATTAAATTAAACTGTTACCAACTATAATCTGTCAATATTGTCTTAATTACACAAAAGCTTTATTTATATTTTTGATTCATCAAATTGTCCACCATTATTTTTAATCACAGCTGCGCAAATTTGGGGCATTCTATTTATTAATTTAGCAAAATATTCGCTATCTAATGAGTACCATTCTGTGTGCAGCTACTCCCACATCTGTGTAGCACTACTTGGAGATCTACTTTTAACTCTTCTGTCCAACTCGTCCCAAACTAGCTCAATTGGTGACAAATCAGGTGATTGGGATGGCCATACCATAATTTCTACAAGTTTTTCTTGTTTTTTCTCATTCAAATAGGACATACGAAATTTTGATGCATGTTTCGGATCATTATCCTGTTGAAATATAAAATTTGGTCCAATAATTTCATTTCCAGAAGGCAAAGCGTGATCCTGAAAAATTTGTAAATATTCTTTTTTGTTAAGTTTGACATCTATTTTTACTAATTTTCCTGGCTTATTATTCCCGAAACATCCCCAAACCATTACGTTACCTCCACCATGTTTAATTGTTAGCATTGTACACTCTGGCAAAGCCCTTTCGTTCTTAGATTGTCGGACAAATACTCTTCTGTTAGAACCGAAAATTTGAAATTTGGTTTCGTCTGCCCAGAGTACATTTTTCCATTCTTCAAGTGTCCAATCTGTATGAGTTTTAGCCCAAACCAACCTGTTTTTCTTATGTTGTTTTGTTAATTTCGGTTTTTTTGCTGCTACACATCCTCGGAGACCGGCAGAGTACAGTCGTCTTTTAACTGTTGAAACTGACACTTTACTTGGACGAATTTCATTTAATTTCGTTGCAATTTGGGAGGCTGTTAAACGACGATTTCGCTTTGATGTTACTTTTATAAATTGATCTTAGGCTTTTGTTGTAATTTGGGTCTCCCACTACGTTTCCTGTCTTGATTACTGTTGGTTTCTTGTTGCCTTTTTAATGTATAATGAACCCCTTTTGCAAAGCGTCCATTATCTTTATACATAAATAAAAGTAGTTATATCGTACAAATTCGATTAAAAACATATAAAAGTATATTGACTTGTTAAAAATGAAGAAAATCATAAATCATAAATCATAAAAATCAATTTCATCAATATATATTACCATTATTTTCAATTTTTCGAAAAAAAATTAACTGCTTCCAAACTTTTGAGCGGTAGTGTATTTCCAATGTACGACACTGAACATCTGTCAACTTGGACTAAAAACAATATTTTAACAGTGTAATAGGGATGATGTTCTAAACCAATCCGAAGCAAGGACAAACAGCTCCTATTTTCTTACACACATTTTTCTAAGGTGACATAGAGCAGCGTTTCTCAACCGAGGGGCCGTGAAAGCATTGTTGGGGGCCGCGAAGTTATACAAGATCGAAGTATGAAAATATAAAAGAAATGCACTCAATTTTGTTCAAATGTGATCAATTTATAAATATATTACATTTATATTCATAAAACTATACCTTTCATAGCACAAATAAAATAAATTATACTTATTTTGATAGCTAATTTAAACTATGCAAACGATATCAAGGTCAAATTAAGTGTATAGGCTATTCCAAACCCTCAGACGGAACTAGATTTTGAAATCTAGTAATTTTTGTCTACTAATTCGGACTTTTGGTCATTTTGTATAAGCTTTGTAAAACATACACACATTGCAAATTCTAGATTAAATTGACTGTCATAAAATGTCTTTTTCATTACATTTTGATTTTTTGTGTCATTCTTAATAAAAAAAATTCCCATTTACTTATTTTGTTCGGCTTAAAGCAAAGACATGACGTATATGTGTTGGGTGATGCGTTTCTATAACAACGGTTCGCGTTGGGGGTACTTCAAATACTTTCAATATGATAGGTATTATCTGTCTCATTTTGTAATACGAAATTAAGAGGGAAATTTCATTTTTTATGTTGTATATAATCTGTCTCATTTTGTAATACGAAACTAGATCTGGTTACTTTGGTGACTGTTGTGGTGTAAATAGACTTTTATGGAAACATGTGAACTTGTAAACCTGACTTTTAAATATTTGGTTAAGTTTTATTATATCGAGGTTATATTCACTCAAAAACTATGTATGTCAGATAACAAATTGACATGTCAAAATTGCGATTGACATGTCAAAATTGTGATAGACATGTCAAATATTTTGAAAGGTGCCACTTCAGAATTACCACCCTAAGATGATATTTTAAATATACAACATAAAAAATGAAATTTCCCTCTTAGTTTCGTATTACAAAATGAGACAGATAATATTTAAAATATCATCTTAGGGTGGTAACTCTGAAGTGGCACCTTTCAAAATATTTGACATGTCTATCACAATTTTGACATGTCAATCGCAATTTTGACATGGTAATTAATCTAGTTAATCTAGGTAAGCTCGATTTTCGTGACAACTTTATAAAACGAAACTCCTTCCGCTTAAATCAAAGAAATTAACTGTAACCGCAGTTATAGTTATAATTTGTTCTGATTTAACCGAAACCGTATCTCCTGTAATTTTTGAGATCTCATACATTTCCGATTAAAAGGGACACCCGGCACTTACATTAGAGCAGTAGTCTCAAAGTGTCTATATATGTTAGTGGAAAGATAATTGATATTATCTTTTCTAATTAACATTCTCATCATCTCATTTACAGTGCAATATCTTAAAAATCTAATCCGTAGACTTTGAAATTTATATAATTATACTTTTTTTACTTGAATCTTCAAAGTTAACTTCATTGTCAACTCGCAACATAGTTGGCACAACAAGATTTTAATCTGAGATAATTGTTTATGTGTTGCATAAATTCACATTATCTATTTTTATGGTTTTTGTATATAATTGGTTTAGTAATGATAATTATTGACAACGAATTAACATATTATGATAGTCAATGACAATTAATATACAGTCAGCGCTCGCTTAACGTACACCCGCTTAACGTACGTTCGATGATACGTACATGATTAATTACGGATCCTATGTTCGTACGAACGTACATCGCGTAACATGAAAATTTCGCTTTTGTACGAACGTACACATTGTCCGCGCGAACGTACATCGCGTCACACGAAAACGTCGTTTTCGTATATGATATGGCAACTTTATGGTTAAAAAAAGGGAAAAGAAATAACACACAATGTATAATCAGATTCACGAAAAATGTCCGATTATTAAATGACGGGACCGCATTTAATTTTGAAAAAGTAAACTTAACGTAAAATTTGTTTGAATAAAACTTGCAGATTTTAAAATTTTCTACAAAAAAAGATTCTTACACTTTTTTTTTTTCATGAATGATCATTTGCAAGATATTGAAGTTTATTAATTTAATCCCCCTAATATTTTCGTAAATCCGAATAGAACAGTAAACACGTAGTACTAACATATAAATACATGTTAAAAAAAAATAAAAATAAACCATACATTATATAAAATAAACATGTTTAGAAAAATAAATAAGTATTTAAACCAGTGGCGAAAGGAACCCTCCGCTAGACTTGCCCTCCTACAAAAAAAAAAAAAATAATAATAAATTTAAATTTTTTTTTTTTTTTAAATCTTCAAAAATACATCAAATTATGTTCTATACAAATTTTTGTCCAAGGCTTGGTTGACTAGTTACGAATTAATTATCATGACCATGGAAACGTTACATATAAGTATGAAAAAATTGAGAATTTTAAATAATTTTACAAAAAAAATTCGAAATTTTTCGTTTTATCAAAAAACGTCTCAAATAAAAGTTATTAGTTATTGCATTTATAGTAACTTTTGTTCAATAAATTTTTTTGAAATATTTTTCTGTTGCTAAATATTCGCAAAAATCTTAAAATCTACACGACTAAACTCCCATTTCTAGTCAACCGATTTTCATAAAAAACAATAGGGTTCTTCCCATTTAATAGGAGAATTTTTTAGTACCAGAACGAATTCTCTAAGTTGAACCGTTTTTGAGTTATCGTGTATACACACAGACACAGACACACACACATACGGACGGCACTTCGAAAATAGGTTTTTTGGATTCCCTGGACCATGAAACGTGGTCATCCGTCAAAATCTCGACATCGAAAATTTTCGCGATTACAATACTTGCCCCTTATATATTAAGGTCGGGCAAGTAAAAATTATTATTTGTTGTTTTTAATTAGAAATTTGTCCATTGTCAATTGTACCGCAGTTTTCTTTTTGTCTTGATAAAAATTTATAACAATCGGTGCTATTGCGTATATTATTAACAACACTGAAACTTCTATCAATATCCGGGTCCGAATTCTCGATAGAGTCAATGAATTCTTCCACTTTGCTTAATATTCCACTTACTGTTTTTAGTTGCATTTCGGTTGTTTCGTTCTCGGTTTCTGGGTCTTCTTTTTCAGTTCTCATTTGCTCTTGTAGTTCTAATAACTCATTACTTGTGAGTTCGTCCGCATGTGATTCTAACAAATTGTTAATATCTTCAGTGTCCAGTGTCCAGTGTTCAGTGAATACACTGCTGTGTATTCACGCACAGAAAAGCACTCGTAAATACGTGTACATATTCGGCTGCGTTCGACGTATTTACTGATTCTTCTCTGTAAGTGTGAGTGAAGGGGGAAAATTGAAAGATAGAAGTTGGTAAAACTGTATTTCAAGCTTCATAGGCATATCTTGCCTAAATATAACTTCAAAACAATCAATGAATTATGGTCATTAATACAAAAAAAAAAAAAAATTGTACGTTCGTGCGAACAAATGTACGTTCGTACGAAAGAATGTACGTTCGTACGAACAAATGTACGTTCGTATGAACATAGGGACCGAAAGTATGTACCAATTAGTCGTATTTACATGCATTTATACGGAAATATACCGTCCACTTAACGTATGTTCGATTAACGTACGAGAATCTGTGTACGCATTGTGTACGTTAAGCGAGCGCTGACTGTATTCCATAAAATACATAACCAACGAAACGATTTTGTTAAAAAGAAAATGTACGTATACAAGTACGCCAATGTTGAAATATTTCAAATATTTTGTCTGAATCACTGACATATGTTATTGGCAGTACACATAAGAAAGTAAAATACAACTAAACAAGAGCGCTTAAGATAATTATCGAATTGTTATGATATTTTAGTATAATTAATTGAAAAGTGAAACAAAATATTTGTTTCACGTATTTTATTCGTTCGTACAGTCAGCTCTCGTGATTTAAGTGAAAAATATTAAACTTTATAATAATTTTTTTAATGCTTGAAAGTACCCATACAAAATATACAGGTATATAAAACGTTACGGCTAAAGCCGTAAGAGTATGTGAATTGAGACAGACAAACATTCCATTTATTCATCTGTATACAGTAAAAGTTCGAAAATCCGAACTAGTCGGAGACTGAGTCACTCCCATTTTCGGGCAGTACTTTTAAATTTTGTACAAAAGTACTGGAAAAAATAATATTAAAACAATTGGCTAAATTTTTAACAGAAAATGTAGTCATTCCATCTATACAATTTGGCTTCAGACAAAAACATTCAAGCACTCAACAAGTACTTAGAATTGTTGAAAAAATTACTGAAGGATTTGAAAGAAATAAACATACATTAATAGCCTTTGATAAGGTATGGATTGATGGTCTAATTTACAAAGTTTTAAAACTAAATATGCCAGCCTATCTCGTAAAAATTATCATCTCCTTTTTAACTAACAGAACATTTGTGGCTAAAGTAAATAATGAACTATCACAGATAACAAAAATATATGCATCTATCTCGCAAGGCTCAGTAATTGGACCAACTCTATTTAACATATATATGTCAGATATTCCATTGGACCTAAAATGTGACGTGGCAATGTATGCAGATGATACTGCCATAATAGCTCAAAACAAAAACATCAACTTGGCTACTGAAGAACTTTAAGATTCAGTCAATATGTTTATGAACTGGTGTAAAAAATGGTGCATCACTCTAAATCTCACCAAATGTGAAACAAAGATATTTACATTAAGAAGGCCAAGTATTCCCACCGAAATTTCAATCAATAATCAAAGAATTCCTTGGAAACCTAATGATGGTGCCGTAAAATATCTAGGAGTATATCTAGATAAAAGATCATGGAACATTCATATTAACAAAAAACTAAAAGAATGCTACATCAGACTTGGCATGCTCTACCCTTTAATGAACAGGAAAACCCCTCTTAAATTGAAATGTTCATTGCTGATTTATCAGGCAATAATAAGACCTGTCATCACCTACGCCTGTACCATATAGGGGACAGCGTCAAAAACTCTAATAAAAAAGTACAAATTCTACAGAACAAAATACTAAGAATATCTTGCAACGCCCCTTGGTTTGTTAGAAACGCTCAACTCCATCAAGAACTTGGAATTTTATACATAGATGAATTTATAAAAAAAGTGCCAAAAAATTCTTTTTAACTTTACCCCTTTGTGACAGTGCGGAAAAGCTAAAATTGGGGAAAAAAAAAACTGTAAACAATCGCTTAAAAAACGATTACCTCAAGACATATTAATATCAGATTCAGAAAGTGACGATGAAAGCGAATAAAAGGAAAATATTAAATCTAAAATATTAGTCAAATCTAAATTTATCTAGGTGGTCGGTTTCTGGGTGGAATGTTCGGTGGGATTTCGCTGATATTTTTGTTGGTTGTGCTGGCTGTGGCTTAGGCTTGGATCATTTCGGACCTGCAATGCAGTACATATGTACGTATTGTAGGTTTGTGGGTGGTTGGTGCCGGGGTTGTGGTCGGCATGGGTGTTGGTGGAATTTATTTTGGAAATCTGCTTATTATATTAAATTTTTCCTAAATACAGATAACAACCATTAAATATTCTAAATTTTCCTGTTAATCGTGACCATTTAATTGACAAAAATTCTTATAACTATACCATGAATAGTATATTTGTACTGAACTGGTAAAATAAATGAAAAGAAAAATTGTATATAAGATGGAATAAAGAAGAGATGGCCAGGTAAATTTTGACATTTATTAATTAACAAATAAAACATGCTTCATTTATCAAAACGAGCAGTTTTGATAAACACCACCAGAAAAAAACGTTCAGTGCCTGAATTAGGTTTAAAAATAAGCAATGTAAAAGAAAAATACAGTACATAAATGAAAACAGAAGTATTTTTTTTTTTAATTTATCATTTGGCCTAAGTTGCAGAGACTATTGGCTATAAAGCAGAAGTTAAATAGTTGATAAAAATGAATTAATTATTTTTATTTTATTAACGAAACAATGGTCGCTTTTAGCAAACGCATCTGTTAAGTATGTTGATTGACAGATCGCAATATTTTGCTTGCTGTTCGTTTAGCGAACTGGCAACAGTTGATTGTAATCGTAAAGTAAACAGGTGGACTTATGATTTCCAGTAGTTGCGTTCTCTAAACGCGCCTTTTTTCAGTAACATACTCAATAGTTGCGTTCGTTAACCGCTGTTATTTTTGTATAAATTACAATATTTGCATTCGAAAAACAAATATGCATTCGTTCTTTTGAGCGCATACCCAAAAATCCGGTTAATTTAAAAAGGTCGTGAGTTTTCGAAAAATCGGGATTCTTGAGTTGTCTGGATTTCTGGCATCCGGGTTATCAGACTTTTACCATAAGTAAAAAAATATATTAATTTACGCTGAAGACAGCAGTAGCATCTGTTAAAAACTAGATATTAAATTTTATTCCCATTACAATACTAAACTAGGGTAACACTTTCGTATACAATCCACAGCTTTTTTTTACTAAGCTTTTCCATAAGTCACACAAATCTTAAGCATAATCAGAGCCTATCGGGTTCTTCTGTGTGAAGTGTGGATAATGTTACCAAGTAATCTAAGATACTTCATAACTGGGAAATAAAAAGAAAAAGATAGGTAGCTAAATATAGCTAGATATAGATATAATATTTTATATTTTTTAGACATATCCAAATGTATTTAAGCGATTTACTTTCCAATATGAGTGAGAATCTCAACCTGCCATCTACAGATTATTTAACACGTGATATTCATGTTTGGCCTGATTTTCATGGAAACAGATCACCTTTAGCAGATCCCAGTATTAAAGGAATGGTATGAAAAAAATAGACCAAATAATTTGTAGTAAAAAAAAATAATATTTTATATTCAGATTTCAGGATTAACATTATCAACCGATAAGGAAAATTTAGCTACTTTATACTTAGCAACTATACAAGCCTTAGCAGTAAGTGAAAAATTACTCTCTATTGCAAATATCTGATGAGTATATATATGTATATAACTGCCATGGGTGTACAGTAACTTCAAGTGCCCCATTTTCTCCAGTACCCCTAGGCACCTGTCTAGATTTGCCTGTGCTTAGACCCGGCTCTATTTCAGTGTGGAAGAATTTTGCTAAAATCTCTAAAATTTGTAGGATTTAGGTTTTCATTTTACAAAGTTTTTAACCCGTAAGTACTACTACCCAAATATTGTTTCATAAGTACTACTATCGGGTCCCATGGACCCAAATGTAATTAATTTCAAAAACGAAATATGTTTTTAAATAACTCAAATATTTTCACTAAAATATAATTTATTGAAGTATTAAGAACTAAATTATATAACTAATTATCCGAAATACAATTAAGACAAACAAATTCACTGCATTTTAGACAAATCGGTATTTTGCACAGTTTACAATAATGATTCGTTTTACGGTCCTTTCCTTGGGGGCAAATGCGACACTTTGGCCTTTTTGACTTGCTGCAAGGTACTTCAGGTACGGTTTCGGCTTCTAATAGAATCCCTAACACATCTGCCGCTTTTTGACGAAGCTTACATTTTAATGCTATTTTATATAGGGAACACATAATTCACGTCCCAATTCTTTTAAAAAACAATATCTGGTTATTTCTCTTCCTCCGTTCTACAATTGGTATAAACACGGCTATTAATTCCACAAATATTTAATATGGCATGAAACAGAGCCATGATCCATTTGCGACTTCTACGCGATGTGGAATATGCGGCACATTTTTCATGTAGTGCGTCTACCCCAGCTTTTGTATCATTATAGTACGTTATTATTTCTGGCTTTTGAGTTGATTCTACTATTGTACAATTATGATGCCAGTTAGATATTAAAATCATTGCCTTTCCCTTTTTTGGAACCTAAGAAACTATTGTTTTGTCAGATGTGAATCCAAATTTTGATGAACTAACTTTGTCATTTCTGTTAGGAAGAATTTGTGGAGGAATCTGCCTTTTATTCTTTTTTATCTTTTCCACATAAGTCAATCCTTTTTTTAGTTCGTCCATCAATTTAGCGGAGGAGTACCAATTAACTGCCGTAATATTTCGTTTGGTATTTATTATTGATGGTATTAATCATAATGCGACTTGAGCAGGATTAGAAAAATTACTTTTTTCTGGGTTCAAACTTTTGCCGGTATATACCTCAGCAATGACCATATAGTGGATTCTTGAATCGGCTAGTATTTGTAGTTTCAGTCCATATTTCGCTGGTTTACTAGATTTACTAAATGTACAAAATTTCATATAATTAATTCACTATAGCTTACCTAAATTATATCGAAAATTGTTCACTGAAGGTACTATTGGGTCCCAAGCACCCAAATTGTATTATAATTGAAAAACAATTGTTTAAATGATCCCCAGTTATGACTAACTCACGAGTATGAACTTGTTTGAGCATTCCAGGAAACTCGCTTTTCTCCTTCCCCTACTTGAACTCCAAACTCAATACAATGACACGTTCGGTCCCTAGGATCCGATAGTAGTACTTACGGGTTAAAATAAATTTTACTGGCGCATTTCGGGATAATAGATTTTAAAAAAATAATTATTTGAACAATTAATATTTACTATAACCTCATTTTTGTCATCATCATCATGTATGACTCCTCTCAAAATCGCTTCCATTCATCCCTCTTCTTGACTTTCTCCTTCCAATTCCTCACATTTAACTTCCTGAGATCTTTTCCACTACCTTATACGTATTGCAACTATTGAGGGTGTTATCCAAAGTAATTTTAATTAACCTAATTAGTTTTTTTGGCACTTTGAGCTCTTCGAGGGTTTCTGTTATCTTTCTGCGGTAAATCCTATCATACGCTGTCTTAATATCAAAAAAGACCATAAATAAATCTATATCATATTCCCATGCCTTTTCCGTTATTTGCTGGAGACAAAATACTTGTTCCGTGGTAGATCTTCCTTGTCGGAAACCGTACACATGATAGTCACCAAACGTTCGTTTTTTCCCAAAATTCTCTTAATAAGTTTTTAAATTCTAAAATGTTTAGCAATTATTTATCATCGGTAAATATATATGTTCTTTTATACACCCCCATCTCTATTAGTTTAAATTTAATTATGCTGTATACTGTACACATTTTATTCCAGTATGGAACACGACATATAATGGATACCCTAAAAGAATCTGGCTACGACAACTTATCATCTGTCTTAATCTGCGGAGGATTAAGTAAGAATCCTCTGTTTGTTCAAACGCAGGCAGATGTTGTGAATCTCCCTGTGTTATGCCCGGATGAACCAGAATCCGTCCTTCTCGGTTCAGCCATTCTGGGTGCTTGTGCCGCAGGAGTATTCTGCAATATGAACGAAGCAATCAACTCTATGGCCGGAAAAGCAAATGTTGTAATGCCTAATCAGGAGGCTAATATATATCATGAGAAGAAATATAAAGTGTTTTTGAAGATGGTAGAACACCAAAAGGAATATAATGATCTTATGAAAATGTAGAGGGGAAGGATAAAATAAACATTTATATTTGACCTATTGACAAGTGTGTATATTATAAATATTACTTCCTTAATTATTTTTTCCTTAGATGAGAACAATGGTAAATCATTCACATCTGGGATTGCCAACCGTCCTCCATTTTGCAGGACAGTCCTCCGTTTGACTGTATTGTTTGGCGGTACAGCATCGCGCATCTTACTCGACTAGCTTATATCAATTTTTCGATCGACAAGTAGACCTACACTCCGAACTGACGGTGCAATCAGAACTAGGGTTGCCAACCATCCTCGTTTTCGTAGGACAGTTCCCTTTTGTCTGTAATGTTCTCTCTTCTGCAAAAATGTGCTTTATTTTACAGGAACAAAATATTCTCTCACAATTTATGTATTTTAAATAGTTGAAAATAAATGTTCCACATGTTCGAGTGTAGATATCGAGGTCAACGCAAATATATCATATACATATGGTATACGTATGTATATGTGGTATATGTATATATCTTCTTCTTAGCGTTTTCCCGTTGGTGTGGGGTATATTAGATGGGGATCGTGCCACCCTTAAAATCCAATGAAATGAAAATTTAATATATCACAAATAAACGTACCGCAAAATAACTTATGTTTGCATGTACAAATTACAGTCTATCTCAGAGGTGGGCATTTTTTTTTTTTTTTTTTGCAATGGGCCGAATAAAATTTAATTAGGATAACGCAGACCGAAATAAATTTGGAAGTGCGGGTCTTTTGCAGTGCTCTATTTTTGTTTTTTCGAAATGTGAAAATATCTCAAAATAACTTCTCGTACGTAAAATTAATTAAGATTCTAAATACAGTCAGCGCTCACTAACGTACTTAATGCGTTCCCAATGTGTTGTACATTAAGCGATTTGTACTCTAACCGGACTGTGTATTTCTATATAAATGTACATGATTACGATTTTTTGGTTCTCACATTGCTTCTCCATGTCCGTTCGAACGTACACTAGTCCGCATGAAAGTACACTTTGTCCGCACAAACGTACAATCGCCGCTTTGTGAATGGGCATTCGCTGGGAATTTGTGAATTATTAGAGAAATAGAGGTTGAAAATATTGTAGAATTAATAGATAATTCGGACCTGGATTTAAAAAGAAGAAACGATGTAATTCGGAATCTTCGCAGTAGTACCGCTTGTTACAAAGTTATGTATCAGGAAAAGAATAAGGCTTCAGTTTAATTAACTGTGGGCAAATCTTTGACAAAAAATTCCAACAATGGATAATTTTTGTATGAAATGCATGTATTTATTTATTTTCTATTCATTATATTGTTAGTATTTTTTATGAATAAAAAAGTACATAAAATTTTATAATCTATTCAGTCATACGCCCAGGGCCGGCGCGAGGCATGTGCAGTGGCACATGGCCCCGCGGTCAACAGCAGGCCCCGCGGTCTTCAGCAGGCCCCGCGTTCAACTACAGGCCTCGCGCATAATCCTCACTTGAAGGTGAAGACTTTTTTTTTTTTTGCTTTTCACTTGGATCTGTGAGGTGAGGATCTTTGTTTTTTTTTTGGTCTTCACTTGGATCTGGGAGGTGAGCACCTATTTTTTTTGCTCTTCTCGCACATGGCCTCGCAAATCCTAGCGCCGGCCCTGCATACGCCCATTTTAATTGTCCGTCAAAATTTGCGTGTTACGGAAATCAACAAGCATTTTCGCCGACGGGTTCAAGTGAAGTGTACGTTCGTGAGGATATTTGTGTTCGTGCGGACATATTGCCAAAATATATCTGTACGTAACATCGAACGTACGATGTACGAGAATCGAAAGTACGTTGACTGTACTTTGAAAACACAAGAAAGAAAAATAGGATGGATTTTGAATAGGTACGAACTAAATCTTCTACATAAACGAAAAGCAACTTTATAATTATAATTCACAAAAATACAAAATAGCTTAATGTGAGGAATGAAATTTAGCATGCTCATTATTAATTATTTAGTCGAAATTTCGAATTACCTCGTTGATAGCAATGTGTAAAACTGCTTCCTAATTTCAGTGTATTGGTGACGATGGGGGTAGCGCTACAAATTACAAAAAATGCATAATAGTGACGTAAACACATATTGAATGAAGGTGGACAATGGGTTGGCCGAACTAGAGTTTTTCAGAACGGACCATGGGCGTTTTATAAAACAAGACCGAACAATATACATTTTTATTTATTTCATGAAGCGGGCCGGATTGAATGCTGTCGCGGGCTGGCTTTTATCCACCACTGGTCTATCTTATATTTCTCTTATAATGATCAGTATTGAAATTAATGTAAATTGAATATTCATATGTTCATTGTGTTTTTGGTTTCGTAGGATAGGAATGATTAAGAAATACCGTCACTCATGGGTCTGCGTGTGTGTTCGTCAGAAATTGTGGCTAAACGGCTCGATCTAGAGAATTGTAATTTGGCATGCGTATAACATCTCTTCGACCCACATGTACGACAAATACTAAGACTTATAAAACATATCGCGCAAAAAATATAAACAAATATGTATATCCTGCTTCTTTGGTTGAAGCGGAGCTAGATTTTGAATTCTTGTAACTTTTACCGATTAAGTAGCCTTTGACCATTTTGTTTAGACAAGCCCACTTCAAAGCTTAAAAAGAACAACTTAGGAAAATAAAAATTCCAGTTAGTTCCATTTAAACGTTTGGAATAACCTATATTTATTAAAAGAAGTAAATTGAAGAAACATCATATATATTTTTTTATCAATAAAGAGGCGCAATAGCCATTGTTGGTGTGCGCTTAACTTTTTAATATTTTTATCAATAAAGAAGGAAACTATCATCTTTTTAGGGTTTTGTAGGTATGACCAAAAAACCCTTATACCGTCATTTTGTCGTCTGTCTGTCTGTCTGTCTGTCTGTCTGTTCGGTAAAAATTGTAGCCAAACGGCTAAACCTAGAGAGTTGAAAATTGGCATGCTTGTACAACTTTTTGACCCGCACATAGGAAAAATACTAAAACATCTAAAAAACATATCCCCCTAAAAATATAAACAAATAAGTGCTCATCGAAAAATAAAATATTTTTTTAAAATTCTGAATAGGGTATCAAATGAAAGCCGTAATGAAATTAGTACGTGGGTTAACGATCAAAATTTAATTTTTGCAAAATAAATTATTTTGAGGCGATTTTTGCCAAAATTGTGCAAAGAAATTTTTGTCCCACACCCTGTATGGGCTACAGGGTGTGGGACAAAAATGATGGTTTAAACTAAAAATGTGAAAAAATTCTAAGTAATGTATAATGGTGTGAACCGGAATATTACAACAGGAATTTTTGATCAGATTATGTTTTCGGAAAATAACGCATTTTTTGTGTTTTTTGGTTGACGATGCAGACATGTTATACTCTTATAACACACTAAGTTGATAAGCGTTTGGTGGTCTAGTGGCTCAGTTGCTCGACAACCACACAGGATCGTTATTCACTACACAGGTTCGTTCCTGGCTTGTGGAGTCAATTTTATTTTTTGTTTTTTTTTTTCATATTTATTATGTTTAAATTAATTTGTTAAAATTCTAGTTATATTTTAGCACATTTTGAATTTAATTTTCAAGAGCGTAAATTTAATAACCAATTGGAATTATATTTTCATTCTGTGTCTTTTATACGAAGCCAGAGGGGCGGAGCGTATGATTTAAGACAACCAATGAAAGCCATAGGCCCAATTTTCAAAATCTTAATGAACCTTGTTATATAAAAAAAATACTGCACTTATTTAGAAACCTAAATAATGATATTAGGTATTCGAATTAAAATTAACAAAAAAATATTTTAACATAAAATTTGTTTTTAAAGCTCTGAGATTAACAGACGATAAATTATTTTAAAAAGATCGTTCATTTTGCCGTGATTACTACAAAGCAAAATTTGTCCTACACACTCAGCATGCCGCCTTCACTTATTATATACCTGCGAAATCCTGCAATGTGTGAAAATTCACACTTCACATCAATTTTTTATTATTTTGGATTATCAATATCCTATAGTAGAGGGTGTCAAAGTCATTTGGGTTGCGAGTCAATGTTCAAGAAATAACAGGTAATAAGTAGTGGTAGAACTACTAATATCCCGATGGGCTTCTTGAACATTTTTCATAAACAGAAAAGGGAAAAGAGAATATATTTTACTTTTTTAAATATATTTTTATCTTAAATAAGCTGAGTATGTTTATTTCATAAACTATTGATGGGTCATAAAAAAATATTTTGCGGGCCGTATGCCTCCTGCTTACAGATAAGCATCATAAATGCCTCTCAACCATAAGTTTTGTATACGCCACTGTATTTATATGTGTAGTAATTTTTGCTATTGTAAGTTTGCAGTTTTTATAAATTGGCAACCCTGCAGAACTGCAACAAGTACAGACAATTCCGCTTAATTGGGCCACCGCTTAATTGGGGCAGCCGCTTATTTGGGCCAAATCTCAAAGAACAGAAACCAAACCAAGGAACCAATAGTAAATTTACATGTTTAATTGGGACAACATTCCGCTTAATTGGGACAGTAAATTTAAGATCACAGTACATATTATGTTACACATATTCTCAAGAAAAAATATGTACAAAGAATTTAATATTACAGCGTTATTTTATGCAGGAAGGAAATGAAGGGAGCCGCACTGAATACCTGTGCTGATTTTGTAGAAGTGAAATGTTACAAAAACAAAAGACAGACTACACTTGACGCATTTTTGCATTGAATTAAATTGTATGTACCTATTTATTATTTTATTTTGGAATTTATTATTATTTTTTCTTAAAAGTTTATATTATTTGGTTATATGTAATTTATAGTTTTGACCAAGAGTTTATAAAGTAAAATTATTGAAAGAAAAATATGCATTGTTTAATTTTATGTGAAATTCTCTTAATTGGGGCAGCCGCTTAATTGGGCCAAAATGCCTAAGTCCCGATGTGTCCCAATTAAGCGGAATCGACTGTACATACATAGAGATAAAAGTATGTTCCTGACAGGGTTGCCAGATTGGGCAAGGATAGCTTGGTAGCATTTTGCGCTGCATTTTGTTAAATTGCGCTAGGCGCTAATTTAGGCGTTAGAAAATTTATACTATGCGTATATTGGGCGTTAGACTTTCAGCGGATAAAATTTTAGATTTTAGCTAGTATAGGGTAATAAATTAAAAATCCCAGCGCCACGCAGCTCAATTTTTAACTTCAATAGAGGACAGTGACGTTTTCAGGGAGGGGGGCACGTGTCCAGTGAAATTCGACAAGTCAAGTGGATATTATTATATTTAAATTTATATATGGACCGCCTCAATATGGGTTCGTCAACTTCAGACAACATTACAGGAGATTCATGATACCAAAAATATTGAGAAACACTGATCTATATCATAAAATTGCAGTGGCGCAGCCAAGGGGGGGGGCGACGGGCCTGGGCCCCTCCCAGGACCAGCAGATTACACGGCGCTGCCCGGGGAGTTGAAGATAAAATTTAATCACAACAGTAGTTAATATTTCAATTACTTCATTGTAAACAATATTGGCAGTTTCTTTTTTTTTTTTTTTCGTATAAATAAACATTTTTTTAAGATTGCCTACTCTTGATAAAGTGACATAATTATTGTTCAAGTGAAAATTCATCACTTTCCAAATATGCTCCAACGAATTATATGAAGGGGAGCGTTGATCCTTTTTCCCCCTGACACATCGACTAAAATATTCGCCCAGTCAAATGATAAAACTGTTTTAAACAACTAATTACTCGATTCAGATAAGATAAAGTGGAAATCTGACTTCGGTATAACCTTCAGAATGTAATTTTAAAATGACACCTCAAACGTGAATAGAGTAAAAATAGTAGAAACATAATAAAGAGAGTAGTTTTGGAGACAATAGCGCTCTTAAAATCGGTATTTGGTTTTATTTTGTAGATAAATGTGAATATCAATATCTTCTTAGGTATTTTTGAAATTATAATGTTTTACACACATAAAGGACTGATATAAGTTGTACTGAACAACAGTGGCGTATTCAGATGGAGGGGGGGTCCAATGAAATGAAAATTTAACAATTTTATCATAATCGTACAGCAAATTAACTTATGTATTTTACAATAATAATAAACTATATTTTATTATGATTAGTGTTGAAATTAACAGAAAATGCACATTTACATGTTGTTTTTAGGTTTTCGTAGGTATAGGAAATCCTTATTCCACAAATTCTATCCGTCACATGAGTCTGTTCGTTCTGTACAAATTGTGACCAAGCGGCTGATTTAGAGAACTGAACATAAGTAAGAGAAATATTGAGAATTCAAAAATATATCCCGCGAAAAATACAAATAAATATGTATTTATCGAAGAAAAAATCAAGTGAAAGTTTTAACAATTACATTTTTTTATCAACAAATAATGGAATTATTATTTGATATAAACATCAATATCCAACAGCAGGGGTGTCGAACTGATTTGGGTCGCAGTCTATTTTACATACAAAATGATAAGCAGTGACGGAACTTTAAATATCCTGATAGTTGAAAAGATGGCGAGGGTTAATAATTCTAAGGAGCAGCGCTCCGAGAAAAAAATTAATTATGATGTAAAATGTAAACCTTGTGGTAAAAAAGTGGTAAATGGTGTAATTTGTGTGGACTGTGGTGACATGTTACACTTCAAATGTGCAAATATAGTGCCCAATAGAGAGGAAACCCCCACAAATTGGGTATGTACAATTTGCGAGGGCAAAAAATCCAAGGCGAAAATCAACACCCAAATTTCTCCTGAAGATTTCAATAAGTATGAATTTGCTGCTTTGAAAAGAGAAAATAAGTTGTTAATAAAACTACTTGAGGAAATGGAGGAAAAAAAAATTCTTTTAAGGGAAAAAATTAATTTCCTCACAAATTGTAAAATTTCACCGCCAGATGACAGTTCTACCAAATCTGTCATCGCAGCTGTCAAAAATTTGCACGTCATGTCCGACGATGCAAACCAGAACGAGCAGCAACCTTTAATACCGGCAAACAAAAACAAGCAGGTTAATAAGGCTGGCCCCAAAGTTAAAAATAAACAATCACCACGTGTTAATGGCGACCAGAAGGAAACTAATACTAATTCTTCCACCCAAAATGACAATACTAACCAACTTGTAAAACCAGATGATGGCTTTATTATGGTCCAAAATAAAAAACATAAACGGCAACGCAATAAACCGATTATAGGATCTAACAAACAATCTGATGGACTGCAAGCGGCACCTAAAAAGGCTTGGTTCTTCGTAGGACGACTACTTACCAGTACAAGTGAAGAACAACTCAGGAATTATGTACGTTCAAAATTTCCGAACGAAGAAATCAGCGTATCCAAAATAGAAACACCAGGCACCAACACTTGCTTCAAACTTGGTTGTTCTTATCACTCTAAGAAGCACATTGAAAACCCGCAATTCTGGCCGAGCGGTGTTGTTATCCGCCAGTATATTTTTAGAAGAAGATCCTCACAACACAACACTGAATAACTCTACTTTAAAAGTACTGCACTTAAACGTTCAATGTTTAAAAAATAAGGTAAGCGCCTTGGAGGCATACGCATGTGACAATGACGTTGATATACTATGTATCAATGAACATTGGCTGTCCGGACAGGATTATACCTACTACAACATTCCGGATTATAAACTAGCCAATATTTATTTCAGAACCGAAATTGAACACGGTGTTGCCATTTTTATTAAATCAAATTTAAGCTACAAAGCCTTACCTTATTTTACTAACATGTCAAAAGAGCAAATCTGTGAAATTGCAGCTATAGAAATTAAAGATTATAAAACTATAATTATTACGTTGTACAGATCACCTGTCGGAAATTATGATGATTTTTTGAATATTATATATAATATACTTCATTTGTGTCATATTAACTTTAAAAATCACATAATCATCTTGACAGGCGATTTTAACATAGACTTTAAAATTAAAGATAATTTATATCATAGTCTATTTAATATTGTAACAAGTATGGGTCTACATATAACGCATTATGAGACTACAAGATACGCGCACAGCGGCAGAGGTACGTGTCTGGATAACATCCTGACAAATACTCATGATTATAGGGTACAAATTAAAAATCCTGCTATTTCAATTATCATCTAGGGGTATTTTTTGATATAAAAATTACTGGCGATTCTCAGCAAGCACACATTATCAAATCTGTGCAACAAAGAATTTTTAGCAAACATAATTATGAAAATTTTGTAAATTATTTGTGTAATTTTGATTGGAAAATGTTGTTTACCGATCTTGATACGAACAATATGTTTAATTTATTTTTCACCATATTCACGAATGGATTGAACATACATTTTCCAATCAAAAATATTAAGAAAGTGAACAGAAAATGTTGTAATGTTAAATGGTATACTGACGAGCATCGGAAAATGAGGGATTTTCTCATCTTTCTTTTAGACATCAAGTCACCACAGGCAAGTTAGCTATACAAAATATATAAAAAGGACTACAAATCTGCCCTAAAAAAAGCCAAAGTAGAAGCATATAATGAATTTATAATAAAATCTAGTAATAAGAACAAAGCCATGTGGTCCGTGATACGCCAGGAGACAGGAGGTAGTATGGACAAGAGGTCTACAGTTAACAGTACTTTAAATGCAACCGAACTCAATACTTTTTTCACCTCTGTTGCTAATAAAATTGTGTCCACGCTGCCACCTGCCGACGGATGTTACAACGCACTGCTTTGTAAAAAAAATATTAATAATAGTGACAGTTTGTTTATGGCCCCGGTAACCGAGGTGGAAGTTGATAATCTGATTCACAGTTTTTCTAACAACCAAACTTTTGATATTCATGGTATAAACATGAAATTAATTAAACAAGTCGCGCCTGCGATACTTGAACCGCTGACTCTGATTATCAACTCATGCTTCTTATCGGGCGTTTCCCTGAAAAATTAAAAATGGCAAAAATAATACCGGTTTTTAAAAAAGGTAACAGTAACGATTCTAATAACTATCGTCCTATTGCTATTACACCGACCTTCTCTAAAATAATAGAAAAGGCTATAAAAAATAGATTGGTAACTTTTTTTGAAAAATCAAATTTTTTTGCTGTGAACCAGTTTGGATTCAGGGTAAACCAGTCCACATCTAAAGCTGCTCTAGTTTTATTAAATAAAATAATGGACAATATTGAAAAGGGTTTGCACGTTGCAGGATCGTTTTGTGATTTGAGCAAAGCGTTCGACTGCGTGTGCCCTGAAAAACTAGCTATAAAACTCCAATATTATGGTGTTAGAGGAGTAAATTAAAACTAATAATGGACTTTCTGTCGAATAGGCAGCAATGTGTTCACTTCAATGGTGGCTGGTCGTCGGCAATGAATATAGACATGGGAATTGGACAAGGTACTATCCTTGGCCCTTTCTTATTTTTAACTTATATTAACGACCTACCGGACAACATGGCAGCCATGACTGTACTCTTTGCCGATGACTCGTAGTTCATTGATGAAGGGGTGAATGTGAACAATGTCAAAAGGGCACTAAGTGACACTCAGTCTCAGGCCTTACAATGGTTCACAAGTAACGGCTTAAGTTTAAATACTGAAAAAACAAAAACAGTAGTTTTTAGTCTAAACAGACATTTGTACAACACTGAACTTCACTCGGATGCCACTGTAAGGTTCCTTGGGTTCCACTTGGAACTCACTTGGACTCACTTGGCAAGAGCACATAAACCACGTGTCCAAAAAACTCAACAGTGTTGTATTTATGTTAAAACGACTGATGTTAACGGTGTCAACGGAGATTGTCAGAATTGCGTACTTCTCCTTTTTTCAATCTGCCATTAGCTATGGCATTGAGATGTGGGGTGCGTCTACTGGCTGGCAAAGAATTTTTATAATACAAAAACGAGCCATCAGGACTTTTGCTCAAGTTTCGCCGCGCACATCATGCAAGCTAATTTTCAAGGAATACAAAATTCTGACAGTCCCGTCTTTGTATGTATTACATATACTAATGTATATAACGAACACTGAAAACGACATACTAAGGCACAGTCAGATTCATAAGTACAACACTAGGAACAGAGAACTTTTTACCATTCCTAGGCATAGATATAGTGCATCTAGAAATCTACCCTTAATTGAAGGTATCGGTCTCTATAATGCTCTGCCACCTGTGCTCAGAAATAGCAGCGATGTCAAATTCAAAAGAGAACTAAAAAACATACTGCTTGAAGGAGCGTTTTATAGCGTCTCTGAATTTGTAGATACGATAAATGCTTATACTTAATGTAAAATTTTGAAACATATTATTGTTTGACCTAAGTTACTGTATATTAAATGTACAATCAGCTTTAATAAAAATGATTTGATTTGATTTGATTTGAAGGGTTTTTTGACATTTTTTTATAAACAGAAAAGGGGAAGAGAGTATATTTTACATTTTTAACTATATTTTTCCCCTAAATAAGCTCAAGTGATTTTGATTACCGCTTCAGGGGCCATAAAAAATAAGGTTCAGGGCCGTACGCGGCCCGCGTGCCCTCGAAATTTGATTCGGCCCTCCCCAAGACAAAATCCTGGCTGCGCCACTGTCAAATTGTATTTCGTTTATTATATTCGCGGACCAACTACGTATATAACTAGAATATAGTTATTTTTTACTAATTAACAAAAATCAGCTTGATACAAGGGTCATGGCAAAATTTTCAGCCAGGTACTCTATGTAAGCTTGATCCACCCTTACTTGACGGGTCACAAAAAAATATATATTTCGGGCCGTATGCGGCCCGCGATCCAAGCCCCTCCCCTCTCGTTCTTATATATAAGCATCATAAGTGCCTCCCCTAACCATGATTCCTGGATACGGCACTGATATGCACGGATATTTTTTTGGTATTTTATATGTTAGGTTAGGTTAGGTTATTTAAACATTTGTGTACACTTATTTGTTGATCAAACGACAAAACAGGTTCATAAAGTATTGTAAAATATACAGGGGCGCACACAATGGGGGGGTCCAAGGGGTCCGGACCCCCCCCCCCGTACAGTGAGAAGTGAAGACTTTTTTTGCTCTTCACTTAAAATTTAGAAGTGAGGACCTTTTCTTTTTGCTCTTCACTTAAAATTTAGAAGGGAGGACCTTTTTTTGCTCTTCACTAGAAATTGAAATTTTGCCCTGTGTTTATAAAAATTATGTATAATTGTACCCCCCCCCCCCCAAGCTAAAAATCTGTGTGCGCCCCTGAAAATATATTTATTTCTATAATTTTAGCTTGACAGCTGTGTAACAATAACTTTGAATATCCTCTATCGAAGTTAAATATTGACCGCCGTGGTGTTGGGACCTTAAATTTATTTCTCTATAGCACTGTTCTTCAACCCCTGGTCCGCGAAATATTTCGACCGAATCTTGCAGATGCACACTTCTATTTACGAGTATATAGCACATTTTTTTAGTCGACGCAGAAGCTAACTTTTGTCTGAACCATTATTTATTTAATATTTACTAGCCCCAATACAACGCCTCCCGCGGCTATTTTTCATACTTCTGAAGAAGCTAGTTCTTTTGGATAGTCGCTTATAAGAGGAAGATATAGAAATGTTTCCACTTTTGGAAGAATTTTTATTGCTGCTGATGTCAACCAGAAAGTCATATTCAACATAATTAGTCAACATTTAAGAGCATTAGCTGAAAATTTTAATAATTATTTCTGAAAACGGGGATCCTCGTAAAGGTAACCTCTGGATTAATAATCCATTCTTGAAAGATATAAAGTCATGTGAAAAAGAAAAGCTGATCGAGTTGTCTCCTGATGTCACTCTGGTGTCCCGACATAAATTGTAATTATTGTCTCAATTTTGGAATTCGCTAGAAAAATAAATAAATTTTTCAAACCTGAATAATATGTTATTGTTCAAGTGGTACACGCTAGAGGTCTGCACGGGCTCGGGCTTGGCCCGTGGGCCGGGTTCGGGCCGACTGACAAGTATTATATTCGGCTCTGGCCGGGCCGGGCCGGAGAAGAACAATAATACCTTTAAATAATATATTTTTAAACCTTCGTTAAAAAATATATATTTTTTTTAATTTCTAGTTTTATAATTATTACAAATTGTAAGCAATTTTTGTATCAGAATATTTTTTTAACAAGGTTTATTCGGGCCAAATTTAAAATTTTGTCGGGTTCGGGCCGGGTAGATGCAATAATTGTATTAATATTTTCGGGCTCGGGCCGGGCCGGACTGGAAACATAACGGGCCGGGCCGGGTAAAGGTGGTCCAAAATAGGCCCGTGCAGACCTCTAGTACACGCATCGAGGGGAAGTGTTAGATATTTAAATCAGGTGCGTTTGGGTTTACATGTTTAGATATCATGCGTTTAAGACGATTCACGGTAAGTTCATCGAAAATCAATTCATAGAAAATCAATTCATCGAAAATCAATTCATCGAATATCAATTAATCGAAAATCAATTCATCGAAAATCAATTCATCGAAAATCAATTCATCGAAAATCAATTCATCGAATAATCAATTCATCGAATGATCAATTCATCGAAAAAAAATATTTTGTAAATATTTGAGAGGAATGCCGAGGGGATCGAAAAGCCAAAAAAGCAGTGGTCAATAAAAGTTGACAGACTACACTTATTCAATAACTATCATACTTGGTCTATTAATAATTTTTAAATTTTCCATTCAGAAAATACGCCAGGTAAAAGATACCTGTTGGATTATTTTGAAATCGAACAGGGCTCCTTAGATCAGAAAAACCCGGTTAATGGGATCATAAATGTACTTAAGGCGGCGCACAACCCTATAGCTCTCAATATTTTCTTATACAAAATTAATTATCCGAAATAAAATTAATAACAATCTATATATCAAAATTTGCAGCGAATTCTTATCTATCTAATAGGATATTTTTAATTGTAGAAAAAACTGTAATGTAATTGTAAATAAGCAAATTGCATTATAGACGCCATCTTGTAAACCAATTGACGCATATTTGCGTACGATGTGGCAAATTGTAGCTAAATCTTCCTTCTACAAATATGTTTATAGCTATTTTGCTCTATTGTGAAAATTATTTATAGTTATTGTACTTGGTAGTCTATTTTTGCCGCCATCTTGAATCCGCCGCGGTTTTCAAAATAGATGTTACAAGAAAAATGATTTAATCTTCGTAAAGAATACGTGTACCAAGTGGCATTCCATTATCATCAAGTATAATATTTTTCGACGAAGGTTCTAAACTATAAGGAATCAAGTCGAAAAAAATGTTGACGTATTATTTGAACATTTCTACACAAATCTATGTAAATATAAAAGTTATTTGAAACCCACAAATAGATTTAAAAAATTACAGAACAATATCGCTGATGCCTATTTTTAAGTTATTGAGCGATAATATTTTTACAATAAATGTTTCTGCAATTAAAAATATCTTATTAGATAGATAAAAATACGGTGCAAAATTTGATATGTAGATTAATACTAATTTTATTTTAGATTTTTAGTTTTGTATAAGAAATTAGTAACCACTGGGGGTTATACGCAGCCTTAATACACCCATTCTTAAAGGATTATAAAAATGGTATTTCCCCATCTGTTAAGTCTTAAGGGTTTTGTGTTATGTACATAGTTTTACTATTCATATTTACTATACCACACATGATTTGTTCAATGTACAGTGATTCTAAACATGTGGCATTGTTATGTTAGTGTGAGTTTGTTTTGTCATTAAACTAGATGATGGGTAGCTCGCTTCGCTCGGCTTCTTCTAACCAAACCCTTACTAACCTAACCTAACCTAAGATAGTGTTTTGACATTAAACTAGAAGATGGGTAGCTCGCTTCGCTCGGCTTCTTCGAACAAAACTCTTACTAACCTAACCTAAAATAGTGCTTTGTCCTTAAACTAGAAGATGGGTAATTCGCTCCGCTCGGTTTTATACTTTTACTAACTAAACCTAACCTAATTACCTTGTTTTTAGGCGCATAGTACTTTATTTTCCCCCATATTAGCCCAATTAAAATGCGTATCATTGTATATGAATTTATAAAAATTATTTGCGTGCAATTGCCCATATCCTGTCTTATTAAACCTTAAAAACAAAACATTTATATCTTTTATTATATAAGTTTTCTTATTATATTTCTTTATTTATATTTACAAAATATTTTTTTCGATGAATTGATCATTCGATGAATTGATCATTCGATGAATTGATTTTCGATGAATTGATTTTCGATGAATTGATTTTCGATGAATTGATTTTCGATGAATTGATTTTCGATGAATTGATATTCGATGAATTGATTTTCGATGAACTCGTCGGTTACCGTTTAAGACCGATGCCTGTATCACACAAAATGCTGAATTAGCGTCTGGACCGCAGACAATAAGCGATTGTATTTTTGTGTGATTTAACACACATAACAATCAGTATGTCAAGTTTAACCGTTGTGTGTGGTCCAACGTGAGTGTGTGTCATATGTAGTTATTATTAATATCAGTTAACAATACATAAGTTTACTCAACTTGTGTTATATTGTGCTTACGCGAAACCACCCTGTGCAAATCCTAACGTGGTAGCAGAGCGTGGTTTAAAAACGATTTAAAGGCTAAATCGGACATAATACTGTGCATTGGTGCGACGGAACTGAAACTTGTTAAAATCTGTGTTACATCGCGCGCGGTTTGGACAAAGTTGGAAGAATATTATTCATCCAAGGGCCCTGCTCGTAAGGCTACCCTGTTGAAACAATTAACCCTTTTACGGATGAATGAAGATGAAGATGTTTATGACCATGTCTCAAAGTTTTTTGATGCCGTGGATAAGCTCGGAGAAATGGAAATTGACATAAACCCGGATCTACTGGCCATCATGCTACTGTACAGTTTACCGTCATGTTTCGAAAATTTTAGGTGTGCAATCGAATCGCGCGACGAATTACCGTCACCGGAGATTCTTTGCATTAAAATAATTGAAGAAAGTGATGCACGTAAAAATAAAAATAAAAGTGACACCGCGAATGAAACAAAGTACATGGCAGTACTCACAAAAGAAATTTAATAAATCGCGTTTCGCGCATAAAGAAAAGTACACAAAATCGGACGATCGCGATAAAAATGAAGTGTTTAAATTTCGTTGCCATAATTGTCGGAAAATCGGCCATAAGCCGCGGATTGTAGATCTCGTGAAAAATCGAAACAAGATGTTAAAAGTGTGGGAAACGTTATGTACACTGCGGACGCTTTTCACGTGGGAACAACGCATCATAACGCGAGATGGTGTTTAGATAGTGGCGCGACATCACATATTTGCAAGGAAGCTAGGGACTTCGTAGATCTTACCAGTGCAAAAGGAACATTGAACATGGCGAGCAATCATTCTTCGGACATTGTTGGAAAAGGAACCGCATCGCTATTAGCGGACATTTACGGTGATACTAAAAAACTTTCAATACCTGAGACTTTACATGTGCCGGATTTACGCAAGAACTTACTATTGGTCGGAAAACTTACTAACAATGGTGCTAAAGTGATTTTTAAGAAAGACATTGCATTAGTTTACGATCTAAAAGGAATAGTGAAGCTAGTTGCCGATCGGATTGGTGACTTGTACTACGCGCGCGAAAAACAAACGAACGAGACCGGAGAGACACGAAGCACAGCTCTTGCCGTGAAGAATTCTTCCGAACTGTTGATGATATGGCACCAACGCCTAGGTCATCTCAAGGTAGCCGACGTAGCCGCGAATTAATAAAGAACGGTCAAATCTCAGATATGGACCCTGCGCGAGTTATTGACAAATTGGATTGCGATGTATGTCACCGTGGTAAAATGACACGGAACGTATTTCCAAAGAAGTCAGAACGTGAATCAGAAATGGTGGCTATTATACATTCCAACGTGTGTGGACCCATGCGTGTCGAGTCGCTTGGAAAGGCTCGTTATTTTGTCACATACATCGACGATAACTCGAGATGGTGTGAAATACGGTTCGTCAAATCCAAGGATGAAGTTGCTGAAATAACAAAAGAAGTAATTTCTCTGATGGAAACCCAAACCGGAAAAAGGGTCAAATGCCTACAAACAGATAACGGCACGGAATACACGAACAAGCAAGTTGACGAATTCCTTAAAAAGGAGGAGATCACTAGGCGATTGACAGTCCCGTTTACTCCTGAACAGAATGGGATCGCTGAAAGGAAGAACAGAACTCTAATGGAAATGGCAAGATGTCTACTCATCCAAGCAGATCTTCCACCAAGTTTTTGGGCTGAAGCAATCAGTACTGCGAATTATATACGAAATCGTTGCCCTACCAAGAGCCTAACTGGTCTAAGTCCAATAGAAGTATGGACGAGAAAGAAGGCCGACTTAAGTCAAGTACAAGAATTTGGGTCAAGAGTATATTTTCTAGTCAGAAAACCAGGACGAGGAAAGTTGGAACCAAAGAGCCTGGACGGAATATTTCTTGGATACGCTCACCGTTCCAAGAGATTTAGAATCTGGCTATCAAAACAAAGAAAAGTAGGAATTTACAGAGACGTAAGGTTCTCGAAGACCGAAATCGACAAAGGAAAAGAATTCACAGACTTCATACTCAAGGAGATGGATGAAAGAAAAGAAACAGTCGAAATAGAAATCAAGGAAACTGAAGATGACGAGAATGCCGAGAATGAAGTACAACCCATCGATGTACCAGCAAATGTTTCCGCACCTCCACACCGAAGAGGTCGTGGTCGCCCTAGAAAATTGCGAACAGGATCACGAGGAAGGCCCCGGCTTGAATACACAAGGCCACTGGAACCTCAAAACAATTCCACTGATTTGGAAGAAATCGAAGAAGAAACAAACAATGATGAAGAGTCGTCTCTCATTGCTGAAGTTCCACTAGTTACTGCTTTGAAAGGACCGGACGCCGAAGACTGGCATGACGCTATCTCCTGTGAACTTAGATCAGTCATAAAAAATGTATGTGAAGTGTGAATCTTCACACATTTCTGGGTTTTGCAGGTATTTAGTAACTGAATGATGATTATTTGGGATGCCAAAACAAATTTCATGTCAAAATATTTTTTTATGAATTTTAATTCGAATGCCTAATAACATTATTTAAGTTTCTAAATATGTGCAGTATTTTATTTATACAGCAAGGTTCAGTAAGATTTTTAAAATTGCGCCTATGGCTTCCATTGGTTGCTTATATCATAAGTCCCGCCCTCTGATTTCGTCAAACAGAATTAAATTATAATTTCAACACTTCCCACTGGTTATTAAATTTACGGTTTTAAAAAATAAATGCAACATTTACCAAAATATAACTAGAATTTTCACAAAATAATTTAAACAAAATAAAATGCAAAAAAAAAACAGAAAAAAATAAAATTAACAGGATTCGAACTCTGCAACGTGCGCACTGCAAATTACAAAGTGCATCACAAAACCAACTGAGCTACCAGAGTTACTGATCTGGAGTGTTACATATATGTTACAAATATTTAACATATTTTAGTTAAACACAAAAAATGCGTTATTTTCCGAAAACATAATCTGATCAAAAATTCCTGTTGTACTATTCCGGTTCAGACCAATGTTAATTACTTAGAATTTTTTCAGATTTTTGGTTTAAACCATCTGGGCTACAGGGTGTGGGACAAAAATTTTTTTGCACAATTTTGGCAAAAATCGCATCAAAATAATTTATTTTGCAAAAATAAAATTTTGATCGTTAATCCACGTACTAAGGGCTTTCATTTGATACCCTATTCAGAATTTTAAAAAAATATATTTTTTTTTGATGAGCACATATTTGTTTATATTTTTAGGGGGATATGTTTTTTAGATGTTTTAGTATTTTTCCTATGTGAGGGTCAAAGAGTTGTATAAGCATGCCAAATTTCAACTCTCTAGGTTTAGCCGTTTGGCTACAATTTTTACCGAACAGACAGACAGACAGACAGACGACAAAATGACGGTATACGGTTTTTTTGGTCATACCTACAAAACCCTAAAAACGATACATGGATATTGGTCGACCGCCCCAAAGACCAGCGTGTTATCGGAAGCCGAATTGTACTGCGAAACAAATATAAAGCAGATGGTAATCTAGAAAGGTGGAAGGCGCGTCTTGTTGCACAAGGTTTCGCTCCTGTTGCCCGGACAAGTTCCATCAGAAGCTTAATAAGCCTTGCTGCTCAAGAAAATATGAAAATTTAGCTCGACAGCTCGACGTCACAACTGCCTACTTAAACGGAGAATTGGAAGAAGATATTCACATGGAGCTCCCGAAATTGCTACCAGAAACTTTGAAAAGAATGTGAGAAGATGCTTCAACTACATAAAGGTGATAAAGTATGCAGACTGAAAAAATAATTATACGGCTTAAAGCAAGCTGGAAGAAATTGGCATACAAAGTTAGACGACATTCTTGGTAAGTACGGAGCTGTACCAACCCATGCATCTACCGTATTAACAGAGGAGAAAACACCATACTCATTGCCATCTACGTAGACGACATTTTGGTCGTGACCAAGAAACGTAAGTCTGTTGAAAATTTAGTGTCACACCTAAGACGTAGTTTAGAAGTCAAAGACCTTGGAGAAACAAGCCACTGCTTAGGAATAGAATTTCTAAGGAAGTAGGGGAAGATAATCCTGATCCAGAAGGGTTATATACTTGATATCCTAGGACGTTTCGGGATGTCAGACTGTAAGCCCGTAAGTACAACGATACTACCGAATCTACTTCCCGAAAAGAAACCAACGGATGAAGATACAAAGCTGCCGTATTGCGAACTAATTGGGGCATTGTCCTACCTGGCTACCACTACGAGACCCGACATCAGTTTCGCAGTAAGTTATTTGAACCAATTTAATAATTGCTTCGGACATTCCCACTGGATAGCGGCAAAGAGAGTGCTACGCTATTTGAAAGGAACGACAGAATTAGGTCTGTCATATGGCCCTAAATCAAAGACATTGGAAGGCTATGTGGACGCCGACTGGGGAAATTGTCCTGTTGACAGGCGTTCATTGGATTCGTTTTTACGTTAAACAACGGTCCATTGTCGTGGGAATTCAGAAAACAGAAGACAGTCGCTCTATCCTAAACTAAAGCGGAATATACACATATGGGGTTGAGCGAAGCAACCAAGGAAGCGTTATATTTACGCACTCTTTTACAAGAGCTCGGGGCAAAAGTAAAGGAACCAACAACACTTTACAACGACAACCGTGGAGCCCTAAGTCTAGCTGAAAATCCCACCATTCACGGAAGAAGTAAACACATCGACGTGCGATGTCATTTCATTCGACAAGCCGTGAATGATAAGCTGATCGACCCCAATTCCTTCCGAGTGAAGATATGGTCGCGGATTTCTTAACGAAAGTACTTCCAAAATCCAATCATACTCGCTGTATGAATTCGAAAATTTTCAAACCTGAATAATATGTTATTGTTCAAGTGGTACACGCATCGAGGGGAAGTGTTAGATATTTAAATCAGGTGCGTTTGGGTTTACATGTTTAGATATCATGCGTTTAAGACCGATGCCTGTATCACACAAAATGCTGAATTAGCGTCTGGACAGCAGACAATAAGCGATTGTAGTTTTGTGTGATTTAACACACATAACAATCAGTATGTCAAGTTTAACCGTTGTGTGTGGTCCAACGTGAGTGTGTGTCATATGTAGTTATTATTAATATCAGTTAACAATACATAAGTTTACTCAACTTGTGTTATATTGTGCTTACGCGAAACCACCCTGTGCAAATCCTAACATAAATAAATACATTCAATAATTTCATAGTACTGTGACGCTAACAGCTTTCTAGCTCCGATCCCCACTAGTTTATCACTACTGCCTACGCACCGCTACCCCTTTACAAGCCTACATTTGCACTTTCCTTGATGCTAGGATATAAGCAGCGCGACGTACACTTATTCAAAGGAAACTTGCAAATATTTATGAAACAATAGCATTCAATGTTCAAAATATATTTTAAAAAAAGCATTTTCACACCACAATTACTATGTTAAATACATTTTGAGTTCAAAAAAAGATTTTTTTAAATATTATTTTCAAGTAAGAGCTGCAGCTCCGGAGCGCGTACTCAGGAGCCGCCACTGAATTAGATAATTAAAAAAAAACATCGTATTAAATTTTTTTTAATACGATTTTAAATTATGAACTAATATTTCAAATCATTTTATAAAAATTATACTATTCAATTATGTAAAACAATTAAATCAAGTAATTATTGGCAAAGACCTTAGAGTAAATGATAATGCATCGAAATATTTTAAAGATGCAAGAAAAATGTATTTAAGGTTAAGATATAAAATATAAAGCCACACGGCGAGAACACCAAACGACCTTCAGGGATTTTGAAGCGGCAATTCGACTCACATTTTTAACATCAACCAGTTTAACCGGGAGACGGCGAGAATGTTGGGTTATATATTCACGAAAAATATAGACTCTGCCAAGCAAAGCATTATATCTTCCATTCAAGGAAACCAAATAACAAATTATAGTTGGGCTAATGGATGTTAGAAATTCATTGGGTCAGTTGGTCAAAACGCATGGAGATATGGGAATTGTTCGACGTCATTTCTCTTGACCACATTAATCGTGCAAAAGGGCAGGCAACTCCAATGAAGCCTCACAAGGGAAACAAGACCGCGAATGAGTCAGTTCAAATAAAGGAGGCCACACCAAAGGCCAGATCTACCCCGACAATCAGTTATTTTAAACGTAAACACAGTGGACATTTGGCAAATGCATGCAGAGTTCAACGAATGACCAAGAACGAGGTGATTAAGTAGAGAAGTTCCTGCGAGAGATTTCGGTCAAGAGGATGAAGGCAACAGCGCAGATTGATTTAGGTTTATCAGTCAACACCATCAAGAAGGCAGCAGTTGCGAGATAGAACCTATGGGAATACCCAGTTGATAAGAAACTATTCGGTTTCGGGGGTATAAATAGCGTTGTGCCAGTAATCGGTAAAGTGTATGCGAGGTTGGCCCTAGTCGAGGTAAGCGTTGATAATGAGTTTTATGTTGTCGCGGATTCGCTTAATGAATTTGATACTAGGGTCTTCGAGACGGACCATTGCCACATGGTATTTAGATGATGTTCTTATTTCTGCTAAGGACTGGCACGAAACGTTTGTAAAAATCGAAAGGGTATTCGATGCATTGAAGTCTGCCAAATCGACTTTATCTAACTGCAAATTCGGCATGACTTAAGTAAAACATTTGGGTTATAGGTTGACAGAAACCGGAAAATCGCCGGGTGAACATAAAATAGAAGCGGTATGTAACTTTACAGTTCCGGGAAATATTCACCGCCACGCGAAGATTCTTGGGTTTAGCGAGCTATTTTCGAAGATTATTCATAACTTCGCGATGTGAACAAAATCAGCGACCTAACGAGGAAAATTGAAAACTTCGTTTGGGGTGACGCACAGCAGAACGCGTTTGAGGATTTATGTAATGCTTTGTGTGCAATACCGGTTCTGAGACTGTTCAATGCTACGGCAGCTAACACAGCAGTGCACACTGACGTCAGTATCTCAGGACTTGCTGTAAATAAATGATATTTTACGACCGGTATTATATTTGTCGAAAAACACAACGTACGCGGAATCGCAATACTCCTCGAGCAAACTGGAATTTATGGGGATCGCCTACATCAGGCTTGTCCAACCCACGGGCTGCATGCGGCCCATGACATCTATGAATGCAGCCCAACGAAAAATCGTAAACTTACAAACTTTATAAGACTGCGATTATAGGTACCATTAATAACATTACAAATACAATTTCAACTTGCTATTAATTTATAAGCGATGTATTTTTTAATTTAATGCGTTCTTTAGAGAGAATTATAAAATCATTGTCATACTATATAATATATTAATTAGTATTAGTGTATTTTATGTGTGGCTCAAAACAACTCGTCTTTTTATAATGTGGCCCAGGGAAGCTAAAAGGTTGGACATCCTTGGCCTTCATGCTAAGACAAGTTAAGACCTTATTTGATCGGGATTAATTTTGTTTGTGTGAAGCAAATTATAACGGGATCGCGAGATAACCGCTATAATACCGCGAATTAAAATGATTCGCGGTTCTCAGTCAATGGCGAATATCTTGCAGATTCCAACGGTGTACGATAGTGCGCGGTGAAACGTACCTAATGCGTGTGCTATTGACTAACACTCGTCACTAAATGCATGAGTAAATCGGCTGGAAATGCTCCCCGACGCGTCATTAGTGGATTGAAATGGCGTCGGACCAACGCGGTCAGCCGGTAAACTCTTTCTCCTATTCTCCCTTGATCTCGGGTGGTCACCGACCCTGCGAGCATTGTTGTTTGCTGGTTTTTGCTCGCAGAATCAGGGATAATCCTTGGCCGTAGGCACCTACCTAGGCGATGGTATTGCATGTCTATGGTGCGGCATCTTGGAGTTGTCTCAATTTGGCTGTTTGTGAAATATTGGTGGGTGTGTAAAGAGCAAGAAAAAACACTATTATCGTTACACTGTATACATTTAGTTCAATAGGTCTCGCGCGTAATTATTACCGTAATAATTACGCGCCGAGAAGCGATACCAATTCCAAGCTTTTGAGAGTAGTTATTCCACCCAAAATACCCTCTGCTGTCGAGAAATAAGAATAGTCAGTCAGTGCCATCCGTTATGTGGCCATACAACTACATTTCGGTGGCAACTGCTTCGTTTTTGTGCTGAGCTGCGCATGTTTAACTATATAGAGTGCGAACTGCACATCAGTTCTGCTGCACAGCACATGCCAAGCGCACAACGTATGCCTAGCAACTTGTGGAACGACTAAAATGAAAAAAATGTTTTTTAATCTCTCGCCAATTACGTTAGAAATTGTTCATAACACATTAACTGAAAATATAAATATATATAAAACAAGGGTAAGAACATGCTTAATGTAATAACACCAATAAATATTATTATTATTATTATTAAGAATTGTGTAATGGACTAATACGAGACGCAAACAGATACAAGAAAAAAAAAAACAACCTGAGAACAACAGTTTGGCCCAGTATGGGTGAATTATCTCCAATTGGGCTACTCATTGCCTTACAATTGCGAAAAAAAAAAAATAATAATAGTAATTTACGACAGGCGACTTTTTAAGGATCCGGAACGATTCATCAATAACATGGAGGCGCACCTGGCGAGTTCCAACATCCTCGAGGATGGATTTATGGATGATATCGCAGATAACCTTACAGGGGAGGCGAGGAGATGGATAGAGCCGCTGAAACCAGAAACTGGATAGAACCGATAAAATAAACTCACGGTATTTGTCTGAAGAAATAGGCAGCTATAACTAGATCTGGTAATTATATACGTTTGTCTTACGAAAGTCTCTAGTTGGAAGTACGTGGATTATTTTTTCTTAAATTTACGAAATTTATGGCTTGTAATTTTTCCGGTCACTCTAAAATTGGAAGACATCGCTCAATTCGGACTACGTGCGGGCATGCATTAGCGTGCATTAGAGTGAAATTTGTTCCGATAAAAGGAACAAACTGTACTACATGTGTTTCTAGATTCTGCAATATATACCCATCGGCGGTCGTGCTACGATTAGGAACCACAACTAACTCGGAACGAGCCTCTATAGAAATTCCTCCCTATTAGATACTTTTATAGAGCAACAATATAAATAGTAGTGATACTCATCCGTGAACAAAATATTAGCCCAATCATCTACTGTCTTCATCACTGGCTGGTTTTCTTGTAAATTGTAACTTCGGTACTCTTCGGTAACCGCATCACGGAGACGGTTTCCAATAGTTTTTCTCGTTATTTGTACATTCCGAAAATTGGGAATGTCGGTTTGTAGAATTCGTGCTGCACAGTGTCGTCTCATTGCTGATAAGATTATATCGGTCATCTCCGGCAGTAGTTGCCTTCTTATGGCCTTGCCCGAGTTTTATTATGTATTGCTCACTCTCCCTTAACCGATTTACCACTCTCAATATAGTCTATTGTTCAACGCCGATTTCTCTAGGCACATATCTTTGACTTCGACTATTAACAACTAAGGTGACGATTCGAATAATTTCTTCGTGGCTGAAATGTCACTGATTACGAACAGGAGGTCTAATATTCGTGTCTCTAGATTGTTAGTATTAAAGAATAGTTTTTAGTTTTTAATTTAAGTTAAAATTAGACCATGTAGAATAATTATCCAAATTATGTTTTCCAATCATCCTTTAAAAAAGGGTTTTAAACAAGTTAAGTGTTGGGGCATGTGTCTAGATGATTGATTTTTCTTAATAAGTTACTAGTTAATCAGATAACATAAAATTTTGGACTAATGCAGTTGTTTTAGTAGAACACCATAGTGATGCGATATTTTTTTTGCGGAGCTTACATACGAATCCCTGAAAACACATTACTTTTTATAGTGCATCCAAAAACATTTCTTTATCGCATGGTGCAACTGGTTATATCCATAACATGATTTGGATGTAGCAAGTTCTGGTCTAGGAGAGCCAATATGTCATATCTGAGGGTCAGTTATCATATGATGAAAATCTCTAATTCTAACGATACTAATTTCCGCAGTTTAATAGTAGCAATCAAAATTTAATAGCTGTATATTTTAAATTCAAAAAGAACTGAATCATACATTTCAACCCCTAAATGGGTGAATATACATTCGGGGTGAATTATAAAAACCTTTGTATTTTCAGTAACGGAGTAAATTGGTTGCTTTTTATTCGATAGAGCGTCCCTTGACAAAGAGGCACGAAATTTGGGAGAAATCCTTCGTATCTCCTGTGCTTCTTGAGTTATAACATTACTTTCTGACATATAGGTGACCTTTTAAAATCTTGCGATAGTGTTTTGACAGTTTTCTTAAATTTCACTCCTATATTAGTATTTTTTGTTAGAAATAAGAAATTCGGAGAGTACATCCCTCAGTATGACGTAATAACCCACTAAGAAAGGATTTTTTTAAGTTCGGCCCCTATATGGTGAAAAGGAGTAAAATGTTTTTTCACGGATTCCTCAATATCTCTTAGAACAGATGAGATATCGACTAGGTTTTTGCTTACAAAGGTTACCCATACACAAGTTTAAAAACAAATTGAGGATTTTACGCTAATGAGACCATCAATATACCGTAGCGAAGCACTGGTTTTCAGCTAGTAAATAAATATATATGAAATGCCGTCTCTTGATAAGAAACAAGCGATTCTGGGTTCAAGGCCGGAAAATAATATTTAACACTATTGCTTACCATGAGGGGCATATAAAAATACATTTGTTTGTAATTTTTAAATTAAACAAGAAGGCCTGGGTGACTATAGAAATCTTCACACAATGATTTGTTTTATACTTTTGTCCAAAGATATTGTGAAGAACATAACCTAGAACTACTTAAAACAAACTAAGAATCAAAGACGTTGTTGGTGATGCCCCGGGCCACCCTCAGAATCTCTATATCCTTCAGACACTGGACCTTGTCGAAGTAGTTGACTTACCACCAAACTCTACTTCCTTACTTCCACTAATGGATCAGGGTGTAATTTTTAATATGAAGGCCTATTACCGCCCCTGCACTTCAGTCGTTTTGCGATGTCTAAAAATACCATATAAAGCTCGCATATGTATTTATGTTATATTATAATACCCCGGTATAGCGCTGTTTCGCTTAGTGTTGCATTTTTAAGAACTTATCTAGAGAGCAAACCTAATTATTACTGCATTTGCATAAAATTTTTGTTTACAGTTAAGCAGTTTGTTACAAACAGGCAAGTATGCTCACAATCCTTTTTGTGCACATATGTACCTATGTATGTACTGGGCAAATAATTTCTTAACACTGAAGGCGTCAATTTACATGCTTTCTGCAGTAAACAGAAATTTTATTGAAATGAAAGAAATTTAAAATTAATTTGCATACATTAAATGAATAGTAATAGAAAACTCGGTCCGCCTTTTTAAACTTTGTATTAGTATTTATTTTGTTATGAACATTTTATATTTATTTTTAAACTTAAACGTGAAAATAACGTATTTCTCCACTTAAATATAGTAATTAAACTGGAATATTTCAGGGTATTTTACAAATATCTCCTTGTTACATGACCATCGTTACATCAAAGAACGACTAATGTGTTTATAGCTCCATACAAGTTCTATATTAGTTTACTATTTATTTTTCTTATCCGTTCATTAACACGTGTGTGAAAAATATTTATATTTAGGTCTTATATGAATATGAATTGTACATAAATAAAGATTAAATGTAGTTTATTTTTAGTTGTTATGCAATTATTATATTACGACACAACTATATTTAAACAATTAGCTTATAACATAAAACCTAAAGCATATGATTGATTCGAGATCATTATACAATGTGATGTATCCTATAACTTCTACGTGGAGAAGAAACTACGTGTATATAATAATTGTCTATTATTTTTTCTAGAATATAATATATAACGGCATGTTTACGTGATGGGGTTCGATCTTGGAAACATTGTTATTTCAATTATAATTACATATTACAATTACCGACAAAGAAATTAAAGAAAATATGCAACAAAATCATAAATAATAAAATTGGATAATGATTTTTAAAAGATAATCCAGTCCGGACCGTGCAGTTTGCGCGGGCCCCTGTAATATGTACCGGCTTCCCCCGTCTCCCGATGCCCCTGACTATAGGGAAAAATTGCTAAGCGATATGACATCTGGTGGGATTTTAGGAACTACAGAAATAGACATTCCATCGCGCTTTTTTTTATAAAAAATGTTTGCATAAAAATATAATTGCATAAAAACAAGTATTAATATTGTAGCAAAATTACAAAAACCACCAGTAAACATTAAAATTCACGTTGTTTATATATAACGAATGTCTATTTTGAAGGTTCCAAGTATGCCACAATAGCGCTGCGATCTTAAAATACTTCCCCTATATTCCTTAAGTAGCAGAATTCGTCTATTTGACTGATATCTGTGTCATTTATTATTAATTAATTAAGTATTTGGACACTCATTATTTAATTTGTATTTACAAAAACTAGAAGAGAAAATCGGCATAACAGTGCCAGTTCATTTGTTATAACTCTAATTCTAATGCAGTAATTTTGACAAAATACGATATTTGGTAGATACCAAATATCATATTTTATCTAGTCTATTATTCATCTATGTAGGACCGACCACATGTAGATGCAGCGGGTGCTAGATACCCGATGCCCGGGTTTTATAGGGGTTCCTATTACGTTATATGGGGCCCCAGATAAAGATAATACAGCCCTCCGTCCTTCAAGTGTTCGGGGATGTATTGTTGCCCCCTGGAGCCATCCCCCAGCTCTCCAATGAAAAATTATTGAATTACATTGTGATGCTTATTTTATTTATTTATTTTTTCGATTAAATATCACTTAACAGAAAAAATTTATATAAAAAAAGTTGCTTATAATGAAGAAACGATCTTTTTCTCTTAATTTCAGTTTTTAATAAGATGTTATTCGGTTGGCTATGGAGAGCGCTACCTGTTTATAATATATCTCACTCATTTTTGACGTAGAATTTACGTTTTCCCGATCGTTTACATGGCTGACACTTAAGAAATTGCATGTAACATTTTGGCGTTACAAAAGAACTTGCTCACCATTGCTCATAGCAAAACGATATTTGCAAAAATTATATACTGTTTGAAAGAGCAACAAAGGCTGTATATAAAAATACACGTATCAAGGTCGTGCGCCATTCCTATTACTAACGAAGGAGAGGGAAGGAATTTCAAACGTATACTGTACGTTTGAAATTGGAGCTTGATGCAAAAATCCGCGCTCATACCTGGCGAATCGTCTCAGAAAGATAAGGTTTGATTCGTTTGATAGAAAATCGGTAACTTTACTCGAGTTTGAGTGAAATAAAAATCCTAAGTGTTGTAGGTTGCCTAAAAGTGAAGATACATACATTCGAGCTTCACCATACCTAAGAAAAACGTTGCTGACCGTGAGAGAATACCGCAACAGGTTTCAACCTAAGCCTTGGTTGAAAGCTGAACGTGAGAGTACAGAGCCAGAAAATCCGTAGAGCAATCTTCGACGTCTACGGTTTTTCCAGCATTGATGACACTGCAATCAAGAAAACAACGATAACGTCCATGACAAGTGCCATCGACATCTAAACAGCAAACTGTGAAATTTAATTTCTTTGTACAAATATTTAAAAAAATAAAGGCTTTAAACTAGCTCATTCATTTTTTAGACATAAATCACCAACGGAACATCCCCCCCCCCCCACCTCCGGTATTTTTACTGTACATTAAAAAAGTATACCAATCTACAAAAAAACGATGAAGTAGTTAGCTAGTTGTTAATACTATAATGGATAGTCGCTGCTGAACATGTATAAAAAAGTTTAACCATGTTTGACCGTGTTTAACCACTTGGTGACTGTGGAACAGGAAATACCTAATTGTAAAGATCTGGGAAGGAAGATTGACTTTTAGCAAGCCAATGGGAACACGCTGTAAAAGATGGAGGATATATGCTAACGGTAGATCTAGCTAGTAGTGGTACTTACAGCTATATTCAGTTGCGTAACTTGATACTTTTGCACCCTAGACAAGGTAAAAAACTTGCGTTCCCACGTGACCAAGCAGTGAAATTACTGCAACTTTTAAAAGTAGGTTTGTTATAATTTTCATATGCCACTTCCAGAGGTTCGTAGAACGAAGGGGGGATAATTTAAATCAGATAATATTTTTAATATGTGCCAAGTGCCCACCGGACCTTACTGCGCTGGATAGTCGCGCAAGTCGCCAACTTTTGCTTTTTGTGTGTGAGGACAAAAGTTGACCCGAATGACAGTGCCCAAGAAGAGGGAAATGGAGAGTAAGAGGAATTCTGAGAGATTCCTCTCTAAATATACCGAACATTCAAAAATAATCGTAAGATGTTTGAATTTAACGCGTTGTCGTGTTAGTAATTTCCATGTAACAACTTTTGTACATCTCATGTTCTTTGTCATTATCATTCGCATTCTTGCAAAGAGTCCTCGTCACTCTTATTTATTTATTTATTTTTAGCCAAATATACATACACTAATATGTACATTAAAGATACAACTAAAATTAAAATATATATGCCAAGAATCTTAATGTGTCACAAAAAGTATAAAGTACCTTGTGGTGACAATCCTATACAGTCCTATATATTTCTTTAACCACAATATAACGTAGTATGAGTGTAACAGTAACATATAATAACAATTTAATCATATAAACTATAACCAATAGCAATAAAAAAAAATAGTTAATAATAATATAAAAATATCATAATATAAATTAGTAATACAAAGAAAAATTAAACAAATGAAAGAAAAAAAATAACAATGTATAATAAACATAATAATAAAATTATAAAAGAGTGAAAAACAATATTAATAAAACAATACAAAAAACGGACTTAATTAGCTGTGTAAAATAGAATCGATAGTGGACTGAGAAATATTACTTAACCAGAGATTAAGATGTTTCTTAAACGTTAATTTAGAGAAATTTAAAATGTTAGATTTAATATTTACAGGAAATGAATTATACAATTTAGGAATAATAAATGCAAAATTTGATGTAGTAAATTTCTTTTTGACTTTACTATTCAAGCTGATTTTATTAGAATTGATTCTGGTATTGTACGTATGACCAGGTATGATCCATTCAAATAGACGGTTATGATTAACGGTGTCGAAAGCTTTGCACAAATCAAGAAATACAGCAGCACACGGTTTAGAAGAATCTAGATCCCTGTAGACATTGGAGATCAGTGAAGCAACTGCATCATGAGTAGATAAGTTACTACGAAATCTAAATTGATTATTCGACAAGATATTATACAGTTCTAAAAACGACTCCATTTTAAATTTTATAATCTTTTCAAAAATTTTAGAAAAATTCTAGTGAAATTGGTCGATAATTTTCCATCAAATTTTTTGGACCAATTTTATGTATCGGTTTAAAAAGTATTTATTAAAATTATTTGAAATTTCTAAATTATCCAATGTAGCCACGTTATTTAGATTTAATATAGAATGAACTATACACTCCGGTTTTTTAATATTTGCAGCTTCATTAGCAATATTCCATATCTTTCTACTATCATTGCTTGCGAGATCAATCTTATTTTTGAAATAATCCGATGTCGCCTTTTTGATTATAGTATTAAGTTTATTTCTAAACTTATTGAATTTAATCTTGTATTCTTGATTATCAAGATGTACTTTATACTGTTTATATAAGGAGTCCCTAGTTTTAATAGACTTTATTATACCCGCTGTTATCCAACATTTCCGTTTTCTTGCCCTATTTTTTTTTATAAATAGTACTCTGTTTAATTAAATCATTCAAAGTATCCAAAAATTTGTCGACCATCATATCAATGTCAAAATATTCATTGATGAAACTGAAATTAACAGAAAGCAGCTCACAAAGTTAATTATAATTAGTAACTTCCCGAATGTTATGTTTATCACTATTCATTTTATAAGTTCTAATATTTTGCTTGATAGACAGGACAACAGGATAATGATTTTTGATTTAAGAATAATGGGTAAAATATTGAAAACCGTAATTTTATTTTTTATTAAAAAGTGATCAATGCAAGATTTTGAGTTGCCCATTATTCTAATATACCCATTGATACATGATCTGAAACCAAATTCAGAAAAAAGATTAATATAATCATTACTGTCCTTATTATCAGATAAAATATCAATATTTATATCCCCAGCAAATATTTTAAAGAATTAGTGCAGTACTGCCTAAAATATAGCCTCAGAACTCAGAATAATTCATGTATTTTAATTTCATGAGATTTATAAACAGCTGTAATTGCAATTTTATCATTATTTTTAATAACAAAAGCTCTAATAAATTTAATATTACCTAAATTAATTATATCAACATGTGTGTGTATACCAAGTTATTTTTTGTATAAATAATTACTCCATCAGCCTTGTTAATACAACTGTAATTATAAAATATATTATAATTCGGAAGAGAAAAATCTATATTACAGTTCCATGTTTCAGTCATATAACAACATTGAATAAGTAATCAAAAAAAAATCCATGACACTTCAAGGCAATTAAAATTATGTTAAACACTTCTTATATTGGTCTGAAACACAGAAAAGTTTTTTAAACCATCGCCATTACACACAAAATTACTTATATTATTTTTACAATCATCTAGAGCAGTGTTTCTCAACAGGTGGTCCGCGGACCACCGGTGGTTCGTAGAAAAATTTTAGTGGTCCGCGAAAGGTTTTGTATATGTTTCTTGCAGTTATTTTGTTATTTTTATGCACATTTTTTATGTAAATAATTTATATTTTGTTTATTTTCTGTAACCTTTCTGTGATTATCTACAAATAAAATTAATATATTTAGTATCATATTAAATATATTTGTTTTCTTGCAAAAAATTAACCAACAATTATTAGTGGTCCGCGTTAGAAAATTATGTATTTTACTGGTCCGCGATGCGTTTTTGGTTGAGAAACAATGATCCAGAGAATAACAATTTTTCGTTAAAATATCATCAGTTTCAGTTCATCATTTAAATCACTGTCAAAAATCCATAATTAAACTATAAATTTAAATTATACAAAATAACACAAAATAATAAACTGAATTATTCCTGTAATTTTAAAGCCTCTAAGTCTTCAATTAGTCCAACTCTAATTATTCTGCTTCCCTCATTTTTTCTTACAAATATTTTACCCCATTTTGTCCATACAAATTTAAAGGCTTTTAATTTTTTGGCCTCACTAAGGATCATTTTATTATACTGAGTTAAACCTTCATTAATATAGATACGCGATTCAGGTCCAGAAAAGTTAAAAATTTTAGTATTTAATGTTTCGTGATTTCCAAATTTCTTTTCATAGTCTATAATTTTTTCTTTTGTTTCTGTTGGAACTCGCCCATCTTAAATAAACAATAAAGTTTTATTTTATTCAGGAGATGGCCATGTAAAAATAAGTGAGAGATAATGTTTGATTTTTGTTGTTGTTGTTTATGTTGCCACGAGAATATATGAACTATTATTTACAGTGAAAATAAAAAGGTTTCTTGAAAATTTGAAAAATGAGTTTATTTAGCGCAATATTAATAGTCAAGCTCACAGTCGGGTAGATTTTGGTGCTCTGATATAAGACTTGGTGACCCCGACGTGATCAACGGTGGTATTTATAAATATAGTGTTTTCAAGGGCAGTTTCTAACAATAGATAAATTAAGGAGAAACAGAAGACCGTTTAGAGTGGCACTCACTAAATCAGTAAATGAGTTGCTACAACTTGCAGAGAAGAGTAATTTCGATATGGTTCAAATGCAAGCACAATTAGAAGGTATGGTAAATGATTTTCAAAGGCTTGATGAATGGGATCAGAAAGTAATAGATGTTTTGATGGACGACGATATGCAAACAGAGGAAGCACAGGATAAAGAATTTTCCAGTATTGAAGAGTATCGGGCAAAATACAGATTAGCAAAATTAAAAGGTGAAAAATGTCTTTCAGAAGTAAATACAGGAGAATGCAGTCAGGTTGGTACATGCATTGTTGATACTAATGTCAAGTATCCTAAAATTAGTCTGAAAAGGTTCGACGGAGACCTGAAGGAGTGGCTAGGCTGGTGGGCCCAGTTTAAACATATACATGAGGACCAAAAACTCTCTACTGCAGATAAGGTTCAGTATTTACTCTAGGCTATGGTGAAGGGTTCTAAAGCATATCGTGTGGTGTCTAGCTATCCACAGTCAGAAGAAAATTATGGAAAAGCTGTCGAAGCCCTCCATCGTAGGTTTGGAAAAGAGGACATGCTAGTAGAGGTGTATGTTCGAGAGCTTCTTAAGCTTGTTATAAACAACAACAGACAATACTTTAGAGTCCCATTTACGTGCACTAGAAACACTCGGAGTGGCTAGTGATAAATATGCATCGATGCTGTTTCCCCTAGTTGAATCAAGTTTACTGGATGATATTTTAAAGGCATGGCAGCGTAGTCCTTGTACTAATGATAGCACTTTAAAAGAAGATAACCAGCTTACTTCATTAATGCAATTTTTACAAAATGAAGTTGAAAGTGAAGAAAAGATTAGTCTAGCAAGGGATGGATTTGATTATTTTAATAAAAATTCTACGCGACAAAAAAGAACAGAAGAAGGAATACCAACAGCTATGGGCCTACATGTAGGAAGCGAAAGGGGTGCTACCTGTATATTTTGTGAAGGACAACATATCAGTGCCAGGTGTGTGAAAGCACAAATTATGTCTGTAGAACAAAAAAGGGACAATATTCAAGAGCAAAAATGTTGTTATATTTGTCTAAAAAAGGGCCACATGGCGAAGAAGTGCAAGGCCCATATAAAATGTTGTATCTGTGGAAAAAGGCACTTCGTAGTATTATGTCCGCAGCTTTCGAGTGAAGAGACTAAGATTGAGTCCGGTAAGATGACTTAAGAAAAGGACAATGAGGTATCACAAGTTGTGGCTAACCATGTAAGTTCTAGTGAAGTTTTATTACAAACAGTCTTAGTAAATGTTTTAGGAAAGTTTGGAAAGAATACTGTACGCCTTTTGTTTGACAGTGGAGCTCAAAAAAGCTATGTTAAAGAGAGCTTTGCTGCATCAACAAGTTTAATGAGTACGGGAGTAGAGCACCTACAACAAACAGTATTCGGAGGTGAAACTACTGAGATAAAACCACACACCAGGTATGTTTTCACTTTGAAAAGTTTGGATGGCAAGGTACGTTATAAAATTAAGGCCCTCAGCCAGCCTAAAATATGTGGAAAAATACCTAGATTAACGAAAGGACCTTGGCTCAAGGAATTATCAAGGAAAGGTATTTGGATAAATGATTTAGAGACAGGCAACCAAGACAACAGATTCAAATTTTGATTGGTACTGACTTATATGGAAAATTTTTGACAGGAGTTTTACACCAACTGAATTGCAGTTTGACTGCTTTTGAGACGGTCTTTGGATGGACTGTAATTGGAGCACCGCCAAGAGCTGAACCTGAAACCTCAGTGGCGATGCTCGTAACCAACCTCCACGTGTCGGACACTGTAGCCGAGTTATGGAAACTTGAGACTTTAGGAATACGAGATCCGATTGAGAGTACTTCTAAAGAGGAGAGGGAGAGGTATTCGATGGAGTATGTTTTAAGAACGGTAAAGTTTACTGAAGGCCGTTATGAGGTCAGTTTACCATGGGTTTTAAGTAAATCGCAGATTCCCAACAATAGACAGATTACGATCAAACGATTAGAATCGACTACGAGCAAGTTAAAGATTATGAAACGTATCGATGAATATGATCAAGTTTTCGAACATGGTTAGATCTGGGTATAATTGAAATAGTTCCGAAAGAAGAACTAGAGATATGTGGACACTATTTACCACACAGGCCAGTATTTAGAGAAGAAAGTAAAACCACATCAGTGCGTCCTGTGTTTGATGCCTCGTGTAAGACAAAAAACACTTGTTCGTTAAATGATTGTCTGGAACGAGGCCCAAATATAATAGAACTCATTCATGCAATACTGTTGAAATTTAGAGGAAAGAGGGTTGGTGTCATTGCGGATATTAAAAAGGCCTTTCTTACAATAGGCATCATAAAAGAAGATTTTCTAAGAGACTTTCTAAGGTTTTTATGGTGGGAGTCTGGAGAGGTCAAGACTCTTATTGAATTTCGACATAAAAGAGTAGTGTTTGGTGTCAACTGTAGTCCCTTTTTGTTAGGTGCAGTTTTGACGTACCATTTGAATAATGCATCAGACCGTTTAAAAGATACTGCGAAATTACTCAAGGACTCATTTTACGTAGATAATTGTGTAACGTCAGTGGACACTCCTAAAGAATTGGAAGCTTTTCGTAAGGAATCGGTAGAACTTTTAAAGGGTGCCAATATGGAGTTGTGTGCGTGGGAACACAGTAGCATAACTGAAACGTTTTTTGAGAACAATACAGACTCTTCACGAGTAACCAGTGTTCTAGGACTAAAATGGGACAAGGTTGCAGACACTATTAGTTGTGACATTGGTAAGGTAAAAAAGGATGTTCTCACAAAGAGAGCATTATTGTCAGCTGTGCAAAAAATCTATGATCCAGTAGGTTTTTTAGCACCCGTAACATTGATTCCAAAACTACTGTTGCAAGAAGTGTAGGCAGTAAAAATGAGTTGGGATACAGAACTGTCCGCAGAGGTGAAAAGGAGTTTCAACGCTTGGGCTGGACAGATTCATATCTTGTCGGAAGTTTAAATACCACGAAAGATTTCAACTTCAAACGAGTGATCATCTTGGAGTCTACATGTATTTTGCGATGCTAGTCAAAAAGCATATGCTGCAGCATTGTTCCTTCGGTCCGAAAGTGAAAATGGGGTGAGTGTTCAGCTCTTGCAGGCAAAAGTCGAGGGTAGCCCCATTGAAGAAGGCAACTATCCCGCGATTAGAATTGCTTGCCTGTGTCATAGGAACTCGAATAGCTACATCTGTAAAGAGAGGTTTGCATTTAACAGATATAAAAACATTTTATTGGAGTGATTCCACCACAGCCATTAGCTGGATCACCAGGTCAGCTAACTGGAGAGTATTCATGATGAACAGAGTTAGCGAAATCTTGAAAAGCACGAAGGTAAGTGAATGGCAATATGTGCCCGGAGAAAAGAACCCTGCAGACCTGCCATCCCGAGGAACAACACCAATGAAATTGTTAGAATCCTGATGGTGGGAGGGCCCCTCTTGGCTACAGTTGCCTGAACGATTTTGGCCAACTGCAGATATCGAGGTCAACGAAGAAGAAGTTGCTTCTGAAATCAAGAAAATTGTAACGAGTAATTTAGTACAAGAGAGCGTGCCATGGTATGTAAGACGATTTTCATCTTACTCACGTGTAATTCGATTGATGGGTTGGATCCGAAGGTTCATCAGAAATACTAGAAAGAAAACTTTGTCTGGTGAGCTCTCAGTAGAAGAAATAAACGAAGCTGAAAAGGCTATATTGCGAATCGTGCAGAAAGAAAGTTTCACGAGCCCCAAGACGTTTGAGAATCTTCGGACACATACTGATCAAAATGGCATCATTCGAGTCGTTACCAAAATAACCAGAAGAAACGATCTTTATGATTTCAGATATCCGATTTTGTTGCCGTCTAAACACTGTTTGGTAGAGTATCTCATTAGGGATACTCATGTTAGGAACAACCATATAGGAGTTCAAATCTTGATGACCAAACTGCGAGAACATTACTGGATTTTACAGAGCAGAAAAGCTATCAGAAGAATTCGAGAGAAATGTATAAATTGCGGAAGACATGACGTTAGTGGACAAATAACGCCAGCACTACCGCTAGACAGGATTAAAGATGCAGAAGTTTTTGAAATCGTAGGGGTAGATATGGCTGGACCTCTGTATTTGAAAGACGGTAGGAAAAGTTGGATCGCCTTGTTCACTTGTGCAGTCTATCGTGCTGTACATTTAGAATTGGTGACAACGTTGAGTACGGAAGGATTTCTACAAGCATTTAGACGATTTGTAGCCAGACGCGGAAGGCCATCTGTTGTATATAGTGACAATGGGACTAATTTCAGAGGAACGGATAATCTCTTTCGAGCATTAGACTGGCAATATATAATAGCTACTCATTCCACACAAAGAATTCGTTGGAAATTTATTCCACCCAGTGCACCTTGGTGGGGTGGTTGGAGGGAAAGAATAGTACAAATGGTAAAAAAGCTTTTAGTTAGAATCTTAGGCAATCTCACTCTATTATGAAGAACTAATAACAGTAATATGCGATATTGAAGCGAGTATTAATTCAAGACCTTTAACGTATGTGTCTGAAGACTCGGAAGATTTAGCCCCATTGACACCGGCAAAGTTTTTGCATGGTATATCCAAAAATAATGTAGAAGACCTAGATTGTATTGAAGAAACTGGTTTTGAAAAACGATTCTGATACCGACAGAAGATTCGACAAGATTTACGAGTTAGATTTTTGAAAGAATATTTAAGGACGTTGGTTCAACACGTTAATGGAAGAAAACATCGAGACACAAAAGTTGGAGATGTTGTATTGATTGGCTCTGATAATAAAAAGAAACTCGAATGGCCGATGGCACGAGTTATTTGTGTGCATCCGGGCAATGATGGTAATGTTCGACTGGCAACTCTCCGAACAAGCACCGGTGAGATAATGAGGCCCGTCCGACGTCTATATTTGTTAGAAGCTGACTCCGATGAATATTCAGAGGTTACCACTCCGGCTACCTCAGTCTCCGGAAAAGATAAACCTTTTGTTTCAGATGCTGTCCAGTTAAAGACGAGCAGAGTCAATAACGATGTTCCCACTCTGAACAAGAAGATTTCGGCTCAGCAACATCCTAGAAAAATTGTCCCATCTTCACCAAACATTTACAAGACTGATGTTACCAGAACTGGCAGACTAATAAAGAAACCAAAACGTTATTTATAATATTGTTTAATTTTTTCATATTAATGTTTAACAAATTAAGGTGGGAGGATGTTGGAACGCGCCCATCTTAAATAAACAATAAAGTTTTATTTTATTCAGGAGATGGCCATGTAAAAATAAGTGAGAGATGTTTGATTTTTTTGTTGGTGTTTATGTTGTCACGAGAATATATGAACTATTATTTTCAGGGAAAATAAAACGGTTTCTTGAAAATTTTAAAAACGAGTTTATTTAGCGCAATATTAGTAATAGTCAAGCTCACAGTCGGGTAGATTGTGGTGCTCTGCTATAAGAGTTTCAATATTATCAAGCTTAACCAGGATGTTAGAATGATTCTTGCCAGGTATCTTATTACGTGTAACTTTTACTATCTCGTTTTCGACAATAGGATACTTGATTCCATTCAAAATCTTCCTCACGGATCCCCTTAAGTTCTCACCAACTTCTTCATTTACACCACAAATTTCAATAGTTGATTCCAATTTCGCCTGATTTTCATTAATCATCCATAGATTTACATCTTTGAGCTCCTTTTCCAGCTTCTTTTGACTATCCAGAAGTTTTTTATTTTCAGTGGAAAACTGAAAATTTACTTTTTTGAGGTCCTCAATCGTTTTTAGGGTTTTGTAGGTATGACCAAAAAACCCTTATACCGTCATTTTGTCGTCTGTCTATCTGTCTGTCTGTCTGTCTGAAAATATATGCTCATCGAAAAAAAATATTTTTTTACAATTCTGTGTAGGGTATAAAATTAAAATCCTTGGTACGTTGATTAACGATCAAAATTTTATTTTTGCAAAATAAATTATTTTAAGGCGATTTTTGCCAAAATCGTGCAAAACAAAATTTGTCCCACACCCTGCAGCCCAGATGGTTTAAACTAAAAACCTGAAAAAATTCTAAGTAATGTACATTGGTGTGAACCGGAATAGTACAACAGGAATTTTTGATCAGATTATGTTTTCGGTAAATAACGCATTTTTTGTGTTTTTAACTAAAATATGTAAAATATTTAAACCGCTATTTAACACAGTAAACAAGTGAACGACGGTAGTGCAGTGGTAACGTTCTCGTTTCGTAAGTTGCAAACTACTGTTCGAATCCCGTCAATTTTTATTTTTTCTGTTTTTTTTTTGCATTTTTATTTTGTTTAAATTATTTTGTCAAAATTCTATTTACATTTTGGCAAATGTTGCATTTAATTTTAAAAAAAGCAAATTTAATAACCAGTGGGAAATGTTGAAATTATAATTTAATTGTATGTTTGAATGTATACGTAATCAGAGGGGCGGAGTTTATGACTTAAACAACCAATGGAAGCCGTAGGCGCAATTTTCAAAATTTAATGAACCTTGCTATATATATATATATATATATATATATAAAAAAAAATACTGCAAATATTTAGAAACCCAAATAATGGTATTAGGCATTCGAATTACAATTAATAAAATATATTTTAACATAAAATTTGTTCTGGCATCCCAAATAATCATCATTCACTTACTAAATACCTGCGAAACCCTAAAATGTGTGAAAATTCACACTTTACATCATTTTTTTTTTTTTTTTTTTTTCATTCACGAGACTTAATATCGTCATCTACGTTAATCTCACAATACTGACAAATCCACTTTCGTTTGTCCTTAATAGCTTCGCAATCAGCTCCTTGGTGGTCCCACTACAATCCTAATGGAACCAATTGCCACAGGATTGACGACCACATTGTAAACCTTGGTTTCTATTAATTTTTTATTACATTTAGTGCATGTAAAGTTCATTGTATTAGAACAAAATATATAAATTATGTAACAGTGTAGTGCAGAAGTTACAAAGGTGGTCACAAATTAATGGGAAAACTCATAGATCACAAATCTTCACCGCAAGGGGTACGTCGTGCAGATTTAATATAAAACGGACAGTTAAAGCCACGGATTAGGATGTGGAGTGGAATACACAAAAAATTGCAATATTTTCAAAACAAACAAAAAATAGTGTAAATACGGATCTGTCTATCTACTGTTAAAAACCTGCGCACAGTAGAATGCTTAAGTATGGAATAAATAATATGCCCATATGAAATAAATAATAGGCCCGGAACACACAAACATTTCAGAATGCTGGAGAAATTATATATTCAGCTGGCGAAGGAACAAAACCATCTTACGTTCCTCACTAGATGTAAGAACCTAGATTTAATTCCTAAAGGTTTAAGACTTATAACTAATTTTCATAGTTTTAAAATAGACAAAGCTTTAGATAAAGCTTCTACACTTATTATTAAGGACAGGATCTGGTTTCACAGATCCAATAAACTTAGAATAAGTAACAATTTCAAGGATATGACGGAGAAATTCTACAGTGAATTTCCAAAAATTGATGTAGACAAAATTCTTTGCAATATAAAAAACAAATATCACAGATTGAGTGCACGACTCAAACAACATAATGTGAAAAAACTTAATAATTTATTAGCTTTAAAAACAAAGGATAACAATATTGTCTGCACCCAAAAAGTTGACAGCACCCGTAATGTGGAGGTTAGGAAAACGGTAGTTAATCTCTCTGGCAAAGAATTAACAACTGAAAAAGAGCAAGTTCTCCGTAAAGGGTTAAACTTCGCTGTAAATCCTAAATCCATCAATAAATTAGATATCATAGCATCTGTAGAGCAAGCTTGTCATACTCTCGAACCCGTAATAAAGGAAGAGGTCCGCTGGCGAGTCCGTTCCGTCCTAGAACGATCTAAGGCTCCCACTAACAATATCACTAAAGCTGAGTATAAGGCTATCGCAGAACTCAGAAAAGATGTGGAGATTAAGATTCTACCAGCAGACAAAGGCAATGCTACAGTCATATTGAACACCGATGACTATAAGCAAAAACTTTTGTCGAATATTGCGGATTACAAATATGAGAAACTTAAGAAAGGCCCTACTAAGTCGGTGGAAACTAAGGTATACACTACACTTAGGAGGTTCAAAAGTGAATTTACTGATGAAATGAGATCTAAATTAACTCCGCATTATAGCAAAGCTCCTCACATCTATGGCTTACCTAAGATGCACAAGGAAAACGTCCCCTTGAGGCCTATTGTCAGCTCCATTGGCTCACCATGCTATACATTAGCTAAATACTTAGTGTCAATAATAACACCTCTAGCCGGCAATAGTGAGAGCTTTGTAAAAAACTCGGAGCATTTTGTTAGTGTTATAAAGAATTTACAACTAAAACGTAATGAGATTCTGGTAAGCTTTGACGTTGAGAGTCTATTTACTAATGTGCCTGTAGATGAAGCTCTAGTAATTGTTAGAGAAAGGCTAGAGTGTGATCAGACGTTATCTACTCGAACACATCATTCAGTTGACTGCATTATGGAGTTACTAACACTTTGTGTGAAAACTACCTATTTTCAACTGGAAACCGATTATTACCAACAAAAGGATGGCATGGCTATGGGTTCTCCACTGTCACATATTATTGCTAATATATACATGGAACATTTTGAGGCGAAAGCCTTAAAAGAAGCCAAGTAGTAACCGAATAAATGGTTAAGATACGTCGATGATACGTTTGTCATATGGCCACATGGTAAAGATAAACTCCACGAATTCCATCAATACCTAAATTCAGTACACACTAACATTAAGTTTACTGTTGAACTGGAAGTTAGCAATCAACTGCCTTTCCTAGATGTATTGATAATCAGAAATGGCAAGGGGGTTCTAGCAACCACGGTCTACAGAAAACCAACACACACAGGTCTATATCTTAATTTCAACTCATTCCACCATAATAGCACTATGAGGGCTGTTGCACTGAGTCTAGTTAATAGAGCCAAAGTAATTTGTTCTTCTAAAAGGCTTCTAAAAGTTGAATTGAAGAACATCCGTTCCACCTTACAGGATAATGGCTACAGTCATAAAATTATTACTGATGCAATCAATCATAAGAAAAATGACGCACCTAGAACTGACGAAGTGAGATATGTCTCTATGCCCTATTATAAAGGAGTATCTGAGAAAATTGGTAAGATACTAAAGAAGCATAATATCCAAGTAGCTTTCAAATCGAGTTCGACTTTAAGATCTATCCTATCATGTACGAAACCCAAATCTGTCCTAAACAAAAACTGTGTCTACTCTATTCCCTGCCAGTGCGGGAAACAATATATTGGCGAGACTTGCAGACCTCTACAGGTTAGGGTAAACGAGCACAAGAAGAAAATTCAGCAGGGCGAAATTTACAGTTCCAAACTGGCTGAACATGCTTGGGAAAATGAACACCATTTCCAATGGAAAGATGCTAAACCCTTAATGTATGAGGAAAACAAGTTCAAAAGAAAATTGAAAGAGTCTGCTTTGATCGAAAACTCGGAGATCCTGTCAGCCAAGCCAGCATAGAATTTCCTCAACTCTGGCTTTCCATTATTCAAAACAATCCTGTTAATCCTCAAGTCACTAATCCGGTAACAAACAACTCATTACCACACAATAATGTGACAAACAACCTTAATCCGGTCGTTAATCCTCCGCAGGTAGTCCCGTCCCTACCCATACCTGATCCCAACCACCCAACCAATAGCAACGCACCTATAACCTGATCCCACTCTTACAATACTCGGTATAAAAACTCGAAGAAAACTGAAATGTTTATCACTTCTCGTGATCGCTGAAGACGGAAACAGATTGTTGAGCAGTTTCCGAAACGTCCGATTTTATTTTTTATATTACTCTTGAAGTATTATATCTTTTTGATAATAATACTCATTATATTGTACTATTCTAGCCTAGTACTATCAGCAATGGCAAACGTCCAAAATAAAGGTGTCTGCATTAATATTGGACCATTGCAAAATAATTTCAAAGATATTATAAATAATATAACCTTAAAATAAATGAAAATTAAGAGAAATATCATTAATTATGACTTAAAGTGATATAAAAAAATAATTCATTTCGTTTACTGAAAACCATATGTAGAACCTTAACAATATCACATATAAAAATAAAACACTCAAAAACACACAAAAAATGAAATTAACTTCTGACTTAACTAAGCACGAATATTACACACCAGGACCGTACTCAGGAATCTCTTGTGATCGCTCAAGACGGAAACAGATTGTTAAGCAGTTTCCGAAACATTATACATAAAATTTCATTTATTATTTTAGTATTATATCTCTTTGATACTAATACTCAATATATATTATACTATTTTAGCCTAGTGCTATCAGCAATGGCAAACGTCCAAAAACATGGTGTCCGCATTCATTCTAAACCGTTGCAAAATAATTTCAAGCATACTAAATATTTTGTTGTCAAATTTCTTATAGAAAGTTTTAGATACTTTTACTTTTAATCAGTTTATTATATGTTGTTCACGTGGGTATTGTAGAATAAGAATAAGTATACACTAATTCTACATTGTTTTATGATCGATGGATACACTACGTATTACAACGACAGTAAATACAATCGAACGATGGGGTAGTTGTACTTCAATAATCTTTATGCCCATTCAGCTAGTATATATAATTTTGAAGAAGGTTATAAAATTATGAAAGTTGGTGATTAACAAAAAATTGGAATCACTGCGATTTATAAACCACCGCCATATACTGTATCTAGTTTTTTATTCAGTTTGGAGTCTTATCTCCAAGCATTTTCTTGTTTTGAAAACGAAATTATTGTAGGTGATTTGAACATAGATTTATTAAATACCCAGAATAGTTATGTAAATGAATATCTCAACTTATTGGAACAGTTTGGTTATAATTCTTGCATGAACAAGCCTACTTATAATAATAAAACATGCATTGACCATTTTTTCATAAAAACTAAACGTAGTAAAGAAAATTTGTTACAGATAATATTAAATTCAAAAATAACAGATCATTACTCTAACCTACCTTCAAATTAAAAATACGGATAACGTAATAAATAATAAAAATCTTAAAATTGCAACAAAAAATTATATTGATTTTGCAAAACTTAATCAAAACTTGGGAAATGTAGATTGGTCTAATTTGTTAAATCATGATATAGATACAAATGTTGATAATATAACTAACATTATTATAGCTAATATAAAAATATGTACTCAATTTTTCCTCTGCGTAACATGAAAAAAAGAAAACCCTGGATGACTCTGGGCGTTATAAGATCAATTAATGTACGAGATAAATTACATAAAGAACTCTTACGTTATCCTCTAAATAAAAAATTACAAGAATGCTATAATGTTTACAAAACTAAAGTTCCAATTCTTATAAAAGAACTTAAACAAAGTTATTATAAAACTCAAATAAAAAAAATATAAACAACCCCAAAAATATCTGGAAATTAGCGAATGAGAGTCGTGATAAAAAACCTAAAAACATATCCTGCATTAATAGCATAGTAATAATGATAATAATAATATAACTTGTAAGCAAGCTATAGCTAATGAATTTAGCAGTTACTTTATTAATGTAAGCACAAGATATTCCTCAAAAATAAATAAAAACTCTGCTAGGCAAAATGATATGTTAAATTCAATTAAAGTTAATAATAATTCTTTATATTTTAACCCAGCTGATCTAGTTGAAGTTGCGCAATTCATAAATTCTTTAAAAAATAATAAATCTCCAGGGCATGATAATATTACATCTGAAATATTAAAAAATATATGTAATGTTATAAATAACCCTTTAACAGACATCTTCAATAAATGCTTTATATCTGGTACTTTCCGAAATCCTTCAAGCTTGCAAATGTTAAGTCTATTCATAAATCAGGCCCGCAAAATGTTGAAAACTATAGACCCATATCATTGATTACAAACTTTGCTAAGGTGTTTGAAAAAATTATTAAAAAAAGACTGATATCATTCTTAACCAGGACTAACATAATATCTGACAAACAATTCGGTTTTATAGAGAGCAGGAGTACCTCCGACGCGATTGCAGAATTGATCAAAAGTACTTATGCGGGATTGGACCAGTCGAAACAATGTTCTGCATCCTTCTTAGATTTAGCAAAGGCATTTGACACGGTCGACCATACAATCCTTATAAAAAAACTTGAAATTTATGGCGTTCGAGGTTTAGCACTTGAATTGTTTAAAAGCTATTTACGTGATAGATTACAAACTGTAACTGTTAATGATATCTCTAGTAATTTTCGGCATATAAATTGCGGTGTACCTCAAGGAACTGTAATAGGTCCCGTATTATTTGTCCTTTACATAAATGACTTGCTAGAAATATTACTCCATGAAAAACTTATTGCTTACGCAGATGATACAGTTCTATTTACTGAAGGCTCTACATGGCAGCAAGTCAATGCTTCTGCCGAATGGGATTTAAAAATAATTAAATGCTGGCTAGACGATAATCTTTTGTTATTAAATTATAAAAAACTGAATTTATCCCTTTCACCATCTATAATAATACTCAACCAGACTATAATCACATAATATTACATAGTTGTTGTGACCAAAATTGTGTCTGTGATATAAAAATTAATACAGTAGACAATACCAGATACTTAGGCGTGATAATTGATAAAAATCTGCGATGGAATCTACATATGATTAAGATAACTTCCAGTGTAAGAAAAATGTTTTATATATTTAAAAAATTGCGGGGAATACTACTTGTCAAAAACCTCTATCAATTTTATTATGCACTTGTACAATCTTTGTTGTCATATGGGTTAATTGTTTGGGGAGAAGCATCAGACATTTATATACGACAGGTTAAAACTGTACAAAACGGAATCTTGAAAATTATAACTAAAAAGCCTAGACGTTACCCTACAGAACTATTATATAACGATGCAGATGTTCTAAATGTATCCCAGCTTTATATTATGTCCATATTGATATACATATATGAAAAAATATAAGAATACAATAACAACGCTGCCGCATCTCTATGAAACTAGAAATAAAAATAAAGCATTATCTCACAGAGTAATGCTTGGTTTATATACGGAACAAGAGTAAGGAATAGGAAATAAGAATAGTGCACAAGATGTTAAAACATGGCTGCGCCGTATATCGGTTTATGTAGGAATGAAATTTAACTTAAACATAAGAATAGTTGGTAACATTCAACATTTTTATTCTTATTTCAAGAATAAGACACGATAAGCCTGCGCACAGCAATCAAAATGTCTGCCGTAATAAAGTTTGGTCAACAGATGTTTTGCAGTTGTGATCAGAGGGTTGTAAACAACAATAAAATGTTTTTAACGGTAATAAACGAAATTTTTTAAAAGGTTTTATGAATCAGAACCTGTCAAGTGACAAACGTTAAACACAGGCCAACGCAAGTACGCAGGCGCAGCGACGAAATGTTATGTCCTATATAAACGGTTTAATATTTTTTATTCTTGTGGACTATTCTTATTTCCTATTCCTTATTCTTGTTCCGTATATAAACCAACCATTAATAAAGCCATTGGACAGCGTTGTTTTTGTTACCATATACCTCAAGTTTTTAATAATTTTCAAGAATTCCTAGAAGAACAAAATAATAAGCATATGTATAATATCTCAACATGGTCTAAGAAAATCTGCAAACAATTAAGTCAGGTAAAACTTACAAAAATGCTAAATTTAGGCACAAATTGAATTAAATTTAACAAAAAGTGTCGTCTTTATTTTTAAATTAAATAATGATAAAATATGTATTTTATAAAAAAAATAATAATTTTTGGTCACATTTATTTTGTTTACTGTGTGGTATAATTTAATTATTAAGAAAGCCACATACAGGCTGTTCACAGCCTCTGTGGTGTAGTTTATATATTTACTTACTGTCAAATCATGAACGAAATTATTTACCTATGTAATTATGTATGTATAATATGAAGGAAGTAAATATATTATTAAAAAAGGGGGGTTTGTAGTCTCGCCAGTACCGTTCAGGTTTGCCCGCAACGCGTTCGGCACAGACGAGACGCTCTTCTCTTACCTTCACGAGAAGTCGAGAGAGCTTTTTCCCAGCAATCGGTCGCATCCCAAACCCTGGCGATATGTGACCGATGGGCTCATACCAAATCCAGCGTCCGCACAATGCGAAGCGATCCGAGCAGCACTGCTTTTTGCAATCTGCAGACCAGAGAGGTAGCAATGGTCTGCAGGCGGGAATGATCTCGATTTCCCTCTTGAAAACAGCTTTAAGGCCACCTTAAGCACAGAATAACTCGGGTACATTTTTCTTAGCTCGGACAAGAGGTCCAGGTACTTGGTTCTCTTCTCGTCCTCTTTGAGAGTGATATCTTTCTCAGCTGAACAGGATAATTCGATGACAAAAATGTCTTATCTCAAAATCCAGCAGGACGATGTCCGGTTTATTGGCTGAGAGAAGCTTGGTGGTAGAAAATGCATAATTCCAGTAAATACGACATCTGGAATTTTCCACCACTGCTTCAATGTCAGTAGGAGCGTAAAGTAAGACAGGTATTGTGTCAATACCATATTTCTGTCTCAAAAAGAAGTAAAAAACTCGAATAGCAAAATTGTGTCGTGATATATAGCTGGATTGAGCTAAAACGGGACACGCAGAAAGTACGGGCATAAGCGTTTCAGGGGTTTACATAGTCTACATTGTGTAGATATCGCCGTCTTTGTTATCATGTGGCGATAAACTAACGTGTTCATGACGCCATCCTGGCACGCAAGCACAAAACCTTCCGTCTCAGCCTTGAGACCTGCAGACCTGAGAAAAGTAAAGGTTAGTTCCCGTGACAAACCGGTGGTCTCAATATATTTGTAGAAAACGGAGTGCATGTTTTTCTCCATGTGTTCTTTAACAAGCATATCGTGCTCTGCTTTTCGTATGCGGGAACACATCCTTTCTAAGTCTCCGCATCTGAGGACTACACCAGAGTTGGTTGCCTCAGGACTCAGATCATGCAGTTCAAATTTCTCTGCTGCTCTTCGAGCTGCTTGAAACAGAAATGCCCCTTTTGCCGTGAGTTCGTGAAGAGAAACGAACTTCAATAAGGGATTCTGAATTCTCAGCAATTGGTTTGCTGTACCTAGGACGACTCGATCGTGCAAACACTTCAAGTTTAATAATCCCCGACCTCCGAGATGACGAGGGAGGTATATGCGTTGCACAGAGCAGTTCGGATGAAGACTGCGGTTGATATTCATAATTTTTCTGGTCTTCCTGTCAAGAATCTTGAGATCGTCGACTTTCCATTTCATAACACCAAATGTATATGAAAATACTGGAACAGCAAGTATATTTGTAGCTTCTACCTTGTTCTTGCCTGACAGACAGGATCTCCATATCTATCGAAGGCGCGCTAAATACCTGTTGTGAAGGGTCTGACGAACATGGAGTACATCCTGGACGCCCCTCTCACGGACACCCAGAAATGTATAAGACCCTTCGGCATCAAGGTGTTTGACGATGCTTCCGTCGACTAGGTAGACACCTAAAGACGTGTCGGAAGATTTAGCCCTGGATTGAAACAAACGAGTGGGAGATGAAAGAAAGGTAGAGTTTTCTTCGACTGTCCTCACCTGAGTGATCAATTTCTTCCGTGCTAAAGTAAGTGCGCGCAACTTGTCCACAGATTTCTGTTTTAAAAGTGCCAAGATAGACACATTCAGTGTGTGATGTTTGCGCCGCAATTGGATAAGTACGCGTCGGGTTTTGTAACCGAAAGTTCCTCCCTTACGCAATGCATCAGTAGCACACTGAATTTTGGACACTTCTTGGCGGCACCACGTCATTTTAGATTATAATTGCTGTATACGCCTCTTGTCCTTAATCGACTTATTTACAGCGGGGCTCTTGGGTGTTAGTACTAAGGCGCGGCGTATACAGCGCAGTTGATGTCCCAGAGACTGCTCGAGAGAGAGATTTGCTCGTCAGTAAGTTCACTAAGTAGAGCGAGTTGTTCGGCTTTGACTTTGAACTTACTGTGTCTTATTGGGGTACGTTCAGAGCGGGACGAGATAGCGTCGAAGAAATCGTTTCGGAGATTTCGTTCCGAAAACATTTCCTCAATCCTGGTTTCGGCTGGAATATGTCCAGGTGACACTGTTTCAGTCACAGCCGCAGTTGTTGAACCAGGTGCCGGAGTCACGAGTGGTAATCTCGACTGCCGTATTCGTGATCGTCTCGCTCTTCGTCGAAGATAGGCTATATGGTCACGCAGGTTTTGTTGCGTCATAAAGTCCAAGTCGGCATGGGATTCACACCATTGCGAGTGAACTCGGTTCATATAACCTCTTCGATGGGGTGACGCTGCTTCATATATCTGAAGCAGATCCTCCTGCTGCTCAGGATGTTGCTTCGCCCAACTCTTTGAGGGTCCCCATTCGAGAGGGACCCGTTGTGGGAAGCGATATGGTTTCCTGTGGTGTCTGGAACCATTTGTACATTTCATGGAGAGATTGGCACCATGAAACGGTGGCAGGATTTATCGACTAGATCAGGGGTTGCCAACCCCGCGCCCGCGGGCGCAGCTGCGCCCTCAGACGATTTTTTATGCGCCCGCGATACGATTCCCGGTAAATTAAAATATTTTTTAAATTTTTATTTCCAATCAATTTCATTCTCCAACTTTTAAGCAAAATTTTCTTGGAATTAAATACTTATTTATTAATTGTAATTTTCAAGTTTTTTATTATGCCGTATTAAATACCTCCCTATAGGTATAATAAAATATAAGTAGTTCCACTACAAAAAATATTATTTTAGCGAGTTCTATCGAATTTTAGCGCCATTTTTTATATTTCATTTTATTAAAACTGATCATTGAATGACAGTTTAAGAGTAGCAGTATCAAATTACTGTCCTGATTTTGAAAACTTATGTCGAGAAACAGTCTCAACCTTCTCATTAACGAATAATAATTATATATATAAAAGCCCTAATTTCTGTGTGTTTGTAACGCTAAGTTCCTAGGTTCTAGTGGGGCTTGAGGTGTGTGGTCGGTCACTCCCCACCAGTGAGAACGACGTTCTCCGACAAACAACAGCTCACTTAGGCTAAGCACATAGTGAAGCATAGAGCAAAGCAGCGATGAAAGCGGAGAGTAAAATAGCGAAAAAATGTCCCGCTTATAAAAGAGTGTCTACACATAGTTACGCGTTTAAAATCGAGCAGAAAGTTCACAAAATTATAATGGATTTCTTGCTAACATAAAACTCTTCCCTGAAAATTTGGTATTTACTAAAAAATAAAAATAAAGACACTAGAAGGTGTAATGTTCACAGAATAAATAAAAGTAAACATATACATGGTGAATTTCATCATTTCTATATGCAACTCCGCGAACATCCAGAAAAGTTTCATTCTTATTTTCGCATGAGTTGTGGGGGACTCTGATATATAAATATGAAATGTCACGGTTGGCTGATTTATTTCATTTGTACTTACTCTGTACATCCCTCACATTATGGGTTCCAAGACTTGCGAGCGGATCAAGTCTGAACCCCCCCTATTAGTCCGCTAGCTGGTTGCTATGATTCTTGGAAGGATTAAGGGTTGTTTCAATTAAACTCAACATTTTAGCTAATCTACTTTAATTACGATTAAGGTTTAAATATTTACACTAATTACAATAAACTTACAATTAGGTCGATACAGCTAAATCCAAATGAGACATTCACAAACACTAAACACTGGACTCTTTAGCACTAATCACTAATTTGTCCACTGGACACCACAGTCCTGACTGACATCCTCTAAAACCATTTGTCTCTCACATGTCTATAGCTGGGCACTACACTAACGTTCATACGGAATTACTTGTTACATTTTACTAGCCCAACCGAACACCCTAAATGACTCTAACCCATGGTTAACAAAATCTCACTCTAATTAAAAAACACGACTTAACTTCACGACGGTTTAAAACGAACTCTCTTTAACATCTTAACGTTATGACGGTTTAAGCTCAACTCTTGCCCTTAACACATGACTGCCTTCGAATACTTACTTCGCCCAACTTTTAAATGTCATTTAACACCTCTTGATTGTCGGTCTTGTACTATCTTAAAATTCATAATTTATTGGTGATAACTCAGATAAATATCCCATTAGAAAATAGCCGAATCATCAAATTTATATCTCAGACAAAAATTAATTATTATTTATGTGCTTATGGTTGACGTATATTTATTTAACACAATAATTTACGATTCACTTTTCATGTTCCATTGACAAAGTGTCAAGTTAAAATAATAAACAATCTCCCGTTATCTTAAATGCCCTTTCTAAGCAATAGATTATTTTTGTATCGTTTAACAGATTAAATATTTTACTCTCATTGAATGATTATACTGAATTTATTTATGAAATTTTATTTATGAAATAATACCAAAATTACCTCCCTTACAGAGTATTTCAACGTTTGATTATATTTTGGAAAAAAATTCAACATAAATTGGTAAAAAATTGACAAATTTCAATCGGAACCTACAATAAATACCTCCAGTGGCGCACCCAGGAATTTTTGTTAGGGGGGGCCCGGAAGACGAAATTATTTAAATTATGAAAATATAAAGTGATAACCTAAAAAAAAAGGTCCTCACTTCTAACATACAAGTGACGACCTAAAAATAATAGGTCCTCATCTCTATTTTAAAATTTTTGTAGTGTGTTTTTGTGTTATTATGTTTATTTCCTTCCTTCTCAGGGGGGCCAGGGCCCCCGGGACCCCTCCCTGGGTGCGCCACTGAATACCTCTTATAAATGAGAACTACTTGTAAATGCCTCAATATCCATTTTAAACAACTATTTCAGCAACGATGATAGCAGAGAAATCAAAATTGTTTGAACGCGTCGCCTTGCTCGACTATAACAACGATATAACCTCTGTAGTACGCTCCACTATGCGCGTGTTTACAGGAATTAATTTATTTAATTTCACCGCTTTGCTCTCTTTTTTATACCTTAATTATTATATATATAAAAGCCCTAATTTCTGTGTGTCACCGCAACGCTAAGTTGCGTGGTGTGAATGGGTTTTGCGGGGTGTGGGCGGTAACGACGTTAGTAGTAGGGGGCGACGTATACGACGAAACAGATAGCTTACCAGACACTAGAGCAGAGCATTGCAGTACATACGGTGACTCGAGGGAAGGTTGTTGTGTCAGGGGCAGGTTTTGAATTGATGTTACGCAACGTATAATGACCTGCGGGCCGTCTCCAGCCCGATACTAAATTTTTAAACTTTAAACGACATGCATTGAGCGGCTTTTTAGGATTTCCTAGGTATAATCAGAAACAGCTATACCATTGATGTCCAGCATATGGCCCGCGGGCCGTATCCAGCCCGATACTAATTTTTAAACTTTAAACGACATGCATTGAGCGGCTTTTTTGGATTTCCTAGGTATAATCAGAAACAGCTATACCATTGATGTCCAGCATATGGCCGCGGGCCGTATCCAGCCCGATACTAATTTTTAAACGACACGTATTAAGCGGTTTTTAGGATTTCCTAGGTTTAATCAGAAACAGCTATAACATTGATATCCAGCATATGGGCCGCGGGCCGTATCAAGCCCGATACTAATTTTTAAACGACACGCATTAAGCGGTTTTTAGCGGATTTCCTAGGTATAATCAAGAAACGTTTTTGTTTTGTTAATATACGCAGAATCATATAAATTTTAATAATTAATTCCTGCTTATATTGATTTTTATTCGATATCAGTTTGCCAACGTTGTTGGCAACGGGGTCTGCTAGTTTATCATATATTATGTAATTATATGTAATATATGTCGTTCAATAAAATTATTATTACAAATTATTATTATTATTTTGTAGTATTATGTTGTGTTAAAAATGAAGAAGAGCATTTTTTCAAAAAAGAATGGGGTTTTAACCTATAAGTAAAATCAAATAAAAAGATTCAAAATAAAAAAGGACAAAAATTAACAAACAATTTTTTTTAAGAAATTAAAATTAAGAAATGAAAAAAATAAATAAAATAACTTTAACAATAAAAAACAAAACATATATGATGTCATTACATATCATTGCGCCCGCAACGTCTCTGAAAATTCTTAATTGCGCCCTTGCTTCCAAAAAGGTTGGCCACTCCTGGACTAGATGGTAGGATCGACGTTACCCCCGATTGGTTCCTGTCGTGGTAACTTCGTGCTAGCGATCCGGAGGGAAAAGGCGCTAAGCCTTTTCGGTCGAATGACCGCCGTACCCTTTATTATTATTATTACTATTATTATTATTATTATTTATGTTACACAGTATAACAATAGTTATACTGGGAGAAAAAATGTCCTCTTCACGAATCGGGTCCTAACCAAGGACCTAAGAGTCGCAAAGGTATCTTCGCAAAATTCGTGCTGTTCCCAACAGGGCTGCCTTTTGCAACTGTCCGGTTGTAATCCGTTGCAGCCCTAACACGTCCAAGTCTTTCTGGAGATTAGGTGGTATTGCTCCTAGGGTGCCTATTACTATGGGAACTACACTGGGTTTCCTTTCCCAAAGTCGCACAATTTCAACCTGCAAGTCTTTGTACCTCGTGATCTTCTCCAGATCCTTATCTTGTACTCTGCTGTCTCCTGGTATCGCTATATATATATTCTTTATTTCCCTAGGCCTTGCGGCGTTCAGGGTATTAGCCATTACAAAAAATAAAACCAAATAAAATCAATCCAAAAATAAATAAATAACAATCCACTACAATTTACAATTTACAATGTTTTTTCTCTTTTCTATCTTCTTGCACCAATGTCCCTCTCCTTCTTCCTGTTCTCCTTCTGGTTTCCCTCTTCGATTTCCTTCCTTCTTGCTTCCTGTTCTCTCGCCCATCTTTGCTTTATTTTATTTTATTTCATTTTCTTCCCTTCCAACCATTTCTTCACCCCTCCTCCTATCTCTCTTCCTTTCTCCCCATTTCTAGGTAACCTCATCCCCCTTCCTTCCTTCTATTTCTCCCCTTCTGCGTCCCATCGGGTCTCCTCCTTCTTTTCTTTACCCCTTCCTGTTATCCTTTCCCAATCTCCATCCTTCTTGCCTCTAATTCCCTCGCCCACCTCTCCCCCCTTCCATCTTCGTGCAACAGGTCGAATGTGCTCCCCGACCATACTGTCATCTCTCTACATCTCTTCGCGAGGTGCTCTATATCTTCCTTCTCCTCCCCGCACATCCTGCACATCTTTTCCTCCTGTTTCCTCCAATATCTATTTCCTCTCTCTTCATTCCCGCACCTAAGCATCGCAATCCTCCTAACTCTGCCTCCTGACCTTCCCCTTTCTCCCTTTAAGTAGCTTGGTACCCCTATAGTTCTGACCTCCTTATATCTCCCTGCGCTCCTTGATTTGTCAGGAGCGCCAGAGGGACAGTGGTATCGCTATATCAATTATCCAAACTCGTTTTCTTTCCACTACTGTGTCTGGTGTGTTGTGCTCGAGGTGTTTGTCGGTTTGGATTCGAAAATCCCACAGTATTTTAGCCTGCTCATTCTCAGCTACCTTTTCTGGAGTATGGTCCCACCAGTTGTTGCCAGATGGTAACCCGTACTTTTTGCAGAGATTCCAGTGTACTGCGGTGGCCACTTTGTTGTGCCGCAAAAGGTAGTCTGTCTGGGCGATTTTTTTGCAGCAACAAATAAGGTGTTCTACTGTCTCATCAGCTTCCTTGCATACTGTCCTTCTGGATCTTGTGAATTTTTGGTTTCATTGCATTCGTGGAGAGTGCTTGCTCTTGTGCTGCAAGTATGAGGCCTTCCGTTTATTTCTTGAGCGTGCCTTTCTTCAGCCACTGCCAAGTTTTCTCTTCATCTACTTTTCCTTTAATTGAGTTAAAGTATTGGCCATGCAGTACTTTGTTATGCCACGTTTCTTTTCGATTCTTGAGCTGCTGTTGTTTAAATTCACTTTTCGTTTGATCACTTCTCAGAAAACCTTCATTGACCACTTGCTTTATCATGTCTTCTGGGCTTTTGCTAATGTATTATTATTATTATTGAAGGGGGGTTTGTAGTCTCGCCAGTACCGTTCAGGTTTGCCCGCAACGTGTTCGGCACAGACGAGACGCTCTTCTCTTACCTTCACGAGAAGTCGAGAGAGCTTTTTCCCAGCAATCGGTCGCATCCCAAACCCTGACGATATGCGACCGATGGGCTCACACCAAATCCAGCGTCCGCACAATGCGAAGCGATCCGAGCAGCACTGTTTTTTGCAATCTGCAGACCAGAGAGGTAGCAGATGGTCTGCAGACGGGAATGATCTCGATTTCCCTCTTAAAAACAGCTTTAAGGCCACCCAATACACCCAAAATCAAGACTACGAGCTTTACAGAATAACCCGGGTACATTTTTCTTAGCTCGGACAAGAGGTCCAGGTACTTGGTTCTCTTCTCGTCCTCCTTGAGAGTGATATTTTTCTCAGCTGGACAGGATAATTCGATGACAAAAATGTCTTTTGTCTCGAAATCCAGCAGGACGATGTCCGGTTTATTCGCTGAGAGAAGCTTAGTGGTAGAAAATGCATAATTCCAGTAAATACGACATCTGGAGTTTTCCACCACTGCTTCAATGTCAGTGGGAGCGTAAGGTAAGACAGGTATTGTGTCAATACCATACTTCTGTCTCAAAAAGAAGTAAAAACTCGAAGAGCAGAATTGTGTCGTGATATATAGCTGGATTGAGCTAAAACGGGACACGCAGAAAGTACGTGCATCAGCGTTTCAGGGTGACGTTTACATAGTCTACATTGTGTAGACAATGCCGTCTTTGATATCATGTGGCGATAAACTAACGTGTTCATGACGCCATCGTGGCACGCAAGCACAAAACCTTCCGTCTCGGACTTGACACCTGCAGACCTGAGTTAGTTCCCGTGACAAACCGGTGGTCTCAATATGCTTGTAGAACACGGAGTGCATGTTTTTCTCCATGTGTTATTTAACAAGCATATCGTGCTCTGCTTTTCGTATGCGGGAACACATCCTTTCTATGTCTCCGCATCCGAGGACTACACCACAGTTGGTTGCCTCTGGACTCAGATCGTACAGTTCTAATTTCTCTCCTGCTCTTCGAGCTGCTTGAAACAGAAATGCCCCTTTTCCCGTGAGTTCGTGAAGAGTAACGAACTTCAATAAGGGATCCTGACTTCTCAGCACTTGGTTTGCTGTACCCAGGACGACTCGATCGTGCAAACACTCCAAGCTTAATAATCCCCGACCTCCGAGATGACGAGGGAGGTATATGCGTTGCACAGAGGAGTTCGGATGAAGACTGTGGTTGATATTCATAATTTTTCTGGTCTTCCTGTCAAGAATCTTGAGATCATCGACTTTCCATTTCATAACACTAAATGTATATGAAAGTACTGGAACAGCAAGTATATTTGTAGCTTCTACCTTGTTCTTGCCTGACAGACAGGATCTCCATATCTGTCGAAGGCGCGCTAAATACCTGCTGCGAAGGGTCTGACGAACATGGAGTACATCCTGGACGCCCCTCTCACGGACACCCAGAAATGTATAAGACCCTTCGGCATCAAGGTGTTTGACGATAGTTTTTCGGGTTGTTCAAGTCGCCGTTCTTGGGGATAAGCACAGTGCGTCCCTCTGCAAGCCATTCAGGAATGGGTTCTTCCCCACGAACAAAACGTGTGAAAATTCGTGCTAAGTGGCGATGCACGGACGGGAAGGATTTCCACCAGAAGGCGATGATGCCATCCATTCCTGGTGCTGCGAAATTACGGCTTATGACACGAGTCACTTCGTCGACCGTAATAGAGGAAAACGCTTGAGAATCTGTAAGGCGTTCATTGCAGTACTCTTCAAAGTGCTCAAAGGCTGGAGTGTCTTGCACAATCAAGTCTTTTTCATAAATCTCTCTCCAAAAAGTCTCTGTAACATCTACACCTAAAGACATGTCGGAAGATTTAGCCCTGGATTGAAACAAACGAGTGGGAGATGAAAGAAAGGTAGAGTTGTCTTCGACTGTCCTCACCCGAGTGATCAATTTCTTCCGTGCTAAAGTAAGTGCGCGCAACTTGTCCACAGATTTCTGTTTTAAAAGTGCCAAGATAGACACATTCAGTGTGTGATGTTTGCGCCGCAATTGGCTAAGTATTGCGTCGGGTTTTGTAACCGAAAGGTCCGCCCTTACGCCCAATGCATCAGTAGCACACTGAATTTTGGACACTACTTGGCGGCACCACGTCATTTTAGATTCTAATTGCTGTATACGCCTCTTGTCCTTAATGGACTTATTTACGGCGGGGCTCTTGGGTGTTAGTACTAAGGCGCGGCGTATACAGCGCAGTTGATGTCCCAGAGACTGCTCGAGAGAGAGATTTGCTCGTCAGTAAGTTCATTAAGTAGAGCGAGGTGTTCGGCTTTGACTTTGAACTTACTGTGTCTTATTGGGGTACGTTCAGGGCTGGACGAGATCACTTTGAGTTTAGCAGTCATCAGAGAAGGACGTGTTTATTATCGCTCCTACTCTTTTGCCTGATACAGCTACGAAAACCCTACGATTGTGTTAAAAAGTTGAGGAAGTGTTTGCTAGTTGATTCCGGTGGTCACGGTACCGCGAGTTTGCGTGTGCGACACCCCTAACCCTACTTTAAGGGTGTTTAGTGCTGCATTTAGAACATCAAGTGTAGCAGTGACGGGAAGCTGCCAGGAGGTTCTCCGAGGCGCTGATCTACAGCTGCTCGACGCTGTGTTAGTCTGTGGGAGATCCCACCCCTTCAGAGTTAGCCGTTCAACCCCTACAGCGGAAAGTGTGTGCGTTGACAAGGTGTTCGGTGAGAAAATTTACTAAGTTCATAGACTAGTTTGTGCCTAGATACAATCAGACAAGGTTCGTCCATCCAAGCCGGAATATTTCTCAAGGCCACCACTGGTTTTGCGGCACGTGTCAGCCTTGGGGCACTTAGTATATTTTTTTAAATTTGTTTCTGGGTACATAGAATAATTTATACAAGTTTTTTGTGGACTTAGACAATATTTGGAAAAAACTTCTTGCAAAGTTTTTTCTAAGATTCAATTTTTTTTTAGTTTTTTGGCTCTAGAGCCTTAGGTTTTGAGAATTTGGGGTTTTTGACGTGTTTTTTCACCCCCTTTATATAGCCGTAATACTATTTAAGGCTACCTGTTTTTTTGTGGCGCGCAAGCCCCCCCTCCCCTCCTTATTTTGTGACATTAACAAATGTGTACCTTTTGCGACTTTGTTTAATTATGTTCGTCAATTCTTACAAGTGCGGGGACATATTTGATAAGTTAGCTCCTTACGCCATCTATCCGGGCCTATAGATTATCCCCCCCCCTCCAAGTTTTCTGGAAGTTACCCATTTTTGTTTCTGGACCTCCTTTTAACTCAGAGCAATAAAATTTTTCGTTTCAACACCAACAACATCGCACCAAGGCCATGTGCTTCTGAGCTATATAGGCTGGTAAGATGTCAACTCGCAAGGGCACTGATAGTGAGACGCAGGAGGACCGCCTCCTCTTCAGGGACATTAAAAAACCCCTCGAGACGGAAGAACGGAATCAGACCGAGAAGGAAGGGTACAGCTCGCCCAGCAACCCCGAGGATCCTTCGCAAATCTTCGGGCGCCGGGAGTCAATAGCCAGAAGCCCGGCAAAAGTTGGTAACATGGACAACTCGAAGGAGTCTACTCTAAGAAGAGGAGCCTTAGCCAGGTCCCCGCCTTTGGGACAGCGGCCGAGGTCCCATACGGTCTCGAACTTCCCGGTGTTCAACACCCAAAAAAGGACTAGGGAACCCACCCCAGAGAAGGACAGAGACGGCGTCAGGGGCATTATAGAAAAGGTTTCGAAGGAGGTATATGACCTGCATACCCTCACTGAAAGAAATAGCAACACCAAGGTCGAAATTAAAACTTCGGCTAAGGTCCTCAGGAGGCTCATGGAGAATTTGAGGGTCGCGTACGAGGAGAGCGTCAGATCCTCCTCGCAGAAGAAGAAGAAGGGGTTGGCAAACGATAGCAAGATGGTGGCAACCCAGACTGCTGATACCAAGAGAAATGAACAACGAGATAAAATCCTTGTGGCCATAAGAAACGCAAAGGATTTCAAGTCGTGCGAGCCGCTCCTGGAAGAACGCTGGCCGCCTGAGATCTTCTCAGCGACTACACTAACCAGGACTGAACCGGGACGAGCCGCGATCACCGGCTGTATCGCGATTCCGATGTCGCAGGGCGAGGCTAGGGGCAACGAGCTGGTGCAGCGACTAGCGGCCAAGCACTCCAACCTCACAGACATTATCGAGAACTGGGATGACCAAGCTGACTACTTCCAGGCCACCACGAAGATAACAAATAAAAATCAGGAGACAACGGAGCAGACCACCACTGTGCTGGTACTTCCCTTACCACAGGAGGGTACCAGTGAAAACTGGCCCGCGCTGTACGACAGGCTGAACGAGCTGAGCAAGACGGCCAAAACCCTAAAGCACAGAGAGCTACAGGTCATCGTCCCGGATCAGGTCAACCTCGCCAAGTGGAGGAAGCTGGCGGAGTGCGTATTCTCCCAGTCGGAGAGCACACTAACTTTGATTACCTCCAAAGGAACTGCTAAGACGATTCCACAGCCGCAGCAACCTAGGCAACCCCGTAAGATGGAATCCACGCTCACGATCAAAGCTGGAGCAAAATCCTACTCGGAAATACTGACATCCTTGCAGGGCAAGGTCGACATTAGCACCATTGACAAGTATGACATTAAGAGGATCCAGAAAACGGACAAAGGGGACCTCCAGCTGAAAATCGCCGGTAGCGAACAACAAGCTGTGGCCTTGGAATCGGAGATCAAGAGCAAGTTCTCCGACTGGGAAATAGCGAGCTTCAGCACGAGAAGGAGCACTCTGTTCATAATGGGAATGGACGAGTCCATACGGGAAAATGACGTGAAGGAGGCGATAGTCCGGGAGCTGCAGTCGCCAGAGCTGGATCGCTAGATCGTCGTGAAGAGCTTGAGAGCGGGCAGGTACAGATTACAGACGGCTACGGTGGAGCTGCCAAGGGTGCAGGCAACATGTCTCATCGTCAAGAGGAACATAAGGATCGGTTGGGTCAACTGCTCCATTAAGGAGCTGGTGAACGTACTGCGGTGCTATAAATGTCTGGAACACGGACACGATACGCGCGACTGCAAAGCGTCTGGAGACAAAAAGGATGCCTGCTTCAATTGTGGAGCTGCGGGCCACATCGGCAAGAACTGCACTAAACCACCCAAGTGCATCAAGTGCGGAGTGGAAGGCCACAGGGCGGATCAGATGCGTTGCCCCCACTTCAAGAAGGTTGTGGAGAGAGTGAGGGTCCTCCATCGGCAGTCCGTCGAGAGGAAGGGCCAGGGAAGCAACAACAAAAGCCAAAATGGCCATTAAGTTCTTACAGACTAATCTGGGCAGGGCAAGAGCGGCGCACGACCTAGCGCTCGCATCCGCCAGGCAATTCGGAGTGGACATTTTAGTAGTCGCAGAGCCCAACCGATCGATAACTAAGCAGGAGCCTTGGATTAGGGACACACGAGCGGATGTAGCGGTTATTTTCTTGAATAAGCAACTCGGCGTTATAAAATCCACGCCAGGCGACGGGTATCTATGCCTTAGTATGCCTGACTACGACTTATACGCGACGTATATCTCGCCCAACATTAGTATGGCTGACTACGAAGACCAGGCAGTAGACATCGTCAGTCAGGTCCAACGGAAAGGCAGAGAGGCGCTGATAGTCGGCGACCTGAACGCCAAATCCCCGCTTTTGGGCACCCCACGCGAGGATCCAAATGGTAGATTCTGGGCCGAATGGGCTGCAACATTAGACCTTTGCGTTCACAACCGCGGAACAGAACCCACGTTCGTACGAGGAAACAGCGCCTCTCACATAGACGTCACCTTGACCACCCGGGAGATGGCATCCAACGTCAAGAAATGGAGAGTACTGGAGCTAGAAAACCTATCTCTACACCGCTATATCCGCTTTGAGGTCGGGATGGGGCCAGGTGGGAAAAGGAAGAACGATAGGAGAGTGGACATGGTGGACTGGACGGCCTATCGACTGACACTCTCCCTGCTAATCAACTCAACGCCGGTAGGGGAAAGGACCTCGCACAGCAAGGGCGCCAAGTCTCTCACTAAAGGAAAGCGCAACCAGAGACTCCTACCTTATTGGTGGAATGAGGAGATAAGCAGGCTCAGAGCACAGTGCACAGTGGCGAGGAGAAAGCTCACTAGGGCCAGGCCAAGGCAGGCTTTAAACTTGGAGCAGCTGAGGGCCGACTTCGCTTCGCTCAAAAGGGCCCTCAATAAGGCTATCCGAGCCTCAAAAAAGCTGCACTGGGAGGAACTTCTGGCTTCCGTAGAAAATGACGTATGGGGAACGGGCTACAAGATCGTGGCCAAGCGGCTTACAGGATTGCAGCCACCTGATATTTCCACGGACAGGAAGGTGGCGATAGTCAAACATCTGTTCCCGCAACAAGCCGACACACGCCATCACCAGGCGACGGCACCCGCTGAGGCCGAACCGTTCACCCTGGATGAACTGGACACGGCTGTAAAGAGCAGACAAGTCAGGAAGGCACCTGGCCCCGACAGAATACCCATGGAAGCAGTAAGAATTGCCCATGAGGAGCACCCGCAATGGCTTCTGGGAATCTTTAATGACCTCCTCGCACAACAAGACTTTCCAGCTGAGTAGAAGACGGCAAGAATTACTCTAATACAAAAGACGGGAAGAGACCCTGAAGATCCTGGTTCGTACCGGCCGATCTGCCTACTCAGTGCAGTCAGCAAGGTCTACGAAACACTGATACAGAAAAGTCTAGAGGCCGAACTCAACGCACGGGGTACACTCAGCGACCTGCAGTTTGGGTTCCGCAGAGGCCGCTCTACGATCCAGGCCATGTCCAAGGTGTACGAGGCTCCTCGCCATCCTGGAGCTACCTGGATGGTATTAGTGACACTCGACATTAGGAACGCGTTCAACACGGCGGATTGAGCGCTGATACTCCGTAAACTGGAGAGCGCCGGATTATCAGACTATCTCAGGAATCTGGTAGGGAGCTACCTGAAGGCCAGGTTTGTCACGCTGCCTAGAAAAGGAGGTCAGTACAAGATTCCCAGGAACGTCGGAGTTCCACAGGGGTCAGTACTAGCACCAACATTGTGGAACGTACTGTACGACGGGATCCTGAGGCTAGACCTGGAGGGGGACACTAAATGCATCGGGTCCGCCGATGACCTTGCCATGGTCGCCACGGCGAGATGCATCGAGGACTTGAAGTACAACGTCGAGGTTAACCTAAGGAGGATCAGGGCATGGCTGGAACAACACAAACTCCAGCTCGCGCCGGAGAAGACTGAGGTGGTCATACTCCGCGGCAAGAGGGACAGGCGAGGCATATGTTTCCGCATCGCAGACACGGTCATACATCCTAAAGCGTACACGAAATACCTGGGAGTTTTATTCGGTGCAAATGGCTCATTTGCAGAGCACCTCAAGAAGACTGCAGCCAAGGCCGAGGCCGCCTCAGGCAACGTGAAACGCCTGATGCCCAACGTCGGGGGCGCAAGTTGGAACAAGAGGAGACTGCTCTTGGGCACGGTGCAGTCCATCCTGCTCTACGGGGCCCCTATCTGGAGCCACTTCTTACGCTTCGAGAAGTACAACCGCATCCTGGAATTGGCTCAGCGAAAGGCTCTACTGGGAGTCGCATCGGCATATCGAACCGTGGCGACTGTCGCGCTGCAGGTTATAACTGCGAGCCTCCCACTCCGGATCATGGCCGAGGAGTGCTGTGCCACCTTCGAGGCGGGGGGTGGCAGAGAGGTGAGAGCCAGGTCCAGACAAGCATCTCTGGACCGATGGCAAGAGGAGTGGGAGAAGAACACGGAGAAAGGTCAATGGACGAAGCGCCTGATTCCGAACGTAAGGGATTGGTATGAGTGTAGACACAAAACGCTCAATTACTGCGTCACGCAGGCCCTTACTGCGCACGGCTCATTCCGGTCCTACACCAAACGGATCGGGAAGGATACCACGGACAATTGTATGTACTGCGAGGCAGTCGACACGGCGGAGCATACGCTGTTTGGTTGCCTAAGATGGCACGCGACTCGAACCATCGCCGAAACGTTACTGGGATTCGTTCTCACGCCCGACAACATAGGGAGAGTGATGCTGTCCTCAAAAAAGGGCTGGGGGATCATACAGCGTATGCTCGAGGATATCATGAACAATAAGGAGCAGGAAGAGCGCATGAGGCAAGCTGCCGAAACTTTGTGGCATAGCAGGGGTTTTAGTCGGTATGCCGTGAAGCGAATCCGACACTCCCGAGGGCGCGCAAGCCTCCCTCGGCGTCTATAAAAGATTTCCCCTGGATAAAAAAAAAAAAAGGGCTGGACGAGATAGCATCGAAGAAATCGTTTCGGAGATTTCGTTCCGAAAACATTTTCTCAATCCTTGTTTCGGCTGGAATATGTCCAGGTGACACTGTTTCAGTCACAGCCGCAGTTGTTGAACCAGGTGCCGGAGTCACGAGTGGTAATCTCTACTGCCGTCTTCGTGATCGTCTCGCTCTTCGTCGAAGATAAGCTATATGGTCACGCAGGTTTTGTTGTGTCATGAAGTCCAATTCGGCATGGGACTCACACCATTGCGAGTGAACTCGGTTCATATAGCCTTTTCGGTGGGGTGACGCTGCTTCATATATCTGAAGCAGATCCTCCTGCTGTTCAGGCGTCTACCTGTGTCTACGCCGAGTGGTGGGAGGGATGTTGCATCGCCCAACTCTTTGAGGGTCCCCATCCGAGAGGGACCCGTTGTGGGAAGCGATATGGTTTCCTGTGGTGTCTGGAACCATTTGTACATTTCATGGAGAGGTTGGCACCATGAAACGGTGGTAGGATTTATCGACCAGATGGTAGGATCGACGTTACCCCCGATTGGTTCCTGGCATGATAACTTCATGCTAGCGATCCGGAGGGAAAGGGCGCTAAGCCTTTTCGGTCGAAAGACCACCGTACCCTTTTATTATTATTATTATTATTTTTTTTCTTTTCTCGCGTTTAATTGCGCGGAACCTTAACCTGACGTCTTTGAGAAAGAATGGTACAATTGTTTGTACTATTGTTTTGTGTGTATGTTCATTTATACATGTAAGTAAAACATATTGTGGTTTAGTGAGTTAGAGGTTCAAAAATTTTCTAACTGTGTTTCAGGTACTAAGGATAACAGACTTCTGCATTGTTAACACTACCGAAGAAACTCTGTCAATATCTAGTGTTTTAAGATTATCATGTAGAGATTTGGGAATAATTGCAGGGGCGGAAATTACAATAGGTAATATTCTGACTTCTTTTAACTTGTAAAGTTGCATGACTTCTATGGTCAGTTCACTGTATTTACTTAATTTTTCGTGATATGCTTTTTGAAGGTTGTTGTTGCACGGAATTGTAATGTCTATTAGAAATGCTCTCTGCTTATTTGTGTCAATAAGTGTTATATCCGGTCTATTGCATGGTATTTCTTTATCTGTCAGGATACTTCTGTCCCAATCAATTTTGATACATTTAGTTTCTAATACATTTTATGGTGTATATTTATAATAGGGTACAGTTTCTTCCAGGAAGTTATATTTCAAAGCCAGTTCTTGATGTAATACAAGGTGTCTCAAAAGAAATTTTATATTTAGTGGATCGATTAAAAAAAAAGTAAGCCGTATATAGAAAAAATGTTTATTAATTATTAAAATACACTTTTTGGGGATTTATTTCTTAAAAATAATATCGTCTAAATGTAGACCCTCGCGTTCTCGGCACTCATTTAATCGAACAGTAAAATTACTTATGACGTCTCGGCAGGTGGACTCAGGGATGGCTGCCATTTCGTGACGGATATTTTCTTTCAAATGCGCCAGTGAAGTCGGTTTATTGGCGTAAACTTTAGATTTAAGATAACCCCATAGGAAAAAGTCCATAGGGGTTAAATCTGGATTGCGTGGAGGCCAATTTATGTCACCTCTCCGGGAGATCAATTTGCCTGAGAAAATTTCACGAACACGTGGCAGAGACATATTGGACGTGTGTGAAGTTGCTCCGTCCTGTTGGAACCATGTTCTTTGGTTATAGCCAGGAAAGTTTTGCAGTTCAGGTACCAAGAAGTTGTCTAGCATCTCCACATAACGCTCTGAATTCACTGTAACTGCACGCCCCTTTTCGTCTTCAAAAAAGACTGATTAACATTCTCCACGTTTTCTACCGTTCTTGATGACCTAGGTCGCCCGGATTTTGATTTATCCAGCGTTGTACCAGTCTCTTCAAACTTTTTAACCCAATGTCGAATGAGAGGAATGCTTGGCGCATCATTTAAGTGGCGAAAACCTCGAATACTGCAGAATTTTCTACGTGCTACAGTCGCCGAATCACCGTTTTTGTAAAACTCTCGCACGCATAACGCGCGGTCTGCTCCCGGGAAACGCTCCATAGCGATTGAATTCCCAAGAGCCAGGCTACCGATTGACATAACCCCCACGCTCATCGGATACGTTGCGTTCACGCAGTAAGCTAAATAAATATAAAATTTCTTTTGAGACACCTTGTATTTTAGCTACCTTGTCATGCCTTAGTTTGTAATCGCTGTTTGTGATTGACTGGCAACCAGATGTGATATACTGATTAGTTTCAGAGGCAGCTTTACAGCGTCGGCATGAATCATCAGTGGTGCCATCTCTTATTATGCATTTCCGGTAATTTTTAGTGTTAATTACTTGGTCTTGGATAGCAATCATGAAACCTTCAGTTTCTGGCAATATATCACCTCCAGTAAGCCAAGCGTTCGACGCATCTTTGTCGACAAATGGCTGTGTCATATCGTAGATATGTTTTCCATGAAGCGGTTTCTGCATCCAGCTGTTGATTTTGTGTTTCTCTTCAACATTTTGGCAAGTAACATCTGCAGCCAAATTTAAAGGTGAATAATTTAGGTCGGCTTTGACAACGGCGTTGTGCAAAGCAGATAACTCTGCCTTTATCTGGAAATAATTTCGTAATAATATTTTTTGTTTTATTTCTAGGTTACTGAGATCTATCAACCCACGTCCTCCTTGTTTTCGCGGGAGGGTCATTCTTTCAACTGCTGCTTTAGGATGGTGGAATCTTGCATAGGTAAGTAACACTCTAGTTTTTCTTGCTATGTTTTCTAAATCAGTGTGTGTCCAGTTTATGATGCCAAACGAATAGGTAAGTAATGGGATGGCGTAGGTATTAATTGCCTTTATGACATGTTTGCCATTTAACAGAGTTTTTGTGATCTTTTTTATTCTGTCAGTGTATTTTTTAGTAATTTCTGCTTTAATAATGACTGTTTCAATTAGTCTGGACTGTTGCATTCCTAGATACTTGTAAGTGTCTGTTTCTAGCATGCCGGTAATGACCTCATTATTTTGTAACCTAAAATCTTCCACTTTTCTTTTGCCACTGTTTATGCATTGTGTTTTACATTTTTCTAGGCCAAATTTCATACATATATCATTACTGAATAATTCTATTATTTTCAGCTTCTGTCGAAGGTGTTGTGATGTATCGCTATAGATCTTGATGTCATCTATATATAGCAAGTGAGAGATGTTATATAAATTTGATCGGCCTGCCTTGATGTTATAGCCATGAATAGTGCCGTTAAGCAAATTAGACAGTGGGTTCAATGCTAAACAGAACCAGAGTAGCCTCAATGCGTCTCCCTGAAATATTCCACGTTTTATGTTCACCTTTTCACCAGTTATGGTTTTGTTTTTAGTACTAAGTCTGGGTGTCGTTTTCCAATGTTTCATAGCTTGTTTTAAGAAATTTATAATTGTTGGATTAATTTTATAAATTTCCAAAATCTTTAATAACCAGTCGTGGGGCACGGAGTCAAACGCTTTCCTGTAATCGATGTAGGCCGTATATAAGTTTCGTTGTTTTTTGTATGCTTGACTCATGATGATTTGATCTATTATGAGTTGTTCCTTACAGCCTTGACTATTCTTACGACAACCTTTTTGTTCTTCTGCTAGGATGTTTTGATTAGCACAGTGCTGGTATTATTTTTGATTCTAAACAAGAGGTCAATATCTTATATAGTGTGGGAAGACATGTTATTGGTCGAAAATTAGCTGCTGATTTGGTTTCCGCTCCTTTCGGTAACAAGTAAGTTATACCCTGTGTAAGGAACGAAGGCATATCCTTTGGATCTCGTATGATGTGATTGAGACATTTCGCAAGATACTTATGAAGAGTTGTAAACTTCTTATACCAGAAACAGTGAATATTATCAATACCCGTAGCTTTCCAGTTATGGGTCTTAGATATTACATCCGTTAGATCCTTGGTAGTGATTTCAGTGTAGAGCATATTTTCAATTCTCTGTGATCTTTCTTCTTCATTGCGTATCCAGCTGGCTTCCTTATTATAATTTACTAGTGTTGACCATAAATCTCTCCAGTAATTGTCAATGTCTTCTTTTGATGGCAACTCATGCTCTGGTGGTGACGTGGCATTTTGCAGATTTCTATAAAACATACCTTCTCTTTCTTTAAACAGTCTATTTATATTATTATTATTATTATTATTATCACAATCAGAGCAGAAGCCCAGGGCTTGTTATGCTCAATTGAACGATACATTTTATACTTACAAACTAGATACATGATGTACTAATATAAACAAATAATTACATAATTACTTAAATTAAGAAATGAAGATTTTACAATTAAATTAAATATAGAACTAAAATTACATTGCTCGGGGAAATAAATGACTTATTCTGGCTTTAAAGGTGTTTATGCTAGGGGCAGACACAGCTTCTTCCGAGAGAGAATTCCACAGGTTGAAGACACGGTTGGTGACGAAAAACTGCCTTGGCTGTCGTTTAAACTTTTCGTGCTTCAACTTCAGGTGGTGGCCACGGAGCCTCTGGTCGGTATTAAGGTGGAAAAGTGACGACATATCGGTAGAGAACTTGCCCGTTACAATCCTGTATATTTGGATTAAGTCTCCACGTTTTCGGCGCTCTGACAGTGGTTGAATGTCGAGAATTCTTAAGCGCTCTTCATACGGCATACGGCGGAGACCTCTTGGCAATCTGGTGGCGCGTCTCTGAACCCCCTCCAGGAGTTGAATGTCCTTTTGTAAGTAAGGCGACCAAACTACAAATGCAAATTCAAGAAGGGGACGGATATACGATAGGTAGATTGTGCGGAATAAGGTAGAAGTTAAGTGAGGAAAGGATTTGAAAATCAGATAGAGTATTTTGTTAGCTTTTCTTGCTACCGTGACTACGTGCGGTGACCAGTCTAGTGTAGTTGTCACAGTAAGTCCAAGATCTACTACACGTTCGACATGCTGGATTGCGTGTCCCGCGATGCAGTATGTGTGCCTTGGGTTGGTAGACCCCAGGTGCAGAATATTGCATTTGGACGTGTTTAATGGTAGAAGCCACCTACTACACCATTCTTGAATCCTGTTGATATCGGCTTGTATATCGGCTTGGTTTTTTGACTTATTGTAAATTTTTAAGTCGTCTGCAAACATCTGGTGCTGGGATATTAGATGGACTACCAAGTCAGAGACGAATAGTAGAAACAGGATAGGGCCTATTACGCTGCCTTGAGGTACGCCGCTCGTGACCGGGTAGTGTCTTGAACAAGCCTTCCTTATACGCACGTTGAAGGTTCTATTGGAGAGATATGCGGAGATCCACTGCAGAATTTGTCCGCGAATGCCATTGTGTTCCAGTTTAGCGAATAACCTTTGAAACGCTACTCTATCAAAAGCCTTGGCGAAATCAAAATAAACGACATCCACGGGCTCCAAGTTGTCCAAGTGTTGGGACCAGCAGTTAGTTGCAAGTAACATGTTTGAAACTACTGATCTTCCAGGGATAAATCCGTGTTGTGAGTCCGGGATAACTTGGTTCTGCAGCAGGAACTTCATCAACTCATCGACAATTATTCTCTCCATTATCTTTGCCGTGATGGACACAAGGCTGATAGGTCGGTAATTGGCTGCTCGAAGCCTATCTCCGTTTTTATAAATGGGGACTATTATTGACATTAGCCAGGGTTCTGGTATTTTTCCTGACTGGAGGGAGTGGTTCATAATTATAGAAAGGGGGGTGGCTAGGACATTATAGCATTTTTGGAGGATGAAAGGGTGTATTTCATCAGGGCCTGGTGCAGTTGTCACGCTCAATTGCCTGAGTTTTTCCGCAACATTCTCTGGAGTGAACGTTATGTCCTGGATTGAGTTTACTAGAGGCGATCCATGTATAACAGGCAAATCACCCGGTGGTTCGATGGTAAAGTTTTTTGAAAACTGATTTGCAAATACTTCTGCTACTTCAGTTTCGTTGGTGCATAAACTGTTGCCGTTGTCATAAATCATGGGGATTTGGTTTTTGTTTTTAAGCCTGGTCTTTGTATAGGAAAAGAAAGATTTTTGTCCTCGGGACAAGATTTCAATTTCGTAGCATTCGCGCGCTTTCCTGATTAGAGTCGTGACAGTGTTAGCTAGTACTTTATATCTATGGAGGTCGGCCTCAGCCTTGGTATCTTTGTAGCGTCTCCATAAGTGCCTCTTTCGGGATACTAACACTGCAAGATCAATAGTCATCCAGGGTTTACGGAAGTTTGTTCGGGTAGTAGTTGTGGGAGTATACTTGGCAACGTACTTCTGGACCGTGCTGCTAAAGACAGACCATTGCTCGTCAATGTTTTGATAGTTTAGTAGTGATGGCCAGCTAGTACTGGTAAGGGCTGCTTCTATATTTGCTATGTCTGCTTTCCATATATTCGGTCTCTGCATTGATAATGGACGATGAGTAGTCGTGGGTACTTGAAGACTTGTCAAGAGACATACATGGTCTGAGATTCCTATCGGTTCATTGTATTTCAGTGAAGTTAGTAGGTTCGGGTCTGACAGCAGGATTAGGTCTAGGGTTGAGGGGATTTGACCTACACGATATCGCGTGGGTTTTGTGACAATTTGTTCTAAGCTTGACGTTACAATGGAGTTGACAAATAAGGATTCAGATTCGGGAGTAACTGGGATATTTGTAAGTGGCCATTTTAGAGACGGGTAGTTGAAGTCACCAAGGACTATCAATCGGTGGTACTTTTTAGCCATGTCTTGAATAGTATCACATAGTAGTCGGTCACTGTCGATATCTGATTTGGTTGGACGATAGATGCAGCCAATTAAGACACGAAAATTGTAAATAGTAATATCGAGCCATAGGTTGTCAATGTTCAGGATATTTGCTGTTATGGGCAGGATGTGTGCTTGTTGAAAAATCGACTCCTTAAGGTAAATACACACGCCACCTCCTTTTTTATTTGGGCGATCTGATCTATATAGGGTATATCCTGGAATATTTACAATAGAGTTGGGAATACTGTCAGTCAGCCAAGATTCTGTTATTAGTAATATAGAGTAAGAATGGTTGTTAACATTGATAATTAAATCGTCGAATTTTGCCGGGAGAGATGCGATGTTCGTATAAAAGACCAGCAAATCTAGGAGATTTGTTTGATCATTCTCGAAATGTTTCGTTGTTAGACTCCTTGTTGCATATCTCCGGGGTACCTCGCTTATAACGTATTGTTAAATTTTGCTCTCCATGTTCAGTGCGGCGTAGAAGTTCCTCCCGCAGGTTTTTAAGATGAGCCAGCTGTTTCGGTGTTTGGTCGGTTTTAATGGAAACCCTACTATGTTTAGTTTGGGCAAGAGCTTTTTTATTTCTCAGGATAGAACGTACCTGCGAATCAGATGTCAGGGCTATTTTTACCGGCCTAGGTTTTCCATCTATTCTGGGGCGGCCTAGTCGACTTACTGATACCGGTGGAATATAACCAGGGCCTTGCACAGTGCCCAAAATATCACTTATGGAAGACACATCGTTATTAATATTATCGCCAGCAACCGGGTTTTGTGGCTCAGGCAGGTTATACAAAACTAAGTTCTTGGAACGTTTCATTCTGTCTAATGCCTCAGTGACCACTTCTTCGAATGAGATTTGGGGAGAAGCCTCAGTTACTTTTGAGATGGCACTTTCAAGAGCACTCAACCTTTCTTCGAATTTCTTCTCTATATCCTGGAGCGTAAGCGAGATAGACGATAGTCTGTCACTTAACTCAGTGCATTTATTGCAATATATTTTTATTGATTTTAATTTCATTCTGGTAAGTCTTGTTACGTCCTCAGTAGTAAGTCCAATGCATGTTGCGTGCATTCGTAGTTTGCACCCATCGCATGTCACATTTGTCGTTGTTTCTGAGACTTTTTGACTACAATTTGGACAATGTGTCTTCATTATGTAGCCGTGATAACGCCTGATAGATATGCAACCGTAGATTCACAGGTGTATATAGTGGAAATGACAAGTTAAGTGGCTTACTCGGGAGTACAGATAAGGAATGAAATTGCATAAGTTGGTCGCTTACCTAGCTGAAGGTCGATGCTGCAGAGGTCGTTGACCGGACGAGAGATGGATCTTCTATCACTTCTGGTACGCCAGTGGGTGGTTCAAATTTCAACAAATTTTGGAAAAATCTTCATTGACACTAACTATTTAATTGTGGTGAATTTTAGAAATCTTAACCAACAATGAGCACGTAAAATTTAATAAATCAGTAAGAGACGAAAATATACGTCTGTACAGTACAAATTAATCAAATTTATATGGTACAAATTAATCAAATTTATATGATTTATATGTTTATATGTTTTACGTTCAGAGCATTCGTTATATCTTTTGGCTCTTTTAGATAATGCTCGCAGTTTTTGCTTTAAAGTGTCAAGAACATCTTTGAGAGTGCTGTTGTATGGGTCGTGTTTAGTATGGAAGTTGTACTCTTTTGTTATTTTAGTTACTTTTAGTTTTACTTTTTGTGACGCCTGGCCATTTACATAACATGTTAGCACATTTACTTTTTTCCTTAAGCTTTCGTAGTTTCCTTAAGTAGTCTAGTTTTCCAATTGTTTTTATTGTGATTTGCTGTTGCTACTAACTTTTTATCATCTAGTGGCTTTTCTTTGATCTTGGAGCCATTTTCAATGGCGCAGGCTAATGCAGCACAATATATCAGAGTATGCATGTCATTTAAGTTTTCAAAATATTGTTCATAATCAAGTAAAACTTGGTTCATGTTATTGACTATTTTTGCAAATTTAGCAGAGGTCTTTTGTTTTGGTATGGCCGGCCTTCTTGTAGGGTCTATGCCATTATATTTTGCCAATGTGCTATGTAGTGCATCATGAAGTCTATTGAAGTTTGTTGCAATATCATTATTATTATTATTATTATTTTGGGGTTTGTCAGGTCTTGACAAGCGTCCACTAATCTCAAACTTCAGCAACCTTTTGAGCCGCGTCATACTAGAGACTAGTGGAGCTAAATACACACGACTGCATCCCAAACCCTGGCGATATGCAGCCGCGGAAATTACGCCAGATCCAGTGCCCGCACAATGCGGAGCGACCCGAGCAGCACTGCTTTCTGCATCCTGCAGATCAAAGAGTTGGCAGAAGATCTACAGGCGGGAATGGACTCGATTTCCCTTCGATAGGAGGCTTTCATGCCACCCAAAACACCAACTATCAGGACTACAAGCTTAACTTTATACCCGGGATACAGCTTTCTAAGCTCGGACAAGAGGTC